>ML675618.1:72031892-72158129 GCA_007922155.1 Mesoclemmys tuberculata | reverse complement strand
GCGCTCACATGTGCACTTCTACCGGAAGAAATCAGAGCTGTTCAACTGTGTGTCAAACTTTCTTACTCCTAGCTGATAATGGCAGTTTTTTATTTCATGGGTTAAGGGACAGTGGTTTTAGACAGGAAGGATTTAGGTTCTAGGCTTCCCTCCGCTTTGACGTTCCCAGAGAAAATGTGCAACAAAGCGACAACAATGAAGTTCTAAGTGATCATAGACTTGCTATGATAGGGTTATTTACAGCAGTTCAAGCCAATATTTATTTTGTTGCTATCAGCATCTGTCACAGAGTAGCTGGTTGCTGTGGATAGACTAGGTCCAGTGCCCCTGGATCAAAGCAGGTGAGTCCAGTCCAGTCAATTAAAGGCAGCTGGGCTATTCCTGTGTCTATAAAGGGCTGCTGGGGAGGCAAAATTGATTGGGATAGGTTATGTGTGGGGGGAGGGAAAACAAGAGTGGAGTGAGGCTAGCACAGGTGGTAAATTGCCTGCAGGAGGGAGTTAGGTGCTCAGGAAGACAGTCCTGAGGCTACTGCCCCAGAGAGGGCATAGAAGTGGGATGCTACTAACAATTCCTGAGAGGAGGGGTGCTAACACTTGAAAGTAAGGCTTGAATTAAGGCTGGTTTTCTGTTTGATTATTGCTTTCTATTAGAAGAGTAAATCTCCTTAAGAGAGACTGTGTGTGGCAGCCTATGCTTTAGAGCTGAGAAGATGCTCTGCTTTAGTGGGTTGTAAGTAGGGGTTACAGTCTATTCAGTTTGTGAACTGCTACTGACTGAAGTTAGACTTCTTTCTACTAGAATGATTGTTGAAAAATACTGTTGACTTCATTCATCTTCAGCACAGAGATTTCTGTCCTGAAGAAGATAAGACTAAGTCCTCAACTGGTAGAAATTGGCATAATTCCATGGGCTATTGATTAAAGCTAACTCCTGGCCCTATTGGAGGCTATGCCAAAACTTCAGTAGAGCTGGGATTTGGCTTTTAGGCTAATTACTGTAACAGTTCTCTTCTTTTAATACCAAATGCTGTTAACAATGTATCTATATTTAACCTCCTGTTTTTCTTAATCTGCCTAATTAACTCATGATTGATAATCAGATTTATCTTTTAACTCTTGTACACCATCAATTCTAAGTATGTAGTTAGAGAAGCCTAAAGCTTATAAAATATAGTAGTTTGCCTCAGTCTGTTCAATTGTCTTATAACATTCTTTCCATTTCATTTTGGTGTTTCAAGCTGCTAATATTCTACTTTCTTCATGTCTTTCAAGTATAGCTCTGATTTCAGTCCAGAGTTATTTGCATAGAGGGATGCACTATACTTAATGTAGTTGCACAAACTCTGCGATCCTTAGTCAGGATTTACTTCATTTTTACTCAGGTAGATTCCCACTGGAATGGAGTTAAAACTGAATGAGGACCTCAGGATCTGACCCACTGACCTTTTTGGAAAACTAGAGTAATCCTTCTGGTGGAGATCACAATAAAATTGCAGTTGACTCTTATTGTAGCAAAATATTTCTTTTTAAGAACTATCACTTAGAAATCTGGGCTATGATAATTGTTTAACAGTGTACAGCTCTCTAAGACCTGAAAATGTTCTTTGTCCAAGATCTGCTTTCACAAATTCCATGGCCATTAATGGGAACTGAGTTGGTGGACTGAGAACATTATGACCCTGAGAATTTAATCTGTTGACTGGAAAACAGTCCTCTACCACTAAATCAGAGATTGTTATAAAGATCAGAAGTCGTGGTGAATGGCTGTCAAAGCCCCTTCCGAAGGCTATTGTCTAATATGATTATCATTTCAAAGCATTATAAGGCCTATTTGTGCACTATTACAGCTAAGAAGTGTCAAAAGTAATTGCTCTTTAAGTTCCAAGGCACTCTAACTTGACTTCGCTCAAATCCTGTGCAAACTGGTATCTCAGAAAGTCATGTTCACATCCAGATAAGCACTCCAAAATGTGGGATCTCGAGTCAAACCTCCTCTAGATGTATGGGTTCTAAGTTTGACTAGAAATCTCACAAAATGGGCTTACACATGAGATTTCTTGTCACTTTTTTCCAGTCAGTCTGGAAGTACAGAAGGTGAGTCTGTTCTCACAGTATTTTGGCTAGAGAAAGGGCTCAGATTAAAACCTCACAGCTCAAAGTGGACTCTGGTGGCTGATCACTATCTCTGAAGTGGGCCATACTAAAAGCAATACTTGTGGCTCTGACTCATCTCCGAGTTTTATCATTTCTAGTCCCAGTTGGATCCAAAAGGTGCAGAGAAGTATGGAAATGAAAGAGAATATCTAATATCCCCTCTTAAAATCCAAAAGAAACTTGGTTCAGTTTGTCTACCTGGGTTTCTTACAATGGGTTGGATCTGTTCTTTCATTGCTGTTGTGCAGCACCTAGATTATGCACATTATGTGCACATTTAGAGAACCATCAATTCTGTCCACAAGGACCATACTTTCTTAATTATATTATCTTAAGAACGCTGCATGGTCCATGGTGTGGGGCTGATCTAATCTGCAGTTCTTACCATTGCTGTTTAATGAATCTCTGTCCACAAAGAAATAAAATATAACACAGGTACTTAAAAGGCCCCTGTTACTGTAGTATCTGAGTGCCTAGCAATTTTTAATGTTTCTGCTCTCATAACGCCCCTGTGAATCAGGGCAGTGGTGTTATCCCCATTTTGCAGATGACCGAGATTAAAGGATGTGCCCAAGGTCACATAAGAACCCTGTGGCAAAGCAGGACTCAAACCTGGGTCTCCCAAATCCTGAACTCTTGCCCTAATTATGTAGATAAGATCAGAGATGCAGTGTCCCTAACACTTTCCAAGGACAACAAAACACTAGTGTAGTTGTTAAAATCAGTGTGTAAGAATGCACAGTGAAAGTCACTTGGCTCAACATCTATTCAAATTTCAGTCTTGTATAAACTCTACGCCCATCCAAAGAACCGGGTGCCCTTGAAAAAAAATGTATAACACCAGGACACAGGAAAAAATAAACCAAAACTGCATCTGTCTTTCCTCTCATCCTCTGAGGGTTCATTTGATCTTCAGTCTCATGAAGGGCTCAGTTTAAACTTCCCCTCGCTACTTTCCCATCAAACAGAAATCCCCCCCACATTTGTCTCAGCTCTTGGCCAAAGATGGCACCAAAAAGATGGGCTTTTGGTGTACCTGAAAGTCAATAAATCTGGTTTCCTTGGGTGTGGAGAAACCTGAAGGAAAGGAGCTCTTGCAGAGCATGCTCTCAACACTCTGCCTTTTTAACACTATATACAGTGATGCAGTAAATTCTTGCTGTACCATGTGATCAGTACTAAGCTAATGTGTTTGATGTATAGATATAGATATCAATGTCACTAGATGATATTGTGTGTGCTACCTGACTACACACACAGCAGATGGGAAAGGGAGAAATATCATTTTTCTTATTTTCTTATGAAAATGTGGTGCTGTTATTAATAATAAATACATTAATTAATTAATAGCACCATCTAGAGGCAGATCTAGTGCAGGTGTCTTGATGCAAGTCTTCCTACACATCTCTGCCTTCAAGGTGCTGAGCACTGTTTAGTTTCCATTAAAGTCAATGTAGCAATTAACATCAATGAGACTCAAAGGTACTTTGCGCTGCACAGGAGATGTTCAGCACTTAGCAGGATGAGATTCCTAGCCCTGGGCCTCTCTGAAGTAGAAATCACCAGAACTGCCCTGTTTTGGGGTTGTGGACCAATGTATTATAATGACGAGTAACAGTTCCAAACTCATTTTCATTGATGACCTAAACTGGCTTTGAACTCGGGCATCCAGAATAGAAAGGCTAGTCCTTTAACTCAGCCTGCTAAACCTACTCCTTTAGTAAAGATCACCCAAGCATATCAAATCATTTAATTTTAATATGCTGTTAGAAAACTGTACAGCCCTATAGAGAGAAATATGACAACTGATAACTCAAGGGTGGTTTGGAGACTTTCTTGTTTTCCTCAGTCTGGGGAGGTGGAAAAAACATGAAAAAACTTGATTTCAAATCCTCCATGATCTTAAATGTATCTTCATTCTGGAACACTGGTGCTTGGCTTTACATTTTTTGGGGATAATCAACTGGAAATCTCATTTCATGCTAACACTAGCAAGTGACAGACCCTCCCATATTCCTATCTGCAGAGCATAAATTTGATTATGCTCAGCCTCAGGAATCCACACTTGCCAATGTATGGCGTTCTGAAGATGTAAAGATACGAGTGCCTACATGAGGTAACCTAACACTCCAACTTAAACATGCTGGGCTGCACAAAAGAAGCCAGCAAGACCTGAACCAAACTGAAGCTAGTCATAATATGCAGCTGCAGAATATGGGATGCCAAGGGCTTTACCAAATATTCAATTACTGTTAAAACTGTCATAAACAAGGAGAGCCAGCTACTTTGATTGACCCCATAAATGAAGTGTTTTCCCGTATACTAGACTGTTGGAGGAAGGGACGATTCAGAGGATTGGCACAGGAATAACAAATGTGAATCTGGCCTGAGTTTGCAGTGACGGGAAATCTTCATGATACGATGGCTAGTCAGTGACCCGTTGAGAAACAAGCTGGTGGTCTGACGGTAGTCCCTAAGGACATGTGCCCACGCTACCAAAAATAATCCCCAATTACTACTAGTTGACACTGTTGGCAGCTTCAGCAGAGAACGCACAACCTCAATGGCCACGGAGACTGAACCACCCTCTTACCCCTTCAGCTTTCCCATAAAGGTCAGGATTGGCATAAACTGGTGGGGCAGCGGAGAGACTCTTCTGCTGTATTAGTCCTTTAGATTAATAGATTTGGCTAACAGCCCCAATTTTTAATGCTACAAATCCAGCACCCTTCCAAAGCATTGAATTCATGGGGTTAAGGTTTGCCTTTATTTACATCAGTATAAATCTGGTGTAACTTTACTAAAGTTGATGTCATTACACCAGTGTAACTGAGTAGAACTGGGCCCACTGATGTCAGTGTGAATGGAATCCAGCAATGAGGTTTTTCAGCCCAAGAGCTTCATGAGCACTGCGTTCAGAACACTGAAATTTTATCTGCAAGCAGTACATGAGAATTCAACAGCTAGAAAGTGTTCTGTATTGTCAGCTAGGGACCATATGCTAAGCAGTGTCTATATATACTAATGTAATTCCCTCTGCATATTAGTAGTTTAAAAGAAACAGAATGATCTAAAAATGAATCAGGTCTTCATAAATTTGCAATATTCATGGATGCATGCAAGAGGAATTATTTTGTATAGAAGTAAATCTGACATATATAAATGCACATAGTGTAGAATTCTTCTTTCCTCCCCCACACTCACATGCACTTTTTAACTTCTGATCAGATAGTGCTCTGGGTGTAATACTGGGAAGGTGAATAAATTAGAATTTGATTCTACATTGCCTGCAAAGAGGCTTTAGAGACTATGGTAATGACAGTGCTGTGTCTGAGCAAACCCAGCAGCCATTATGTTCTCACAAATAGCTCACGCACTGGCCTTTTACATCAAGCTTTTTCCTTTGGGACAGACTACTGCACAATGCACCCAAGCTAGTTGCAGTTTTTGTCAAAATGTGCCATAGGATCAGT
This sequence comes from Mesoclemmys tuberculata, assembly GCA_007922155.1. Classification (NCBI taxonomy): domain Eukaryota; kingdom Metazoa; phylum Chordata; order Testudines; family Chelidae; genus Mesoclemmys; species Mesoclemmys tuberculata. The sequence goes on along the minus strand of ML675618.1, from coordinate 72,152,500 downwards.
TATTTAATAAAACCATTTATTTTTGTTTAACACATTGAGCTGAAAAATACATCTACTCGGATACCAATCCTCTCAGCTTGCAGGCTGTCTATGCAGCACGATAGTTTTTCTAGCCTGCCTTCTCTATTTACCATCTGTCCATGTTGCTTCTCTGAACAGTGTGTTTTGAAATATGGTATTGAGAATAAAATTATTGTGAATTAATTGGTTGATCTGACTGCTGGCAGGATGCTGTGGGGCACTTCTGTTCTGTGAATCCGCTCATCAGCACTCTGCCTCTTCCGCTGATAGTCCAATGGTATTTAGAAATGTCAGCGCCCACTCTGCCAGTAAAGGTAATCAATATCCTCGCTCAATATTAACACACGAGCTATATTAACCCAGAATGCATCAAACAAACTGTGAGAGTGTTGGAGGATAGGAACACCTGGGGTGAAGGGTGTGAATATGTGACAGGGTATGGCTACACTGGAGCTGAGGGTGTAATTTCAAGCTTGAGTGGCTGTAGTCAGGTTAGCTCTGATCAAGCTAAGGCGACCAGGTGTCCTAATGTTATCAGGATCATCCCAATATTAGGGGCTTTGTTTTATATGTAACTATTCCCCACACCCCCTCCCGATGCCCTGAAAAAGTGTCCCAATTTTTCACACTTACTGTCTGGTCACCCTAGATCAAGCTAGTATGCTAAAAATAGAAATCAAGCTGTGACAGGAGAGGCTAGCTACCCTGAGTTCGTGTATCCATCCAAAACCTAGGTACAAACTTGAGGCAGCTAGCACTTCCTTCTGCTCACACTGCTGTGGCTACATTGCCATTTCTAGTGTGCTAGCTTGATTAGAAATTACTCCTTCCAGCTCTAGTGTAGACATACCCAGAGAGACTAGGAAAGAGAACAGGAATATATGGGTCGTACTTGGAATATACACAAACAGGAGTCTCCACCCTATCCTGTCACTGGTGAGAATAGATAAAGAATCAATAGCACTTAATGAAGACACCCTACTTTTCATGTGGTGTTCTGGGTAAAAGTCTAGGGATGCAATTAGAGGTGAGAACTAGATAGAGGATTGTGAACCTGACAAAGGAAATTGTGAGCCAGTCTCTTTTGTTACAATTCTGGCGTGGCAATTCCTAAGGCCTTCATGCTAGGTGGCTGCTACACGTCTGTTTTGTTTATTTCTACAGTACCAAAAGTGTGTATAACGTTACAGACAATGGGAAAAGGGCGCTCACAAAATGAGTTAGACAAAGGACAGTAAGGAAAGAAACACAAGAAGGGGTGCTATGGGATGGACTGTGGTCATGGTAAAAGTTGACACTTACATTCTCTGATAAAAAGCAATAAAAGTTTAAAGAACAAACCAGCAAAAACCAGGGCATTTTGAGTTAGAGTGACAAGAGCGTGCATGTGAAAAGATACTGCAGATAATTTGATTCTCTATGTAAGCAAATGAGCTGAAGTTGTGGAATATCCTTCCAAGGTGAGCAGTGGAAGCCAATTATGTTTTTTTGTCCCAAGACTGAGCTTGATAAGTTTATGGAGGGGATGATATGATGGGACAGCCTAATTGGGCAACTAACTGATCTTTAACTACTAGCGGTAAATATGCCCGATGGCCTGTGATGGGATGTTAGATGGGGTGGACTCTGAGTTCCTACAGAGAATTTTTTCTGGGTGTCTGGCTGTTGAGTCTTGCCCACATGCTTGGGGTTTAGCTGATCACCATATTTGGGGTCAGGAAGGAATTTTCCACTAGGATAGACTAGCAGAGGCCCTCGGGGTTTTTCACCTTCCCCTGCAGCATGGGGCACTGGTACCTTGCTGGAGGATTCTCTGTTCCTTGAAGTCTTTAAGCCATGATTTGAGGACTTCAATAACTCAGTCATAGGTGAGGGGTCTCTTTATTATAGGAGTGGGTGAGGTTCTGTGGCCTGTGCTGGGCAGGAGGTCAGATGAGATGATCATAATGATCCCTTCTGACCTTAAAGTCGGAGCTCTCCCCTGCTGAACTAGCAACGGGTGGGGGCAAAAGGCTGCAGAACCAGATTGTATTTGCATGAGCACACCCACCCTGTCTAGGTGCTTAGCATGATGGGACTGCTTTGCCCAAATGACCACTTTGGCTGTTGTTGGGTTACAAATTACTTTAGCGCTGACTGCAGGGGTAATGAAATGGTGGTCTCCTTATTGTGTGAGAAAATGGCAGCAGAACTGTGCTTAGCCTGTCCTGATGGAGGCATCACCCTCACCTGAACTGAGCTGCGGCTCGAACACAGACCCCTGTGAAAGGTAGAGTGGGCGGGGACAGGTGTTGCTACTGAGAGGTTTGAATCTGCCTAAGAGTCCCATGCATGGTTTAACTGGCCCCTGTTCAAAGATAGAGCTAATTAAGGCTACATTAAGAGTCGTTTGTTTTAAGTGATCATTGGAACTGAAATCGCTTGTGGGACAGCATCTTCTGCCTAGCCTGCTTCAGCAGTGAAGTTCCCACTTAGAGCTGACAATCACCATGAGCTGGGTGGAACTTCAAGGGACCGACCAGCAGAGGTCACAGTGGAGAAGCAGGTGGCAGCAGAAGGTGATGGCGTGCATCAGTGACAGCTGGCAGGATGGCCAGCCAGCGGAGCAGGGTGCAGCTGACAGGGCTTTCTTCTCTCCCCTTCCTCCCAACCAGGGTACGAGATGAACTCGATAACTGCACCTCTGAACGCTGGGTCTGCACTGACAAAGGACAACTGTGAGTGGGGTGCTGTGAAAGGAGGGAACGTTAAAGGAACTTCTGGTTGCTGGATGTAAGAAATTGAAGCAGATGCAAACTGCCCAGCAAATTCTGGGGTGGGTGTTCTGTTCATGGTTTTATTCATGTGACTCCACTAGTGGCATTTTCCCAAGTTAATGCTGGGTTACTTTTTCCCTTTCTATTAAGTCTTTCTTTTCTAAACTCCGTCTCTGTGCTTGCAAGAGAGGAAGTACTGCGTCTAGAGGCACCCAAGGGGTGGTGTATAATTGTTCCAGGTTAGTGGGTTGGGCTTCAGCCAGTTTTGTGTTGTATTGTTGAAAAGGAACCCACTAGATATTGAACCTGGCTCTTGTTGCTGCTGACTCTGTCAGGCAGAGAGGCTACATCTATAAAAGGAGAGGGGAAGGACTAGGTTCAGAACAGTACGTAATCAATTGGTGATGGGCCACCGCAGCTCTTTAGGAACCAGTAACTGCAATTATGAGTTGTCTGAGCCAGAAATTTCAGACATGGTTATGGATACAAACTTTTCCTCCACCCAGCTGGGGGAGGCGTTTGGATCCAGGTATTTCATTGTCTGACTACAGGGATAAGATCAAGTTGTAAAATTCAGGTTTTGGATCTAAACTTTCCCGAAGCTCAAAAATGTTTGGTTCCCTGGTTTTTTGGTTCAGATGCTTATGTACTTTAGCAATAGAAATTATTCTGTTCTCACTTCAATGTAAGTTGCATAAGTATAACAGCAGGAGAATCTGGCCAAAGGGCTTGGTCCTTGGCCCCCTTCTCTTCTCCCTGCACCTTATCGCTGGGTAATCTCAGCTGAGTTACCATCTCCATGCTGATGATTCACAGATCTACCTTTGCTTCAGACCTGTGTCCTTCTGTCCAAATAAAATCCCAGTTTCTCTGACATTTCTTCATGGCTGTCTAGCTGCTAGCTCAAGATAAACATGGCTAAAACAGAGCTCTTAATCTCCCTTTCCTCTCCCCCCAGCCCTTCCCCCACCTCCTCTTTTGTCACTATAAATGATACTACCACCATCCGTCCTTTCACTCAGGCCCATAACCTGGGCATCATCTCCAATTTATCTTTTTCTAGGTCCTCACATCCAGGTTATATCTAAGTCTTTTTGGTTCTTTCTATGCAACATCTCTAAGATACAGCCTTTTCTATCCATCCACACAGCTAAAACTCTCATCCTGAGCCTTGATTACAGCAACATCCTTTTTCTCTGGCCTTGACAAATGCAATCATGTCTCACTCCTGTCCATTCAGAATGCTTCTGCAAAGATCATTTTCCCGGCCCATTGCTCTGATCATGTTACCCCTTTCTTTGAATCCTGCCACTGGCTCCTTCTCTGTTGCATCAAACATAAACTGTGTGTCCTGAGTCTCAAGGCCCTTTATAGTCAAACCTGTCCTGCTTTTCTCTTTGTTATTGAATTGAGGAGGGTCACTTCTGATTGGCCCATAATTCCAGCCTCCACTGCCCATCTTACATTTTCAAATGGACACCTTTGTGCTTTCTCCCATACTGCTTGGCAGGTGCTCCCCAGAAACCTCTGCGAAGATCCCTCATCACTTGCCTTCAAATCCCTTCTCAGTAGTCTCCTTTGCCATGATGCCTACAAAAAACTTGACAATGGTTAGGCTGCTGGTGTGTGGAGAGCACTGTTGATCATCCTGACCAATGGTGTCTCAATGTTTACCTGTCCTCCCCCATATGATTGTATCCACCTGTTTGTCTCCTGCCTAATACATAGACTGTATGGAGCAGGGACCATCTTTTGTTGTGTTGGTACAGCACCTAGTATAATAGGGTCCTGGTCCATGACTAGGGCTCCTCAATGCTACAGAAATACAAATATTACTATTTCATTAGTTATTTAACACTAGCTCATTTGGCACTTGGAACTGTAAACAGGAAACTAGAAATAATGGGTTAAATCTTAGCTGCATTCAGCATCTGCAGGGTGCAGCGGGGAAGGACAGGGGACATGAAGTTGGTTGTGGCTCCCTAGTCAGTTCTACACTGGTCATTGTCATTGAGACTAACCAAGAAAAGGAGTACAAAGGTCATGTTCCCTCTCACTAGGTGGCTTGCTCCGTTAAATTCAGTAGGCCCAGCTCCCCGGTGCCAGAGCAGCTACTCCCGTCTGGGCAGTAAAGATGGGGAGCAGCATGTGAGGGCTATACATCAATGGTTTCCAACCTGGGGTGTATGACCCTGTTGTGGGTGCACCGAAAATTATAGGGGCTTCAGTAATATTGAGGCTTCAGTAATATTGAGGTCACTTAGCTTCCCCAGCCCCAAACTGGCTGGGCACCCCGCTGCAGCAGAGCAACCCTGCACCAGTGGGGGCCTGGAGCAGTGCCTGCTGCCTCCATTACCTCTTTCTGTCCCTCCTGGACAGAGGGTGGGGGCACATAGGGCATGCGGTGGCAGCTGCACCAGGGAAAGCTTAGCTTCTTACTCAGGTAAGAATTAGTATTAATTATTTATGTAATGTTTATGGCTGGTGAAGGGGGTTGGAGGGATGCATGTTAACTAGTGGGGTTTCATTCAAAAAGGTTGGGAACTACGGCTGTACATGATCGGGGAGAGCCATGGTGAGAGGAAATCCCAGTGAATCAGAGCTGATTGGTCCAATCAGGAAGAGCAGGTGAGAATTACAGGAGACCAGGGGACTGAAGAAGTCCCAGGAGGTGCTTCTTGGGAGAATGCAGAAGGCTGGAGAATAGTAGAGGAGCTTGCTTACTGACCGCTCTGGGGCTGAAGAGCTGGACCCAGAGGAACCATGAGAGGGCCAGGGAAAGAAGGATGCTCCCAGCAGAGAGGTGTGGGAGTTCTTGCTGGGAAGAGTAGGGTTGTACTCCAGTTAGAAGGACTAGGGTTGCTGTCCTGGGATGAGGAAAGGAGAGGGCTCACAGAGTCCGCGTATAGTTGCAAACTGTGGTGTGTGAGTTATTGAAGAATGAGATGCTAAGGACTACATGCACTCTGGTGACAAATGGACCTTGTGTTGGGACTTATGTTTTGGACCCTCTGCACACTGTTTTTGCAGTAAAGCAGCCCAAAATAGGGGAGGAGTAGTGAGGCAAAGCCTGAAATGAAGCTATTGGGTCACCTGAGAAGAGGCAGGTATGTTGTGCTTATCTCAAGTGCCCTCTGCAGTAGGGGCTGCTCTGACGCTCCCTATGCTAGGAGTTTCAAGGGGGTGTATGGGAAACAGATTACAGCCAGCATAACTATCTGGAACTGCCACCTTGCAGGGTTGAATCCCCATTTTGGGAAGCCCACTAGTGTTCTTGCCCATCTGCACTACCACAGTGAGGCAAAGCTGCTGGATCGCAGAACAGAATCAAAACCCACTACATTTATAAAAGGAAAGAGAGGTAAAAACATACAGGAAAAAATCCCAAACAAGTATTCTCTTATTCCTATTCTACCTGGCATTTTCCATCACAATTCTGTAACCTTTACACTTGTAGCATCTGAGTGAAAAGAAGTGGCGACATTGTTTGGTTTTATAATAAATTGTACGGAAACACGTAAGCTGTCTAAATGGAAAGCTTAATGGGGCTGTTCCAAAACTGCCATACAAGTTAGAGAAACATGCAAACTCTGCTCCTGCACTTCACCAGGCAAGTCCTAAATAAATGCCACTAAGTTTGCTATCTTCATAGAAACACTTTTGGGGAGCATGTCCATAAATATCAGGTGTTCCAGAGATGACGACAACCCTGGAATGCATGTTTTATCTGCTTAATTCAAACAATAAGATGCCAACTATGGGCAATACCAGTGCTACTCTACTAGGGGGCCCTCAACAGGAATATTTTGCACACATGTGCACACAAAAATGCATACTAATAATTAATAGGTGGGGCCCCTCTTGAGCTGCTCAGGTCTCTAAGCAATTGCATAGTCTGCTTATGCCTAGCACCAGCTCTGACTGGGTGTGTTTTAATGTCGTGCCCCTGAACCAAATCCCAATGAAGTCAATGGAAGGTCTCATTGATTTCAGAGGGCTTTGGATCTAGTCCCAATTGTAAAAATATATCCTATTTCATCTATTGTTTTTGGTACATGGTTAAATTAGAAATATTAGTAATTACTATTACAGCATCATACTTGTACCTGGTGCTTTACAGGAGACAAAGCATAATACAAAGGTCCTGCCCTGAAAATGTTATTGCAGGCAGGTAGCCAATTGAATTGGCTAGAGCAAAGGGCTCAACGAGTAGTGATCAATGACTCCATGTCTAGCTGGCAGTGGAGTGCCCCAGAGGTCGGTCCTGGGGCTGGTTTTGTTCAACATCTTCATTAATGATCTGAAAGAGGGGGTAGATTGCACCCTCAGCAAGTTTGCAGATGACACTAAGCTAGGGGGAGTGGTAGATACCCTGGAAGGGAGGGATAGGATACAGAAGGACCTAAACAAATTGGAGGCTTGGGCCAAAAGAAATCTGATGAGGTTCAATAAGGACAAGTGCAGAGTCCTGCACTTAGGACAGAAGAATCCCATGCACAGTTACAGACTGGGGACCGATGAGCTAGGCAGCAGTTCTGCAGAAAAGGATCTGGGCATTACAGTGGATAAGGAGCTGGATATGAGTCAGCAGTGTGCCCTGGTTGCCAAGAAGGCTAATGGCATATTGGGCTGCATTAGTAAGAGCATTGCCAGCAGATCAAGGGAAGTGATTATTCCCCTCTATTCGGCATTGGTAAGGCCGCATTTGGAGTATTGTGTCCAGTTTTGGGCCCCCAACTACAAAAAGGATGAGGACATGTTGGAGAGAGTCCAGCAGAGGGCAACGAAAATGATTAGGGGGCTGGAGCACAAGACTTATGAGGAGAGGCTGAAAGAACTAGGCCTGTTTAGTCTGCAAAAGAGAAGGAGAGGGGATTTGATAGCAGCCTTTAACTACCTGAAAGGGGGTTTCAGGGAGGGTGGAGCTAGCTGTTTTCAGGGGTGGCAGATGACAGAACAAGGAGCAACTGTCTCAAGTTGCAGTGGGGGAGATCTAGGTTGGACATTAGGAAAAAGCTTTTCACTAGGAGAGTGGTGAAGCAGTGGAATGGCTTACCTAGGGAGGTGGTGGCATCTCCATCTTTAGAGGTGTTTAAGCTGAGGCTTGACAAAACCCTTGCCAGGATGATTTAGCTGAGGATAGTCCTGCTTTGGGCATGGGGTTGGACTAGATGACCTTCTGAGGTCCCTTCCAACTCTAATATTCTATGAAATAGCCATGTGTCTTTTTGTCATCTGGTAGATGAGAACAATTGAGAATAGTTAAGGGTGGAAGGCTGGCTGCAAGAATTGGACTCTTAGGAGGGATGTAGAGGAGGAGAATGAGGTGTCGAGGCACAATGGATCAGGGAGCTTGCTCCAAGCACGAGAGGAAGCATGGAAAAAAGAAATGGATGTGTGAATGGGGAAAAAAGGAAACAAGGTCATGATCACACAAGGTGGGGAGGTCCCTCAGGTATCTTAAGTCAGTCCCACAAAGGGCTGTGAAGATGAATACCTAGCAGATGGTTGGTTAGTGCACAGGGGAGGGAGCTGTAGGTGTGAGGGGTAGCATGGAAGGAGACGCCCAGATGAGACATGAAAGGATACAAAGGAAGAAGTTGTTAGCCAGGAGGTTGGGGTACATAAAGAAATAAGAGCAGAGATGCTGGCACATGCATCGTTATGTAGGGTGTTGGACATAGACACCAAATTTGATCTCAGTTAAGACAAGAAGCTGATGAAGGGATTCAGGGGGTGAATCAAAAAGGTCACAGCTGTGGCTAAGATAACATGCAGAGTTGCATTGTGGATGGACTGAAGAGAGGGAGGTCAGTTGATGTGAGTTGCATCAGGGGTCAGATCAATATTGTGGCTATACCAGCCAAGAATCTGACCCATGGTTTTAAGGTGCAAAACTAAAAGGAAACAAAAGACCAGTTGCTGTCCCACCCTACCAGAGGCCCTGGTTTCCTAGACCTCTGAGGGGCTGTGTAGTGAAGCAGTGCAGCCTCCCTGCCACCCCAAGGCTGACCCCCTGGGTCGAACCCAATCAGTTACAGCCTTCCACAAAAATGAGGGTTTGGAATTAACAGTAAGGGAGGGACATAAAAGAAGAGAGCTTGGGAGAAGTCAGATAAAATCAGACTGAAAACTGACCTGAGCTGGCAGCTGGACATCAGAGCAACAGACATGAGACTGAATGGAGGGTGAGAGGTCAGGAGCGGAAAGGTAGACTTGAGGAGTGTTTTGTAGATTTTTAAGACTTGAAGTGGAAACTTGTGATTATAGCATAGGGATGGGCAACTATAAGGAAACAGAAGGCCACAAAACTGTTGGCGGGTCATACCGAATTTATTTTAAGAATGACCTGGCTCACTGAGGGGTATGGTCCTTTATTAAAATTGCTGCTGCTGCCTCATATTACTCTGTTCCCCCATCAACACAGGTTCTGACTTCACCCAGCTCCAGTTACTGCCTCCCCATCGGCTGATTTGGCTCAAAGATCCCAAATAATCAGGGTCAGGCCAAACCCCCCGCAGGGGCAGGGCACACGTCAACCAGTTGGGAAGGAGTAACCAGAGCTGGGTGGCATGGGACAGAGCTAGAGCCTGTCAACAGAGCACCCAGCACATGGGCTAAAGATGTAGCCTGGGGGGGGGCCACTGACAGCAAGTTAAATCAATGTAATAAGAATAAATGAGCACTCATTAAAACTGCAAACAGATTTAACCTAGCAGAGATGTTCAAAAAGTCATAGTGATAAGCATTTACATGTTAGTACTTTCTGGAGGAAACAATTTATGCACAAGCCAATTTGCCAATTGACTATTCTGTCTTCTAGGGAGACCTCCAGTATGTTCCTTTTCACTAAAGAGAAAGTAATGCTTTTCAGATTATAGAGTTACATAGGAATTGCCTTGCCAGGGGAGACCACTGGTTCATCTGGTCCAGTATCCTGCCTCTGGGATCAGGGGAAGTCAAATACAAGCCATATAATGTATCTGGACAATTGTGCAAAGCTGTACCATGGGGAGGAAAGATTGTTAAGGACAAAGTGGTCTTTCAGTCCATTTATATTTCAACAGCTTATATAAGGCACAGAAGGGGGCAATGATTCTATATGACTTCAGATGTCCAGCCTGGAATTCTTGATCCATTGAACAATTGGCTGTAACCTGCAAAATCCCTTACAAATATTAATTTACAAACTTTGGATATTTTTTCAGGAAAAACATAAAAGCAAAAAGCAGCAAAATAATCGGCTGCTGCTTGCCATCTATTTTCCTCCTTCTGTGACTCTCAGTGGATCCTCAGCCCCTTTTCACATACCATAAATTTCTTTGGCAAATTAGTGCCACCATAATTCAGGTGACATTGCATGTCCAAGTAACAGTTTTGTATCCTAGTGCGCAAGAAAACCTGCTTCTGTTTACATCAATGCAGACCTATCTTGATCTTTGGGACTGATTTGGCTCTTGCCACAAGTTAACCATCTCAGCGTTGCTCTATCTGCACTGGCTGGTAACGGCCCAAGAAGGGGCTGTTACAGCAGCCAGGGATCATGACTGCACAGCAGGGCTCCAACCGTACTCCTTCCCCAGGCCAGAGGCTACAACAGGAGGTGCCATAAAGCCAACTATGCCCGCTCTATAGAAAACGGAATGCATGCAGTATTCTCTGAGCATTTCTCTGTGTAATCCTGAAGACTATCCTCCCCCAGAACAGAACCTGTAATTTTAAGACTATTACAACAATGTGTCTGGTCTTTGGGTTTTTTGTTTTTTGTCTTTGCTCTGTGTAAGGAAGTACATTCTCAGGATATAGGTAGCTCCTTACTAGAGTAACCTACATAAAAAGTATATTTGTCTATCAAAATTTTCATGGGAGTGTGTCAATTTCCATGAACTCTCTTTTCAAGGGGGAAAGTCTGAATGCTTTATTTCAACAGTGTTGAAATATTTTTTCAATAGGTTTTGATTTATTATATTTTTTATTTTTATATTTTATTAAAGTTAAAACCATAATGAATCAAAATGACATTACCAAAATGAAACACTTTGATCCTGAATTTAAACTTCTCAGAAGTTTCATTTCATGGAAACCTTCAATTTATCATGCCAATTCAAAATAATTTTTAACTGTCTATTTCTTGCAGAGCAGAAGTTCTGGTTCCAGACCAACTCTAACGGTTTTTCATGCTGCATATGCTGAACTTTTTTTTTTTTTTTAAGTGTTGAATACTAGTTTTAAACAGATGAATATACAGATCATATGTAGTCTTTACATAAGAGTTACCCTGATACTGGACTACATGAGTTGTTCCTCTGTTGTACCCTGTCTATAGCTGTGAGCAGCACTTACCAACCGTAGGTACAGGCAATTGCTCACAGAAATTCAAATTAAGTAAAAACCATAGTGTTATGTATCTAACTCTTCAATAACAGAGAAGGAGAGATTCCTTGCCAGCCCTTGCAGGCAATATATTTATGCTCTAAATATGGTACCTGTGCTTGGATTTTCTCAGGTATCTGTGTTTGGATTTTCAAAGGAATTATAATAGGAAAAAAATCCTATTCTTTTAAGGATGGTGGCTTAAAAATAGAATCAACTATTTTGCATATGCTTTATGGTATGACTCAGCTGAATACAGAGTTGGCATAAGAGGATAATGTAACAGATAAACACATTTTAAAATAGGGTTTGGTTTGGAGTGTCCCCTGCTACTTGAACAAAATTCAGGAATGGTAGTTTTCATTTACATGCACACGCACGCGTGTGTGTGGCACCCCAGGGGGCTAGGAGCTGTATAAACACAAGGACAGAGCTTACAAATCTAAGTATAAGACAAGTGACAACCGATGGATACAAATAGACAATCAGGAAGTTCAAGGAATCAATGAGACAATATTGAGTACCATGATAAGTTGTGATCTTTGTGCACCTGTAGCCCAATCATTGACCAGAGGTTTTTGTTTGTGTGTGTGTGTGTGTGTGTGGGGTTGGGTTTGTTTGTTTTTTTTGGGGGGGGGGGGCGGCAGGGGTTTGTAGGCCATTACAGCTACCAGCCATAATGCAGTATGTGAACTTATACCTTTTCATACTAAAACAACCCAGTGGATTTACCTACATATGTGGGGGGGTAATTCAGCAAGAACTGAAATAACTTCACCATACATGATAACAGGATAAAGACCCTTTTATCTTTAAAGGTCTGTCTGTATTGCAATGCTGGGAGCGATTGCATGCTGAGTAGAGATTCCTGAGTTAGCTTGGATCCTGGAGCAGTGAAGCCACAGCAAAGCATGCTTCAGCATGGGTTATACAAGCCCACCAGGAACCCTGGGTAACTACCCCAAGCCAATCCGGAATCTTTTAACAAAATATTTTTCATCAGAAATACCGATTTGTTGAATCCAAAACCTGTCACAGGAAAGGGTTTTGAACAAATTTCTTGAGTCAAAGTTTTGAAATTGTTAATGTTTTATTTTTTTCACTTTCTAAATGAAAAATTCCAGTTTTCCAGTTCCAAATGACTTTTCATTTCAAAATGTAAGTTATTTGTAGTTTAAAAAAGGCAGTTAAAATCAAAACCAAAACATCTTAACTATCAAAATGAAACATTTCATTTAACCGAAATTTCCAGTTTGCCAAAATTTTTGCATTTTTGACTTTTCATCCTGATCTGGGAATAATTTCCCATCCAGCTGCAGCTGGCAGGCTTCTATGACAGCATGTGCCATTCTGTGGAAACTCAAGAATACACAGAAAGCTGTGCTCCAAGGCCCTCCTCCAGCAAGTAAACACTGTCCAAACACGTAATGAATCCTTTTACACTAGGGAAGAATTTGGCCCCTGGTCTTTCACCTAACAGAGGGAGAAAACTAACAGAAAATGTGGAATGTGGTGCAATTTTCTTCAATCTGTGGTCTAAGGTCTCAACTAAATTCAGACCTGCTATAAGTTGGTACTGAATTTGGCCCCCTTTCTGCTAGGCAACTCCCCCCCCACATGCTGCATACACTGAACTTTGGTTGTTTTTTGGGTTTGTTTTTTAAATTTAAATAGTGGTTTTAAAAGATGAAGAATACACAGATCATATGTACTCTTTACATGAGTTATAATGATACTGGACTACACAAGCTATTCTTCTGATGTACCCTGTCTATGGCTGTGACAGTGCTTACCAACCTTAGGTAAAGTCAATTTCTCATAGAAATTTTGTTGCTGGTTCTCTGGGTAGTCGCTTGAGAGAGCGTCTCTGTAGCTTGTAAATAAGAGCCAGAAACACATTTCTAGTTTTTGCTTAAACGCCAGCCCCTTTGTGTTCACCTTTAAACTCTCCAATAGCATTGTAATGAACAAGAGACCAGAAATTATATATTTTAAAATAAGTACTAGTCACCCACTTCTCCTGTTCTGTGCTTATCTGTTTGAGAGTTAGCATGGGTGGTGGCAACAGATGCTTCAGGGAAAGCTGTTGAGCTGTTAAGTTGACTTGTCAGGCAAGAGGAATGGTCTGTTGTGTTTGTGTTTTGAATTGAAGAAGCTTGTAACAGAATAATACTAAGCTTTTTCATGAAAAGGCTCTGAGAGTTCATCCAGTTTTTCATGTTTAACTGATATGTACATTCCTACCACAGCCGATGTCCTTTTAAGGTCAAATCATCTTCCTTGGACCTCTTTGGGAAATGCACATAAAGGCTAAGAAAAAAATTAGAGGAATCTTGTATTTTAGCAAAACGATTAACTGAACCAAGTCTTGTACTTTGTCAGGACAAAGGGGAAATTGCAATGGATCAGTGTGTATGTGGGAAATGAAAGGAATCATTATTGCAAACTGTCTTGATATGTGCAGGAGAGGCATTAATTTACTGATTCACTTTTTTGAGCTGGTAGTGCTGGGCAATGTCACTTTCACTGCCCCTTATATGTGTTTGGTGTATGAGGGGAACACACGGTTGTGTATTTAAGGCCTGATACACTTCACTTATGCTAATGTAAATCAGGAGTAACTCAACTGAAGTAAATATGATTTGTCTCATGTAAAAGAAGAGAATCAGACCCAAAGTTCGCAATCCAGCAAAGCACTTAAGTACATCTGTAATTTTAAGCAAATGAGAAGTCTTATTGAAGTCAATGGATCTACTGATTTGCATATAATTATACATGTGTTTCACTGGAGTGCCTTGTTCAGTACTATTAAGCTGTCTGAGGGGGACTTTTTTGTTCGGTAGATGCTGGAACTTAGTCTCTTGCTTAGCTGGCAATAGTCAACCATCCTTTAAAACGCAATTTATGTGATAGGATTCACCAGAGTCTACTTAAGCTTCATGAGGCAGTAGAAAGTTGTCTTTCATGAGGCTATAATTTTGTGTATGCTTGTGTAATAGGGTTTGCTGTCCCCCAAGCACCCTTGCATGGCCAAAGTTGCTCTGCACCACCCTGCCAACATGGTCCCATCCCCCCCCACCAACTTCAGGGCCCTTCTGTGAACTTGCTCAATTCAAATGGTAGTTCAGGTAAATCTCTGCTTGAGTTCCATTTATTTAGTCTTGAAGTACACACTGGCTCTCCTGGGTTCCAACCCAAATTCAATCTCTGTTCCTATAGAGCACAGGCAGTCTTTCAAAACAAAACAGACCGTGGGCTGAAGACTGCATGAGTCTACTTGCTCTCAAGTACCTCCTGCCTGGAGTTTGTCCTTATTCCTAGGCTTTCCAGACAGACCTTCCCAATCTCCCCCCTGCTTCTTGGGCAGGGCTCCCCAGGCCTTGCTGCCTGGAGAGCTTGCTCCTACCCACTGGTAGCTAAGCTTCCTCCATTTAGCAGCCTCAATTATTCTCTCAACCACACCCCCTTGTAGCTGCCTGCTGCCATTTTGAATTGGAAGCCCTTGATTCAACTTGGGTGTGGCTCATCCTGTAATCAAGGCGGGCTCAGACCCAGCCTCACAAGTCCATGGGCAAGCCACCCTGTTACAGCTTGAAACTGGTCTTCCAGTAGCACATATACGAGCATCCTGGCTCAGAGTTGTAAAATACTCTGTCTCTTGAAGTAGTCTAGTTGTGTGTGTTGTACACTGGACCAAAAGAGGCTACAGTAGCCATCTTTACAGTGACATCTACAATGCACAAATAACATTGACATTAGTGGGCTGTCTTTTTTTTTTTTTTTTTTTTTTAAGTATTGTTTTTGGTGGAGGGGATGTATTTGGTGTTTGCTTCCAGCATGCGATTTTGATGTGTGGAACTGACCCCATTAACTTCTTTTGAATCTTTTTTTTTTTCCCCTGATGTATTAGATTTTTCTGATGCCCTATATTTTCTGCCATATGCCATGGTTAAGTTAAGACTGCTTCCTGAGTGTGGGTGTCAGTGTGTGCGGATGCCACAATTCTGCTATGTGTTCCAGCTCAAAGAGAAACACACATGTTGCATGTGTCAGAGACAGCTGCCCATGGAGAAGTGTGCAGGCTCTGAGTGTGCATTCATGAAAACGTGATCTTTATCAAACATTGTTCCAGAACTTCTCTCTGCCTTGTACAATGAGCATCTGCTGCTGCACTTAGTCAGTGTACACCGTCATGATTCAGCCACTTTTATATGCCCAGAGAAATTCATGAAGTGACGTGGGATCCCGGGATATTCAGCCAGTACCCCTCTCTTGTGAAGTGCGCTACTGTCTGTTCATAGCAGTGGAACTCTGTTCTGTGTGCACGTTATGACCAGGGTATGATGGACACTCTCACTGGGTGTTTTGTCAGGCAAGGACCAGCTCTCCTTGGCTTTCTCACTGGGAGGAGAAATGGCAACCATTTGCCAAAACCAAATCACAACTGTTCATTCCCATCATTCACCTACAAGAGGACCTTGATTAGTGTGGTCTGTCTTCTCCTAGCCTTTTTATTCCTCTTCTGACACAACTCAAAACTTGCTTTGTCCTAGGCTAACTCTGCTTACTTGTGGTGGAATCAGTGGGACTACTCACAGACTAAGGTGTGGGTGTCAGCATGTGTAAGGGTGATAAAAGTAAACACTAAATGAAGAGTGTGGGTTTTGGGTTGTGTGTTTTTAAAAAAACAAAACACACACGCACACACCATCAATATAAAAATCCTGGAACTAAAAGACATGCTTTGTGTCTCTGGGCATTGCTTTTTATTGCTCCTCTTATCTGTATATAGTTTTTTTTAGATTGTAAACACTTTGGAGGCAAAGATCTTGCATGCTTATCTGCTGGTAAAGCAGCTGGCATGTTTTTAACCCCCTACGAATTAATAACACAGATAGGAGCAGAGGTTTGAAACACATTTCTCAAGTAAGAAAGGTTCAGTCTCATTTGATGAAATACAAATAATGTGCTTCACATAATTAATCTCCATATACATTTCTGATTCCTCATTAATTAAAATGTTATGCAGGGAATTTATTGCGGTTAGTATAAATCTGGTGTCATGGAATCACGAGTAGAAGTTTTCTGGATGAATGAGCATGTGCCTGGTTGATTCTACTGAAGTCATTGACAAAACACTCACAGAATTTAGTGGGAGATGGATCTGTTTCTATGTTACCAAGAATAAATAGGAATGAAATGTTTTTCTTTAATATGAAGATTGAGATAAAACTGTGTTCTGCAACTGTAAAATCCCCGGGTCTTGATGAATTTTCTTTGTTCACACAGTTTGTTTAAAAAAAACAACAACAAAAAACCCACACACACACACTAATGCATTCATACTATAATGTCAGTTCCTTAACTTCATCACAGGATTATACAATCCATTAACCTCTACACAAATCATCAGTGTTCTGTACCTCAAACTGAAGAAAGCAATGATGCTAGTTCTTCATGTTTCAGACCATCTCACACTTCAACACTGATTTTAAAATGCTAACTAAAATGTTAGCAACTGAACTGGAAATGATTCTGCCTTTGGTCATCCATCTGGACCTAATAGGTTTTATCAGTCAGACACCGAAGAGACAATGTTAGCAGATTATTTCACTAAATTCCAGTAGGTTAAACAAAGGGATTACTTTATACCATGAAGGGAGTATATGGTTATCTGAGATGCACTGAATTTCTATAATGTACTTACATTAGATTATTGTAATAGAGTTACACATCTCTTGCCAAAGGTTCACATCCAGTAACCTTGGGAGGGAGGGGGGAAAATGTGGAGAGAGAGAGACACACACACAGTCATCTTTAGTCAACCCCAGCCAAAATCCTGCAATCTTTGTTCAGTTCTTATTGAAGTCAGTGAAGTTGCATCATTGTAAGTGACAGAAGCATTTGATCTACTGACCCTAAAGACTTAAGTGAGAGGTGAATCCAGCACTGAATAATTCTACTGACATCTGTGGAGTTGCCACTGACTTGCATCAGTGTGACAAGAGAACTGGACAACTGAATTTTAAATTTACAGTTTTACTCTAGCAATTAATTGTGGGTTCAAAACTGCAGGTAGAAAATTGTGTGCACAAACAACTTTGAACTGAGTTGTTCACTCAGTATAAGTAACTTGTCTGTGTGACACTCTGCTCTAGAGGATTAGGCATGGTCCCAGAAGGCAGAGGACATGAGTTCTCATGCTGATTGTGACACTCTCACATGGTTTGTAACTTTTGAGCCCAAGTCTAAGGATTTGCCACCCATCTGGGTTTAACCCAGACAGTCTGGGTTTGGCTTCTGTGTCTGGGTGCCATGTAGGGGTTCCAGGCTTCTGAAAGTCTGGTCAAAAAGGGGACCTGTCAGTTACCGTGGGGTGGGGGAAGGCACCAGCTCATTAACTTATGCTAGCCCCTGCTCAGCCAGGGTCATTTCCTATCTGCATGCAGGCTTCCCTGTCAGGCTCCAGCAGCTCCTGTCCTAGCCGCAGAGCAGAGGGAGCCCAGCTGATGAGGGAGAGAGATGGAGGCAATCCAGCTGGTGATTTGGGGAGGGAGGCATGAACAATGGGCAGGGCCAAGAGGGAAGAGGTGGGGTGGGGGCAGATCCTCGAGGGTCGTGTTACCTGAAACTAGTAAGGTGGCAACCCTAGTATAGGACTAGAAGTAGCAGGTTGAAAATGAGCATAGGAAAACGTAAGCTAAATAGTAGCAGCTATTAACTGATGAGGAGGTTTTTTAGGTTGGTGGACGTGTTTATCTGAGTCACTAAGAACTTGTCTAGACAAAGCACCTCAGAAAATGTTGTAGGTAAGAATGCTGTATTGGCGGGAAGCTAGTCTAGATGACTACATCATACAGGACTCTTCCACTTTCATCAATTATCCCCCTCAATGGGCAGATTAAGCCCTGAGTTTTATCATGAAGACTGAATTAGATCAGCCTGCTAGAGTCCCCTGCAAACGTGAGTTGTCTTCAGAATTGCTATAGTTAATTTGAGAAACTTCTCCAAACCTGAGAGAGTTCTAATTCAGAGAACAGGATCATATACACTCTACGTGGTATTATTTTCAGCAGCAGCTCTTTAGTTCTCTGCTGTAGCTGCAATTTTGAACTCTTCTGAAGGGCAGGTCAAACGTGCTGCTTGAGTCCGTGCCTTGTACAGTATGTTCCCACATATGGTGTTCCAGTTTTGTGAACGCTGGGCCAAGTTCTCCAGTTGCATCATGTACCGCAAATGTAGCGCTTCCACTGAGATGCGGATTTAGGCAGCGCACAGCCCATATTCTGGGATCCTCTGCTCTGTGTTCTGCAGAGCTATGTTCCATGGTGCCTTTTCCCTTACAAAAAAACTACTAGAAAATTCACTAGTGCTAAAGCAGTGCTTTGGTCTAAATTGACATGTTTGGGACCAAAACTGTAGAATAGTGTAGTACTTGTAAGGATCTGCTCTGGAGTACAGTGGGATATAGTATAGTGGACAGGGGAAGGGTGTGGCATGGACCCAAGTGCATAAGTCTAGCATTGGATGGGGAAGGGTGGAGATTGAAATACATCTCCATTTAACTGGAGAAAAGCTTCCTCGATTAGCCAGCTAACTGAATCCTGGAGAACCAGCAGCATTTAGCCCGAGCAAGATTCAGCTGCCATTGAAGAGTCACTTGATTTTTGCATATGATCCTCTTAGTGATCTAACCCATTACATAAACTGGCACTTTAAATTGTGTGGCATTGTTGAGTCACACCCAGTTATTACCAAGGTAATGTCCAGATCCTTCTCTTCGGTATTATTGCCTTGCCAAACTTCCCCTATTTTACATTATAGTTGTGGTTCTTCCTTCCTACGTGAGCCCCTTTACACTTGCTGTTAATCTATTTGGGATATGGTTTGTTCTTGTGGGGGTTTATGTATGTTGTGGTTTTTGCTCTGCAGCATAACAAAGTACTGTTATCCCGAAAATACTTGTGATCCTTCCAGACTTGGTATTGTCCACATACCCTCCACTCAGTTCTCAGATGTTGCATAGTACTGGACCTCTGCAGTAGCCTAAGCAATCTACTCTATACCTCTTTCGTTGGACCACTAACAGGGTGTGTGTTTAAAGACAGTGGTTTCTCCACACCCAATTAGCCAGGTTATTTAATGTTTAGAAAACATTTTGAAGAAAAACTTCATAAGAAATATTACCCATTTTTGTTTCATCTAATGCATATATGGGAATGAGAAAAATGAGGATGCCATGCCTCTATTAAAGGCCTTGCCACAGGTGTGCTATATTGGACCAAATTCGGCTTGTTTCACCAACAAGTCGTCATAGTGTTGCAGGAGGTTCTCTTTTAGATGAGATGCAAATCAGAAGTTCTGAATGTGTGGTCATTAAAGATCCCTTGTCATTAAATCACCTCTGGTTGGCAAGCACAGTGGTTCCCAAACGTTTACTAAGGCAACACACCAACTGCAAATTTTGTAGTGGTGGTTTGTGACCCACCATATTATGTCCATATATATGCTCTCTCCACCCCAGCACTGCAACATTATCCTGGCACAATGCAGAAGGGATGCCCCAGGTGCAGGTTGGAAAGCAAGCTGGCATGACACTTGCCCCACAACAGTGGTTCCCGTCCCACAGGACTGGGCCCAGTTCCCCGCTCCCAGGTGTTGTTGTGACTTGGCTCATGAGGTTGCAACACCACTCAATCAGTGCTTAGGAAATTCCAACAGCAGAAAGGCTGTAGCACATCTCCTTGGCAATACTAGCTACTGCCAATGCATCAGAAATCTCCTCTGGTCTCTACACTGGTTTCCCATAGAATATCCAGTCAAGTTCAAGGTCTTAGTCAAGGTGCTCCATGGCCTGGGGTCAGGGTATCTAAAAGCCTGCCTAAAGCTCCAGAATGAAGATGGATTGACCACTCTGCTCCTCTGGCAAAATGGAACTCTTCCACAATAGCTCATCTGTGCAGGAGACTGCAATTTCTCAGGGGCTGACCCAGGACTGTGGAATGAACTCCCCCGGGAACCAACGATCATCACAGACCTTCCCTCCTTCAACAAAGCTTGGGGGGGAATAAAAAAACAAAATCCCAAGCACTCCACTCATATGCTCCTCTCCCTAGGAAGAGGGCAGGAGAACAAATCTGTGACTGTTAGTCATGTTTCTTAATATGCTGCTGGAAGGCACTCTCATGCTAGGCTGAAGAAAATGGTTTAAGAATATACCTATACAGAATAGGACAAAATGGACTGACAGAGGAATCTGGGGTCCTAGCTAATTGCTGCTATCTAAAGCCTTCCCTGCATTTTTCAACTGGCTCCTGCATTCTTCTTTTCACTTCCACTCCACTCCCACTCCTAAAATGTGAGGCAAACATTTTTTGCATTGGAACATTCCTGCTCTTCTACATCCCAGAAGTGGCTGCTTTGCAGAAATGGGTGACTGCTTCTCTAGTACATCTTCCTCACAGGTGGTATTGAGTTAACAATATTGTTATAAAGCACTGTGTAATTCTCTGACTAAAAATACTATTGAAGCACAAGTGTCTGTATTAATATTAATATTTATTGTTCATCTTTCAGGGTCCCCTGCCCTAGGGCATTCCCACCAGGCATTTGGGCTGCTCTGGAGGCTCCCTGTGCTGCCCAGTTCCCTCAGGCTGAAAAGCCAGCTGCCCCAGGAGTCAGGGAGCCCTGGGTGTGTAGAAATCCTGATTATCCCCAACTCTAGGGCAGCCAGCATGGCAGGGCAGCGCTGGATATGAGGACCCTGGAAGCCCTAGTAGCTAGTGACATGAATTAACATTCATGGCAGTTTCACAGCTTCCCCACTGAAAAGCAGCAGTGAAACTGATAAGTATTATGTCAATTTCAGCCATCTGCATGAGGCTCCCCTCGGGGGGAGAGGAATATATTGGCTTTTCTGAAATGAATTTTTTTTTATGGAACTTCCTTTTCATGAGAAACGCTTTTTTGCCAAGTGGTTTAATTCCAGATTGGGACTAAACTACACAGGAAATTTTAACATTTTGACGTTGAAGTGGAGATTGCATTTTGATCCGCTTTACTCCTAAGTCACTTTTAGAAAAAGCCGTACAGTTGCAGTCACTGCCTCTTTATAATGTCATGTCACATAGACAGCTTCAGTTTTATGCTGACTGAAATGTTTAAACAATAAAAAAATGTTCATTTAAAGAAAAACTAGAGAGAGATTCTTTCACCATGAGCTGGTGTAAGAGGCCTGTAATGACAGGTTAGTTGTTTCTGACATTTTTTCAATATCTGCTAAGAGTAAGACAGCTAAAGTCATTTCCTTTAGCCTGGGAACACATGAAAGTGATTATGAACCAGATATATAAGATCTGTCATACTGAGTCCAGACCAAAGGTCTACCTAGTACCCTGTCGCCAATAGCTGTCCATATCAGAACTTCAGGGGCAGTGTACAGAACAGGGCAGGTGTGGCGCTTACCCTGCCCAGCTCCTGGCAGGAAGAGGTTTAGTGTCGTCCAGAGCACGGGATTGTGTCCCTGACTGTCTTGGGTAATAGCTATCCTCCATGAATGTAATGCAGTTCTCTTGTTGAACCCAGCTATGCTTTTGGCCACCATATCCCATGGCAATGAGTGCTACGGGTTCATGGTGCACTGAAAGTACTTCATCTTGTTTGTATTAAATCTGCTGCCTATTAATTTCATCACATGACCCCTGGCTTTTGGACTGTGGGAAAGGAAAGTTATCAAAAGTTGCTTTCAACTTTACGCTTAACTAGACTCCGAAGCAGCCCACTAACACATTTCATTAGGTAACACCAAAGAAAACAGATAAATGCCAATATTTATGGTACTGTACAAAAGCAAGTAAAGGAACCACTAACTTACCTAAATACACAAAGCAGCTCAGGTATAAGGGAGACCATCTGGCCTAGTGGGAAGAGCTGTTGACCATGACTCAGCAGACCTGGTTCTCTTCCCACCTCCACTGGATTGTTAGGTGACTTTGGACAAGACATCCCTGCTCTGTGCCTCAGTTGCCCAACTGTAAAATGGGGATACTTTCTATAAACGGCTTTGAAACTACTATTTCCCTGTAAACTAGTGACTTAAGCACCTTGCTTTTAAAAGGCTAGTGGAAGGTGCCAGACTGGCACTTCTGTATAACCTCCATATATCCATGAAATAGCTATAGTAGCGGTGCAACTCTAGTCCCAAGACTGTTGACAAATATTTTTACTGTATTTGTCTAGCTTTCCTACTATCAATCAGCTGATGATGATGACTTTTGCTTGTAGGCTGGTAGATCTCAATGAGAGCCCTAGAGGTGAGGAACTGCGTCATTTTACCAAGCCACTAAATCGTCCTGCCCCACATTCTGACAGCTTTTCTCCGCTATCATACAGCATCCATCAGTCTGTTATCCATCCTCAGTGTTAACTGATGAACTTGTATTGTTTTATAAATTAAGTGGTCCTGGCTCAGATTTTTCTTTTACATATATGTGAACCTATTCTCTTCCATTTCACACTGCCCAGCTCCCTGGTTTCTCCCTCCTTTCCCTATGATGAATGGCAATGGCAAAAGGAAGATCTGACAGGCCCTTGATACAGGGATGCAAGACCAAGGGGAGAGAAAGGAACCAGGGCCAGGCCTGTAGTTGGTGCAATGGAGTCAGACCACCTAGAGATTCCAGTGAAGAATGGAAGCCAGGAACAGGGCAGGGGGAATACTAGGGAAACCTGGCTCTATACGTGGAGCTGGGCTAAGGTGTAGAGAGC
This sequence comes from Mesoclemmys tuberculata, assembly GCA_007922155.1. NCBI lineage: Eukaryota > Metazoa > Chordata > Testudines > Chelidae > Mesoclemmys > Mesoclemmys tuberculata. Next base: position 72,129,584 of record ML675618.1, on the reverse strand, counting down.
AATATTGCATAGAGCCAAACGAGACACAATGCTACTCATGTGAGTAATTCTTCCTCCAGAAACAGCCCCATTGCTTGCACTGGGACAGCCTGAGTGAGTAAATCTTCAGGCCCTAAAATGCACTGTATAAGTTATCTCAAACACTGAGTAGTGAATAAAATGTCATTCCAAACTATTGCTCAATAGAGATCAAAGGCTTTAGAAACTATAAAGAATCCACCTACAGCACTGAGGAGCTTGAAAGGAAATTCTAAACAGTTTGATCAACAAATTACCACTCAGAACATTAAATTAAAACCTGCTTTGTGAAATGTCAACCAAGTAGGTGTAAGAAATATGAAGGATTTTAGTGTTTGATAATAGCAAATAATGGAAGCTGAACAATGAAGTTCAAATGTAACTTTTTTTTATGCTACTGACAGCAGGGCTCTTACACCAACCCATGGTTGTGGGTTTTTTGTTTTGTTTTTGGGCTCTGAAGAATGAAAACTGCAGATAGCTGTGCAATGTATGAAAAAGTATTGTACACAAAGGATTAGGAATATAGAGGTGTCCTTTTAAACAAAAGATAAGACTGGAGTGGCTCTGGAAGTGAGTCTATGCTCTTATAATTTTGATTATTCAAGCTGAATATAGGCCATAAGAGGAAAGTAACAAAACAAATGTAATGAGTCTGAAAATGAGCATGTCCTTTCATTATACTGAATGGATCATTGTACAAAGAATCCTGTCTCTCTCTAAATGAACTTGAGGATCTCTATTTGGGAAAGTACATCACTCAAACTCATAATTTTCCCTTAACATAAATATAAAATCAGAATGTAATGATCATCTTCCAAATTTTGGTGTCTTTAGAAACTTCATACAGCTCATCAGTAGCCTTTAGATTCAGCATCTGAAGTTATGGGCCATCTGTTCAATAACTTCAGTGGGCTTTGGGTCAGGGTCCAGGTGTGTAATATGCACTGCTTCCTACCCTTCCAACATGGAAATTAGTGACTGAGAGTGGCATCAAGATAGGGCTTTATTTTGCCTGCTTTTATTGATGTCTACTGCTCACCTTGCATGTTGGAAAACATAATGCATAATCTATCATGGCCCTACCTCTCTACTCCAGTTATGTCTTAACTAGGGTCTTGTCTTGACTAGCAGGGGGAACTGTTCTTGAGTTAGCAAACTCTGGTATCCCCAAAATCTTTAGTTCAACCGTCGGAAAGTACAAACTGCCTTGTCTTCATTAGGATTTTAATCTCAAAATGGTTAACTGGAGCCAAGAACAGAACTTTCTTTCTGCAGTGGAAAAAAAGGCTTGAACTACAGTATGTTAGTTCAACCTTACTAATGCCTTCTAAGGTATTAAAACACACCTTTTTTTTTTTCTGGGCAGTAACGGCAGCTTAAAACTCTAGTCACGTCTCTGGCATGTGCCAAGGTGGCAGAGTCAGAATCCAGCAAGGCATCTAGCCTTTAACTCACCTTCTATACGGAGAGGTGATGGCATAGTTTGGATCGCTTCCATTTCAGCAAAAGAAATCTTCTGAAAGACAGGCTGGCTAGAAAAGTCAGGATGATGTTAAACAACAAAAGGGAGGATGAAAAGGAGAAACAAATGACACTTATTATCCCACAATCAAGATGTATTTTTGTTCTGTATTTGGGACAAAGCTCTGAGGATGAACTGAAATCCTATGATGTAATACTTCCCACTCCAACAGTCACTCAGGAAAATGTGAAATAGCAGATACTAATGTTAGACATTTTTGAATCCATGAGTCAGGATAACTTGCATCTGAGGCTTTTTTTTTAAAAGCCATTAGAGGAGCTCTCAATCTTTAATGTTGATTTTTTTAATCAGTCTCAGAAAACGAGAGAAGTTCAAGAGGACTGGAAGAAAGCTATGATTGTGCCGGTACTTTTAAAGAATGAATGAATGGTGTGACCTGACTATTTAGAGGCCTGTCAGCTTAATATTGATTACAGGCCAAATAACGAAACAGCTGATATGGGACTCAATAAAGAATTAAAGAGTTAGTTATATATTTAATGGCAATCAGCATGGGTCTATGGAAAATAGATCTAGTCAAATTAATTTTATGTTTTTGACATTACAAGTTAGGCTGATAAAAGTGATGTTGAAGTAATAAGCTTAGATTTCTGAAATGTATTGGACTCTGGACATCACAACATTTTGATTAAGAAACTAGAGATGAAAAAAATGAACATAGCATGTATTAAAAAGTAGCCAACTGGGTGGTCTCAGGAAGTCTGCTATAAAATTGGAAAGTGTTCAGAGAAGAGCCATAAGAATGATTAAGGAATTGAAAAATATGCCTTATAATGAGAGACTCAAGGAGGTTAATCTATTTATCTTATCAAAGAAAAGGTTAAGGGGTGATTTGACCAGTCTATAGATACTTATGCTGGGAACAGATATTTAATAATGAGCTCTTCGCTCTAGCAGAAAAAAGCATAATGAGATCCAATGGCTGGAAGTTGAAACTTGACAAATTCAGAGTAGAAATGTGGTGCAAATTTTGAACTGTGAGGGCACTTAAGCCCTGGAACAACTTACAAAGGGTTGTGGTGAATTCTCCATCATTAGAAATTTTTTAATTCAAGATTTGATGTTTTTCTAAAACATGTGTTCGATTCAAACAGGAACTAGGTCAGGGAAGTCCTCTGGCCTGTGCTATGCAGGAGGTTGGATAAAATGATTCCAATGGTCCTGTCTGCCTTTATAAATTTTAATCTATTTTTTTATGTAAGAACTTGACTGGATAGTTCACATTGGGCTAGAATCACAGTTAAGGGATGGATCTCACTCTCCTTGAAGTTAATGGGAATTTTGCTTTTGGCTTCATTAGGAACGCGATCAAGCTTTTGAAGGGTACTCTTCCCTCCCCTGCCTTCCCTCATGTTTGCTTTGTTTTCTGGCTTGGTAAACAAAGGGCAGGCAGGTTTTCCATACCAAATGGAAACTCACTGATTTCAACGGGAGCTCCTTCGTCCACACACAGCTCACTGATATCAGTGGGGTTCCATGTGAGTATGGGGGGAAGGGGCATGGGAGCTGCATGGAGCAATTTGTACACTCAGGGTCACAAAACTAATCTTTACTCTGTGATGGAACTCTTGTTCCATTTTGCAATATACATGTATTTGATGGCTTTTGGTTTTGTTTTTTTTTTCCTGAGAGAGAGAGACTACTAGAAAACAAAAAGATCAGAAACAATACAGTATCAAGAGCTACTTTCTAATATACAGGCCATGTGGGGATAGAAACAATGAGGCATTTTCATAAATGCATAAAAGAAATGTCAATCCTATTGAAACAGAAACAAGTCAGTTTGACAAGTCTGTAGGCTGAAGCATATTCTAATAGCATGAAATTCACCCTTATGCAGAGTGCCTGCACAAAACCTAAGCACTATAAGTTGTTTAAGAGCATAACTGGAACATAAGATGCGTAAGGTTAGCACCTGCCCTGGGCTCAACAGTGACTTGGACCCATTCTGCTTATTCAATAAATAGCAGCTAAAATGAGTCCCATCTCTTAATTCAATAATTGCATTTTATTATAAAAGTGAAGTTTCATACTGTATCATGGTGGCAGAACATACCTTATGCTAAATTCTCAGGTTCATGTCAATGAAAATTGCATGCATGGAACAAAGACCAGATTTTTGGCCCTTGAAATGTAGGGAAAATAAAATCCCCCTTTAATGTAAGGGGGAAAAGAGGTTGGCACACACTGACAATTTCTTGCTGGGTGGTACAGAGAGGAAGCTGCTACTCTTACATGGGTGTAAATCAGGAATAACTTCCTCTTATACACTGGAGTTACAATAATTTTACACCAGGGTAAGTGGAGAATCAGGCTCACATATTAGAGGGCAGAATTTGGCCTGTATTGTGCAGTCCTCAGGTGCCAGAGAGTGACAATAATAATAATGCTGAGTATCTGGGATCTTCAAAGCACTGTACAAATCTGGTTGGGGATTCATCCTTAACCAAATGTTGTTTTTCTTCTTCTTGTTTTACATCAAAGCCTTAATGCTAGATGAGCAGAAAATGTTTATGGGTTAATATTAATTAATTAAATACATGATTATGTTGTATTTATTCTATCTATTTTAGTTGATCAAACTCTAGATGGCCTGGGTGGGGGAAATCTTTAAGAACACAATTCTATTTCTGAAGATCTTTTCTTAAGGATAATACTGTACTAAGAACTATGTTAGCAAAGGACTTATGGCTCCCACTCTAGGGTTTAGCTCAAGCACAAAGAGTTGAATGTAATAATCATATAATAATGGTTAAAGATGAATGATGGCCATATGCACTTTTCCGCTTGTACTCTCATTAGATGAGCTATTCAGTAATAATAAATATTTTTATAGCACTTGCATTAATTGGCCAGATCTTCAGCTGGGGTAAATAAACTTAGTTAAATATATTTCACTGGAATTATTCTTATTCACACCATCTCAGGATCTGGCTATATTTTCATTGTTCTGGAGAAACATTAATTAACATTAGAAATTTCAATAGTGCTCATGTAGATGTAACAGCACTCAGATTCCAGTAATGGCTACAGGATAAAAGCAGAGAGATTTCTATGCCCCAAACCAAAATGTACAGAATTACACTGAATCTCATTTTAAATGAATATTTCATTTGGTACAAAAGATGGAAGCTACAAACAGCCAGTACAATAAATGATAAAATGCAATGAAAATGAACTAAATAAATATATTTGTATTATCTTGGCACCAAACGGGTGGAAGAGGAAACAGAGGCACAAAGGTGAAATAACTTGCCTAAGGTCATGTAGCCAGTCAGCGACAGAACTGGGAACTTAACCTGTCTCCTGTGCCCCAGTCCACTGCTGGCCATGCTGCCTCAGTGAGGTACTTCATAAAGTACACATTCATCACAGAACAGAATTTGGCCCATAACTATAAAGAGGAATTAAGCATAAACGTTTTGGTGCTGTGAGGTCATCCATTTAACAAGTGACTATTAAGAATTGTTAACTTTTACCCAACTGCATCATGTAGAAAATTAAATATAAAAACAAGACAATTGTGTGTCACATGCTGCCCTCAAATTTTCTTGATTTGTAAAGAGCTGTTTGTGTGGCAAATATAGTGCTGAATAAGAGGAGCACGCTGGAACAACTATTAACTTTGCAACCTACTGCTATTGCACCTGATGAGATAGTGACTGAAATAGAAGAGCCAATCCTTCATACTTAATCCAGAAAACAAAAGTGAAGTACTCATCCAAGGGCCAAGTGATTGTCCTCTTTGGAAAATGGGCAATCGTTTACTGAAGCAATTTTCTCTTCAGTCTCAAGTTCCACTGCCAAAAAAGGAAGGAAGGAGAGAAGGTTGAGTGAGGTAAAGAAGTTGAAAGTGAGGACTACAGTGATCAAACCACAGTTTGTTTGGAAGGCTCCAGGGGAGATCAGCATGAAATGGAAAATAACGTTAGTAGCCCCCATACAGGGCCACATCCTTCCCCTACTGTGACTGTTTTGCACTGCTAGCAAACTGCTGGGGATTCCCTGAGTATGAGCTTCTCTTATTTTACGGGAGCATACGAGGGACACGACCAGGGAGAAGGAAGCATAGCTTAGTTCTCCAGGGAGAAGGGGCACTACTAAGCTGCAGTTGATCCCCATTTGGCATAATGATTCCCAGCATGCTTTTACCAGCCTGTATGAATTAGAGCATCTTATGGCTGGAATAACTTATCCCAGGAGCTGAATCAGCCTCTGATAGACCGTGCCACTGGGGCTATACAGTCACCTTGCCTCTACCTCACCAAACCCATGGATTAGGCCCATGATAGCTAAGATGAATGAAATGGCCATTAGCCCAGGTATATATTGATGCTGGGCTCAATCTTCCTCTTACTTAGCTTGGCTTTATAACATTGACTTCTGATAAGTGCTGTTGTGAATGAGAGAACAATCATAAAGTTAGTGGGTTACCCAGTCTACAGAAAAGTGCAATAAGGGAGTGTATCCTCTTGGTGATGGACATTGGTAACTTCTCTTTCTGTGAACCGGAGTTACATGCAAACATCAATGGGAAACTAGCCTCCACAAGTCCTAAACATTATTAGTTAAAAAAGACTATGGAAGAAGAGGAACAGGCTTCATTGTTACTTCTATGTCTTTTAAAACTAATTAAAAGGAATCCTTTGATCTTTTTTCTTTCAGGTTAACCATCCTGCAATTTCAGAGAGCCCTTTCCTCAGATCAAGGAAAGAATGGGAAAATTACCTCCAATAAATGCAATATAGACTTCACAAGGCAGGTCAAGTCAAATATGATTTCTTGTTCAAGTTTAATTAGCTTCTATAATTAGAGATCTTTTTTAATAGTACTTTATCCTTTTATGATATTATATTAGCAGAAACTAATTAAATATAAGACCCCCAGAAGCCCCACCTACACATGCTGGTCTCTATCTTTAGTGAAAGGCTTGCTTTGTCCAAGTCTAGACTTTGCCAGAGGATCCCAAATGTGCTGATGCAACTAAATGATAAATTCACGTATTCTACAGTATGGTGCTGGGAATTATCACCGAACACTAGAGACCTTAATATGTGTGTTTTGAACAACACAGCACTTATGCTATGTTTTCAGCTGCTATGAATTAAATTCCATTCACAGTCATTTAGGTGACTAAAGTCATCACATTTCATAAGTAAAAGCCAGATACTTAAACTATGGCTTCAGCACTCCTCTCCTCTATAGTTCAGATGAACTATCTTTCAGTCCATGCTGTGAGGGCTCCCCCTCCCTGTCCCCACTCAGTTCCCAGACTGTTTGCTGGAAAGCAACAGTCCAGAGTCCAATCTGCAGGCACTTTGCGGAGGGTTTATTGAGGGTTACACTGACAAGCTTAAAACCATAACGTATCCAAGCCCTTCACACCAGTTGGGCTTATTTCTCTGTATGCTGATAGTTTCCTTCTTCCCCTCCCCCATACTAATTCTATATGCCCATAGAACTCTCTTTCCCTGACCATGGTTCTGTACCCCCCAAAAAACCCCTCCCCCTCCTTCTTCTTGATAGCCTTAATTATAGCTGTAGGCCACCACCTCCCCCTGCTACCACCCCTTTCAATAAAGAGTCTTGTTTTGTTTTGGTGGGATCTGAGGACTTTAGTACAACCTCTTTTGTGTTCCATGGGAGGGGCAGGGAATAGTGTCATATCTGGGCCACAGTCAGTTTATGGCCTGGTGCTTGTTTCTTTCTAACACCTTCTTTGCTTTAACAGTGGATTGCTTGACCTTGCTCTGGTGTCTGTCTTGGAGGAGTCAGAGCTTTCCCTCACTTGTGCGTTCATATTTCACACCCTCACTATGCCTTGAAACATCTTAACTGCATTAACTTTCACAACAATAAAGAAAAACTCCATCTAATTACAGACCTGTAGCTCAGATACTTTAACTTTCAGGCAGGCACAGAGGCCAAGAATCCTATCTCAGGCAAATACACAGGCCTATATACTTATATGAACTTACATTATATACTTGTACCTTAACACATGCCAGCCATCTCGTCTCAAAACAAAAGTTTATCAACAAAGCAGCACAAAATATGGTCAACAATCACAATACAAAGCTGTCAGGCAATATTCAAAGTTTCTTTCATATTCATGCTGGATAAAAATGTCAAAAGCACCTAATGCATTTGAGAGTCAGTCTCATTTTCATAATTGACATAGGTTCTTCAATGGGAATTAGGCTCAGTTGTATATTCTACCCATGATTCTGAGTGTCAGAAGACATTCACAGGTCAGTTTTTATATTCTTTTCGTGAGTTTCCTTTGTCATCAAAAAGGCAAGAAAACATCAGTACAACACTGACATTAATGAAAATGAGAGGCAACACATTTAAAACTGATAAAAACCAATTACATTTTTGTAGTGAGGAGGCGCAGCCTCCCTCAGAGATTGACCAGGAGGGTCCACAACCTGCACCTTGGTGAGTGGAGTCAGGAGGGCCACACCTCTCCTGCTGGAAGCATAGGGGTGGGACAGGAACCAGAATTACAAAAGGCAGGTCCTGTAGCTCAGTTGAGCTGTGGCCATCAAGGGACACAAATGCATCCTTTTTGCTACTGGAATCTGAAGAGGAGCCTGGCTGTACTGAGGATGTGCCAGAGCCATTGGCCAATCGAGATGCCGAAGCTGCCACTAGCCACCTACCAGAGGGTTATGCAGAACCCCCATGGAATGGAGGTACCAAACCAAGGAGATGAGGGAAGTAGCTCAGGGGAGCTAAATTATAGTCTGTGTGTTGTGTGAAGAAATACTTCCTTTTTGTTCATTTTAAACCTGCTGCCTATTAATTTTATTTGGTGACCCTTCACTCTTGTGTTATGAGCAGTAAATAATACTACTTTATTTTCTTTCTTCATACCACTCATGATTTTATAGACCTTGATCATATTCCCCCCCCCTTACTAATCTCTTTTCCAAGGTGTAAAGTCCCTGTCTTCTTAATCTCTCCTCATATGGAAGCTGTTCCATACACCTAATCATTGTAGTTGCCCTTTTCTGTACTTTTTCCAATTCCAATATATCTTTTTTGAGATGGGGCAACCAGCTCTGCATGCAGTATTCAAGACATGAGTATAGCATGGATTTATATAGAGGCATTATGATATTTTCTGTCTTATTTATTCCGTTCCTAATGATTCCCAATGATAATGATTTACTCCTTTCCCAATGATTGTTAGCTTTTTTGACTGCCACTGAACATTGAGTGGATGTTTTCAGAGAACTATCCACAATGATTCCAAGATCTCTTTCTTGAGTGGTAACAGCTAATTTAGACCCCATCATTTTATATGAATAGTTGGGACTATGTTTTCCAACATGCATTACTTTGCATTTATCAACATTGAATTTCATCTGCTATTTTGTTGCCCAGTCACCCAATTTTGTGAGATCCCTTTGTAACTCTTTGCAGTTTGCTTTGGACTTAACTATGTTGAGTAACTGTGTAACATCTGCAAATTTTGCCACCTCACTGTTTATCCCTTTTTCCAGATCATTTATGAATATGTTGAACAGTACTGGTCCCAGTACAGGCATTTGGGAGACAACACTATTTACATCTCTCCATTCTGAAAACTGACCATTTATTCCTATCCTTGGAATCCAGTCTTTTAACCAGTTAGTGATCCAAGAAAGGATCTTCTCTCTTATCCCATTGTGGCAAGGTGGGGGGTGGGAGAGGGAGAAGTACTCCGCCCTCGTGGGCCCTGCGCTCTTCCGGCTTGGCTAGCGGGCAGCTGGGGGGAGGCCTAGGGAGGGGACGGGGCCCGCTCTGCCCCTGGCTATCACTATCTTCCCTGGGAGTAGTCTGTGGTCCACTCTCAGCTTCTGTAGATTGCAGGCCACCGGCTGCAGGCCGCAGCCTGCCAGCTCCAAGCTGCCAACTCCAAACTGCAGGCTTTGGAACTGCAAACCTCCAACCGTAACTATGAACTGGAGCTGTGTGCCCCGTGCTCCACTCCTCCTCACTCCACAACCCACACTGCCTGCTTGCACTGGAGGCTTTTAAGTGTTTGGGGCGGGGCTCCTTGATTGGCCCAAGGTGTCCTAATTGCCTGATCAGCCCCAGGTGGCCTAATTAGTTAAGCAGCCCCAGGTGGCCTAATTAGTTAAGCAGCCCCAGCTGAATCACCCAGGGAATAAGGCTTTGCTGAGCCTGGGGCTAATATACCTGCCTTCCAGCACCCTTATGTAGCCATCTGGCCTGACCCTGTCACACATGATAGCTTACTTTGCTTAACAGCCTTTAATATGGGACCTTGTCAAAGGCTTTCTGAAAATCTAAGTACATTATATCCACTAGATCACACTTGTCCACATACTTGTTGACCCCTCAAATAATTCTAGTAGATAGGTGAGGCGTGATTTCCCTTTACAAAAACAATATTGACTCTTCCCCAACAAATAGTGTTCATCTGTGTCTGATCATTCTGTTAGTTCCAACCAATTTGCCTAGTACTGAAGTTAGGCTTTCTGGCCTGTAATTGCCAGGATTGCCTCTGGAGCCTTTTTTAAAAAAATGGCATCACATTAGCTGTCCTCTGGTCATCTGGTACAGAAGCTGATTTAAATGATAGGTCACATACCACAGTTAGCTCTGCAATTTCACATTTGATTTCCTTCAGAACTCTTGGGTGAATACTGTCTGGTTCTGGAGACTTATTACTGATTTTTTTTCAATTTGTTCCAAGACCTCCTCTAATGACACCTCAATCTGGGACAATGCCTCAGATTTGTCACCTAAAAAGAATGGCTCAAGTTTGGGAATCTCCCTCACATTCTTATCTGTGAAGACTGATGCAAAGAATTAATTTAATTTCTCTGCAGTGTCCTTATCTTCCTTGAGTGCTCAGTTAACATCTGGATCACTCAGTGGCCCCACTGGTTGTTTACACAGCTTCCTGCTTCTGATGTACTTTAAAAAAAATTTGCTGTTATTTTTTGTCTTCGGATAGTTGTTCTTCAAAATTTATTTTTTTTGGCCTTCCTAATTATATTTTTACACATCACTTGCCAGAGTTTATGCTCCTTTCTATTTTCCTCAATAGGATTTAACATCCACTTTTTAAAAGATGCTTTTTGCCTCTGCTTCTTTTACTTTGTTTAGCCATGCTGGCACTCTTTTGGTCCTCTTACTATGTTTGTTTTTTTAATCTGATGTAAATTTGGCAGAGTATTTATTGATGTTCATCTCTTATACCAATATATATATATGACTAACATAAGTGCTGCTCCAGGACAAGGCACTCCACTCCCTGAGAGAATATTCCAGTTAGCTCCAATTTCCAGCAAATCAAAGTCCAGAAAACATTCCTAGAACATGGAGTGCAGTGCATGCTTCAGCGTGCTGGGATGCTACTTGATGATGTGTAAGTGAGTAGGTGCTAAAGTTGCTTCTTGGTGGGAGTTTCACATTAAGCACTGGACTGAACTCGTTTAGAACAGCTTCTCTGTCTTCTGAGACCACTTGAGAATATAACTTGAATTGAGAGCTTGACCTAAAGCCTTCTGAAGTCACTAGGACCCCTTCTATTGACTCCTACGGGCATTATCTCAGGTCAATGGGCAACATCTCGGGTCCTAAGCATGGAATATATGACCTATAGTAAAGTCATTTTCAAAACAAAGCTGTTGGAACCTGAAATTGGATCTCTGTTATTTTACATCTGCTGTTCCTACTTTTAACATCTGTTTAATAGAAATGGCAATTTTCAAAGGTCCCTTGAATAAATGGTTTGGCTATAGAAATCTGGCATCCATTTTACTCTACTCATGCCTCTTGATCTCAGATTAAAAGATCAGATATTTAGACTAATTACAGCTTTATTATTATTAAGGAACAGTGAGTATCAGAAGTTTATGAGAAAGCACAGCAGGAAGATGAAAAGACTGAGAGCAACAGAGACCTCATCACTGTTGCCATTGTAAAAATTGACATCTAGTGAGGCAGGCGGGACACTACTAGTGACAGACAATACTCTATTAGCTTTGTTGTTCCAGAGAATTCTAATAATGCATTTGGGGGAACTAGAGAATATCCAGTAGAATCCTGTCATAGCACTCTCAAAAGAGGCCTATCCTAATTATCTGCTGGCAGCTTAGTTTGAACAGCCATTTGATCATTATTTCTCATCAGGTCATCCTTGAGTAGCATACACTATCCATTTAGCTTGTTCTTGCAATGGTTGCCTTGTATTAATGTTCATACTTCTTGGCTGTGGCATGATAATTCATTAATTAATATTATTACTCGCTAATTCTTGACCAGTTCATGAAGCAAGTTTAAAGAATGCTCCATTAGTCACATTAAAAGGAAATGTGCTTGGAATTTGTAATTCTGAACCCATGTGGGGAATCTAGCCATGTTTTTCCAAAGGCAACTGGGTTTTTCTTTGTTGCTTCACTTCTTGTACAGTGTTTTCTGCTGCTTCTACATTCAGGGCAGTTGTGCTGACAAAAGAAAGCAATTAAAAAGCTGCTTGTTTCTAATCTTTAATGTTTCCAAAGTTTTTAATTAATTCTGAAAACCTGGCTTAGCTCAAATATATAGTTAGAGCCTCACATAAAAGGAAATAGTTTGCTAACCTGTAGGTGGGTATTGTACCTGGTTAAAAGGTAAAATAATTTGCTGTACTCTGTAATTATCTAAATGTTCCATTCTTTTCACCATCCATCTAACTTCTGGTTCTTTTTCTGCAAAAGTACTCTTTTCAGTTGAAGTCCACAGGATAGTCAAACATCTGCAGTGCTTTCAATAGCTAAGTCAAGAGGAAGGATTACAGACACAGATAAATCTTTTAAAGTCTACAGCTCAGCTTTTCTCTCAACAATGTGGCAGTGTATCAACCCTTTCCCTGAATACAACTCTGAACGCAGCCATGGGAGGTGGGACTCTTTGAGAGATTTTGTGAACTATCCCTATCAAAGTTATCTGTTTCAATGTAATACATTATCTTTAAACACTAGCTTTTATTTGTTCAGGATAAATATTTATTAATTCTACTCTACCAGGATTTATATCAACTAAAATAAACAATGGAACACTTATAAAACCAACTCACTGGCAACAATTTTGTTAGCAGTAACTTCCCAAAAAACTTGAAGTAATAGATCAGACAGCAAAAGGAAAACTGAGCCCTTTCGTAAGTGGATGTAACTTCACTGAAATCAGTGGAGCTGCTTATGGCAAGACTAAATTTGACCCTTAGATTTTAGGGTCCAAACCTACTATCATTGAAGTCAGTGGCAAAACTCTGATTGGCTGTAATGGAAACAGGCTTTGGCTCTTAATCACAAAAATATGAAACGAGCAAATTGCAGTTAAACAGACCATGTATTTTTAGTGACCTCTTCTCTCTCATCCTTTCTACACACTCTAGCAGCACCACTCCTTAAAACAGGGACCATCTTTTTATTTTGTTTGTACAGTGCCTACAATAACGGAGTCCAGGTCCTTGATTGGGCCCTATTACACTACTACAATACAAATAATAACAATTAACTAGCTCGGATTCAACTGTTTCAGTATGAACTGGAAAACCTAATCTCTCAGACCCACCTCCACAGTGCATCAGAGCTAAAATGCCTCACATAGCCACCTGAGAGAGTTCTGATACTGCAGGTTTGGTAGTTTAATCTATCACATACGTGCACCTCTTCCTGCAACTACAGGGAAATCACCCCATAAGAGTATTCATATCCATCCCATACCCATACCTAGCGCAACTGTCACTGTATGGGACAAGGACTGCAGGGAGCCTGGCTCCAAGTAAATCTTTGTGTAACTTTAATTATGACTTTCCCAACTTTTACACTCATAAGGGTTTTAATTAAGTAATTGATATGTATCTTAGCTAAGGTTTTTGTCTCAGAGTAATGGGCTAGATCCTTCTTCGATGATGTAAATTGGCATGGCTCTGGCCCAATATTTTTATAAGGGCTCCCCCGCCTGTCTCCTTCTGTCTCTAAAACCACCTTTGGTGGCTCAACTTCTGGTGGTGAGAGAGACAAACTTTTGAGCTACATCGAGCTCTTCGTCAGGTCCTGAGGAAGAGCTCTGCGTAGCTTGAAATCGCGTCTCTCTCATGAACGGAAGTTGGTTCAAGAAAAGATACCCTGTCACCCATTTTGTGTCTCTAATAGCCTCGGACCAACACAGCTACAACAACAGCACATACATTTTGTTGGTTCAGTGGCTCAATTGTCCAAACAGTCGTTTGTACTTTGAGCCTGGTGCCAATCTGTGGGGCTGGTTCCCCTGCACCAGAGCAGAGAAGCCTGCACGATGCTCTAAATTGCTAACAGCTCCAAGGCGCAGAAACTACTATCAGCTTACCCCTATTTTATGCCAGTCTGGCCCTTCTTCCTTTCCTCTGGCTCACCCGCCTCCCCCCCTTTTTCTGTTAGTAGGCAGCAGAGAGGGTAGGCAGCAGAGAGCAGCTATCACAAGAAGCCTGAGTGCTGGCTGTATGCCACTTCAGGATATTCCTTGCAGGGGTTGATGCTCCCCAATCTGGCTACTCAAGCCTTATAGACATTTTACACCAGCACTGCACACTTCAGTTTTAAAGCACCCTGGCTCTCCACTGAACTCTGCTGTCTTTCTTTGGTATCACCTAAACATCCCCATGAGATCATTTTACAATACTACAGCGATAGGCAAATCAGCTATATAAATATATAACGTAAGAAGGTCACGGCGCTGTATTACTCCAGCAATCAAAATCGGCATGGCACCAGAAAGTTATTTAATCAATTTCAAGCACAGATAAGTATTTATTTAACCAGCTGCATGGCAGATACTACACTTTCTCACTGTACCTTCAGATAAAATGTCTCTCTCTGTGCTGTGGCATAGAGGGATAATCTAGTCATTATACAGCACAATGCAGAAACCTAGTAGTTCTCTTTGGCTACAGATGTACAAAGTGCTGGAGTTCCAGAAAAGCCTGCATGGTGTGCAAAATATAATTTTCAATTTTAGAAGTACTGGAGTTGAAACAGCTATTCAACTTGTGTTCAAGGAAATGTTCTCCTAGAGACTTTGGGTGTGTGTTTCTAAAGTCTTTTTGCAAAGAGCAGTTTCAAATAAGCATCACTTCCCTGGAGAAGGTAATTTAAAACGCATTAACGCGCTTATAGAATGCACTTACTAGCAGCAGCAGCACCAGGATGTAACATTTCCAAGGCATAAATAAACTAGTTTATATACAATTCTTTGTTTGACTATTTTCTGACGAAGCAATTAGCAAAGCCTGTGCCCTGGTGGTTTGATTGCAATCAAAAGAGACAAAAAGACAATAAACAATGAAATTCTGTAGCAAAAGATATGCCAGATCTCTAAATCCTGTCTCTTAAGCAAAGCTCCAGGGGCAGATTCTGCAGCCTTTACTTGTTAAAAGTAAGTAGTGCTGTACTCCCATTGCTGGGTCTACTGGGTGATTTGGGTGGATAAGTACGACCCAAACTGAGTAAGGGTTGGAGCATACGCCCCTCAGTAAATGGACTTCGTGAGGCTGGGTTTTGGTAAAGGACTGAACTTTATCTGCTGGCCCCAGTTACTTCATCTGGCTCACAGGTATACTGGTTAAAACTCCAATCCCATGGCAGAAGTCAGTATTCCACAGACTCTCCTGGCTACTGTTGCATGCAAAAGAACTCTGCAGGCACTATTGCAGTATATGGGCTACAGAAAGTTATAAGCCTCTGGTTCTCAGTTCCCCTGTCCCTGTGCTTGGGGTAGGAAGGGAGAGACAGAACGCTTTATTTCCCATATTCTGGGACAGCCATGGGACGGTCTGGTGAAACATAAATTAGAACAGCTCTGAGGCTGCTTTATGGTTTGCTTCCCATGGACCCCCTATGGACTGTGGGAAGCAGAGCGTAGCAGTAGCTCGGCCCTAATAGTGTCTGGGGTAGGAGGAGGGCTAGGATAGAGCCTTTATGCCAGGGCTGTGCCAGGCAGGGATAGTGTCAGGGGGCTGTTTGCATGTCTTTAAGGCCCTTTTACACCTACAATAACTTAATGTAATTGAGAATCAAGCCTTAAGACCACTGTGGCCTTTCTCCCAGTGCACAGATGTTTAGCCATTATTAGCAGGCTCAGATCAAATTTGATTATCAGATCAAATGGCACCTCAAGCAAGGAGCATCTTTGACGCCCTCCCCCATTTGTTAAACTTTTGAATACCTTATTTGTTATTGCATTTGTAGCCCATTTCATGACTTTGCATGATTTATCCCTGTCATATAAGCTGATAAATTTGCACATGGGGATCTGTAAATGTGTATTTCTTCATGCCATATATAAGCAAAAAAAAAAAAGTTTCCTGTAAGTTTATAGAAACTGTTAATTTTAAGAATAACTGAAATGTACTAACATCAAGAAATTGAACTTTGCACCAACATTGGGCAGACCACTATTAAATAGTATTACAGTAGGTGACAGCCTTAGAATCTTAACCCTCGTCCTTTAGTACAAAGGTCACTTTTCTCACCTTTGCCCTCATAAATTGCACCAGGGAGATCCAAAGACTGGCTAATGGCATTTTCAAGCAATAAAATAGCAAACGATGTCAGCCTTTCATTGGCCATCATTGGTTGAAGATACGTTTTAATGAGCCTGAGCTTCAAAAAGCTGAGCTCACCACTCATGACTGTGACTGGCAGCATAAGCAGAATCCTCAAAGATATCCATGCATTTGGAAAAACATCCTTCAGCTCCCAATCATGGGGGAATTGGAGAACTTGGAGCGGAGAGTGCTTCCCGTGTGGCGGAATGTGACGGATGATGTCTCATTCGACATAGAGATCGTTATCATTGACATCCAAACATTCCCCATGTGTCAGCATTTGGTGAAGGTCCATACTATTGTTTGAGTTTTTTCCTGTCCACCGGCAGCTTACTAAGGTCATACCAAAACTCCCAAGTCTTTTTTTGTGGTGCATCATTTGTCCAAACCTCTCTTCAATGGACACTAAAGCAGTGGCAATGAGCAAGCAAATAACACCCTCTTGAATTTTGTTTCCAAGCTTCCCATCACCTCATTTGTGCTCTCGTACCCAAATTGTCTCTTCCTTTCCTTGCAGACAGGCTCAACTCATACATTTGCCACCATTTCTTTGGCTGCAGTGATGGCATCTTCAAATCCATTGGCTCTGTAGGCCACAACAAAATCAAGGCAGCTTCTCATTAAAGTAGTAACAGTTGCAATGTCCATCAATTGAGTTTGCAATGCCTTGCTTACAATGTTTACTTGGAACAGGATATTGTGCCAAACCACAAATGAGACCAGAAATTGGAAATCAATGTTCCGGTTTGCCAGGCTTTGTGCCTTGTCAGATTCTGGCCTCGTCTTTACTCAACTGCGCCAGTTCCATCAGGACGTTGTAAACATCAGTCACGTGGTACCTCACTGGTCTGATGCTGTCAATGTGGCTCTCCCAGCAAGTGTCTCT
This sequence comes from Mesoclemmys tuberculata, assembly GCA_007922155.1. Taxonomy (NCBI): domain Eukaryota; kingdom Metazoa; phylum Chordata; order Testudines; family Chelidae; genus Mesoclemmys; species Mesoclemmys tuberculata. The sequence goes on along the minus strand of ML675618.1, from coordinate 72,112,544 downwards.
TAGCAGCTTCACAGTCAGATTTGTAACATTGTCTGTAAGAATCTTCCAATTGACAGTTGATGCTGAAAACAAGATGTATATCCTTTGCAGTACTCTGAAGAATGATACTGAATCTAAGGAAGATGGCGCTGCATCTGACACAACCAGGTTGAGGGAATGGCAGCCACAATACTTGAAGAGTGTTCTTGGATGTAGTTCTCAGAAAGTCTGGAAGGTTCCACAAGATTCTACAAAGGTCCAAAACATTCTAGGAGGTTAATGAAAAATAAATTCACATATGGAATACCTGAAACATTTTGCTTCAAACGTTCTATTTTTTCCTTTTGTCACTAACAACAAAAACAGCACCCCAGGCAATTACCAGGTCACCCGCCCATAAATCCAGCCTTGCTCATTAGTTTACACCACATTATATCTCCTCTTATACTTTTTTCTGAGCTAGTAAACATAAAGTCAAACATTTTGCTGTCTTGCACCTTTGACTTAAATGAGGTTGCACAGGGTATAAATCAGTGAAGAATCTGGTCAGTTGTCTTTTTATAATCTTGCCTCCATCTGTAAGCAATTCTGGGACACCAAAGCTTTAGATTATTCAATTACTCATAAAAAAACCCATTAACTGTGTTTCTTTAACTTCAGACAACTCCTCAAGTGCATCTCTTGATGTCTACTTAACTGCAGCCCTGATAAGTCCACTTTTGCCTCACTCTGTTCTTCAAGGTCATGAAGCACTTAAATGAGTCACTTGGGATATACATTTTAACACTGAATTTAGTCAATAATCAGACTTGCCATTACGTTCACTTTAGATTCTTGCACTTTACTTAGCAGGGCAGCACATTAGAGAAGAGCTGGGTTAACTTTAAAAGCAGCGCACGGCGATTTAGCTACTTAACTCCCATTGGCATTAATGGGAGTACTACAGCTAAAATTTAATGTGACAGTTTGAAAAAGAAGCGAATCCTGTTTTCTTAAGATATTTTCAGTTTCTGACTTTCACTAATGGTTTATTAAGTTGCTATTTTCATTTATTCCAACACAGAAGTTTCTGTGTTCTCACTGCAGCTGACCTCCAGCTATACCAGAAGAAGTAAAATGTTTGATGTCATCGTTGTGTGGATGCTGTACTTTTGCTGTTTTTAACAATAAATAGTAAAGAAAGGGGAAACTCCACCTAGAGGCAATTCATATTAAAGAATAAAACTGTTCTATTTAGTTCCTAGATGCTAAACTCTTTTGGGGGAAATTCCCAGGTAAGCTCCCCCAAACACCATGTAAAAAGCGAGTCCCTCCTTGCAAGCTGGTTGTATTACATACAGAGATTTGCTGCAGCCATTTTCCAACTATTCATGAACAACACTGAACAGACTTGTTTTTGTTTCCTTGAATTGTTGCTTCTCCCCAGAAAGCTCTGACTTCAGCTCTGCACCCTCCTGCTCCATTAGTCATTTTCATGAGTAAGTTAGGGATGTGCCAATCCTTCAGGAGTGACTTGCTGAAGAATTTCTCAAAGTGACAGCTGTAGTTTGGTTTACAGGGGGTTAAAAATGAACTATCTTCAACTCCATGGAGGCTTGAGTTAGATTGCTCACATCTTCCAGGGGAATACCTTATAGCAGCCCCCCTCCCTTCTGCCCCCTTCTGTCCAAGAAAGAGTTGTCTCTTTCTTCCCACAACATGCCCTGGAATCCCCTTTCTACTTAGATAATTTGGTGAAGCTAGGAGTCTTGAAGAGTAGGGAGCTGGAGTGGGTGATGGGAACGTAAAGAAGGTCAGTTGAAGGGTTGAGAGTAGAACTGGTTGGAAAACGAGGGCTTTTTCCATAGAAGATTTTGGCTTTTCATTCAAAAACCAAAATTTTTCAGCCAAAATACATTTTTTACAGTTTTCAGGTTTCTGATGACAAATAAACGTTCAACAGAAAGCGGACACTTTTTGCAAAAAATGTTTAGTTGAAAACCCATTTTTCCATCAAAAAATAGTTTTAGGTGGAAAACTTTTTACTAGCCTTTGTTGGGATATTGAATGGCTTCTCAGTTTTATAAACAGTCTGAGCCTTGTTTACTGCACTTTCATGAGCATAGGCTAGTGTACACAAGTGCCTCAAACCTCCCACTCAAGGCTCAGTCTGAAGGGGTTTGAGAGTCAATATAATTTTATTGCGCAGCTGCAGAGTAAAGCAAATGTCCTACCCTTCAGAGTAAAGTCAAAATCCTATGTTGATTGTGTGCACAGAGTGGGGAAGAGAGCACAGGGTCTAGTTAATGAAGAACCTACCAAAGAGTCATTGCCAACTACACCTAATCATTGATAGAATCCTGGCTCCCTCTCAGTAGACAAAGCCACAGAACAGAGACTTCATTGGTTGCACTGATGGACAAGGACATGCTTCCAAACTCCAAAAGCTGGATCTTTCTGTGGCATCTGATACTGCTGATCATGAAATACCCTTCTATCACCTCAGAGACATAGTAGTGATGAATAGGAATGCACTGAGATTGTGCCAGTGCTTCTGTGATTCAACCCATAATGTTGTGATGGGCAATTATTTCTCTAATCATAAGACCCTGATTAGTGATGTTCCACAAGGTTCAATCATCTCCCTGTTCAACCTCTATGTGAAACCATCAGGAGAAAATATGTGAAAATACATAGATGGCACCTAGTTCTATATTTCATTAACAACAAAGACTAATGGAGCCATCTCCCAAGTATCTTAGTGCCTAAGAACCATCAGTACCTAGATGGAGAATAGATGGCTGAAGGTGAACCTGGGCAGGGCAGAGATTATGCAAGTGGGAAGATGAAAGTTCTTTGAAGAACTCACCTCGCCCATCCTCCATCAAAGGTGGCTGCAGGTGTGGGTCCTTCTGGATTCCTCACTACCTCTTGATGCTCAAATAGTCTACCAGGCTCACTTGGCCATATTCCTTGGCTCTACGAATGATTATTACAATTCATTATACCACACCAGGATACCGCTGCCCTTGAGAAAGTTTGTTAGCATTCTGTTTACCCAGTAACATAGGCTGCCAAGAATACATCACCACTTCTGCATTGGCTTCCCGTGAAACACAGCATCAAATTCAAAATGTTCACCCTGATAGTCAGATATTTCCATAGAAGAACCCAGTTTACATGAGCAACCTCCACTCTCTGCACAACCATGACCACCCATGGCAGCTATGGTTCATGGGAAGTAGTCTGCGACAGGGTGGCTCAGGATCACAGGTGAGAAAGCATCTTTGGAACCTAACCTGTGACTGTGGAACACAGAAAACATCAGAATGTCAACACATTTTGTTGTATGAAGTATTGTTGTAGCTGTGTCAGTCCCGGAATATTAGAGAGAATAGTTGGATTAGGCCATGTCTTTTATTGGACCAACTTCAGCTCTGACCTGAAGAAGAGCTTTGTGTAAGCTTGTCTCTTTGTGTAAGCTTGTCTTTTTCACTAACCACTAAGTTGGTCCAATAAAAATATTACCTCATCCATCTTGTCTCTCTAAAAACCTTTGTGGTCTTCAGAAGAAAGTATAGATTATTTGTCTTAACTTTTTGTCAACATATAAATAAAAACCCCTGTGGAGGGAGGGAAAAATGTAAGCTTAATAACTGAAGATAATTGTTGGGGAGGGGAGGGATAAGGGTAAATATTCGGCTATTACAGTATGAGCATGGCATAAAAGTTGAGAACTTGATAGTCATTCTGAAGCTACAAGATGTTTGGCCCTTTGTCCCGCTATGTGCATGTTGCCATCAGCATTAGGCAAGAGGGGCCACACACGCTACACCTTTTTAAAGGAGCTATTACTTGTGCTGTACAACCAAAACATCCCTGTACCCCGAGAATGTCCTACCAGCACTTGCAGGAGGGTTCTAAGATCTGCCACCTCCATTGTATTCTCCACAAAAAAAGTTTGTTTTACAATTGTAAGGCACATGCTTTATTGCATCAAGTGTGCCTTTATGCATGAAAATGTGTGAAATAGCAATTCACAGAAGAGTTCAAAGCATTCACTTTCTCCCAGTACAGAAACTGCTCAGCATCCATTGATTCAGGGAGCGAGGCAGGGATTGCACAGCAAAATGACACAATATGAACAAATGTAAGCCCTGGTCTACGCTTACTGGGTGATTCGGCGGCAATCGATGGGAGTTACGCAAGCTTCGCAGAGTAGCTTATGCATAGCATATTGACTGCACTGCGCCAATGGGAACCATGTTCCTACCAACACAGCGCTACGCCATTTGAGGGGGTGGTTTTACTGCGTCGACTTCTGGATCGACTGAGCGGGTCTTCACTGATTGCTCAGTCAATCCAGATAGGTTGATCTGATGGTGACGACTTTGCTGCCATCAGTGTAGACATACCCTAAGTTAAACACTTCATGTGGCTTGACAAGTCAATCATATCTCACCCCCTAGATATACACTGTTACTGCCAGTGTTATGCATGCATGAAAAGAGTAATGAGTAGAAGTATTTTATTCATGATTTAAATTTGGGTTTGGGTTTTTTGCCAGGGTGTGAGAAATCAAGATAATGGCCAGATCAGGTGAATTAAGCAGGACCCCCAAAGTATAGAGTAGATCTCTAGGTTAACGTGCAGAGCACCACTGAACAGATCTCTTAGGTGAAAGTGGTTGTCATGCACTCCATTTGCTCCTCCCCTATCTCTTGCCTTAACAAGGCTTCAGCAGAGCTATGCTGACAGGGCCAGATAGAGCAGCAGAGGGCTTTTGAGCCAGAATAGGTGCAGAGGTCTTCCATGTAGATGGACCTGGCCTCTGGGAATTCCCCAGAGATTTGCACAGATCCGTGGAGTTTGGGAGCCAATCCTTCTGCTTCTTCTGATGCATGTGTCTATGTATGGTGTTAAATTCCATCACCTGCCTATCTCCAATAGAGGAATTTGGAGGGAACGCCATAAAAGGAGACTCTTGAATTCTTACCTGGTGTGGGTGTGGTTTGAGACTTTCATAAACCCACCCTGAAGTTCAAATAGGAATCACTACAGAATCCACAGCTTTGAATAGAAATAGAAAGAGAGAAAGAAATGGAAAGCCTGAGGTACTGTAGTTGCATTATGTGTGCAAAATAAAATGGACAGAATAAGGTATTGCCTATATTAATAGATATTATTATATTTACTACACATTTCAATTTTCTGAAGCTATTCTGTCTGCCCTAAATTAGCCCTCAGTGTCTCTCTTAAAATACTGTATTTATTGATTTTGCCATCAGAGCTAAAATGTCACATTCAGAAATGTTAAAGCACCAAAAAATTAAAAGCATCCTGTACAACTGAGAAAAATACCCAATTTAACATGCTAAATATATCTAGAATATTATTAGAAAGAACTGAGTTAGTTGAAAACCAGGCTATTGTCTCACACTATAATCCACTGCCATTAAATTCCATTAAAAACCAAATCCAAACTGGTAAAACAGAATAAAAGCTGTTCCATCTCCAGCCACAGTTACATGTACACAAATAGAGAGCAGCAATGAACGTGGTATGTAGCATTGCTATTACCATGTGTAATGAGGTGGCAGGCCTAAGCCCAACCAGTCCTTTTCTAAATTCCAGTCCAGAGCAGCATATCATTCTGGGAGTCTGTTTTGAAAGGAATGTTTGGGAATAGTAGGGTAGGCTGCTATGTGTGATGGGAAAGGGAGCAAGGTATACGATACAGATATGGGGCAAGCGGTAGTTGGGGGAAGTTCTTCAGGGACTAGGCTAAGACTAGAATAGAGCCCTGCTGAAAGGGTGCTGAGAAAAGAGCCCTGGGAAGGGTTGGCTAAAGCTTCCAGTCTGAAGCAAGTGAGACCAAAGTAGGAAGTGGCCAGGGAAAAAGTGAATCAGGGCAGGGTTTTTGAGTTTGAATTTTCAGAGTCACTGCTTCCCAAGATGGAGACCCTTTATCCTGTAAGTATGGCCTACATTCTTTGTTTCTAGATGTACGGCTTTATTTTTAATAATATTTATTTGTTTGTGCCCAGTTTACCAAGAGATCCAGATTGCTCTACACTGGTCACCTGTTTTTTTTACCTCTCCCCCAATTTTTGTATCATCTTAAACTTCAGTGATAATTTTGTTTTTTTCCAGGTCATTGATAAAAATATTAAATAGCACAAGGTCAAGACAGGCTTCCTGTGGGAGCCTGTTAGAAACACACTCACTTGATGATTCCCTGATTATATTTTGACACCTATCAGTTAGCTAATATTGAATCTGTTCAATGTGTGCCTGCTGACTTTATATTGTTTTAGTTTCTTAAATCAAAATGCAGAACCAAGTCAAATTTTCATAAGCCCATTTTGATTGGCATTAATGATATTACCATCCTTTAATTCTTTATTAATGGAGTCTTGTATTAGTCATTCATTTATTTTGCCCCAGATCAATGTCAGGCTCACAGGCCTACAATTAGATGGGTCATCCTGTTTACCGTTTTAAAATATTAGCACAATGGATAACTTGTCCCTCTAGAACACTACCCATAGATGTTATTCTAAACCCATTTTTCCATTTTCTGCTGTTTACTCAGAAATGCCCTACTGAAAGCCGGAAACTGAAATATATTCCCTTAGGGCAAAACTGTGCAGGGTAAACTCAGGACTCTATTGCACTCGCCCATGATATAAAATACGTGGGATGGGCTAAAAGGAAAGAAAACTGCGTGAGAAGTGGAGAACTAAGGAGAGTTTCCTCTGTTTTTTCAGCAAGGTGGAAGAAGGGAGAGAAGATTTGCACCTGTATGTCAGGCCCCAGCCCCATGATCCTCCATAGATCAATGGGCTCCTCAGAAGATGAGCACCAATACATTCCCTGCAAGGGTGCAACCAGAATGTAGCTCATGTCAGGACCCAGGTTACTTGCCTAGATGGGTCATAGTTGAGTGGCAGTGTGACCTGGTGCACATGGTCAGTATGCCACTCAAATTTGGCCCAGCGATCCCTCCATCATGCCAACAGGGAAGAGACTCTGCCATTATGCCACCTAGCTCTGGTCAAGAGCCAAAGAAAGATGGCCTGGCCCTCTGCCCCTCTCCCCCACCTTGTGGTGCCCCTCGTTTCCTATCACAGAGTAGCTGTAGCTACCTACAGCATCACTCTTAAAGGCAAAGGTGGGATGGGGAGGATTTCTTAGTGCATTGGGGCACTACAGAAAAGATAATACAGCCTGGAGCTGTACTGCCTCTTCCACCTAATCTCCATGAGGCTGGTGGGGAGCCTGCTGGCCCTCTGTAGTGTGGGCTCACCCATTCCCAAGCATCGCAACCAACTGATAAGCTGTCCATGAGAGATGGCAAGAGGCAGTTGGGGTATGCAGGAGAGATGAAAAGGGTGGTGTAAATGACAAGGGGTGATAAGTAATGAAGGATTAATATGTGGGTAGCTCACTGTCTGGAACAAACACTTCTTTTTTGTTATGTAAAATAAGATTAAGAGGTAGCTTACATTTGGGTTTAAGAGCCTTCACAGTTTCTCTTTAAAACTTTTTACTGTTTCATTCCAACTTTGTGCCATCACTGAATTATTTATCTGAACTACAGAACCATATGTAGCTGCTCACTTCCCCATAGAGATGCAATGGCCCAGTGCATAGTTCCTAATTTCCTGGGGGCAGCTTTTCTTATAGTAAAGGGAAGAGATTTTTTTTCTTCCTCATTAGTTCATTAATTAACAGATAGTTAGATATCTATGCAGCATCTTCTGTAGTGGTGAGTATATTGGGCAATAAGAGAATGCCTATCTTGTAGGTAAAAAGCAATGGACTGGCCAGTGTGTATACAGATATCAAACTAGCTACATACCTCCTTCCTGAGAAGTGTCAGGCATTCATCCATCCTAGGACAGAGCATCCTAGATTCCCAGAACATGAGTGCTTTTAAGCTATATCTGATCATGTAATTTATAAGAATTCACTACTTAGACAGCTATTGGAGATCAATTTTAGTGTGAGCTATAGGGGTTTGTACTTTTGCCAGCAGGTTCAGGATTCCATCTCTGCCAAAGACCTGTGGTGTCTGTATGTAGGTGGCTATTGGTATCCTACTTGCTGCATGTGTGAATGGAGACTGAGAATAAGAGATTAAGATGGGAGATAGTCCACAAATGGATTTTCTTTTTGAAGCGGTCCGGGTATAAGTAACTTAAGAACCACTAAACTAGGCCTTCATGAACCAGTATAGGTATGAGGCTTGATTCTCAGAGGTACTGTGCACCCTCATTAACTGCATTTGGATTTTTGGGGTATGTCTACACTGCAATATAAACCCACAGTTAGCAGAACTCTAGTTAGCTGACCCTGGGTTTGTTAACTTACCAGGTTTGTTTGTTAATTTATGAGCACCTACACTCATCTGTAACCTCAGGTTAGAAATTGTGAATCCTGGATCTCAGCCTGGGGCTTCAGCATCTACGCTGTATTATGCAAGCTCAAATCCAACAATCCCAATCCCAGACTTCCTATCATCCTCCCAAAATTAGACACTTTAGCCCTTTCTTTGTGGTGCAGTGTGGGAAAACTTGACCATCCAGAGGACAAAAAAGTTAGCTTGTGGGACAGTGTGATACTTCTAGCAAATACACAGAACGTAAGTCCTGTGAGGCTCTGTCTACACTGCAAAGCAATAGAACTTGAACCCTGGTCCCAGCTTGATTCGGGCTCAGACCCTGCACCGGTTAGCATGATTTGTGTGTATACAGAAGGGGGTTTAGGCTTGAGCCTGAGTTCAAACCCTGAGCTTTCACTGCAGTGTAGAGATACCCTTGGAAGGAAAATGCTTCTGAAAAATTTAAAACCCCCAGATTTCATATCTTAACCATTTTCTTCCTTCCAGGAAGAACAGTGATTTTTTAAGGCAGTTATGTGGGATTGTGAAGGCCTCCCTCTCAGTAAAGATGGCAAAACTAAAAGTTGGCCTCTGTGTTAAACACCAAGCTTTTAAACTAGGCCTTCTATGATCAGCATTTCAAGGGACACTGCAGCATTTTAAAATCCTCTGAACTTTGTGAATCCTGCACAATTCAGCAAAATCATAATGCAGGAAGAAAACCCATTCCATCTCATATCTGTAGCTAGGTATTTAAGAGAACAGATGCAGAATTGTTTTGCTTTTATGCTCAAAAATAAATACAGTGCAGAATCCACAAAGGATGCTAGATCAAATGAATTATTTAAAATTTTCAGAGGGCCATCATAATCTCTGGTGTAATGCCAGTTGCTTCATTTGGAATTACATCAGGGAAGCATTTGGTCCAGGGGTCTTTTTCATATTAAAAGGTAAAATAAATGTATTGTTGACTTCAAAGTAGCAAAAGAAAATTGTATTTTAATAAACTTTTTCTCAGAGAAAATGTTCCCAGGCCACCCACACCCTTATCCCTGCCTCTTCAATAGCAGAGGTTGAAACTTATGATATTTCTAGCAGCATCTAAGTAAGAGGAGAAATAATAACTTGGTAGCAGGAGCAATAATTCCTTTATACTCCTCTCTGGAAAAAGTTTTTAGTATTTTTTCCATCTTGCCATTTTCCCCATAGTAGCATAAAGGAATGAGACATACTGTTTCTGTAGGTTTATGAGTAAGAACCCACAAATTTTCATAGACTTTGTACCATCAAAACTCAGTATTTTCCCTGGTTTACACAGCAGATGTGTGTTCTGGAGTTGGAAATTGCCAAATCCTAGGTGGTGGACTATTAGTGTCCATTTTTTTTTTCCAAGCTAAAGTGAAGCCTATGTTTTTTAAAGAAAATGAACATAAAGGCACATTAGAGTCTTCCCTTAAGAGTGGAGACTGTATATGAAATAGCTCTTTTCCTGATGAGTATCATGATCAGCTTTATTATGTTTAAGTTTTTATAATATTTCCAGCTGTGGATTCAGATTAATTCCAAATTTCATACAATACACAGTCTTCTTTGGTGCAGTATCTTTCAGGTAAAATATATCCCAAATGCCACAGTTACCGAGGGGGAATAATAGTTTGAGAGCAATTAAAATCGAGAATAAATTAGGCAGAAGCTACAGAAGACAAGGGCATTGCAATGACAGTGCCATACTGAGTGGAGGGATAGAGAAGGGCTCTATGTTAACAAAGAAGCAGAAGAAACATGAAAAAAGATTAATGGAGAGTTAACCACAGTAACCTAACTGGGCCCTGGTCCTGCACTGTGCCAAACACCTCCTGAAAGGTTCTTTATTGGGAAGCTACGGTGCCCAACACCGTTCAGCAGGACGAGTTCATTGGTGATCAGCAGAGTGACAATGGCATTGTACTACTTAAGTCTCCGAGGAACTTTTTCAAACGAACTCTCACTTTTAAAAATAACACAGGCCAATAAACACAGTTCAGCCAAACATCTAACCTGCATCGGTAAATTCAGATGAACTATACATGCATCTTTGCAACTATAAATCAAATTAATTATGCAGTCATGAGCCCAGAACTGCATTTTGCAATCTGTTACTGAGCTGTGGTTTCTATTTTATGTATGTGCCTAAACCAATTATGTCAGATACTCATGGAACAAAAAACAGTTTGTTTACTGTGGCTGTTATGTTACAAATGTAACATATGTAAGGAATCACTTATATGTATTTCAAAGTTAAAAGCACAGTGTAGAACTGGATTTATTTGACTACTGTAGAATTGAGTGTTAGGTATCACTTTAGAAGAAGTAGTAAATTCCTTGACTATCACAACAGTAACATTTATTATTTAAATAGGTGTTCATACTTTAGAAGAAAGTGTTGATTATTAAATGTTACAAAATTGTATATAAATTCTTCCTTGCCCATAGGAAAGAAATGAATAAATAGTTTGTTGTGGATGTTTAAATGTACCATCTAATTGCTTTCTTCAGCAATTTCAAAAGAAGGGGGAAATTTTATTTAGAACAAGGGACTGATGCACTCAAATTCACTTTCGAAACATCTTGTAATGCCAGCTAGAAATAATCTTTTGCTAGTAATAAAAGTTACCTTAGGGCTTTGATCCCTGTACTGTGAGATTTCTGGGTCTTAAAATAATCACCTTATAAGTGATCATAATGTAGTTAATTAGGACAGTTTACTTGATTAGAACAGCATGTAAATGTGAAAATCTTGTCATTTAATTTTCACTCTTAATTATCTTCTCTCTTTTGCTGGGTAATCATCATTATGGTAATGACCATAATAAAGGGCCACATGTTCCTTTGTCTTGCATGCTGCAGATTGAGTGTGAGATAGTACACAAAAAGCCTCAAAATACCCGATGTCAGATAAAAGTGCATACATATTATTATGCCTTAGCAACTGCATCCCCCAGAATCAGAACTGGAAGAATGGAAATGAAATGAGAGCATGATTAATTGGAGGTAACAGGACTCAGCAAGGAGTAGGACAGAATTTGACATAGGATTTCTTTTCCAATAAATATGGATGTCAAGGTTGTTAAAATGAGAGGGCAGTGTTAACTTGTAATGTGCAAGACTCACAGGCTGCAGATGTGCTCATCAGTACAAGACTCAGCTTTTAAAGGATGGCAGCTTACTGGATGCAGTTCACTGTCTGCTAGTCATCTATTCTATTTAGGTTGTTATGCTGTGGTCATCGCCATAGTATCTAAGTGCCTTCCAGGAATGCATTAAACAATGTGAATACACATCTGTTAGGTGACCTTTGTTCTCCCATCTTCATCTCTCATCTGTTTTCGGAGGCCTTGTCCACACAGTGATTTTAGCCGCTGTTGTGGCTGTACCGGTTCAAACGCCTAGTGCAGTACAGTCTTCACCAGTACAATATGATGTGTAATTTACAACCCTGGTGTAAATTGTGTCTATGCACGAATTTTGTATTAGTGACTAAAATCCATCATCAGACAATGGATAATAAGCAAATAACCATGATCCACAGCCTGTGTCTCCTGCACAACAGCATATCAATGCTGATTCAGCAAGTATTAAGTTATCTCATTACTGTAGTACAGTCTTCAGGTATCTATATAGTAAAGGTTGTGAAGAGGAGTGGTGTGAGGTAGCAGGAAGATGTGTGCATTATTCTCTGCAAAAAAGAAACCCTCCTTCTCTTTCTGACCCGCAGATGCTTACCACAGGGAACTAACACACTGTATCACAAGCTGCTCTCCCAATTTTTCATGCATGTTTCTGTTTATTTTAACTCCTTTGCACTCCTAAAGCTACTGCCTTTTTTTTATACTATACACTTTATCTATAGGTGGTGCTGAATACATATTTTTTTTGTAAATTGTACTTTTGCCCTAGCAATGGAAACTTACTGAATGCTTATCAGCAAATTCCTTCATGAAGCTGTGCATTTGGTCACATGAGAGTTTGAATGCTTTATAACACGTATGCCTCCATGACTACTGCATTTAGGAGTTTTTTCTACTCCATAAGTGTACCATGACAACAGGTACAGAGCCATCTACTGAAGGAATGGTTACTGAAAGAAATTACATCTGTCAAGGAAAAGAAAAGCTCTTTTACCAGACAGGTAAAGATGCTTCCAACATTTGAAGTACCTTAGGTTCAGTCTGTACAAGGAAAATAATACCTTATAAAATTAGGCCCAAATTTTCCAAAATAGCTGCTAATTGTGTGCCTTAATTTTGGGGAGTTCAATTTAAGACAGTTTGAGTCCGATTCGTCAGACCCCACAGCAATGCAGCTGCCAGATATCTCATTGACTTCAATTACAGTGGAGTGCTCAGCACTTCTCAAAAACATCAGATCCAAGGCATCACAGGCTGGGCACTCAAAATCATCAGTTGTTTTTGAAATTGTCCTTGATGTGCAATATGCAGGATCCCTACGCTGCCTGGAAAAAATTTTTTCAAATTGTCAGGGTAGTCTACAAGAAGTTGCCAGAGTTCTACGTATTTGTGGACTTGGTCTGAATTCACATTTCAGTTATTTGGCTGGAAGAGGCTTTCCTCTTTCAGATAAAGGCATAGACTTCTTAATTCTGACATTAATCCTTTACTACAGAAAGGAGGAATTGGGTCCTTAATTTAAAGCAGATCCTTTTGTTGCATTCATGAGCAAGGCGAAACAGGGGTTTCTGCATGACCATTATCTTTGCTCTATTTTCTTAAAATTAAAACCATACCATTGCCCTTAGTTTTACAACTCTTGTGTGTTGGAGTGCTACTTTATAACCAAGTATTGACTGATCATGATTTTGACTGACTGACCTTGATTCTCTCTTTCCAAGTGAAACAGCATATACTATCTGGAAAAGAGTCCAACAGCTTGTCAGACTGTGCAAGGAATAGCTTTGGGGAGGAGTCTGTTTTTCTTGCCAACACTGAATGCTTTGTGGAAAGCTTTCTGGCTTGTGCAAGGATTACTTTTCATACATCCATTGCAGTCCTTGCTCTTCTGCTTTAATAGACATGCTTATGCATGAGGAACCCAAATTGGGGATCTTATGGGTGGCAGACTTTCATCAAATCAATTGAAAGTTCTATTTTGAAGACCATGCTCTGAAGCTACAATTGTTAAACTTCTGTTTCTGACATGACAGAAAGCGAGCATTAGCAAAGTCTGCCATTTCACATCACAATTGACCTCTCTCCAGTTTATACTCAAAGCACATATTTATTGTTCCTGGAGTAATAATGCCTAACAGGAGAAAAGAACTGTCCACTGAAAATGCAGAATAGCTAATGTACATCAGAATAAATGTCAAAAGCTTTAATCATGACTACTCAACCGAAGCCTCTCTTTCTGACAAAAACCATTTTATTTAACAATGATGATAAAGATGACAATCTTGATTGACAGTTGCTGTGCAATTACAGTTAATAATATTTACTTTGATGCACAGAATCATGATGATGCTGATGTTTAGCATTTTGAAGAGTAGTTTCATATGTAAATAAACTGGTGTGGATTGGAACCATGAGGATTTTTCATTATCTGGTCATCTGAGAGGACATAGAACCATATCACTATTTTAGAGGAAGGTGGTCAAAATCATAGACTTGTATCTTCTCTTCCTCTGCTATCACTGTGGGAACAGAAAACTTACCTCAAAATATGAACAGCTTATTCAGCTATGCTATTCCACTGCATCTTACCCTTGAAAATGGGGGGGCAAGGCCTACAGCAAAATAAATATAAGACCACTCAGATTGTAGGCCTAATACAGAAATCACTTCTGCATTAGCACTTGCTTTAAGGTCATTCCTCTCAGAAATGGCAGCGTATGTGGTTTAGTTTCCATGCTGGCCCACTGCTGCTTGTGCTTTGTGTTTCTTCTGTAGAGAGTGCATAACAGAAATTAAGGGTAAGCTATACGAATTTCTGTTCCTTTGAAAACAAAATCTACTTTTGGGGAGTAGAAGACAACACTTAGAACTGCTTTTCCTTGATTCCATCCCCTCTCACTGACCACACACCCAGTCCTTCAGATCACACCGCTATGCATTTTGCGTGTGGAGACAATTAGTGTCTTCATGATGAGGATTTTACTAGTAGCTCTTTATCCCCTCCTTGCTGGCCCTCTGCTCTTTTTCCACTTGATTTCTATGGTTTGTTCCCCTCTGCATTGCAGCAAAAAAGAATCTATTGACAACAGGTACTGTGCTTTAAGATTTTCTAATGCTATTTTACAAATATAATCTAAAATCATCCAAATCATCTAAAATCATCCAAATTATGCCTGCTATATCAGGGATGAATTTGACCTTAGGACAGGAATGCACTGGCACTAGAACAGTGGTCAAGTCAACCAGTCAGGCATCTGTCTTTTTGAGAAGGCCAGTTTCACAGAAATCTCTCTTAGTTTTGCCAGTCACTAATGAAGTATCTGACCTTCTAAACATAAAGAGTGATTAGACAAACATCTTTCTCAATTAGCCACTCAAAAATGCAGAGATGCCACTGTTTAAGGACTTCAATATATTGGTGATGAAGTACAGTATAATTTGAAAAAGCCCTTTTCATATATTTTTATTTTTGATAATTTTTTCTGCAAAAAAAACCCAACCTCAACAACAACAACAACAACAAAACCCTTCATAATTGCTAATCCCTTAAAAGGATGTGTCAGCTAAATTTAGCCAAAAATGCTGGTGTTAGTAAATAATTTGTTGTTCTTGCATTATAGCTAACAAATTAATATAATGTGATGTCCCTTAAACGTGTTTGGAGTCGACACAATGTTCTTAAACTCTGATCATTTGACCTATTAAACTCTTGGGGTCCCAAGTACCTGCATATCTCTTTATATAACAGAGGGAAAAGTGTAGTATTTCAAATACTGCAAATTGGCTGTTGTTTGATTTTTAATGGTGCCCACTGTATATTTAACTACATTGTCTCAGCTTTTCTTTCAGTCTGCCCTAAGTTAGTTTAACTTGGTCCTCCTGGTGTGTAAATTACACTAAGTTAGAGTCAGCTTTCTTAGGCACAAGAACCATATGTCCTGTCAGAGGGACACCCTCCACCTACCCCTTACCAAAATGTATTTCTATGATTTACAACCCATTTCCCCCTGAATTTGGGTCCACTCAATGTAATAGAGTCAAAGCTAGTGAAATTTATGTTGTATACAGGACAAAGGAAAGTGTAAATTACACCAGTTTAGACTCCCATAGAGTCACTTAGACTCACCTCTGAATTTGACCTTCCATCTAAAATCTTGGCCAGGAAATGCTTGAGAATGTGACCAACGTACTTACTATTTTACCCTGCCACCAAATTCCTTTTTGGTTTTCTGTGTGGATGACGAACAGTGAAATGAAAAGAAATCATCATGCTCATATACAGAAGGGGCCTCCTAACTGCTTCACCTAGAGAGAATGACTATTAAATCAACTCATGGATTGGTTTACCTTTATCTGAAATTTCACCCTTTAATTTGGTGTCTCCTTATCTTAGTTCCAACCAGAAATTTTTAATAAAAATATATTTGCATAGCTCACAAATGTCTTATGGAATGTCTGTAACTCCCTTGCTGACATCAGCTCTGAGGAATTCCTGATGTCAGTTAGTTAAACTTGCTTCATTCAGTGTTTAGTTTAAGGGGAATTTAGCAAGAATTACAATAATGTAATGCCTCAGACTTCCTGAAGAATTTGCAAATTTCCAGGGGTTAGTACTGTACACTTAATTTCAAAAATTGGTATTTACCATATATATGGTTATCTGCATATAATTGGTCATGTGAACTGCATTATATTTTATCAGCTATCTTTAAGAAGGCAACAGGCAACTTGAAACAAGAATGTACATTGTTACTGTTGTTTTGTACAGATCAACAAATGAAAATGCAATTGGTTTCAGCAATGGATTCGCTTGAAATGGTTTGGAAACCATATTTCAGAGAGGGCTAATGTAGGGGTAAGACAAGGGAAGAACTAGAAACACACCTGGTGGGGATGGGTGGCGAAGAGAAGCATAGCAGTGGTGAGCTCAGTAACCCAGAAAGACCAAGAGGATGACAAGAGACAATATGGGAAACGAAGGATATGAGACAGACAGCAATACAGGGAACATAAGGGAATAAGCAAAAATTGTTTAGCTTTAATAATATTAACTACAAAAAGCTAGTAAGTTTTATTTGTTTCAAAATCAAGCACTGGAAATAGGAAATTACAGAATTAGACTTGCTTGGGTAACCTTAGTTCTCCTCGTTTGGGAATCAATCCTGTGCACTAACTGAAGCAGGCATCTTATGGAAAAAATGGCGTGGTTATATAACTAACTATCATAGTGTATACGTGCAAGGTGCAGAATTAAGGTTACACAGGCAACCTTCATTCCCTAAATCTGAGTGCTTGACTTTGCGTCCTAAACAGTAGTCATTTGTTTTGTTTTTAACTTCCTAAAATTTTTAAAAAGGTTAAAAAAACAAAAAACAAAACAAAACACCTATTTCAACTGGCCCAAGCCCATGACGCCTCAGCAGTAAAGTTTGAACCCTGAACCTTCAGCACAGATTGGTGTCATTTGAGCTCAAGAATTAACTATACTAGGAGAAGCCTGTTATTCCAGATGTGGGGAGGGACCACTGCTGGTATATGTTGAGTCTCAGGAGTGGTTTGGAGGAGTATGGTTCAACCCTCTCCAATGGGGAGTCCCTAGAGCAGGGGATTGTCTGTTAGGCCTATGTTCTGGAGCTAGGGTGACTGTGGGTGATTGCTCTTGCTCTCTCCCCACAGTGTCTACCCCTACTCCAGTGGCTGCCAGATATTCCCAGAGCAGTGGCTGTTGCTGCTGTATAGCGGTGTGGGCCTGGCCTTAGAATGTTCATTTTCAGATATTGCCCAGACTGCCAAAAATCTTCCTAAGGGATTCAAGCAAGAGAAGAGAAATTGCAATTTGATGGTTTAGATCTAAGCAAAGCCTAAACAAAATTTCATGAGTCAAAGAAATGGCATTTCTCTAGCCTGAGGACTTTTCTTCTGTCAGATTTCAAAGGCCTACTGCAAATAGTGGTGGTGGCAGAGGTTCTCAAATTTGCAAGGATCTGTTTAGAATGGATAGTGTTAAACTGCCTAAATAGAGAATTTGCTACTAGCTCCCCCTGTATATAATGTCATTCAGCAAAGATACACATAAACTACTGTGGCAATTCAGTCTCATTTTTCTGGTAGCTAAGTGCCCTGATTCTCCTCTCTTAACCAAAGGCTTACACTGGTGTAAATAGAGAACCCCATTGTTGAAGAAAGTGTAAGCACTATTTTTATTTTATTGTAATTTTTGTTTTTAAAGCTCTTAATTACTTCAGTTTTACAAACTGGATGCCATGCACAGGAGGGCAAAACTTAAATCTTTTGGAACAGTCCATAGCAGCATTAATAGCAATGTAATTTTCCAACAAGATTCACAAGTGTCACTCTAATTGTAATTTAATGGTCTTAAAATAAACATGGTATGGATCTAATCAAAACTCCTTGGAGTCCCTCAGTGTCAATGTCTGTGGAAAATTTAATCTCAACAGCCAAATTTAAGCAGTATAAACTCTTTCCTATTGAGTAGAAAGATGTAAACAGAAGTCAAAGTGACTCATAATTAGAGTGATTAGCATCTTATAACTGTAGATATGGCAGGGTCTCCCTTCCCCTCCTTAAAATGAGTTTTCTCTCACACTGAGGGGTACCACGGAAGAGACAGCAGAGCTCATGGCTGTATGACCTCTTTCTGAAAAACCCCATATCATCAGTCAAGGGACTATTGTCCCAACACCAGCCAATCCCCATTGAGCATGGCCCTTCCCCCCCCATCCATGATCCTGCAGAACTGGACTCTGGAGGGCTTTCCATGGGGCTTCAGGAGGGAATGTCATCTTGAGGTCATTGATCCCACCTTTATTTCCATACAGGAGAGGAGGGACCCATTGCATAGATCTCAAGGACATTAAAAATAATTTTTTTAATGCTCATTTTACAATTTTGCATGATGAGTTTGATGACCTGAACTTCCAGGTTGCTGTGCTTTCTAGAAAGGTAGTTTGTTAACTGAAAATCTACACAAACTCAAAAAAGGAGTTAAAAATAGAGTATTACACCTGACTCAGTTCTCCTGCCAATTGCCCTTTGATTTTAAAAATGTCTCTTCTCTCTGCTGTTTAACAAATAGAGGGAAACAACTGATCATGCAGGGGACATGACAATGTGCAGTCAAATGCACAAAATGAAAAAACGAAGGTAATTTTTCTAATCTTTTAGTTAGTACTCTTAAGTGTTCCTTCAAACAATAGAATGTAAAAAAAAAATGGAAGTGGGGCTTTTGTTTGTTTGTTTTAAGTTGACTGGTCCCTTTGAAGGACTGTCCTGACAATACGCTTTGCAACTTCCAGGAAGAACTGCAGCTTTTCCAGCAATGTTAATTTGTACATGATGTGCCACCTTGGTAATCACTAATTTTATTGGTGGGAGGCTGTGCAAAGGAGATGGTGGAACTGGTCTCTAAGGTAATAGCTTAGTAGTGGCTAACTGAACGGTTCAGCAGCAGCACTTCCCTCACAGATTTGAAGATCTTTTTTTTTCCTGTGAAGCACTCACACAATGTTGTCCCTTGCTCTTTCTGAAAAAAAAGCAAGGAATCTATAACTTCCACCTGGGCAGCCATCAGAGCTGAGCAGAAGGGATCTTGGCTTAGTACCTCAGATGAAGGATGGCAACACCATCAGATTTCCACTAATGTTAGATGTATCAAGATAGCCATTAGGTTTCCTAACTGGCCTAAAAACCTGCTAGATTCTATATGACTTTTTTCAGCGAAGGCTGTCTAATAGCAAGGTTTATAGATGATGTCTTGTCAAGTGTCAAAACTCAGCAGCATTGTCATATCCCAGAACATTTACTTGCATTATTCATCAGCTGCAAACTGATCTACTGTCTAAGCAAGACAACTAAGTTCAACGTAAGATTTTTTTCACATTCATCTCAATACATAATGGTTTTCAATGTAGTTCTATTTGAAATGAATAACAACTAGAGGGCAAGATCAAAGCGTGGATCTAAACAAAGCTAAAACTGTCTTGTTTTTACTTGAGAAAATTTGTCCTCCATGGAAAAAAAGATTTGTGCTGCCAAAGGACCATCTGCATTGTTGTTAGTTTATTCCTGCTTTTAGTGAACTACCAAGAGTGTCTAATATGAAAAGATTAATAGTATAGATAATAGCATAAGTAGGAATGTGGCTTGAACTGGAGCTATACAAAAGCCTAGCTGAAAGCCCATTAAGTCAATGGAAAGACTCCCTCAACTTCAGTGTTCTTTGGCTCAGATCACACCTGTATTGGCAGTAGCTCTGGACCTATGATAAAGAAAAAAAGATAGGACGTACTTTGATTTCTTATGTGAATTAGTCAAAGCTCAATTTTTTTTTAAACCAGTAGTACAGCAGGTGTATTCCTAGTAATTGAGTAGAAATCTCTATTCAGAGTAAACAAATTAAATAATAATGTTTAATGCTAGGAATAGATTATTTTCTCATACAAAATTCTGAATCTGTGGTAAATAGCAAGAAGGAAAAGAATAATGACTGTATGAAACTTCAGTGACAGCACACTGCAAATGGCTGCCATGTTCCATCAGAAGTGGCTGCATTTCACTCGTGGGTGAAATGATTCTTATATATCTGGTTTATTTCTAAAGCTTTAGGATTTTTCAGATTTAAAGCTATATCTACATGCATGATATACATTATTATTAATTATTACTTTGTTACTGATAGATGTCAAAGGGTTTTCTCTCCATTCTTCCCAGTCTGGAAGGATGGTGGCTGGACCTAAGACATGTGGCTTAATGGGAATATCTGAAGGGCTCATGTACTTTTCCAGTTCTTCCAAATCCTTTCTAAATTGCTGATTGTGAAACTTATTACTCGGACTTTAAGGTCCAACCTGCACACTGAAGACCAGAGAACCTCACCCACCCACTCCTATAATAGACTCAACCTCTGGCTGAGTTACTGAAGTCCTCAAATAATGATTTAAAGACTTCTAGTTACAGAGAATCCACCATTAGCCCTAGTTTAAACCTGCAAGTGACCTATGCCCCATGCTGCAGAGGAAGGCAAAAAAAAAAACCCCAAAACCCCAGGGTCTCTGCCAATCTGACCTGGGGGAAAATTCCTTCCTAATCCCAAATATGGCTATCAGACCTGAGCATGTGGGCAAGATCCATCAATCAGACACCTGGGAAAAAATTCTCTATAGTAACTCAGAAACCCTCCCCTTTTAGTGTCCCAGCACTGATCATTGGAGATACTTGCTGCCAGCAGTTACAGATCAGCCACATGCCATTGTAGGCAGTCTCATCATACTATCCCCTCCATGAATTTATCAAACTCAGTTTTGAAGCCACCCACTATTCCCTTGGAAGGCTGTTCCAGAACTTCACTCCTCTGTTGGTTAGAAACCTTGCTCTAATTTCAAGCCTAAACTTGTTGATGGCCAGTTTCTAACCCTTTTGTTCTTGTGTCCATACATCGGTACTTAATTTAAATAACTCTTCTCCTTCCCTGGTATTTATCCCTCTGATGTATTTAGACAACAATCATATCTCCCTTCAGCCTTCTTTTGATTAGGCTAAGCAAGACAACCTCTTTGAGTCTCCTCTCATAGCATAGGTTTTCTATTCCTCTGATCATTCTAGTAGTCCTCCTCTGCACCTGTTCCAGTTTGAATTCATCTTCCTTAAACATGGGAGACCAGAACTGCATACAGTATTCCAGATAAGGTTTCACCAGTGCTTTGTATAATAGTACTAACCTTCCCTGTCTCTACTGGGAATACCTTGCCTGATGCATCATAGGACTGCATTAGCCTTTTTCATGGCTGCATCACGTTGGATCATAGTCATCCTGTGATCAACCAATACACCCAGGTCTTTCTCCTCCTCTGTCTCTTCCAACTGATAAGTCCCCATCTTTTAGCAAATATTTTTGCTATTAGTGCCTAAATGCATGACTTTGCACTATTAAATATCATCCCATTTCTATTAATCCAGTTTTCAAGGTCATCCAGATGTCTTGTATGATATTCTGGTCTTCCTCCATATTGGCAGGACCTTCTAACTTTGTGTCATCTGCAAATTTCATTAGCACACTCTCACTTTTTGTGCCAAGATAATTAATAAAAATTTTAAATAAGATTGGTCCCAAGACTGATTCCTGAGGAACTCCACTAGTAACCTTCCTCCAGCCTGTTAGTTCATCTTTCAGTATGACCCATTATAGTCTTCCCTTTAACCGTTTCTTTGTCTGTCTTACAATTTTCATATGAATCCCCATTTTTTCCAATTTAATTAATAATTTCCCATGTTCAATGGTATCAAATGCCTTATTGAAATCTAGGTAGATTAGATCTTCTGCATTTCCTTTGTGTAAAAAAATCAGATCTCTCCTCAAAGAATGAGATCTGGTTGGTCTGGCACAATCTACTGTGACAGGGCCAGGCCACATGGCTATGCAAGGGTGCTCCTATTTGAAACCGGGGGGATACGTGGGTGGGCGCTAGCCCACCCACCGCTAAAGGTTCCTCTCCCAGCCTAGGGGAGGAACCACTGGACCCGGGTCCAACAGATTACGGGGGACAAAGAATGAAAAAAACAGGAAGGGCGTGAGGGTCAGAGGTTTAAAAGAAGAGAGCCAGAAGGGGACACCGAGCAGAGAACCCCAGACTTTGCTCCTCAAAGGTGTCCAGTGAGCCAGCGGATGCCGCCCAGAGGAACTCTGCCCGGAGACATGAGTTGACAAGGGAACGGAAATAGGCCCCACAGTCACAGGGAGCACCCCCTGCCAACCTCCTTTCCCTGGTCTTGTAGATGGTTAGTTTGGCCAGGGCAAGGAGAAGGTTGACGAAGAGGTCCCACGACTTCGTGGGGCCACGGATAGGGTGTGAGTGGATGAACAGGTGCGGGGAGAAGTGCAGCCAGAACCTCAACAAGAGGTTCTGGAGGAGCCGGAAGAGGGGCTGTAACCTGGCGCACTCCAGGTACACGTGCGCCAGGGTCTCCCTCACGCCGCAGTAGGGGCAGGTGTCAGGGTGAGAGGTGAACCGTGCCAAGTACACGCCCGTGCTCACGACTCCGTGAAGGAACTGCCAACTGATGTCCCCGACGGGCCGTGGGGTCAAGGTGGAATACAGACTGGCCCACCGGGGATCCTCGCCCTCCAAGGGTGGTAAGAGGTCCCGCCACTTGGTGCCTGGGCGGGATGCGAGGGCGAGGAAGTGAAGGGTGTGGATCACGAGCGCGTACAGATGTTCCCTAGGCGCGGTCTGGAAGAGGACCGGCTGCAGATCGAGCAGCTGGCTTGGGGCGTGAGGATGGGGGGACCGAGGGGGTTCGCGGGGCCGAGGCCCGATGGTAAGCACCGGAGGGCCAGGACTGAGGAGGGGGCGGGGAGCACCCTCCTGCAAGACCTGCTCGAGGTACGTCAAAGCAGTAGGGGGCAAGGCTGACCTCACCTCCTGGAGTACGCGTCAGGGGGTTTGAGGGGTGAAGAGCCCCATATGCCGAGCCAGCGCATAGGGGTCCACCCAGGCCCCCCGGGCATAGTCCAGGAGGTCTCCAACCTTGGTGACTCCTGCCAGGACCAACCATCGTCACACCGAGGGGGCCTCCGCCACCTGCACACGCAACTGGGGATTGTGTAGCAGGGGCTCCGCGAGGAGATCCTCCCCCTCGGTGACCGCAAGGGGCCTGGAGGTGGAGACGAGCCTCCAGGTCCGGAGGAGGTCCTGGTAGAAGACCGGCAGCTCGGAGAGGTCTTGCGGAAGACCTCTCGGGTGGAGAAAAAAGAGCTGCCGGTCGTATTGGAGCCCTCGGAAGCGGCGGAGGAAGACGTGTGCCAAGTGGCTCCATGCCGGACTACCTGCACCATAGAGGACTCTCTTCAGGTCCTGGAGGCGGAAGTTGTGGACCTGGCTGCGGATGCAGCACAGGCCCTGCCCGCCCTCCTCCAGGGGGAGACTCAGAATCCCTGCAGAGACCTAGTGCAGTCCTGGCCAAAAGAACTCCAGAACTGTCTTCTGGAGGTAGGCCAGGAAACTCGGGTTTGGGACCAGGGTGTTGAGCCAGTGCCAGAGCATGGACAGGATGAGCTGGTTGATCACCAGTGCCCTCCCTTGGAGGGAGAGGCATCGGAGCAGTCCTGTCCATCTCCGCAGCTGCTCAGACACCCTGCCCTCCAAATCCTGCCAGTTCTCTGCCGGGGAGGGATGGGTGGCGGAGAAGTAAACGCCCAGATAGAGCAGCGGACCCGCGCTCCACCAGATGGCTTGAAGCACGGTTGGGAGGGAGCTCGCCTGCCACCCAGCCCCTACCGTCAGGCCAGAGCTCTTGGCCCAGTTGACCCGGGCAGAGGAGGCTGCCGAGTAGACGGCCAGGCAGTCCTCCAGCCGCCCCAGGTCACCCGGGTCCTGGACCACGAGGAGCACGTCATCGGTGTACGCCGACAGCACCAGCCTCAGCTCTGTCTCACGGAGCACCAAGCCCGTCAACCTCCGGCGGAGGAGACAGAGAAAGGGCTCAATGGCCAGAGCGTACAGCTGGCTGGACAGTGGACAGCTTTGGCATACTCCACTCCCGAAGCTGACCGGTTCGGTCAGGGTCCAGTTGAGCTTGACCAAGCACTCTGCGGAGGTGTACAGCACCCGGAGAAATCCCACAAAATGGGCTCCGAAGCCGAATGCCCGCAGGGTGCCCAAGAGATAACCGTGGTCCATCCGGTCGAACGCCTTCTCCTGGTCCAGAGACAAGAGGGCAAACGACAGACCATCCCTACATCCAAGTTCTAAGAGGTCCTGGACCAGATACAGATTATTGAAGATGGTGCGGCCCAGGACGGTGTAGGTCTGGTCGGGGTGGACCACGTCCTGCAGCACGGACTTCAGCCGCAGCGAGACGGCCCTAGCCACTATTTTGTAGTCCGTGCCAAGGAGCGAGAGGGGACGCCAGTTCCGGAGGTCGCGGAGGTCCCCCTTCTTTGGCAGTAGGGTGAGCATGGCCCGCCTGCACGACAGGGGAAGCACTCCGCTAGCCTCAGACTCGGCCCAGACGGTGACAAGGTCCAGGCCGACGACGTCCCAAAACACGCGGTAGAACTCCGTGGTCAGCCCGTCCACTCCCGGGGATTTATTGGTAGGCATGAGGCGGAGGGCTTCCGAGAACTCAGCCAGAGTGAGAGGTTTCTCCAGCCGGTCCCGGTCGCCTGCGCTGACCGCGGGGAGTTCGTTCCAGAGCACCACCACCTACAGGTGGTGACGTCGGTCGGCTCCGGGGAGAAAAGGTCTGCGTAGAAGGCCCTGGCCCTTCCACACATCTCCTCCGGGTCCATGAGGGGGGTGCCGTTGGCAGCCAAGAGGCAGATGACATGCTTCTGGGCCTCCCCCTTTTTCTCCAGGGCGTAGAAGAAGCGGGAGCCGCGATCCATCTCCCGAAGGAAATGGATGCGGGACCGGACAAAGGCACCTCAGGCTCGAAGGTCTTTGAGGGCTCTAAGCTCCTCCCGCTTCTCCCAGCACACTCCGCAGAGGGACGGATCATCGGGGCTGGTGGCCAGTCGCCTCTCCAGCTCCAAAACCTCCCGCTCCAGCTGCTCTATCCCCACATCCCACCGCCGGCTGGCCCCCTGAGTGTAGTCACAGCAGAAGAGCCGGGCGCGCACCTTCCCCACATCCCACCATCGCCGCGCTGAGGGAAAGGCACCCCTCTGCCCCCGCCAGGCCAGCCAGAACTCCCGGAAGGATCCCACGAAGCCCACGTCCTCCAGCAGGCTGTAGTTAAAATGCCAGTAGGCCGGCCCTGGCCTCTCCGCAGTGAGAGAGGCCGTCATGGTCACCATATGGTGATTCGAGAACGGGGCCGACCGAACATTGGAGGAGTGGGCCCGCACAAGGTGGTGCCGGGAGATGTAGATACAGTCCAACCGGGAGTGGCGCGACCGATCTTCCCCCACCCGGACAAAGGTAAAGGTAACGACATCGTCCGGGTGGTGGTCGCGCCAGACGTCCACCAGGGAGTGATGTTCGACAATCTCCCTGAGGATGTCCCTGGTGGCCGGGCACTGCTCGGTCCCCGTGCGGTCCCGCTCCTCGAGGGTGGTATTAAAATCCCCACCCAGGACCAGGCATTCTTGTGGATCCAGTGTGCTGAAAAAGGTGGCCGCCTGCTGGAAGAACCGCACCCGCTCCGGGCCCGCAGTCGGGGCATAGACGTTGACAAGACTCAATGCCAGCCCCTCCATGCGGACCTGGAGGTGCAGTAGGCGGCCCGGCACGACCTCGGCAATCCCCAGCACCTCGGGCTGTAGGGCAGGGGAGAACAGGGTGGCCACTCCGCCTGCGTGGGCGGAGAGATGACTAAGGTGCACCCCGTCTCCCCACTCCAGCCGCCAGCTGGCCTCGGCGGCTGGGTCCGTGTGGGTCCTGCAGGAACGCTACAGAGTACTCCCCCTCCCGAAGGAAGGAGAGCACCTGGTTCCTGCGGAGACCCGTCCTGCAGCCCCTCGTGTTCAATGTGCAGATGGTAAGAGGCATTCTGAGGAGGGCTGGGGGGGATCCCGGTGGGCGGGAGTGCTAGCGGTCCTCATTGGGCTCCGCAGCAGCCCCTGGCCGGTGCCGTAGATTATCAGGGCATCGCGGAAGCCGCGGGCCCGTTGGAAGGCCGCTGCGCCCTGCCGCCCGGTCCCTTTCCCCTCCTTCATAGTGGCCCTCCCACCACATCCTCCGGGCTGTAAGTCCCTCCCAGCGCTGCAGAGCGAGCTGCACCCGATTTCGGGCACCACGCGTGTTCCGGAGAAAGATGCGCAGCTCCTCATGCAGCACCTCAGGGGGGTTGTCCTCCGGCTCGGCCCCCGCAGCAGCCCTACGGCCCTTTGGGACAGGGGTTGGGGGGGACGGCGGCAGCGGAGGGAAGACAGCAGCCCCGAGTGGGCCGGGAGTGCTGAAGACAAAGGCCGCCTCCTGGGAGGTCTTCAGGGGGAGAGAGACAACCCCAGGGGCAGCGGATGTACAGGCAGCGGGGTGGGGGGAAGAAGGTACAGGGATGGGAGGGGTGAGGGCTGGGCAGAGGTCGAGAGTGGGGAACGGGTCAGGAGTTGGGGTGGGGGAGGGAGCCGGAAGGGGGTCAGGGTCAGACTTGAGGGCGGGGCCCTCAGCCAGAACGGCCGGGTCGGCGGGGTGCGCGGCCCCTTGGCTGGGGCCGGGAGTTGAGGGGGTGGGCATGGGCCGGATGTTCTCCGGGGGGCCTGACTGTGGGGTCACAGCACCCCTGGTTTCAGGGCCCCGTGAGGGGACGGCTGAGGAGGCATCTGCGTGGGAGAGGCAGGACAGCTGGCCCACAACAAGGGGTGGGGCATCCGGTGGCCCAGGGCTCGGCCTTTCGGCCCCCACCGGCTCCTCGGGGCTGTGGCAGTGGGTCCCCCGTCTCCAGCGTGGAGGGTAGAGGGACTGAGGGGGGCCTCGGTGGTGGGAGCAGGGGAAGCAACTGAGAATGGGGGGGAGGGAGAGTGGAGAGGCGGTTCGAGGGTGCCCTGCTCTAGGCCCTCCATACGGGGGGGTTGGGTCGTCCTCCCCCGGGCAGGCCAGGGTCAACCCCAGGGAGTCAATCTCCTCCATTAGGGAGAAGAAGAAAGCACCCGTGCCACCCCAAGGTCTTCTCCGGCACCAGCGGGAGGGTTGGATGGCGGTGAGGCTGGGGAGGTTCCGGCCGTGGACTCCTCCAGAAGGGACTCCAGGAGGGCGATGGTGTTGCCCACGTCTGCTGCCATGGCTTCCTCGGTTGGTGCCCCCCACTGGGCTCCGGCAGGGGGCGCGGCGGCAGGCCCGGCCCCAGAAGCCCCCCTCCACTTGGCCTTGTGGGGGCTCTCACTCCCCTCAGCCGTGGGCAGGAGGGGGGCCTGGGTTCCGGCCTTTCAATTGCCGCACCTACCCTGCACGAGCACCCAGCACTCCAAGGTGGAGGGTCGGGCAGCAGGGGTAGGGGCAAGAGGACAGGAGTCAGGGTGTGGGAAAGCGGAGGTGAGGTAGCAGGGGAAGGAGAGGCCTCCCCCCGGGGCACGCCCCCTCCGATGCCCGACACTGCCGGCCCTGGCTCCCTCCCCTCCGCAGGCCCCGCTGGACTGCTCCGGGTGTCAGCGGGGCCCGTCAGCTCGCCCGGGCGAGCTGGGGGGGTGCCCCCGGGGCCCAAGCGCAGGTGACAACTGCTGACAGGGGGGGGGCGGCCACAGGGACCAGATGGCTGGTGGGGGGGGGCGCTGCCGATAGTCTGGCTGGCACCCTCCTGGGTCCCGGGGGTCCCGGGCCTCCCTCCTTGCCGGGCCAGGGGGCAGTCCCTCCGAACGTGCCCTGCTGCCCGGCAGAAGTAGCACCGGGCCTCCCCCATGGTATAATGGACCCAGTACTGGGCCCCTTGATGGGGCACCAGGAACGACCCATCAAGCGCCTCCCCGCCATGCGCCACCACCGGCAGCAGCTGCAGCTGTACCTGCCGGCGGAACAAGAGGACGTGGCGGAGGGCGGGGTCCTTGCAGCCAAGAGGAAGCAGGCCGATGGTGAAGAGGGGCTTCCCCAGGGAGGCAAGGAGAGGCAGAAGGGCGGCATTGGGGAGGAAGGGCGGAACGGAGGACAAGGATGCCACAGGAGGCATCGCCTTGCGGGCAGGGCCCTTGCCCTTCCTTTTACCCCCCTGGTTTTTTCTCCCGACCGAGGAGTGCCCCCCGGATTGGGGGGGGCAGGAGCCGTGGCAGAAGCAGAGTCCCTGGCGTCCCCACCAGAGTCGTCCTCCGCCGGCACCTGGGGAATGACTCCTGGCGGCTCAGCGGGGGCAGCAGGACCAGTTGTTGTGGGCAGGGACAGGGCTTCGGGGTGGGAGGGAGGGATGGGAGTGTCTATGGAGGGGGTCCCGGTCCCAGGCACACCCGCCATCCTGGGAAGGAGTGGGGACAGTTCGATGGGGGGGGTAAAGGAAAGGGAGGGAGAGTACGGGGGGAGGGGACGGGGTAGGAAGGGGAAGAAGAAGGGGGGGTGACCGCTCCTCCCCACTAGGCTGGAAGCAGGGGAGGAGGGCACCGGCGGAGGGGAAAAGACAGGGGGTCAAGCCAGGCAGGGGCAATGCACTCACCAGCCCAAGATGGAATGTCGGCAGCTCCTCCGGCTGCACTGGGGGGGCGAGGGGGGCTGGGGTGAAATGAACTCAGGAGGGGGGGTGCAGTGTGTGAAGGGGGTCAACGAAACCAGGAGGGGGTCAATTAAGGGGGGAGAGGGCCATTGGTGCTGCCAGAGCACACGGGCCAAAGCGGGGGGCAGCTACAGTAATGGGGGAGGGTCAGGGTCCCCCAATGGGGGGGCCAGGGCAGGGGGCAGCAGCAGGGGAGGGGCAGGAGAAAAGAAGGGGCAGAGGTGCCCCCAAACACAGGGGACAGAGCAAGGGGCGGCAGCAACAGGGGAAGGGGGCTCGCGGCAGTGGAAGGGGGAAGAAGCAGCCAGCCAAGGGAAGGGGAAGGGGCCTTTCAGCAGTTGGTGCTGGCCCTGGAAGCAGCAGCAGGGGGAGGGTGGAGATAGTAGCTGGAGGAGGTGGTGGTGGAAGAGGTGGAAAGGCCACACACTCACTCACCCCCTCCCTCCCAGCTGGGAGGGAGGCTCCCCAGCAGAGCCCTGAAGCAGCAGCAGGGTCCCCCAAAAAAGCAGCTGCCAAAGGAGAGAAAGAAAGAAGGGGGCCTAGGGCCACACCAGATGACTATGCAAGGGGGTGGGAAGGCATGGATCTTAGGTCCAGGCTCAACAAAGCCTTATTCCCCGGGTGATCCAGCTGGGGCTGCTTTAAGGTAATTAGACCACCTGGGGCCTATCAAGGAGATTGCCCCAGCACTTAAAAGCCTCCAGTTCAGGCAGGCAGGCTGTGGAGTTAGCAGTTTGGAGTTTACAGCTTGCAATTTGGAAGCTTGTGGCTTGGAGTTGGTAGTCTGCAGAAGCTTGGAACTGACTCAAGGGAAGGTAGCAGAACTAAGGGGCAGAACAGGCCCCCTGTCTCCTCCCTACCCCCAGCTGTACCACTGGCTGGGCCAGAAGAGTGCAGGACTCACAAGGGTGGAGTACATCTTCCCTCCCCCCTGCCTGCCCCACTACCTTTTGTAAAACCACGTTATATTTTATCCCAATTAATGTTTACCTATATGTCCTTAACTACTTTCTCTTAAAAAATTTTGTTCCAGGACCTTGCATACAACTGAGATCAAATTAAGAGGCTTGCAGTTTCCCAGATCATTTTTTCCCTTTTTTAAAAATACATTCTATATTAGCAATTCTCTAGTCAAGGATATGACCTCCTGAGTTTACATAGTCATTAAAAATCCTTGCTGTTGGGCTTGCAATTTCATGTGCCAATTCATTTAATATTCTCAGATGGAGATTATCCAAGTCCATTGATTTAGTCTGTTTGAGTCTGATGGTAATTTTCTACCTCCATATTGTAGTTCCCATTAGCCACCCTGCTGCTACCCCTAAACTCTTCATTAGCCTTATTCAAAATTGAGGCAAAGTATTTGTTTAGGTGTTGGGCCATGCCTAGATTATCTTTAATCTCTGCCCCATTCTCAGTACTTAGCTGTCCAACTTCTTTCCATTTATGTGGCTATAGAACCTTTTCACTTTATCTTTACACTTTCTGACCTCCAAGAGGTAGCTTTGCTCAATGTTCCCTCCCATTTTCCATTCCTTGTAGGCATTCTGCTTTCTCTTAATCACCTGTTCGTTATGGTCATCCAGTTTGGTCTGCAACCCTTCCCTATGATTTTTTTCCCCTTGCTTGGGATGTAGGCTTCAGATAGTTTCTGCAACTTTGACTTAAAGTAATTCCAAGCCTCCTCCACATTCAGATCCTTGAGAACTTCAGTCCAGTCCACTTCCCTAACTAATTCCCTTAATTTTTTTAATTTGCCCCTTTTCAAATCAATGACCCTAGTCACAGATCTATTTTTGTTTATCCTTCCATTTAGTTTAAACTGAATAAGCTCATGATCACTTGAACCAAGCTTGTCCCCTACAACCAGTTCTTCTCTGAGGTCTCACTACTCACCATACCAAATTTAAAATAGCATCACTTCTTGTTGGTTCAATGACTACTTGGTGAAGAACTGTCAGCTCTCAGATTCAGGAAAATCTGGGCCCTACTATTATTAGTAACACTTGTTCTCCAATCTATATCTAGGAAGTTAATCTCCCATAATCACACAATTTCCAGTAGTATTTATTTCATTAAAAACATTAAAGGACTCTATCTATAACCAAATTGGATCCTGGGAGTCTGTGGTATACCCCAAGCATTATCCCAGAGGAACCTCTAGTAGCTTTCTTCCCCAAAGTGATTCTGGCCCCAAACAGATTCTGTCTTATCCATTTCATCACTTCTAATTTCTTTAGAGTCTACCTCATTAATATACATGCTAATCCATCACCTTTGCCTTTATTTCTGTCTTTCCTGAACAGCACATACTCTTCACTACCTGTACTCTAGTCATGACTACTATTCCACCAGGTCTCTGTTATCCCTGTAATATCTAGTTTCACTTCCTGCACCACTAGTTCTAATTCCTCCATTTTGTTACCCAAGATCTTTGCATTGGTGTACAAACATCTTAGTTGTTTCTGCTTGGCTTCATCCTCATTCAATTACTCTCCACGCTTACCTCTTGCTTCAAAGTTCTAAGAACACAAGAATTGCCACAGTGGAACAGAACAGTACATTTAATTGGTATTCTATCTCAAATAGTGAGCAATGCTTCAAAGGAATGTGTAGTCCCAATTTACAGGCAAAGAACTGAATAAACACACAAGAATATATAGTTAGATTGTTAGTATATTGATGCACAGTATATAACCTTGACATAACATTGAAGTAATTACAAAACACAAATGCCAGAGAAAAGAAACATATGTCTAAGATAACCCAAAGTACCTTAACTCTGCTCCTTTAGCAATGGCATCAAACTTCTTTTACATATTTTTTGTTTTCCTTTCATACCTACTTCCTAAAATTTGTACCTGTTAACTGAAGGAATGATTCCAAGGTTATAATGAAGTCCACAGCCAATGGCTATGCATGTTTTACATCCCCATAAACAAATATAGTATTCTTGTTAGTGAACTACTATTAGTATCCCATATGTCCTTTAATCTTTTAACATTTTCAGATTTCAGAGTACACCGCTTCACTTATATATATATATATATATATAGGGGTTACAATTAACTGGTTTCAATAAATATAAAATCATTTTTACTTATTTGTAAGCAAATGTGCTTAGCAGTATTCCTTTAAACTATTCCCAATCTTCAAATCCAAATTAAAGCCCCAATCCAGCAAATATTTACATACATAGAATCATAGAATATTAGCGTTAGAAGGAACCTCAGGAGGTCATCTAGTCTAACCCTCTGCTCAAAGCAGGAATAACCTCAGCCAGATAATCCCAGCGAGGGTTTTGTCAAGCCACAGCTTACTTTAAGCATATGAGAAATCCTATTGACTTCAATGTGAATAAAATTAAGCATATAAGTGTTTGCAGAATAGGGGCCTAAATTCCTCCCTGATAAGTAAATCAAAGCCTGTATAAAACTGCACATTTACCTTAAACTCCTTTTTACAACTATCCAGTACGGACCTGATTCTGTAAAGCACCCAATTTAACTTCAAACTAGTACTTAAGTCCATGCCTATTCAGCAAAGCATGTGCTTAAAGTTAAGATGCTGATTTATTACTGTGCTAAATTGGACCCTACTTCCATTAATGTCTTTAGCAAAACTCCCACTGGTTTCATGGAATCAGAATCAGACTCTAGTGTTTTACAATGAACTCATTTTAAATATACCTCGATCAGCCTTCTACTATTCAGATACTGGACTCCTTCAACCAAAGACTTTAATGTCTTCCTCTTTCATCAGTACCCTAATACACCCCTTTAAACACATATACCTTTGCCATCCTCACAGTTGCTGAAATACACAAGCTCTTCAACTCCCTTCACAGGCCATTCACTCTCACTTACAGGATTCATTTAACACTATTAAAGGACAAAAAGATAAGTTGCCCACATCACCTTCCCTCTGTTGCCCTGGATCTGGCAGTAGCCAAAGGGAATTGTTTTCATACAGTCCAGGTGCAGTCAGGGTGTTAGATGTACCTAAACTAAATGGTGAAGGCAGTAGTTGGGCCTGCTTGGAAAAGGTGTGTTTGTGATATGAGGACATCTGTGGATCACTTTGAGGTGTGTGACAAAGTTGTGATTATATGAGGAAACCTATGTTTTTCACCCTCTGATGAGTGTGAGCAAAGGGAAGAGCTGCATGTGTAGCTTTATGATCCAATATACATCATTTGATGCAGAATTCTGTACATAATATAATTAGCAGGGCACAGGGGTTTTATTACAAAGGGTATTGTCAGTACCAAGCTGGGATATGAGAGGAATCGAAGCACTTATTATCTGCATGCACTCAGAGTGAGTGTAGTCAGTGTCAAAGGTAGACATACTGAATAGTGGAGGCAGTAGTTATCTTTGCTTGGTAAAAGTGTTTGTGAGATCTGTGGATTACTTTGGGGGTTTTGACGGAGCCAGTGATGGAAACTGACAGGCTTTCTGGCAGCATTGGGGTGCACTGGCAGAGCTGTGGAGTTCAGGGAGCAGGGTGCACTGGCATCCCTCAGCTCTTCCATGTCTCTCACCTGAGTCTCCAACTTCTCCTCTCCCCCCATCTCCATAAAACCCTGCCCTGGCTGCCTGCAGCCCCAAACCTGATACCCCATATTCCCCCACTCCTCTGACACCTAATACTCCTCCCCTCCCAGGAAGCATTTACATGTCTAATTCCACCCCCTCCCCCCAGATACGTGGATTAAATTGCCTCCAGAATTCAACTGCCACCCATTACTCACAAATTTTAGTAACCTCTAGCCACTTGGACCAAAACCCCTTTTGTCTTAGATGGGTGCTTGTGAATTAGACCTGGTCTATACTAAAAAGTTTTGTCAACCAATGCCAGCTTTGGTCACAAAACACTGCTGATATACACACTGCAGTCACCATCTAGCCAACCCCCACTCTCCCGCCACAACTTCCCTGTTTTTTCGACATTAGCACCTCCTCAGTCACTCAGGAATCTGCATGGTGCATATAAAAGTTCAGCGCAGGCAAGCAGGGATCATTCTCCTTCAGTCTCCACCTGTTGCTGCCTGCCTGACTGGGGGTTGCTCTGCTCCTCTCCAGTACATGCCAGGTCACCACCACCTCTGGCCCTAATCTCTGAGTCCGTCCAGATGCCGAAGGTCCTTGTCATTGATGCTCACCATATCCCTCTTCTCCGCCCCGCTCCCCCCTCCCTTCACCGCATCCTTTCTCTCCTTCCCTGCTTGTCCCCCTATTGTGCCACTGCTCACCTGTTTGGTTCCTCCTCTCCTGTGTCCTGCCCACTGCCCCCTGCCACGACATCTCTCCTCTGCTCCCCCACTCACCTCCTCCTGGGGTTTGTACGGGGGGCAGGACACGCATGTGAGATGGGACAAGGCTGGCGTAGCCCTGGTGCATGAAGGGGCTCCTGCATCAGCACACCAGCCAGCAGCACTATGGCAGGGATGTGTGTGGGCATCAGCTTGGAACAGAGGGCCTGGGGAAGAGGGGAGGAGGTAAGGACAGGAGGAAGTCAGCCAGAATGCACGTGATGTCGAGGAGGGGCGGGGGCTGGGGTGGAGTGAGGGTGGTGTGTGGGTGGGGCATGGATGGGGAACTAGCCTTCCCGCGGGGAAGCTTCACCCATCACCCATGCTTGACAGTAAAATTGGGGAAATGGGAAGGATTTCATTTTTTGTGGAGGGAGAGGTAGAGTAGTAAGTTGGGAGTGGAACTGGGCATCTCTTTTGGGAAGGCAATAATGAGAATATGCATCACCAATACCTCAGTGCCAAGTACTGAAGATGCATCTTCTCATTGCTGTAAGAGTAAATAGATCCTGATGTAACTGTTTGCATCTATCATACACATTCCCATGCTTTGTAAGTCTGCATAATTTCATCAAGTAAAGCATATCCTGTGTTAATATATACGCGCACACACAAATCATAGTTGCGAGGATCTTAAAATTAAATTGACAGTCATATGTCAGATATTCCTCTTAACCAATTCCCACTTACTGCTACTTTCCTCCTATAATGCATAGTTTGTAAGTTGTCCCAAAGCTGAACATTAAAATATTTCTTTCATTCTTTGAAAGGGAATATCTCCTTTCTCCATACTTCTAAAAGCCATGTTTATTGCCATCTGAAAGGAAAGGGGAAAGCATTCTGCTCCTGTTCCTTGAAAGAGAAGCAGAATTGAGTTTCCTTTGCCTTATTATTTGTAAATTCTGCAAGTGATAAAATTAGTGTTTGAGAGAGGGTTAAGATGTCAATAGGACTTTTTCTATCCATAGAGCACATGTTGTATTCTTAAATTTTCTTCCTTTAAACCTTCTCATCTGCAATTCAAAGTTGATGAACTATTGTCAAAGGTATGGGAATTGAGATAAGGAACGAAGAGGTTTTATATAAAGCTTCTCAAATCTTCCTGAGAAGACATGTTTAGTTCAAGATACTTGGTCCAACCACTGAACTTGCAGGTGAAGCCTTAAAAACAAAGAACAAGTGCCTCAACCTTTCAATCTAGATTACTTGCTTTAGTATCATTCTCACGAAAGTACAGAGCAAAAGAATCCAATGAAATACCAATATGGCTCAGAGAAAAGGAAAATGACTGGAGAAGTGTTAACACATTTCAAGGGACCATTCAAAGTGAAGTTAACTACTTACACTGAACAATCTGTTCCATCTTGTATTTAGCTGTGACACTCTGAGTGAGGGTTTGTCTACACTTAAAAGGCTGCAGTGGCACACTTGTACCCATGCAGCTTAACCACTGTAGCACTTCCCTGAAGACACTATCTACACTGAGGGGCAAGCTTCTCCTGTTGGCATAAGTAATTCAGCTCCCTGAGAGGCAGTAGCTATGTTGACAGAAGTCCTAAGTTGACATAGCACTGTCTACACTGGGAGTTAGGTTGGTATAACTGCATCACTCAGAGATGTGAATTTTCCATGCCCCCAAGTGTAGTAGTTATACTGATGAAAGTCGCTAGTTTAGACTAAACTTGAGTTTCTCAGACTTCAAGAAGAGCTTATGTAAGCTCAAAATCTTGTGTCCCACCCACAGAAATGGGTCTAATAAATGATATTACCTCACCCTCCTTGCCTGTGGGTGAACTTCAACTTTAATTGTTTTTAGTCCTTTTCCTTTGCAAAAATTCATTGCATGCATTACTTCATTGACTTCAGTGGAGTGACAATTAGGACCAAGGGCAAGAGCATGGTCAAACCTGAGGCTGAGAATAGCAGCAGAGTTCATAGTCAAGGTCCAGGTTGGGGTTCATACCAAGGAACAGATTCTGAGTCAGATTTCAGAGTCCAGATCTGGAGGTGAGATTCAAATGTAGCTAAGGTCCAAGCCTGGCCTTCAAAAGCAAGGAGCAGGAATGGTCATAGCAACTATACAAGCTCCACACGGTTAGCTGGCCACTTCCTGGAGTGTCCCTTGGGTTCATATAAGATGGGGAGCCAATCAGGAGTCATGAGGCTGCAGGCAGTCAGACGCCTTTAGTCCTGTGGTCTGTGCCCACAGTGGGTTGTGGGTAGTGAGGCAAAACCTAGCTCTAGCTACTCCTGGATGGCAGTGTGGAGGGGTCCACTATCTGGTAGTTGCAGTGGCCCAGGTTTGAGACCTAATGGATCTTACAGATATAAATGGGAACAGAATTTCTTGCTCTAGCAGCTTTAAAGAGAGTTGTTAACTATATCAGAATTCAAGTAGTGGAGAGGAGAAGCCAGATGGTAATTGGAATATGATTTTTATTATTTTATATCCCACTATTCTGCATACCCCTGCAATGCAGGCTTTCATGGCTTTCCAATATTACACAGTTGCCTTTTCTGGTCCTAGCAGCTCATGAAATCTTGAAATTTAAACCAACCACAATCCTTAGTCTAGTAGCATTGTTTGATACTTACCCAAGATTGAATGGAGAAAATGAAGAACTGCTCGGTCATTCAGTCCATCTTCCCTGCCAATAGAGGACAATAGAGTACATTTTTCTACTGTTTTTCCAGTTTTGAAAGTCCCAACCAATAGGTATTACAACAATTATCTTGAGAGACCATCCCACAGCCCAATGTATCTGATGCCAGACCCAGAGCTTGGGTCACTAGGATTGTTTCAATCCCTGCACTTGGGAGAGACATCTGTGACAGGTGTAAACACCCAGCCTTAATCTTGCAATCTTAACTCAGGGAACATTTCCACTTCAGTCAGTAGGGATGGCTTTTCTTGAAGAAAGCCAGAGACAATGGTTATGAACAAAGAAGAAAGTCTGTCATAATGTCTCTAGCAATAATGAAGAATAAACACAACCATATAAGGATTTTTGCTAAACTATGTAGTAGGGCTAGACTAGAATCTTATAACTAGATCCAAACAAATCCCTTCTAACTCAGAATATACTGCCAAAGAGACTCTACCACTTCAAAAATAGTCAGACTATTTCATAATGGACTGTATGCTTCTCCTTTGTTTGTCTGTTACTCTGTAACAAAGTAACATCATGATTTGATATTTAGGGACACTACAAGAGCTTAATCCAAAGGTCCAAGAATTTCACATTGTAATTTCACAATTAAAGGAAAGAATGAAAATGGAAGGAGGTGTATCTGATTTGTAAAGATGCATTTTACAAGCTGTCGGGGGCCATCCCTGCGAAACAGACACTAATACACAGTAGCGCTATGTTTTGGAGCAGTTTAAGAACTGGTGTACGTTATCATAGGATGAACTGCATAGATTAATGCTTTCAGTTTAAATTAATAACATCATGCCCTGCAAGGGACCCTCTCATCAGATCATAAAGCTGAGTTGAGAGAGCTTTTCAACTAATATTTCCAGTTTAGTTCAGGAAAAGAAATGAGCTTCTTGTCAAAAAGCTTTGACGAATCAGTGTGGTGCTATGCACTTATTAGAAAGCATCTGGGGATAGCTGTATTGGCTGAAGATGGTGGGGTAGGAGAACTAATTCATACACTGCCAGTTTGTTGGCATTATGGTGTGTGCTAGAGATTTTAATTTAATTATATAAAATTCACCATGCTATAAATATATAAAGACATAATTAAAATGCCAAAATATTGCAATTTGCCTGCTTTGCTACATCTCTGACTTCTGCTTTTAGTTGAACATGTCTGGGAGCTGCTGCCTTGGGTCTGATTGTCAGGCGTGCCTCTTGGCCCTCATTTTAGACACAAACTTACTTCTACTTCATACGGACTTTTTGTGATCAAATCTCTATTACTGTACACTATTTACAGCAGAAATATTGAAATATGAAATTAAAGTAATAGATATTATTTACCCTAAAGATTCCACATAATCTTAAATCTCTTGCACTATTCTTCTATTCCTTATTTGTTGTCCTACATTGTTCACCTGATTTAAGTCCTTAAAAGGTTGAAAAGAATTTTATGTAGTTATAACGTGCCCATGACAATATTTATATCATTAAAATAGAATGCACATACTGTGCTGCCAACAGATTGGCAGCATCTAATGCACGTCCCCAGAATAATAATTACGGTTTTTCCACATAGTCACTAAAGAGAACATAACCAGCATCCCCAGCCAATTACTCAATCCACTCCTATAAACCTAACATCCCTCTACAACTGACTTTTCCAGAAAACATCTGAGCCTTGCACCATTTCTATGAAAGTCATCAAATTAAGACTCTTGCGAACTGAAAATTGAAATGAATTCCAAAACTGAGTACTTCCTACCAAGAACATCTGCCACGTTTCCAAAGATAGAATTAAAGATCTGTTAATTAAAGCAGCATGGGTGAGCTCAGCTTTCTGGAACATGTAATTTAGGGAGGCAGTCTCTTACCAACCTGGGAACTGGACCTTCTAGAGCTTTATAGATAAATATCTACCTCACTAGGCTATTTCTATGACAGTGGGATTTCAGATGCATGTGGACATTGCCTCATGCTCACTTTAAATCAAGCATAATTAAGTATAGCAATGTCTGGATGTGTTTTCCTCGTTCGCTTTTTTCTTGGCAACCCTGTCAAGTCCTGTAAGGACAGATAATTTCTTCATGCATAAGGACTGGCTATCGAGGGTCCCACTGTATATATAATACCAATGATAGAGATCCTAAATGGACAGCGGTAAACCCAGTGTTTGGGACTCCTAAACTTTGACTAGACAAAATGCTAGAAAATGCATTATAATAAACAATGCTGCAATGACACAGATGGACTGGCTGACCTAATAGGTCTTCTCTAATTTCTATGATTCTATGGATTCTTCGCCTGTGCTTATGACCTCTTAAAAGTCAGGTGGAAAGCTGATTTGTAACTAGATGCTCAGCTAATGTCCTTCCAATGGATTTAGGTATCTAATATCACGTTGAAGAGAATGTTAAGTTTTACTTTGATAATAATGATATTGCAGAGACTGGTCTATAATTACAGTCCATGCCTCCAAAAAAAAAGGTGGGTAACTGCTTAGTCATTCAGAAAGAATGAGTAAAGATATCAAGTAGTTAGTATTCACCTCACACCAGAACACTTCCCTACACTTTATTAGAGAGTTTAACATGGGAAAATCCACTATCAACATTCTTATTATGCAAAGGTCACAGACTGAATTAGCATTTACAAAACAACAGTGAGCCACTTGCCAGACAGGTTACAGTAAAGACAAGTTTTTCCCATTTCCATTTAATCTAATTTAAAGGGGGAAAAAAGAGGCTCAAACCTGCATGGTGCAGATACAGCATATTGTTTCAAAATAAAAAGTGGTGATGAGCCAAACAAGGGAGCTCTGGGAAACCCAATCCTGCATTAATGAGGGATGCTGCAAGCCACCAAGTTATTCCTGCCCAGAAGCAGGAGTATGGTCAAAGAGTAAGACTTAACAGTATCAAAGAAGTACGTTAACATAAGGAAGATCACACTTAAACCCATCAGTCTCTTCAGAAATAGCCATTCTTGCAAATCTTCTCAAAAGTAGCATTCTTTAAAATATTCTATTGCCATCACATCATCCACAAAATACTTTCTCTTCATTTTTAACCACTTTTGTACCTGTTATTCAGTCTCAAACAAAACATCAGTGAAGTTCGTAAAGCACATTAGAAAAACTGTGTTAAAGGATAAATAGTGAAAAAACAGTGTGACAAACAGCTTCTTTTTGCAGTTCCTGATCTTTACTGAACTCTGAGGCCAAGGATGTTGACATTCAGATCTTGATAATGAGTGTGACATTTTCACAGTTACATTGACATCTCTAAATGTCAGAACAGAGTGCTCCAGTCACAACACATTACAGTAAAACAATCAGTGAACTCAATGGGCCTGATCCTCCACTCCATCACTCTAGTTCTATGCCAGTGTGATCCACTGATTTTAATGGAGTCATATCAATGTAAAACTGGGGGAGCGGAGTGGAGTGGAGAATTGGGCGCAGGATGTTGACTGAGAGTTCCTATAGGTGACATTTTTAAGTAAAATTTCCTATATATTGCCACAGAGGTTTAAAAAAAATTACTCTTTAAAGAGAAACCAACTAAACCATTCTCTAATAATTTGGATAGCAGCATGCCTGGAGCCTTCCTCAGATCTAAAGTAAAGTTGACACTTCTCCTGGTGTTTGGTACCTTTATAGATGACCCTGAAAATTTTAATTGGATTTGTAAAGGAAAATTTCCAAACTGATAAGCAGCAGATGCAGGGAAATAAAGTAGTCAACACCAAAAGGACTGATCTGTAAATGCTCCAGAAAATTCAAGCCTTTTTACTCACTATCTTTGGGAGTGAACTTGGGGGTGTTAAGAAGCTATAATCTTAATGTTTTCCTCAAGTTGCTACTGACAGACAGATGGCCTGTCATATATGTGATATCTATGTATTCAGATATCTGATTCACCTCTCAGAATAAAAAAAATAAAAAATTTTTTGTAGTATTGCTCCGTGCCCAAGAACTCTACAATCAATATGTAGGCAAAAATTTTTCTTGAACGTAAAGGATTATTTTATTTTGGTGAAGATAAAACAATATCAGGAATTTATGGCCTATCTTCCTCTTCCTTTCTCTCTGATACCTGATTGAGAAACCCTACTTTAAGAGAAATAATCAATAAAAGAGCATTCAATTTAAGTCTAAATTAGTTACATCTTAAGATCTGTGTTGTTATATTGGGGAAATCTTTCTCTCTCTTTCTTGAAATTTTTCAAAAATGCAGATCTTGGAATGAATGGTGAAAAAAAAAGTGTCGCTTTTAAGATGGGAGACTTTCTCCTGGAATTCAATAACAATTAAAAGAAATTAGGATATGGCTACACTGCAATCTGAGGTGTGACTGCAGCATGGGTAGACATAAGCCATGTCTACACTACAAACTTTGGTTGATGCAAATTACATTGGCGTAATGCTGCCACAGTTAGTATATCACTCATGTGCATGCACACTTGGCTCCTGTGTTAGTGCTGCACATACTCGCAAGAAGTATTTGTGTCAATACACAGTGAGCTGCACCAATGGTACGTATCCTAGTGTGCCACTCACTATCGTTCAGGGCACTGTCTTTTGTGAATTTCTGGCAATGCACAGTGGGGCAGAAATGAATTGCATCGTGGTGACTGGAAGCAAGGGGTCAAATTCCCATCATTCAACTCTCTTGTCCCATAATGCCATTCTTTGCACCGTTGAACCTTTATTTTTTAAATCCCATAAACCTGCATGGCATTTTTTGTTGTCCACCATCTCTGACAGAAGCATGGAGCCCACAGTGCTCTGCACTATTATCATGAATATTGCAAACACAGGACAGATGATCCTGTGGTATTTGCAGAGCTGCAGGAAGAACCACAGCAATGGGGCCATGACAAGTTATTCAAGGCCAGATTGCTAAGGGACATAGTGAAAACCATTTAAGGTTGTTGCTGCTATTCATGCAGCAGCTACAGATGGTGGAAAGCTGCTTCTGAGACAAATTGCAGTAGATCCATAGATGACACACAGATCCCTATTTTGGTACAAGTCCACCTTGACAAAGAGTACATCAATAAAAAATACTTACCTATTATTTTTCAAGAGCTGGTGGATCACCAGGGATGCTTATCTTCACCACTATCAATGAGGGCTAGTCAGGGAAGGTGCTTGCCATTCACATCTTTAAGGACACAGGATTGTTAAGAAACACGCAAGAAGGGATATTCTTTCCTGACCAGTGGATTATCATTGGCAATGCTGAAATGCTAATAGTGATTATAGGGGAACCCAGCCAACTCTGTGTTCTCCTGGCTCATGAAGCCATATACTGGACACCTCAACAGTTCCAAGGAAAAATTCAGCTACCAGCTCAACAGGTGCAAAATGACAGCTGAATGTCCTTCTGGTAGATTGAAGGGAGACTAGTGGTGTTTACTCACAAGATTGGATCTCAGTGAGAAAAATATCACAATGGTTATAGTTGCCTGCTGGGTCCTGTGTAACATTGGTGAGACAAAGGGGGGAAAGTTGTTACTGGAGGGTGAAGGTCAGTGTTGGCTGCAACCACTAGGCAAACTCGGCAGTTGCCAAGAGCAATGAAATTTGGGGGTCAGCAAAAAATTGAATGAACTATTCATAAAACTACATAAGTAACAAACAGGCTTAAAAAGTGCAATAGAAAAACACTGTCTGGGGCACAATATTGTAAACGGAAGGCTGAAAAGGAAATAGAACAAGCAAAACAAGAAGGTATCTTCGTCCAACTCTACAACTTCAAGATGAAGGTAGCTCAAAGGATCAACCAGAGACTGAAGCTGAGATCACAGTTTTGCTTACAGTCTCACAAGTTGAAGTAGAGTTTGAGGAACATAATCTGAATATAGAAGATAAACCACATAAAGTCCACCAGGATCAAGATTTGAAAGGACATGAAAATGAACCGAATGAACACTGATCCATTGCCCCCAAATAACCTTTTGCCAGAATTCCTCAAGCACTTTGGACCAAAAGTGTCATAGTGGCTTACTAACTTCTATATATGGGTCATTAATGAAAAGAAGTTACCACACACTTGGCACCAAAGATTATTTCCATTCTTCAGCTGGGCAAGGATTGCTACAATGTGTCAAGTTACCACCCAATATCTTTGCTTTCAATGTGTTTCAAGGTGTTTGAGCATTTGATCCTTCAACAAATCTCTTCAAATTTGGACAATGTCTTGTAAGTTGAACAGGTGGAGTTTAGGAAAGGATGCAGCACCTGTGATCAAGTCCTGGCCGTGACCACCTTTATTGAAACAGTTTTCAACAAGATCTAAAGAGGGGAGCTGTCTTCTTGGATTTGA
This sequence comes from Mesoclemmys tuberculata, assembly GCA_007922155.1. Taxonomy (NCBI): domain Eukaryota; kingdom Metazoa; phylum Chordata; order Testudines; family Chelidae; genus Mesoclemmys; species Mesoclemmys tuberculata. Next base: position 72,069,597 of record ML675618.1, on the reverse strand, counting down.
CCATCAGCTATGACACAGTTTGGCACAGAGGCCTTTTGTTTAAACTCTCTCGAATTGCGTGAGAGTTTAAACACACCAATTGCCACATTGGGTGACCGAAGTAGTAGAACTCTTTCTCCAAAACAGGCAATTTACATGGGTAACTGCTGAAGCTGTTGGAAGTATCAGATCAGTGGCTTCCCTCAAGGCTCAGTTCTTACACCAATATTGTTCAACGTGTACATCATGTTTAAGGTGTGTGATCCAAAAGCAATGGGCCTCTCTGCTCCAGAAGGCCTAATGTATGAAATGACCATTCCCACGCCATAAGGAAAGGCATCGCAGGCTAACTGTAGAGGTATGGATGGGCCAAAATGTGTCAAAACCTCTGAATTTAGCAATGCATGTTTAGCCTCATTAAATTCAACATCCCAGGCTTCAGTCCACTTCTAGATCTTGTTTTGGCAGAAGAGGTCATGTACTGGTTTTAGTAGTGTTGCTAACTGTGAAATAAATTTTCCATAATAGTTCAATAGCCCTAAAAAAAGCAAAGTTGGCTTACGTTTTGAGGAAGTGGAGCTTCCAGAATAGCCTGACTTTTGCAGGAGCCTTACAAAGGCCAGTAGCATCAATGACATGTCCCAAATATTCAACAGAGGGCTGAAAGAATTCACGTTTGTCTTTGTGGACTTGTAGCCCGTACTCTTCCAGTCTTTGCAGGGCAGCATCCAAGTCTTAAGGTGATCTTCCTTATCCTTGCCAGCGACCAAGATGTCATCAAGATAGCACTGGACTCCTGGCAAGCCACTCAGGATCTGGTTCATAGTCCTCTGGAACAAAGCTGGAGCAGACATTATTCTGAAGGGCAAGCCCTTTATGTGTCATGATAGTCAACAGCTCTTGGGACTTCTCATCGATGTGCATCTGTAAATACACCTGACTCAGATCAATCTTGCTGAACTTTTGTCCACCAGTCAAGCCAGTGAAGAGGTCATTGATGCAGGGAAGAGGGTATTGCTCTGCACACAACACTGGGTTAACAGTAACCTTAAAATCCCCACAAATCCGAATGGAACCATCTTTCTTCAATACTGGAACGACTGGGGTTGCCCATTGGCTGTTGGTAACTGGTATTAGCACTTCATTTTTGACCAGACACTCCAACTTTTGGCCTGTTGGCATATGGTACAGTTCTGGCTTTCAGATATTTTGATTGTCTGTCAGGTTTACTGCTCAATTTCACAGTAATTCCTTTCATACTTCCCAGGTCCTCTCCAAAAACAGCAGCATGTTTCTTTAATACAGCTGCCAGGCCTGTTTCTCCCTTAGTCATCATGTGCACATCTGCCCAATTCAGCCAGATCTTCTTAAGGTATGACCTTGCAATTAAGGCAGAGTAATTGCCTTCCATCACAAACCATGGCAATTGAGCAATTTGTCCATTGAGCTCCACTTTAACATCAGCAGTGCTCAGCACAGGTACATGTTCTCCAGTGTACGACTTCAGAACAATTTTTGTTGGTTTAGCAGATGTTTTAGCTTCTCCTTATACACAGTGTCGGAGACCAGCAAAACTGCTGCTCCTGTGTCCAGTTCTATGTGTACAGGTGTATCTTCCAACAGCAGGGTTACCCAGTATTCATGTGATCCAGCTGCCATGGACAAGATGTGAAATGGCACTTCTTCTGACTAGGTGTCACTTTGATTATCCTGAGCCTGCTCTACCATGTGCAGATTTTCCTTTTTGGTCCACCAGACAGCAGGCTTCTTTTTCTTCTGCTTGTCTCTTCTGTTTGACTCTTCTTTCTTATGTTTGCAGGCATGCTCAGTGTGTCCCTTTTTGCCACATGGTTGACAGTAGGTCTTTACACCAGTATTCCGCTGCATAGTAACCAGGTTTTCCACAATGGTAACATTCCTGGCTCCAGACTATCTTGTTGGTAGGTTCTTGTGACACCTTATGCACTCTGGTTGATGCATTTTGTTGTTGTGCTTCCTTTGCTGCCACTTCCATGGAAACTGCAATTTCAATTTCTGGCCTTCTGCAAGGTGAGCTTGGCCTCTGTCAATAGGTACTTCTGTATTGCTTCACTGCACAGACCACACACTACCCTATCATTAAATTCACAGTGTTCAGCAAGCTTCTTAAGAGATGCGATTGGGCAATTGTTTCACCTTCTTCTTGATTCCTTTTGTGAAACCTAAATCTCTCTGCATTTACCAGTGGTTTTGGAGAAAAATGTGCCTTCAGGATTTTCACAACATCACTGTAAGATTTTGTGCCTGGCTTATCGGTTTGCACTAAACTGCATGGCAAGCTAAATGTTTTAGCTCCCAGAACACTTAAGAAAGTTGCTACCTTCTTATCATCTGCAATTCCATTTGCAACCAAAAAACTTCAAAACGCTCAGTATATGAGCTCCATTGCTCGACAGTTTCATCAGAATGTCCCAGGTGCCCACTAAGTGTAGCCATTGCTGCCTTTTTTCTTTCTTTCTGTTTTTTTTTTAGTGTCTTTTATTCATGTGTGTTGGGGATCGTTCACCACAATTACTAGTAATTTCCTTTCACTAGTACTGCTTCCTCTCCCTTCCCAATCTGTCTGCTTCACTTTTGGTTTCCACCGTCAGCACAAACAGCACAGCCACCCAGAACAGCAAAAGGTTTTCCTTATGTTTTCCTTTTGCTTCTAGCCAGTGGTGGTACCAGCACAGGTCTGTCGTCCTTGTCACCACCCTTGTTATGTTTGGATACTTGGAAGTTACTTCAACTCACATAGAAACCAGCAGACAGGAACACAGAAAGATGGAAACACACAGAGACTCTTTATTCTTCTACTTTATGCCAGCCTGAACTATCCCATAATATTCTAGATCTGTTAACTACAGCAAGCTAGGCAGGACACAAAATATACAACACATGCTACCACATCTATATTCTATTATATGCTATTCTTAGCTGTCTTAGCATGGGTAAATGTAGTGAGGGTATGTCTACTCATGCTGCAATCAGGCCTCTGATTGCTGTGTAGTCCTACCCTCAGAGATGATGTTGAACATGAGCTCCCAGTACATTGAAATCGCTAACAGGGTGAATATGATCATTGATATATAAGCAGGGTAATATGTAGTAGGACTAGGAAAATGGTGTTACCTCTGTATACATTAGTAAGACCATTACTGGAAAACTATCCAGTTCTGGTCTCCAAATGGATGTTGACAAAGTGTAAAGGTTCAGAAAAGAATTATAAGAATGATTCAAGCTCTGGAAAACTTGTTTTACAGTGGGAGACTTAAGAAGCTTAATCTATTCAGTTTATCCAAGAGAACGTTAAGTGATGGCTTGATTACAATCTATAAGTATCTACATGGGGAAGAGACTTTGAATCAAAGATAACTGTTTTAATCTAGCAGGAAAAGGCATGACAAGATCCAGTGGCTGGAAGCTGAATCTATATAAATTCAGACTAGCAATAAGATGCAGATTTTTAACAATGACGGAAATTAACCATTGAAACAACTTGCCTGTAATGGATCCTCCATCACTTGCAATCTTTTAATCAAGATTTATATTTCTAGAAACTATTGACACAAGTGGCAATTAATACCAGAAACAAAAAAGTTTGAAATAAAACAACAAATGATTAATTATACTTATTCCCATATCTCAGAGCCTATATAAATTTACCATAGCCATAGGAGCTATTAAATAAGTTGCAAAAACCAGAAAGTAAACTCGGAACATTAAAACAAAATATTAGGGTTAAGAGATAGTGATAGCTGATGTATTCCTCTAAATTAAGATAACATGAAAGGATAAACATCATCTTGTTCTTTTGTACTTTCTCACCATTTTCCTTGGACACTTCCTTAACTGAGAATCTTCATAGCTAAGAAAAACCGTATGTTGACTCATGTGGTAATATTACAATCTTTGATTTAGATGTGATGATTATTTTTCACGATTGTCACTATCTGTAACCCAGTCTATAGGCATGGCTATGGAATCAAGAGAGCACAGGGAAATCAGTTAAGTATGATATTTATAGAAACGATTTAATAACTCACTTCTTAAAATAATGGCAATTTTGGTCTTGACAAAGTAGCTCTGAAGCACGTATACCACAGAAAAACATGTTTCTTCATTCAATTACGGCATCTGCCTTGGAAGCACCTCATCTTAACTTCTTGTTAAAGAAAAGACACAGGACTGCAAAATACCTGCCAAGATTATTTAAAATTAGTTTTTGGGGTTTTTTAAATGAAGGTAGCGGCTCTCTATAAGGAAAACTCTTCCTGTTGTCTTTCTGCCTTTTGTCTCATTCATTCTCCCTCAAAAGGAGAGATCCCTCTGAGTGACCTCATGCCAAATGGCTAGACACCAGCTCTGACAGTCTGTGTACTTGGGCAAATCACTTACCTCCTTCAGTTTCCCCTCTCTGTTTCATGTGGGTGTTGTGTGGCTTAACAAGTTCATTTTGTAAAACACTTTGAAATTGAGTGTTAAATGTTAGGGCTGGAAGATTACTGAGAACATAAGTACTAGTCCATTGATGGGGGATGTTAATATGAGGTACAAATATCAGAAATGAGATGAGTATCCAATTTAGGGTTATTTGCACCAGTACATGAATTCGTTCATAGTGGATGTATTCAGAAGTTTCTCAGTTTGTGACTCTGACATTGAGAATGTAAAATGAGATCTGAATCTGGCCCATAGTCTCCTGGGACAACACAGAGCAGGATCACAGCAGAGTGCAGCAGCAACAGTTTTCTCTGCATCAGTCATGTGAAAGCATATACAAATGGGATAGTCTGGTATTATAGGTCAAGCTGTCAGCAATACCTATAGTTAAGGTTGCCTAACACTCTCCATTATAAGACCTGTTTTCATTTGCTTAAAACATTGCCATTATACACAGGGCCAGGAAGCCCTGTGTGTTAAAATAGCAATCCAGTCGCAGAACAATAGAAGAAAGTGCTGCTCAAAGGAGGGCTTGGCCACCGTCTGTATTCCAGTTTCAAAATAGTACAGCATTTTACATAATATAAATATACAAAAACATACCACAGCCTCTTGTGACTACTCTTTTACTTCAGATAAGTGGTCTGTCCCAACTCTTGAAAAAATTAATTATCTCTTTAGTGCCAGCCACTCAACGGTGCTCACCACCTTCTCCACCTAGGATTACCCAAGCAGATGAGACCGTACGTGCAAATTCCCTCTTCCCCAGGCAGGGTTGGTGTCAGCATCTTCTGTGGGAGTGAATTTTCCTGTCTTGGTGTGGTGGTCCGCCCTACTGGAATTTCTAGGGACACAATCTGCTCTTCCCTTGAAATTCCAATAGGGCAGACCACCACACCAGCAGGTTTTAGGGGGTAACACCTTATTCTAAATTCTCTTAATGGATAATCTTGTTGGATTGTTCTTTTATCTGAACACAGCAGCATCTTTCTCAATTATAAATTCTAATATAAATAACATGGATCTAACACCCCTCATGACAAACAATCAGCACAGAGTTCAAGGAAGAAATGGAGAAGACTTCCTAATTCCAATAAGTCAACCTTTAACCATTGAATTTGGAGAAAGAATAATTAATGATCAGAGATTTGGATTAATAGATTTGTCAGGGCATGGATTTGGGATAATTGGAATGGATATAATTATGAAATTAAATGGTGTGATTGATTTGGATAAAAGACTATTAAGAGAACAGTAGTAAATAATAAAAACATGGGTTAGAACAAATAAGTTAAGGGAAAGGGTTTATTTAAAAATAAATATATGAATAAAGTAAATAGATAGAAAAACTGTTTTTGAAAAAAATATAAAAGGCAAAGAATTATAATAATAAATGGTTAAAATATAAGATAATGCATAACTAGAAGTTGGGATAAATATAAAAATTGTAAATTAATTATATTTACGTAAGTGAGAATTGTATTAGGGAAATAAATAAAGAAGGGTGTTTTGGGAAAAGGAAGGGTCTCTTTGTGTTTTATTTTGTTTCAGAACCAATTGATGGAAGATGCAGTCATATTCATTTTGGCTTTTCTGGGCCTTGGTGTATATGGATTCTACTATGGTGGTGTGAGTTCAGACAAGACAACTCCAATGCCAGTGATCTAGTGGGTTAGATACTACTCAGATAACAATGTTCCAGCTGGTAGTATTGAGGAATGCATCTTCTCAATACCCGAATTGAACAGCACATGGTTAAAGTAATCCTGGGACCTGTTCAAATTATAGAATTCATGGCACTGAAGTATAAGGGTAAAACACTCATTATAGATGATGCCCATAGGAAAATAAAGGAACCATACTTGGCAAAGTAGTTAGAACAGGACCTTGGCAGTATGTATTGTTAGAAGGGTTTAAGATACTTGCATGAACATCTACCAAAATAGTAAGTGAGAAACTGATAATGGAGACAAAGGTGAAAACTATCTCTGGGGTAATCATGGGAGAAATAAGGGAACTAGATACAGAAACAACAATACAATGTGAGTTTGCAATCCAGAGAGAGGATAGGGCTAGAGCTACAACAGGTATGATGGGAACTTTGGAAGCTATAAAACAGAAAGATGGTAGGAGACATATGACATCTTATCATGCCCATAAATATTCCATCATTTATGATGCTCAAGAATAAGACGTTTAGTAACTCATCCTTAGTATCATTTGGCACAAAAAGCCACAGCATGTGAATGAAATGCCACAAAGAGTAGAGGGAAAATACATGGGAAGGTGATAACAGCAGGATAGTGGCAATGTGCAATTATAAAAAAACCTAATGCAATAACCCGATCAGATAATCTGACCATTTATCCAAAAAAAGGAGTCTGCATATGTTATTATAGTATGGTATCTCCCAGGGAAATTCAAAGGTAATAATTGTACAATGGAATCATAATATTGTCAATTTGATAACAAGTGAATTTCAAATCAGAAACCCACGAGGAAGGGTGAGTGAGGTAAATTTCAGGGTTAGTTATAAATTGAAATGTTATATATAAAAACAATTAAAATTGCAGATACCATGGTACATACCTGTTATAAATAAGGATGAAGGTGAGTTAGGCTATTCAGGTCAAATTTTGTTTCATTACTGGTGAGAAGATCAGGACTAAAAAGGTGTGGAAGTGAAATTTGGGAAATTACAGATTGTGGTTTTAGTTACCCTTTTTCTATTTCTTGGGTATCTGAACCAAGATCAATGGACATTTGTCCATATGTGGTCAGAGAGGACATCAGAAAACAATTGGTGATAGATCCCACCTACTCCTTAAACAAGATGGTGATCAACCTGAAGCTCTCTGAAGCTGAAAAGAAGTTGTAATTGTTGGTGGAAATTGGTAAACTTCACATATAATCCTCAAAACAATTAAGTAATTACATTCATACTTATGATATCTGATGCTCAAATAAAATGAATATCTTCTTCTGTAGTACTTGGGTTAAATGTAAATATTAACACAAGCAGAATGTAACCAATTGAACATAGACTTTGGGCAATAAAACAAAATCAAACATGTAAAAACAGTGAAGCGTGAGGCTTCTACAAAAGAACAAGGAATTGGATATATTTGTAATAATAATACTATCTAACCTTGTGATAATTGTTTGAATAAGGAAAAAGGAAAGTGTAATTACTGGTTAGACCCTTTTCCATCCAATGATTTAAGGTTTATGTATGTTGAAAGGAAATGTGTTTGTATTTGAAGTTTGTGTGCAATGTTCAAAGAAAGCCATGTATATGATGTAGCTCATAATCTGTAGTAGGTTGTGATCTTAAACTCATTTTATCAGCAATAGTAAATGAAGAGATTAAAGACCAACATTAATTGTGTAAGCAATTAGGTCCGATACCTTTAGGAAATTAATAAGAACATTCGGAATTGTAGAAACAAGTGACAAGAGTTAAGAGAAATATACAGAATGTTTTGGTTACTGTTCACCACTCTTCAAATCAAATTGAATAGGGTAATTGAATGTATTAAGGGAATCACTAAACATAGCTGGTGTAGAGTGTTTTGGGGATTATCTCCCACAGCTACTAAAGATTTAAACATAGTCCTGCATTCTATTGTCATTGTCCTATTGTCATACTGGTCATCCTATATTTTCAATATTGTCATCCTATATTTTCAGTGTTGTAGACTATGATGGCTATAATGCTCATCATCTTGGTATTTTGGATGAAAATGAAATCTGGAAAACTTTCAGATAAAAAGATCATGGTATGGCACACCACTGAGTATGATCAATGTGAGAATCAGATATGAGGAATTGGGCCAGTATGAAGATATGATGATTTGGTCGCCATCAAAGGAAAGCCTTGAGTCTGAACTGGACAAAAATCCTAAAAATCTCTGAACTCACCATATAAATGTGTTGGATTTGTAAACAGGTTTATAATCCAACAAGGAGGGAAATTGTAGCCAGAGATTTTTGCTTTAGTTGTCTAAATGGCCAAAAATAATATTGAAATAAAGGCTTACAGAAAAGCCTTGAAAGGGGTTTTAGAGAAATTCTGAGATCGAGGGATTGAATATTTGGGTAATTGAAAAGAGTTGTATCAGTATCAGAACATTTTATAACATTTAAAATAATTATTAGTTTTAGGAATAGGAGTCTTAGGTAGGGATTAGTAATAAGAAAAATCCAGCAAGTGACAGTTGAGGATGGCAGTTGGAAGGGGGATTCCCTCCTCCTCGCTCCCAGCCCCTCCCCTATCCATTTTGACTTTCTTACTCCTAACGTGACCCCTCCCCTACTGAAACTGATAGCTATATATATAGCCCACTGTCCGCAGGCAGTTGATAGGGAGCTGAACACCTGAGGAGAAGAGCTGAATGTAGGGAGAGCTGACCATCTAAATAAGAATAGCTGAAATCACTTGGAAGAAAAGAGCTGAAAAGAACCGCGACATCCCGAAAACATCTGACAGCGGTGAGCATCATTGAAGCAAAGGTGCACCTTCGACGTTAGACAGCTGGACTAACTGAGTCCCTGCGCTGTGTCTAAGCCAAGGTAATCCTTCTGTTAGGAAGCTGCACAGGTACCTCCGGGCTAACTGAGTCCCCGCTCTGTGTCTGAGCCCGCGGTAACTCTCTTAGCAATTTTTGGACAGAGCAGAAGGACCTTCCCTGACGAACAGAGGGATGTTTTAAAGATTGTGTAAGTAAAAGGCCACCCGAGTCTGCATTGTCATGCTGGCTGGACTGGGGGGTGGGGCGGCATTTATTATATTACTTAACATCAATATGTCAAAATCATCATAATTCATATGCGATATGCCACGTCAGGTACTGTTAGAAAGGCTGTAATGTGCTAAGTAAGATGATGATGTTTATGTCCATGTGTTATGTGTGTAATGGAAGTTATGGATATGTTTGATGTATCTGTATTTCAAATTGTGCTGTGTCTAGGTGACACCCCAGACAGGATGGCTGCAGCACTTGCCTGCTTAATGGCCCGTTAAGGAAATTCACAGGTACAAGGGGCCCATGGGAGAAGCCAGGGATATACTTGATGAGTCATCAGGAGTTACTCCTGTGACTCTGGACTCCATTTTATTCCTATAAAATTCCATAAGCAGCATGGCAAAGACCAAAGGGTATAAAAGGCAGCTGACATCCCGTTTGTCTTTGTCTTCCATCTTCGTCTTCAGCCTCCTACCTACCTCTGGATCAACTCATCTACAACTGAACTGAAGCAGTGAAACAAAGGACTGAGACCCATCCAGGTACTGGATGCATACCAGAGGGACTATACAAGCCTGTAAACTCCACAATTCTTCTAGAAACCTGATATATATGAACTTTCAAATCATTTGTATGTATCTGATTGCTTTAATCCTTCAACATTTCTCTTATAGTTTGTTTCTTTCTTTTTATAATAAACTTTTAGTTTTATTTACTAAAGGATTGGCTGGCAGCATGGTATTTTGGGTACGATCTAAACTTATATTGATCTGGTACTGTGGCTGACTCTTTGGGGTCAGGAGAAACCTTTTTGATAAAGAGCATAGAGTTTTAAATAACTGGTCTCTTTACTGGACCTAGTGGCTGATTGGGAGCCAGTGACTGAAATGCAGTAAAGGGGGCTGTGTATATTTTTATTTTGGCTTCTTGATAACCAGTGTTGCAAATCAGAAGCACTGTTTGTGGCTGGTTGGGAAGTCTGACTTCAGTGCCACCCACCAGTGTTGGGAGAAACTGATCTCCTTTTGCAGCCTGCCCTGACCTTGGCATTTTCAGGTGGCTAACGTAGGCACGGACGGGTCACATGCATGTCAATAAAGTTGGATGCTTGTGGTCTGAGTGATATTCTCCCTCTCTACTCATCCAGCAACCACTTGGCTTAACACTTGCTGGATGATAGATTTGTTAGTAATATACATATAAAGTGTTAAATATTAATGTATAAGATTAATGTATTGTTAAATTAATAGTGTCAAGTATTATAGTGATAAGTTATTATAGTGTTGTTATAGTAACGATATGATCTTTCTTGTACTGTATAGTTACTGGTAGTTTAAGTATTATTCTCTGTACTGTATATCTTCTAATAGTTGTATTCTGTTATATATATATATATATATATATATATATACTGAGATTTTGTTATAAGTCATTCTTGATTTCTATATCTTTCTACTTAATGTAACCATTCACTTCCAAATAAATATTATATCTGTTTCTGAAGTATCACAGCTTGCGAATCCTATCTTAATTGGAGGGCTGCATCCATGTCCTTTGAAGGAAAGGCAGGTTGTCTCCTTGGAAATTCCAATAGGGCAGACCACCACACCAGCAGGTTTTAGGGCTAACACCTTATTCTAAATTCTCTCAGTAATAAAATATGGACTTCCCTAAAATCTTCTGGTAACAAAGGGGGAACAGTGAGAGGGCTAGAGGGAGTGAGGGATGCTCTCATGGCAAGGATGATCTCCTAGCATAGAGGCTGTGGAGGTTACTGCTGGAAAGAATGGGGACAGAAGAGGGCTTATGAGAAGTCTATGTGTAGCAAAAGACACTGGAATGTGGTATTGAAGGATTCTCAGTAAAGTGGCTGGTGGGGGTGACCATTGAGAAGAGCAGGGGTTTTAAGGACTATAGTTGCTGGGTATGGGAAATGGACTATGTTTGGGAACTTTTATCATATATTATTTTGAACTATGTTCAATAAACTAGCCCCAGGGAGGTGTATCATCCAAGAAAGAGAGCCTGGTGTAGATTCCTTGGGTTATTTGAGACGGGAAACTAAGGCATGAACACTTGCCCTCTTGTGACAGGCCCCAGTACAATGCTCCAGTCAAGGCTGTTTTTTAATGAGGCCCTTATTTGATAGTATACTTCTATTGTGTTCCAGTTACTACTGTGTCCAATGACAGCTATCCTGAAACACTACAAAATTATTTTTGCGTGGTGTACTGAAGTTATTGCAGATCATATTATGTAGTCTGTCCTTCACTTTATTAAAGTGATATGGTGGATCTAGAAAACTGATAGAAAAGAATCAGTATGATTAAAGAGTCAAAGGATTGTCATAGTATCTTTATGCAGCAAGGTAGCATGGCCCACTGGTGAGAGCACAAGAATGGAAATCAGGAATTTTAGGGACCCCCAATTTTGCTGCTGACTTGTTGTGTAGCCTTGGATAAGTCACTTAACCAGTCTATGATTCAGTTTCCCCAATCCATAAAAATGGGGATAACACCTGCTTACCTTGCAAGGGTTTTATAAGGCAGCAGGTTTAAAACAAACAAAAGGAAGTAGGTCTTCACCCAGTGCACAATCAACCTGTGAAACATGTTGTCAGGTGATGTTTTGAAGGCCAAGAGTATAAGCGGGTTAAAAAAAGAAAGAGAAGTTCATGGAGAATAGGTCCATCAATGGCTATTAGCCAAGAAGTTCAAGGGCACCACCCCATTCTTGATGTCCATAAACCGCCAAATGCCAGAAACTGGGACTGGATGATAGGGAACGGAGCACTGTTCTGTTCATTCTCTCTGAAGCATGTAGCACTGGTCAGTGTCAGACGACAGGATGCTGGACTAGACAGACCATTGGTCTGACTCAGTATGGCTGGTTATATAAGACTTAATTAATTGTTTGCAGATCTCTTTGGATTTCCACTTTCAAACCAGGATCTCAAAGTATTATTTATTATCTACTACCTACAGACTTCTCTGTAGGAAAAAAAATCAAATTTAATTTTAAAACAACGTTTCAATATTTTAGCCTAGGGAAAGCACAGACAACTATATCCAATAGTCTTTAAATCCCTTTGTTTACTGTAGCACTAGACTTTATTCAATGTTATTTTTCATCCTGAAACGTCTGCCTGTGATATGAAATAATCATAATGTAATACCCTAAATGTTTTCACCATGTGTAATTATTTATTTTCATGCCATTCTGAAATCCTAGGCAGACTGCCGACTTGATGATCATGTTTTTTCCCACAAAATATTTAATAGACAAGAGACAACCCCTTAAAAGGATCAGAAATTGAACTGTTTATGTAACCTGCTACTTGAACTATCAGAAGGAGAATGCTATATTTTATTATAAAAGCATAAACCAATCTTTCTTGTCAACAGGATTTTTATATTCTGTTTGCCATAAACTTTTGTCAGTTAACTACAGTAGTAATTACAAACAAAATAAACCCCAACAAAATAAGTCAAAACCAATCTGGCTGAACTGATTTAGGTCTTCTTCATAAGACCTGACATTGGATTTGCATGTAATTTCAATAACTGTTAGTAATTTAACAAACAGTGCTTCAAGAACTGCAGAAATATTAATGCAATATGATGCAAGTGCAAAGACTATATATCAAATTTTTTAAATTCAATCTGGACAAACATTCATATTGTTACAGTTTTTACTGAAATGTTAAAAATGTACCTGGATTTTTAAAAATTTTCTAATGCTTGTGAAGAGTGCAAGACTGACAGTCCTGGAGCCTGATTCTTACCACAGACTAGGTACAACAGGCAATAACAGAGCAAGCTTCTCAGAGGGGAAGGCACAAGGATGGATGAAAGGGGTGTTTTTTAAATATCCTGTGACTTTTCTTGTCAATTTTCTTGCACAAATAATGCATTCTTAGCCTCTCCGCTGAGTCTATCAAGAAGGGCACCTATTATAGCTGGGTTGTGTTGTGATTTGGACTGAATTAGTTTTTTAAAATCGCCTACTTTAAGAACATAGACAGTTTTAACCAAAGGGATTGGGGATGAGGGCACCTTCACACTTTTGCACACTACCTTGAAGCTTCACTAGTAATAAATAAATTTCTTCTGAGCTTCACTCAGACTTGCATGCAATCATTAACAGTGCCAAATCCCATACCAAGTGCACTGCTAGAGTACCTGGGTGAATGCTAGGGAGATAGCACAGGTCTGAGGGGAAAGAATCCTGTCTGAGGAATGGTAGCAGAAATGTTTTGTGGCAGTCCAAATGATGCATTTGTGGCAGAAGTCCCCAAAACTGACAAGCTTCCCCTTCGTGGGATGCAGTGACCTGTGAATCCATGTCCCTACTAAACAACTTCTGAGGGGATATATCAAATGCCATACATGGCTGCAAAAGTGATACTTCTTGGCCATCAACAGCTAAAAATCCTAGCACAGCTGTCTTCCCACTTTTCTCTGGGTCTCATTTGATTATCCTTGCAGTATAGGGGAACAGAAACAGATTTATCACTAGTGGATTTTCTGCTAGGAGCAATGGGCTATCTGGAAAAACATGGCTCCCGTATGAGTCATGCTGCTAGGAACTCCACCCTTGGGGAATGCAGGATCCATGACATAGTAGGGGAAGCTGCACAAGTTACTATAGACTCTACATGAGTCTATATGAGATTCTACATGTTGACTGGAATTACAACTGACCTCCTCCTGGTCCTCCTCATGATCCTACAGCTGAACATTGACGGTTTCACCCCTGCCAAGAGGGACCTGTTGCTACACATTGCCAATGCTAACAACGTGCTTGTTTTATTGTTACAAGAGATGCACCTATGCAATAAAAGTAGAGCTAGCATCCCAGGCTTCAAACATCTTGCCTTCATAGACAGTCCCCATCACAGAATTGCGTCCTATGTGAGGTCTACTGTACATGATTGCATAACAATAGCTATGTCTTCACCAAGCATAGCGCTACAATGGCACACCATCGAAGTACAAGACCTGCACATCATGAATGTGTATAAACCCCCATCCACTATACGGCAACATAATGACCTCCCATTGGTTCTGTCACCTGCTGTGTATATGGGAGTCTTCAACTGCCAGCAGACTGACTGGAGCTATAATTACTCCACAGCAAACAGAGAGATGTTAAGCAACTGGGCCTCCAAACTGGACCTGACTCTGCTCCATAACAAAGAACCGGGCACTTTCTATTCAAGCTGCTGGAATACATCAACTAGCCCAGACCTGATCTGGTAGAGTGGCAGCATATGTGATATACCAACCAGAACAATTTTTTACTGTTTCCCCCTCTCCCATCACAGACCAGTTCTCCTCAAAGGCACCCCACTACTTACCCCAACTTCTTCACTCCCTGTTAAAAGGTGGAACTTCTGCAAGGCCGACTGGCAACATTTCAGCAATTTAACTGATGATTTAGTTCATACTCTACCTTACTCAGTCTCTGCAGACATACTCTGCCTTCTGTGATGGAAATGTCACTGTGTCCAAGTCATGCATCCCTCGCGGCAGGCACATGACTTTCATCCCAGGTTGGGATGCAGAATGTGAGCAATTACATCGAACTTTCAAAAGTGCACCAAATGAAGAGGAAGGGACCAAAGTCACACACCACCTGAGAGTTAGACTGGATGAAGCAAGGAAAGCAAGATGGAAAAAGACAGTTGAAGGAATCAACTGCACCCTCTCAAGTTGGAAAGCATGGCAGATAATCAACAGCCTCAGAGGGAAGTCGGCAAAGCGAGAACCCTTCCCTGTCTCAGAGAATGATATTGCACACACCCTAATTAATAATGGGAAATACACCCACTCAGATAGAGCCTTCTCACACCTGGTCAGAAAAAAGCTTAAGGAGGCAAGACGCTTACCATTGCTGACCTCAGCCTGTCACAAGAATTTTCTTCATATGAATTCAAATCTACATTGGACACCCTTAAGCCCAGGATTGCACCACGCCCTGACAACATACACCCCAAGCAACTCATCCATGCAGGTCCTCTACTCTCAGACTGGCTGAGGGACTTCACATTACCTAGCCAGAGCAAAATCTCCCCGTCTGTGGAAAAGAGCCAACATTGTGGCCGTTCTGAAACCACATAAACCAAACAATGATCCAAAGAGCTACTGTCCCATTTCCTGCCTGTCAATTCCATTTAAACTTATGGAATGCTTAATATTAAACAGGATTGAGCCACAGATTGAGCAGGCCTTACCTAAAGAGCAGGCTGGCTTTTGGAAGAACAGGAGTACAGAAGATAAGGTCCTTGCAGCCACAGATTACATTGAAGCAGCTTTTGAATCCAAACAAAAGTGTGCCATGTTCATCGACCTCTCCTCAGCCTGTGACACTGTCTGGCTCAGTGGACTTCTCCTCAAGCTATAGAATTGCATCCAAGACCGTCATATGACATGTTTAATACAAGAAATCATCACCAACCATTGCTTCTGTGTCACAACCAATGGACAGTCCAGCTAGACAAGGCTTCTCAAAAATGGTGTCCCATAAGGGTCAGTCTTGACCCCTTCGCTCTTCAACCTCTATACTGCTGACCTTCCACACACCTCAAGCATGAAACTTGCATATGCCAACGACATGGTTATTCTCTACTCCAGCAAGTCCTTTGAGGACATGCAACAGATCTTAGAAAGGGACATCCAAGCAATGCACACCTATTATCATCAGTGGCAGCTTTGCCTTAACATTCAAAAAACAACCTGCTCAACCTTCCTTCCACCTGAACAGGGAGGCAAACAAAGAACTCCTCATCTGACTCAATGGATCGTCCCTGCCATTCTCAAGCACCCCAACCTATTTAGGGGTAAAGCTGGACAGAACCCTTTCTTTCTGCCATCATATTAATGGAGTGGTAGCGAAAGTGGCAGCCCAGATCAATCTGCTGTAGAGGCTGTGCAGTTATGACTGGGTTGCAGATTTTACAATCATATACCTTGCTGCGTTGGCACTTGTGTATCCACCAGCAGAATACTGCATTTCTCCTTGGGGCAGGAGCACACATACACGTAAGCTAGACACACATCTCAGTGCTTCTCTTTGCATTATCAGTGGATGCCTACATCCCACACCCTCTCACAAATTGCCCACTCAGTCTGGTGTGCATTCAAAGCTGCTAACAGCCTACTCCTCCCCCTTTATGAAAGGATCTTTTAGCCTCTGCCAGCTCAACGCCTCAGGAGCCACAGGCCTTTCATAAGAGCTGCTCAGGCCTTCATACAGGCAAATAATAGCTAGAGCTGGATGGAGAACCTCCTAAGGTCTGGTGTTAGGCACTATAATTCCTGCATGCACAGCTAGAACCTTTGTGCTACTGTAGCCTGCGAGTGCAGAGAAATACAAATAGCAGATAATCTTGTGAAGGAACGCCTCATCCACTGCCTCAAAGCAGGATGGGTCTCCCTCAACCTCCTGACTGACAAAGCACTGGAATGGCTGAGGTCTTCCATGTACAATTGCTGAATGAATGCTCAAATGAAACTCTACTCCACATGCAAGAAGACGACGACTCTACATGAGATAGCTTGCAAAGCTTTACCCTGACAATGGGAAAGAATCTCCTGCGGTGAATCCATTATGGAGCTGAACTGGTTCTTCCCCATTCACACTCCTTCCCACCCCAATTAAGTTAATAGGATTTCCTGGGTGTAGTTGTGGGAAGAATATTACCCAAAACTATGCTGTGTGAAAACTGGTGCCCCCATCTCAACTGTACTCTACACTATTACTAGGGCTAGATTAGCAGACACAATATTTTTGATCAGCCTCAAAAATATGGGCAGAAGGGAAACAAAATCCCTGTATGTACTCTAGAAGTATCTTATTCCAGTCCATCTGGGAATCTCTGAACATACCTGACATTTAATGAAACCCCATATATTAAAAAACAAACACTCTGCAAAAGTATTTTGGCCAGGTATAAGTGTCATTTCTGAGCAGTGTGGGCATGAACATACACACGTTTGTGGTGATGTTATATTGCAAACCTCAACTTTTCTGCTCAATTTTTTTTCTAAATGTAATTCACTATTTGATTTTTTTAAATTAAAAACTAACAACACAGCATAGGGTGCCCATCCAAACTAGAGCACTTTGTTTTATATCTTTCTGTCCACCTTTCCAAGTCTCTTCCTTCCATTTACATAACTTCCCTAGATTTCCCTCACTTTCTTCTTCTCCTTCCGTGTGGTCTTGTGTTGTCCTTTCCAATCCCCTCAATTCACTTTCTCTTTCCCAACCTCTTCTATTAAACTTTCCCTTTCCAGTCCTTTTTTCCCTCCACTTTATTTCCCACATACACTTGTCACCATCACAACTGCTCTCTTACTCCTTCCCTAATGCTAAACTAACCTCCCCTCAATCTACATCTACATTACCAGTCCATTCTGTCTTCCTTCTCATACACGAATGCCACTCCCCAAATCCACGGACCTATGCAATGCCCTGTCTGGGGTTGGATATTTAAAAGTAGAAGCGAAACAACTGTTTTTTAGCAGATAACCATATTGCCCATCTCACCTTGGGCTCTTCTTACTGGAATCCATTAGCAACTCTCAGTAAATTAATCACCACTTATATCTAGATTAGGAGTTCTCAACAATGGAAGTCAAACAAGTATCAGAGGGTCATGACCATCCTTCCCTTCCCAGATTGCTAAAAATGTGAGAGCAATCCTAGGAGGAACCTGATATGACAGAGGATAAGAACTACTGGCCCAGACCAAGGGGTGAAAAGATCAACTTTTCCATAGATATGACCAATTCCCAAATCTTACCCTTCAGAAATGCACAGATATAAACTCTGAAAGCTCATATCAGTTTCTAGTGTTTCAAAGCACTTTTCCATAATTTTAACCAGAGAGATTTAGATTTGGTTCCTACCTGTTTCATTCCCTCAGTCTGGCTGCCTGGTTTGTTCCATTTAAAAGAACAGATTTCAAGTTTTCCATTCAAGGAATCTAGTGATTCCAGAAATACATTTAATTTAGAGTGAAGCTCTTCAACCAATTATTTAAGATTGGGGAGTGTAGACTGAAGGAATGAGGATAGTATGGGGAAAAAATCAAGGAAGAAAAAACAGATTTGGGGAGCAAGGAGGGAGAAAGAAGGAGGTATTTTTCTAACATACTATACATCCAAAAGCAACACTTTACCATACTGCATCTGTGCACTAGCATCATCAAT
This sequence comes from Mesoclemmys tuberculata, assembly GCA_007922155.1. Taxonomy (NCBI): domain Eukaryota; kingdom Metazoa; phylum Chordata; order Testudines; family Chelidae; genus Mesoclemmys; species Mesoclemmys tuberculata. The sequence goes on along the minus strand of ML675618.1, from coordinate 72,051,191 downwards.
GATATTAAAAAAATCATCTCTACGAATAGTATTCATTAACTCCTTTTGAAAAGTCAATAGGGAGAACACAAAATAGTGCTTTTCTGTGGGACCAAGAAAATCGTAAGCATTTAAAATATTATATCCTAGTGAGAATAATGGATTTAAAATTAAAAATAAACATTTTCAATTGAGAAAATTTGACCCATCAGTTTAATAGCTTTAAGAAAAGTCCATTTTGAGATAACTGCTTGGTGGCCCTTTAAATCCAGACTCCTCAATTGCTGTGCATTCAATTACAGTTCTTGCCAACTTGGTTTATACATGGGTAACAAAAACCTAAAGACATGCAGTATCTTTTATTAAAACACTTAAGCATCTTTCGTAGTGCAAGCAGAATCAATCTGATGGTAATTGCAGTACCAGAGATCAGTATATAGTGTGCCATAGAGACCTAATCCTATTCATTTTAAACAGTATCACTTTACTTTCATGGGTAGAATAGCAAAACATCAGAGTAAAAAATGTACAGTAAGTTTCAGAGGTTGCTATCCGTATCACCTAAAATTGTATTAAGAATGCAGACTATCAGAAGTCTTAGCATTTAGGAAGAAGGTATTTTAAAGAATCCTGATATTTAAGATGCTTTGTTGAGCAACAGTTTTTTTAAAAAGTGAGCCCAGGATAAGAACAAACCATTTAACCCCCACATGTGCGGCTTTATTTTATTTATTTATTTTGTATAGCACCTATTACCATTAAGCCCATCTCCTCAAAGTGTTTTGGAAGAGATGCTTCTCTTTAAATCTATGACACCTTCAAACAGGGACAAAGAACACAGAAACTGAAGTACTGAAAAAACAGCATCAGCTGGTATGAAAGTTTCTTATTTGTATCAAAATAGCAGAAAAAGGCTTCAAACAATATTTGAGTCATTGTGGTATGTACTGTACATACATGAAACAGTAATCTAAATAGACAAGATAGAGGGAACTGAAGCCTAGATTAAGTGACTTGCTCCAGGTCACACAGGAAGTCTGTGGCAGTCAAAGTAATTAATACTAGATTTCCTGAATCCTAATCCATTGCCTTAACTATAGGGCCATCTTTCCTCTGGAAATAGCCTATACCTAGCTCTCAGTGCTTTATATCTTTACTGTAGTATACAAACAGTATAATGCTGTCTGGATTAGGGGTGACCATTTATAATATTATTGATATTATTTTTTACAATATTTTGCAATATTTTTTTACAATAAATTACAATAATTCCTACAAGATATGCCATGTCAGGTACTACTGGAAAGGTTATAATTTGCTAAGTATTATAATATTATTTATGTGTATGTATCATCTTTGTACTGTAAGTTATGGATATGTGCGCTATATATCTGTATCCAAACACTTGTGCTGTGCTACTGGGTTACAGCACCCAGGCAGATTAGTGTCAGAATTGATGACTCATCAAGGGCCTTACCTTTACAATGAGCCCAGGGATAGAAGCAAGGATGGCACCTATGCCGGGGCATGTAGGGACATGCCTGTAGTCAGGGGGACTGCCACTGCTTTCCTTGCCCATTTGCTGTGAACTTGTGTTTGAAACAAGCCACATGGCAGACCAGACACTATAAAATACAGGTTCACCATACCCATCCCTGCTTCTCACCTATGGATCAACTCATTTACATCTACAACTGACACTGAAAAAAATGACTGAGACCCATCCAGGCACTGGATGTACACCAGAGAAATCGTACAACCCTGCAAACTCCACAATCCTGCTGAGAATCTGATATATATGGACTTTAAAGTCATTTGTATATATCTGATTGCTTGACCATTTAACATTTCTCTTCTCATTTATTTCCTTTATAATAAACCTTTAGTTATAGTTACTAAAGGATTGGCTGGTAGCATGTTATTTTGGATAAAATCCAAATTCATATTGATTTGGTAATGTGGCTGACCCTTTGGGGTCAGGAGAACATTTTTTGGTAAAGGGAATAGTTTTAATAACTTACATCTTTACTGAACCAAGACGTTAACTGGGAGCCAAAGACTGAAATGTAATAGAGGGGGCTGTGTAACTTCTTGTTTTTGCTTCTGATAACCCATGTGGGAAATCAGCAGCACTGTTTGTGACTGGTCAGGAAACCTAACTTCATTGTTACCCACCAGTTCTGGAAGAATCTGCTTTCCTTTTGCAGCCTGCCCTGACCTTGGCATTTTCAGGTGCGCTACCCTAGGCACAGAGGTGCACAAACACTACCTAGTTAATTCTCCTAACACCTTTAGAAAGCAATTGAGTTCTTTTTATATATGGGTGTCATAAGGCAAGTCATCTCCCAAGCCCCGCCCCAGTGGCCTGAGATTGCTGTGCAAGCACCCTGCATCTGTTTCTGCTTTTCACAGCTCCTTAAGAATTCCACACAAAAACTCCTCTTAAATTCACCAATACCCCTCCCTATGGCTGGATTTATCAACACAACAAAATGAGCAAAACAGAAGGTCTCAAATTCTATAAAAACTCTACTCCCAGGCTTCTCATTAGAGTTATTCCTGGCCTTTGTTGCCTGGAGTCTTTTCCCAGAAAACTCAGGATTCCCTGCTAGTCTCCTTATTGCCAGCAACCACTGACGGCTTATTTCTCCCTAAGCATCCTCTTTCTCTACAGCTTCCTGCTGCTCTTTGTAGGAGAATCCTCTCCTCCCTATCCATCTGATTCTACTAATTAAACCCACATCTAATCACAGGTGTGCCGGCAGAGCTAATTATACTGGACTGGTCAGCTCCTAACCTCCATCTTTTAAAGAGGCAGTTCACCTCATTACAATCGGAGAAGATGGAGAGGTTAAAGACAAATTCTGCATGTGATGGATGTCATCATCAACTTCCCCAAAATCTTATTAAGAGAGAGCTAAGGCTAAGGAAACAAAAGTGAAATTCACAAGTCTATAATCAGAAGTCAAGGTAAGAGACATGCAAGTTTTAAACAAATAGTGAAATGTACATCATTTATTTTTTTTTCATTTTTAAAATCTAAATTATTAATAACATAGGTGTGGAAATGTTTGTTAGTTTTTAAGTATTGAGCCAAACTGTGGTATTTAGCTAGTGGTCTACCATGGAGGGGGAGGCAGTTTGCAATTGTACTAATTCATAAGAAGCTTAGGGGGAGATTGTGCCTCTACTAGGCATTGGCATGTAATGAAGCATACACACTCACTGCTCCTTCCCTTTGGATACTACTAGTTGCTGCCACAGCCATCTCTGGTAGTCAGTGCCATGAACCCACCTCCCTTTAGCACAAATTGTATCCCCAGGGGTGCATGGAGAGAGCAGTCCCTGCATTCTAGAATTCTGCAGCTGTGATTGTCCCTAGCATTTGCCTCCAAAGGCCTCTGCCTTTGACTGACAATAGGTTTCTACCTATACCCCCAAGATGAATCAAGGCAGTCAAATCTGAATGTAGTCTTTGAGGTAATGTGCATTTAAATATTTTTGGCATTATTCTCTATTCCTTTTTTAATATAGGCTATCATCTCATTTGCTTTTTGACAGCAGTTATGCACTGGGTTGACATTTGTATGGAGCTACCCATGTTGATGCCTTGATCTTTTCTCAAAAAGGTTAAAGTCAACTAGAAACCCAACAATATCTGTGAGTAGTGAAAAATATTTCTTCCAGCCTGTTCTACCTTGCATATGTCAGTTTGGAATTGCCCAATTATTCAGATTTCCTTGCTGAAGCAGTGCAAATTAGGTTCAAGCAGGCTCCAGGCTCCTGTGTCTTAAAACCTATAGTTAAAAACGAGATAAATAATAAAGAATGAGCTTGAAGTTCTATTTGATATATAATGGATTAAAAACAAATTACAAGTCCACTTTAGGAAAGATGTGAATGGACTGGAAAGTGTCCAGAGGAGAGCAACAAAAACGATTAATGCTTTAGAAAACTTGACCTATGAGGAAAGTTTAAGAAAATGGGCATGTTTAATATTGGAAAAAGAAGATTGAGCAGTGGCCTGACAACAGTCTTCAACTATGTTAAGCGCTGTTATATAGAGGACACTGATCAATTGCTCTCCACTGCGACTAATGGTAGGATAACAAGTAATCTGTAGCAAGGGAGACTTAGGTTAGACATTAGGATCGTTTCTAACTGTAAGGATAGGAAAGCACTGGAATTGGCTTCTACGGGAATTTGTGGAATCACAATCATTGAAAGTTTTTAAGAACTGGTTAGACAAACATATGTCAGGAATGGTCTTGGTATACTTGGTTCCACCTCAGAGAAGGGAGATGGAGTGGATGAGCTCCTGAGTTCCCTTGCAGCCCTACATTTCTATAATTAAGCTATTACGTTCTGAGCTGTGTGGTTATGAGTTAAGAGCCAATAAGAATTACCCACTTTTCAGCTTACTTTTTATAAAATAAATTATAAAGTATATTCTATGGTCTTGTCCTGAAGGGGGTTTTGTCTAAAAGAGACCTCTGGGTAGGACTTCTATAGATAACTAGAAATTCTTATCAATTTTAGGGCCAGAAGGGACTATTATGATCATCTAGTCTGACTTCTATTCATAACACAGAATTTCACCCAGTCATGCCTGCTTGGAGTCAATAATTTATCACTGAATTATAGCATATTTTTTAAAAAGACATTCAGTCATGATTTAGAGGTTCCATGGTCCTAGTACACCAAATGAGAGAGCACAAGCAGAGACTGCTGTACCTACACAGAGCTACATTTACTTTAATGGGGCTCTGCCTGGGCACAGCCATCCATCTATGTGGTATCAATTGCTGGGCCAGAGCTCAAATGATGGAGGATTTACCATATCTTCTGGTGATAGTCAATTACCTTCCTTGTTAAAGCCATATCAAGATTCAAAGGCTAGAAATTAAGATAGGAAAATGTTTGTCTGGTAGTGTAAAGAGCCCCCTAGTGTCATGCCATCTCCCTATGCAGATACCTATTCAGTGTGCTCAAGTTGTCTCAAATTTCTCTTCAGTAATCTAAAAAGATCAAGCTTCTTAAGTCTCTCACTATATAGCATGTTTTCTAGACCACAAATCAATTTTGTACCCCTTCTCTGAATAGTCTCCAAGTTTTAAATATCTTTAAACTATGGACACACTAATCTAGGAGTTGGCCTCACTTGCCATGTACAAATGTAATACTTTACAAATCCTGTCTGATATTTCTCTACTCCACACTCCATGCAACCTCATTAAATGCAATAAGTCACTTGGGGATGTATGTAAAGGCAAAATTTCTAGAGTTAAAATCTATATGATTCCTCAAAAGGAAGAAGGGAGAAGTTAGAACATGTTGTTAAATGTAATGCTGAGCAAAACAATGTACTGAACTAGAATCATAGACTATTAGCGTTGGAAGGGACCTCAGGAGGTCATCTAGTCCAACCCCCTGCTCAAAGCAGGAAAATCCTCAGCTAAATCATCCCAGCGAGGGTTTTGTCAAGCCGCAGCTGAAAAATCTCTAAATATGGAGATGCCACCACCTCCCTAGGTAACCCATTCCACTGCTTCACTACCCTCCTAGTGAAAAACTTTTTCCTAATGTCCAACCTAGATCTCCCCCACTGCAACTTGAGACCATTGCTCCTTCTTCTGTCATCTGCCACCACTGAAAACAGCCTAGCTCCATCCTCCCTGGAACCCCCTTTCAGGTAGTTAAAGGCTGCTATCAAATCCCCCCTCATTCTTCTCTTCTGCAGACTAAACAGGCCTAGTTTGTTCAGCCTCTCCTCATAAGTCTTGTGCTCCAGCCCCCTTATCATTTTTGTTGCCCTCCGCTGGACTCTCTCCAACTTGTCCACATCCTTTTTGTAGTTGGGGGCCCAAAACTGGACACAATACTCCAAATGCGGCCTCACCAATGCTGAATAGAGGGGAATAATCACTTCCCTTGATCTGCTGGCAATGCTCTTACTAATGCAGCCCAATATGCCATTAACCTTCTTGGCAACCAGGGCACACCACTGACTTATATCCAGCTTCTTATCCACTGTAACCCCCAGATCCTTTTCAGCAGAACTGCTGCCTAGCTTGTCGATCCCCAGTCTGTAGCTGTGCATGGAATTCTTCCGTCCTAAGTGCAGGACTCTGCACTTGTCCTTGCTGAACCTCATCAGATTTCTTTTGGCCCAATCCTCCAATTTGTTTAGGTCTCTCTGTATCCTATCCCTCCCTTCCAGGATATCTACACTCCCTCTAGCTTAGTGTCATCTGCAAACTTGCTGAGGGTGCAATCTACCCCCTCTTCCAGATCATTAATGAAGATGTTGAACAAAACTGGCCCCAGGACTGACCCCTGGGGCCCTCCATTTGTGTCTGGCTGCCAGCTAGACATGGAGCCATTGATCACTACTCGTTGAGCCCTTTGCTCTAGCAAATTCTCTAGCCATTTTATAGTCCATTCATCCAACCCATACTTTTTTAACTTGCTGATAAGAATACTGTGGGAGACCATTTCAAAAGCTTTGCTAAAGTCAAGGTATATAATGTCCACCGCTTTCCCCATATCCACAGAACCAGTCATCTCTTCATAGAAAGCAGTCAGGTTGGTCAGGCATGACTTGCCCTCGGTGAATCCATGTTGACTGTTCCTGATCACCTTCCTCTCTTTTAAGTGCCTTAAAATGGATTCTTTGAGGACCTGCTCCATGATTTTTCCAGGGATTGAGGTGAGGCTGACTGGCCTATACTTCCCTGGATCCTCTTTCTTCCCTTTCTTGAAGTTGGGCACTATATTTGCTTTTTTCAAGTCATCAGGGACCTCCCCCAGTTGCCACGAGCTCTCAAAGATAATAGCCAATGGCTCTGAAATCACATCAGCTAACTCCCTCAGCACCCTCGGGTGCATTGCATCTGGCCCCATGGACTTGTGTATGTCCAATCTTTCTAAATAGTCTTGGACCTGTTCCTTCAGCACTGAGGGATGTTCACCTCCTCCCCATTCTGTGATGCCCAGTGCAGTAGTCTGGGAGCTGACCTTGTCTGTGAAGACAGAGGCAAAAAAGGCATTGAATACCTCAGCTTTCTCCACATCCTCTGTCACTAGGTTGCCTCCCCCATTCTGTAAGGGGTCCACACTTTCCCTAATCTTTCTCTTGTTGGTAACATACCTGTAGAAACCCTTATTGTTCCCCTTCACATCTCTTGCTAGCTGCAACTCCAATTGTGCTTTGGCCTTTCTGATTTGGTTCCTGCATGTTTGAGCAGTATTTTTATAATCCTCCCTACTCATCCGACCAAACTTATACTTCTTGTAAGCTTCTTTGTTGTGTTTAAGCTTACCAATGACTTCTTTGTTAAGCCAAGCTGGTCACCTACCACACATGCTATTCTTTCTGCACATCGGAATGATTTGTTCCTGTGCCCTCAATAAAGTATTTTAAAATACAGCCAGCCCTCTTGGATTCCTTTCCCCCTTATATTAGCCTCCCAGGGGATCCTGCCCATCAGCTCCCTGAAGTAGTCAAAGTCTGGTTTTCTGAAGTCCATGGTCCATATCCTGCTGTTCTCCTTTCTTCCTTTTGTCAGGATCCTGAACTAGACCATCTCACAGTCACTGCTGCCTAGGTTGTCATCCACTTCTACTTCCCCTACCAAATCTTCCCTGTTTGTGAGCAGCAGGTCAAGAGCAGTACGGCCCCTAGTTGGTTGCTCCAGCACTTGCACCAGGAAGTTATCCGCAACACAGTCCAAAAAATTCCTGGATTGTTTGTGCTCTGCTGTATTGCTCTTCCAGCAGATGTCAGGGTGATTGAAGTCCCTCATGAGAATCAGGTCCTGTGAACTGGAAACTTTCCCTAGTTGACTGAAGAAAGCCTCATCTACTTCATATTCCTGGTCTGGTGGTCTATAACAGACACCCGCCACGACATCACCCTTATTGTCCTTGCTTCTAAGCTTAACCCTGAGACTCTCAACTGGTGTATCTCCAGTTTCATACTGGAGTTCAGAGCAATCATAGTGCTGTCTTACATACAGTGCAACTCCTCCACCCTTTCACCCCTGCCTGCCCTTCCTGAATAGCTTATACCTATCCATGACAGTGCTCCAGTCATGTGAGTTATTCCACCAAGTCTCAGTTATTCCAATCATGTCATAGTTTCTTGACTGTGCCAGGACTTGTTTCCCAGACTTCTTGCGTTTGTGTACAGGCACTTGAGATAACTAGCTGATTGTGCTACTTTTTCAGCACAAATCAGGAGGTCTACCTTGTTGCACCCTTCTCTTACTGCTTCCTCGTGGTGTTCCACTTCCACACTTACCTTCGGACTGAGGTCTCCGTCCCCCATCAAACCTAGTTTAAAGCCCTAGTTTAACTAATAGACAGTTGAAATAATAACTGCACTTAAATTTATGCCTTTCAAACATATAAGAAAATGTTAGAACTTAGATAAATGCACTACGTGTGACACCCATAGTAAAGAAACCTATGACAGAAATTAAAAATAGCAGAACTTCTTTCAAGTGTTTAGAATGTCTTTATAAAAAAGCACAAATACATTCTAAATAAAGTTCATATCACTACGCAAATTCTCACTACATATTTTTACTCTTAATGTAGTACATTTGAAGACAAGAACAGCAAATTTCATAAACTGTCATTGGGATAGAAAATGTTTTTTAAATTAGAATAAGTATAGTTTTAGTGCACTTGGCACAAAAGTACACAGGGCCAAATTCTGCCTGCTGTTACACCCCAGATGACTCATTGCATTAAATGATGTTGCTTGGGGTGTGAAGAAAGTATTTGGGCTCCTCTAATGTTAATTTCATAGATGGAAGACTAGAGGGGTCACAGAAACCTAAGGTAGACTTCCAGTAACCATTTACTAAACCAATGTGCCCAAATTAAGAAGTACTGTATTCCCAGACCTGAAGACGAGCTCTGTGTAAGCTCAAAAGCTCTCACCAATAGAAGTTGGTCCAAACAAAGATATTACCTAACCCACTGTGTCTCTCTAATATCCTGGGATGAACATTGCTCCAGCAACACTGCATAGGTACTATATAGTCATGGTAAACTTATATCTAACTGTTATACCTTTTGAAAGGCAATTTCTGTAGCATTAGCACAATTTTCCTAGTATTAGTTGAACAGTCTTCTGTTTAAACGTAAAACAGACCATCTGATCTTGCATGATAAGGGGGACTATCTTCTCCTCTAGATATGTATAACTCCCATTAATGTTAATAGGAAATGTGTTAAGAACACACATAATTTGATTGCACTGTGATGGCATGGAGATGACCCTGGTGTATCCCCTCTCCGTCAGGCATGGCACCACAGGTGAGTCCTGCCTCACTTCCTTTCACCCAGGTTATAAAAACGGGCCAGACCTTTTTTATTAAAGAGCATTCCCCTTCAAGGGACTCATTTATTAACTGCCATAAGCATAAGGAAGAGCTTAGTCCCAGGGACGTTCATTATCCCTGGCTTAATCCAACTAGCAGTCTCTGGCTCTTTCTTTCAGGAGACTTGTACCTGTTTCTGGAACCATTCCCACTTCCTTCTCTGGGTTACTCCCTTCAGTCCTTCCTTAAGCAGGAATCCCCCCAACTCTGCTCTTTGGAACTGAGCTATGTTAGTTAGTCTCTTACTTTCTCCTTAAAGAGGAGACTCCCCGGCTCTCTTCCCTGGAGCTGAGTTGAGGGTTAGCTAGCTGTAGGGCCTTTGCCAGCTTTCCCTAATTAGCCATTAGACTTCAGGGTCCTCAATAGACTAGCCTTTCCCTGCTGGTATCTCCTGGTAGCTACACTGGTATAAGACAGCATGCAACTTTTGTGCTGGTCCCCGTCTCCCAGCTCATTCCCAGTTGTCTGTGGAGAGCTGGGAGCTTCTGCAAGGCTCCCAGCCCTTAAAGAAACAGTAATGGGATTTCTTTCCAAACACTTCTCACACCTAGAACCACGTCCTTACTCTGAATATCTCCCAGGTTCTTGTATAAATAATTGGACTTTTCAGACTCTTAAATGGCCATCCCATGTGACTGGGTGGGCTGACCATTTTGCCCCAGTACCCTTAAGGGGCAGACTACTCCATCACATGCACTCTCTTTTCTGGGATCAATTTGAAATAGAGAGAGAATCCAGTAACAATTAGAGTTGAGGTGAAGATGACCTTAAAGAACACACTTTTCAAAACCCTGCGCCTATGTTATATCTACAAAACAGTTGCATGTGCATAACCTCAGGTATTAGTTTTATGCATTCAGGCATTAAGTTGTAAAAATAGTTCTTGCTATGAAAGAACAGCATGATGGGGGTGAGGGGCAAAGGAAATATCTGAAGGAACAACAATTAAGTGTTTCAGGCTGTGTACTAGTGGTCTCTAGAAAATACACACTTACTTCATATGGTTAGCCATGACTATTCTGTCTTCACTAAGGACAAAATTGTATTTAACTTCATGTTTGTAACACATCAGCCTTTTTCTGTACTTGAAAATGTGCTGTAGCCAATGGGATTACTCATGTGAATAAAAGCAAGTAGGACTTATTAGTTAGGGGGTATGTCTTCACTGTAAAATGAATGTGCTTAGCTAGCACAGGTAACAACAGTAGTGAAGATGCAGTGGCATGTGCTTGTACACTAGGTAGCTGCCTGAAAACAAGCTTGCTGAGGACTCTGGACATACTCAGGTTGTAGGCCTATGCTGCCACTTCTTCACTGCTACTGTTACGTGGTCTAGCTAAAGCTAGCATGTATAGCTCCCTCTGCTGCTACAATCACATGTTCTCTTTGCAGTGAAGATACAGAGAGTGAACCTAACTACAGTTAATCCATGCTACCATGTTGTGGTTATAGTTTAAAAGGCTTTTTTAAAAACATTTATCTATATTGTACAAATGAACATGCAAACGTTTAGCAATTAACATCTTAAATGCTTTTTAAATAGCAAATTACAAGTCTAAAATGGTTCTAGGTAACTAGGTAGGAGAATATATTGTATATTAATCTTTGTCAAAATTACAAAATGTGTTACCAATTTTTTTCCTCAAGCTTTTGGTGTACATATACATTGTCCTATACGCTCGTATCCCTAGTCACCAGCCAGGGATAGATGGACAGCTAGCCACACCCAGGTCAGCTTTCTGTCCCTTTCTTGAAATCTTTGTTTGCTATCTTCCCAAGGAAAGCATATAAAAAGCAACATTAGCAAGTGTCTGATTAGGAGTTCAGATTGGGATTCTCTGGTCTCCAATAGTTACCAAGTATGGCACTTTCCAACCCAGTGGGGACTTTACAGAGTCTACCTTCTGCTCTGTTTACCGGAAAATACCCTCCCTCTCTTCATTTTCCCCCACCTTTATGGCTGAGCTCTTCTTTATATTCCAACTGAGAGTGTATAACACTCACAAGGTACTGATCAATTTCCAGCACCTGTCTGCTTGGCTTCTTTCTGGGGTAGGTCAGCTACTTGCTGTCCTTCCTCCCAGGCTATTAAAAAGGCAGATCACCCCATTACAAGTCCTTTATCATATTTTTCATCTTCATTTGTGGATAGGTATAGAGCCTAGGATGTGCACCTATAGGTACTTTTTATAAATTTGAATAAATTAATAGGTAGTAAAATGGTATCTAATGTATGAAGTTGTTTATATTTAAACTTGTTCATTCCTCTATAGAATATATATGAAGTCCAGACAATAAGCAAAAATAGGTACACCCCTCACCAAAGAGATGATTGTCACAGAAGAAATACAACATAGCATCTGCTAATTCAGGGGGAGAAAATGGAAATCTGAACCCAAGTTTTCTACAAGCAGAAGCAACTTTAGTGTTGTTACTGTCCTAGGGAAATGGAAAATGCATGCCTTTCACAGCACCATTATGCAACTAATATTTAAACAATGACTGTTACATGCTTAGACTGGTGCAAAACTGTTATTGTATTGTAATTTTGGGGGTGGAGTAGGGCAGGGACCATTTCTTTGTATATACAGCATTTACAACAATGGGACCCTGATCCCAACTGAGGCCTATAGGCATTACTATAAAATACAGTAAAACCTTAACATACGAGCGACTCAACTTACGAGTTTTTTGAGATGCGAGTCGTCGCGCGGTCGATTTTTTGCTTTGAGATGCGAGCCAATATTTGAGTTACGAGTGAGCTTACGCCACCCGCCGCCACTAGGAGGAAGCGTGCGCACGTTCAGTTCACGTGTTTATCTCGCCATGCTTGCATCTTTGTCGGATCGACGTTGCTTGTTTGATTATTTTCCGCATTTATTTTGGATAATTTCCTTGTTTTAACCATGGGTCCTAAGAAAGTGAGTGCCAAGATCGGTGCTGAGAAGAAGAAAAGGATGATGTCCATGGATATAAAGCACGAAATCATCAAAAAACATGAGCGAGGTGTGCGTGTTGTTGACTTGGCGAGGGAGTACGATCGTGGTACTTCTACGATCTGTACGATTTTGAAGCAGAAGGAGTCAATAAAGGCTATAACGCCAGCCAAGGGCGTTACGATCATTTCGAAGCTCCGGACCTCTGTCCATGAAGAGATGGAGACGTTGTTGTTGGTGTGGTTGACGGGGAAGCAGCTCGCAGGAGATAGCGTGACCGAGAGCATCATCTGTGAAAAGGCACGAGACATTTACGGGGATTTGGTGAAGCAGACGGCGGGAACATCAACAGACAAAGCATTGGAAGAGTCATTCAAAGCCAGTCGGGGATGGTTTGATAATTTTAAAAAGAGGACTGGCATTCACTCCGTCGTCAGGCATGGTGAGGCAGCAAGTTCGGATACGAAGGCAGCTGAGGATTTCATTGCGATGTTTGCCAACCTGGTAGAAACCGAAGGATACATCCCCCAGCAAGTCTTCAACTGTGACGAGACGGGGCTCTTCTGGAAGAAGATGCCGAGGAGGACGTATATAACGGAAGAGGAGAAGAGCATGCCAGGCCACAAACCTATGAAGGATAGGTTGACCCTTGCACTGTGCGCAAATGCGAGTGGCGACTGCAAAATCAAGCCGCTACTCGTATATCACTCAGAAAACCCCAGAGCCTTTAAGTCTCATAAGATTCTTAAAGAAAAACTGCAGGTTATGTGGAGGGCAAACCCAAAGGCGTGGGTCACCAGGGAATTCTTTGTGCAGTGGGTAAACCTGGTCTTTGGTCCTGCCATCAAGAAGTACCTCGTGGAAAATAACCTTCCCCTGCAAGCCCTTCTCGTCCTTGGCAATGCTCCCGCGCACCCACCAAACCTCGTAGATGACATCCTGGAGGAATTCAAATTTATCAAGGTCCGCTACCTTCCACCCAACACCACCCCTATCCTGCAGCACATGGACCAGCAGGTCATTTCCAATTTCAAAAAACTATTCACCAAGCACCTGTTCCGGCGCTGCTTTGAGGTTACGGAGAGCATAAACCTCACCCTTAGAGAGTTTTGGAAGGAACACTATAACATCGTGACCTGCCTCAGAATTATTGACATGGCCTGGCAGGGTGTCACAAGGAGGACCTTAAACTCTGCGTGGAAGAAGCTGTGGCCTGAGGCTGTGTCCAAAAGGGACTTTGAAGGGTTCGAGCCGGAAATGTTAGTGGTGGAGGAGATTGTATCCCTCAGAAAGTCCATGGGCCTGGAAGTGAATGAAGGAGACATTGACGACCTCGTCGAGAAGCACAACGAGGAACTGACGACAGAGGAATTAAAGGAGCTACAGCAGCAGCAGCATACGGAGGTTTTGCAGGAAATTAACGTGGGGGAGCCAGAGGAGGAGGAGGTTATCCGTACAAGTGAGATTAAGAGAATCTTGGGAATGTGGGAGAAAATTACCGAGTTCATTGAAAAGAAACACCCTGAAAAAGTTGCAACAGGTCGTGCGTTGGTGCTGTGTAATGACACTTGCCTCACTCATTTTCGTAACATTTTGAAAGGGAGGAAGAAACAAACCTCCTTGGACAGGTTTTTATTGAAACGCCCTGCAAGGGAAAGGGAGGAACGTGTGCCGAAAAAGGCAAAAGTCAGTGAAGAAGAAGAAGATTAAGTGAAGTGGGGAAAAAAAAAAAAAAAGTAGCATTTAAGTTTAGTGATAAAGTGTAGCATAGTGTGTAAGTTAAATTTAGCAATAAATTGTAGCATTAAGTGTGTAGTGAGTAAGTTAAGTTAAGTGATAGAGCACGAAATGAAAAACTCCCCCAACCTCCTCTGCCAATCTCCTCCACCTCCGCCAGCATCTTCGTCTGACCTTCAAGATAAATGCTGTACACTTAATAAAACCAGTTTATTTCTTTACATTCTCTTTTATTATGTATTATTATTTTTTATACATTATTTGTTGTTTATAAAGTAAATTTTTCTTATTTAAAAACATGTAAAAAAAATTGGGGTGGTTTTTGGGGGGCGGGAACGGATTAATAGCATTTCAGTTAATTTCAATGGGGAAAATTACTTTGACATACGAGCAAATTAAGTTACGAGCTCAGTCACAGAACGAATTAAACTCGTAAGTCAAGGTACTACTGTATATATTGAAAGCAATTGAAACTTGCCTAGTTTTGGGTTTTGTTCCTTCCCCTTGTGAAATCCTGGCTCCACTGACAGTCAATGAAAGTTTTACAGATAACTTCAATGGAGTCAATATTTCACTCCATTAAACTCAGATTAGGTTAATTATGGGTTTGCTGATATGTTTGTCTTTCTTTTTGTATCCTCTCACTCGTCTGTGTTTTTTATACCCCTATGCCTGGAATACTCTCCTGTGCTTGTGCAGCAAGGACTACCAGTGACTCCTTCAGCTCCTGCCTCAAAATACAGTTTTGGTATTTACCCCTTATTGAAATATTAATATGCCAGTTATGAAAACCTAATAGATAGCTATGCAAAGTTTGCAAACCCACTTAGTGGACTTTGAGCTTTGTCTGTGCCTTATTCTACAGTCTTACTCAGGCAGTAGGATCAAGCTATATATTTATAGTCTCCAATTATGAATTTGGGGTAAGAACCTAGTTTTATTCTGGGCTACATGACTTTATTAATAATAAATATCCTTAATTCAGGCCAGGTCTACACTATAAACTTACATTCATGTAACCTTGTTGCTCAGGAGTGTGTAAAAAAACACAACACTGAGAACGGGGGTGTGCAGGAATTTAGATTCCAGAGATTCTGGAGGGGCACATTTTGTGCCCCCACCAGGCCCCTCGGGGAGCACATGCCCTCACTGCTGGGGCCCCAACAGACAAAGATCTGTGTCCCCCTCTGATTATTTGGGAGGCAGGAGGCAATGCACCTGCTTCCCCCCCTTTGTGCACGGCCCTGCCTGAGTGATGCAGTTATATTGACATATCCCCAGGTTAGACAGCACTATGTGGATTGGAGGACTTCTCCTGTCAACCTAGCTATTGCCTCTCACGGAGGTAGGTTAATTTTGCGGACGAGAAGCTCTCCCATTAGCGTAGGAGCATCTTCACTGAAGTGCTACGGTGGTGTTTTAAGTGTAGACCTGCCTACAGTTTTCAGCAAACATTGGCTGGCTTATGGATTTGCATAGAAACCACATGTAAATTTGCTAATTTTGCTGGTCCCATCATGGAAGCCAGAAGAAATTTGATGGCTATGACTTTAGTTGACTTGAAACAGAAACCTGAAGGATTCAAATCCAAGCTAATAAAAAACAAAATAGAGCAGGGGAACTCTACTCAAGTGGCTTACTGGATAATTTATTCAATGCAAAAATTTTACTCTATCCATTCTAACCAAAGAAAATGCTGGATACCTTTTAAAAATACTGAGCATGTGTGCTACTCCCTGCAACTTTGGTGTTATACTTTTCAGCCATTTGTTTTCATGACCGTTACTGGGCCAGGTGATGGTTGATCATTGCTGGAGGCAGGTAGCACCAATTATCTAGCGTGGCACAAACGGGCTGACCAGGGACAGCTCTGCCCCCAGCTGCTCAGAGGTCTCAAGGCAGGGCGGGCTGGAAGACAGTGCTCTGGGCGGGGAAGCAGCAGCCCTAGCCCTGGCCCTGGCCCTGGTCCTGGTCCTGGTCCTGCCCGGCCCTGCCCAGAGCCAAGTTGGCGGCTCCCCCCTTATAAGAGGAAGGGGCCGTGTGCTAGGGCGGGCCTCGTCCCCGCCCCCTTCGCCGCGCGCGGATTGGCTGGGCGAAGGCAGGCGGCCGCTGCCAAAGGCGCTGTGGCGCAGGCGCGCGGGCGGTTTTTCCGCTCCGCGTGCTCTCGCCGGCGGGAAAGGCGCGAGGGATGGCTGCGGCGCGGGACAACGCGCCCGGCCGGCGGCGGCCGCTGTGTGTCGGGTGCTGGCGACGCGGGGCCAACGTCTCCCCAGGTGAGAGGGGGCCGAGTCCTAACGGCCCTCCGGTCGGGCTGCCCTGCCCCCTCCGCAGCGGCTCCGTCAGCCATTGACAGGCGAGGTCCCTGGGGCGGGGCCCTGAGAGACTCCCTCTCCCTGCGCGGTGCTGGGCCTCCTCCTCCTGAGGCTCCTCGGCCCTCGCGGCCCGAGGGTAGCGGGGCAGGGGAAGGCTCCGGGGATTGTAACTGCTCCCGGCCCGGCCCGCCCGCATGGTGCTTGCGCCAGAGCCTGCCCGCGCCCGCCGCCGTCAGTGGCCGTACGGGGCGCTCCTCCTACGCTGGGGCTGCAGGATGCGCCCGCTAGTGCTTGTCAACTCCGCCCTGGAGTAATGGGAGGCCAGTCCCCGCGCTCCCTGAGGGCCTGCTGCCCCGGACACTGGCCAGCGTCAGCCGGGGGTGCAGAGGGAATAAGGTAAATAGAAAGAAATAAAACGTGGAGCTGGGGGGAAAAGAGACCAAATAAGGATGTGCTGAGTACTAATAATGTTTGCGTACTTGTGTGTGAGCGTGGTCTCTTGCCCCGTTCATTTTAGGCACCTTAGCAATGCCCAGCCTCATGGTGGGTGGTGCTGTCCATGTACAAATGTAGGGGTGCAGAAGAAAATAGGTAATTCCTAGTTTACAGTGCTGAATGTAACTATTCTGTCAATAGACACTCTGCCTAGCTGTGTACAGTTTGTTAGGCTTTTAAAATAAATCAATTTAGTTTAACAATCTGCAGTAGAATGAGGGTTTTTTGGTTAAAAGTGAAGGATTTGAGATGGCCTCATAATAAAGAAACTGTCCTGGTTTAAGAGTTCAAAGCAATTCTGTGTACAAAGAGGTAATATTTTATGCCTAGATTATACACAGACTTGTTTGTTAGTTTGAATAAAAGCACTGTAGTAATTAGTTAGGTAAACTGAGGCATATATGTGCATGGACAGTCTTTTTACATCAATATAAACCTGGCTTAAGCAAGCTAAACAGGTATAACCATCTTTTAATGCCTGTGTTGTTTTAATTATTGCTGCTTTTCCCTGGGGTATCAGTGTATTTGTAAAATTCTCTTTCAGCACAGTCCATTGATCACTTTAGTTCATCAGCAACTGACTGGAGCCTCATCAGTGTCACTCTGTTTTTTGTTGAGCCTTAGAGAAAACTGCAAGGATGAGGAAATTGCTAGACAATGGGAGGCACAGATCTTTCTGTGCAGCTGGCTTTTTCTTGAAGTACCTTTATTTTTGATACCTGAAACTGGAAAGGTTTTGTGCAGTGGTGTTGTAGCTGTGTTGGTCCAAGGATATTAGAGAAACCTGAGGAAGAGCTCTGTGTAATCTTGAAAGTTTGTCTCTCTCACCAACAGAAGTTGATATAATAAAAGATATTACCTCTCCCACCTTTCCCTCTGGAACTGTAAGGTTATCCTGATAATGCTACTGGATTACTTCATCAGCATGACGAATGCTTTTGAAAGATTGTGCAGTTGTACTTTAATTTAAATATGGCAACAGTCACTTTTAAAATGTTGGCAACTATAGAGCAGTAAATCTGGATTTTGCTAATTTTTACTTACAGAATTGATTTCATCAGGAACTCGTCATCATGCATTACAGTGTGGACATATCTTCTGTGAACTGTGTTTATCGGTAACAAAGGAATCAAATATAATCGTGTGTCTTGACTGTGAGGTAAGTGTTTGCCACAAACACGTCAAGGCCTTTTGTAGAATTGTTTGCAATTTGAAATACAATACTAAGCAACTAAGGGGAGCTTTCCGATGATGTTAGGAAGACAAAAGCTAGTTCTTTTCTGTAAAGTTTTATTTAAAGATTGCTATTTTAAAAAATATTTGCCAATAAAAATTACCACACAGTGTTATCTGAGATACTATACTTGTGTACTGTTTTAAATATTAAGGTGTGCTTGGGTTTTTTAATCTGTGTGATACTTGTTAAATGTTGACTTTTTAATACAGCTCTTTTATGCAATTTTTTAAAAAGGAATTCTCATTAGTTACTGTGGTTGGTGGGTGTTTTTTGTTTTGTTTCGTTTTTTATAGCTAACTTAACAAAATTTTATGTGCCCAGAAAGGCCAGACAGTGCATTGGGAAATAATTTGTAGCATGGCTCAGCTTGCTGCAGCACAAAGAATGGCACAAGTGAGTGCATGAACATTGTGGACACAGCAGTTCCAGTGTTTTTTTTGTGATGTGGCTAAGCTAATTCAAGAGAAGTAATTGGAGCAACGCTAACTTGGCTGAACTGTGCAGTGAAGACCACCTCAAAGAGTATGTCTACACTGCAGGTGGGAACATGCCTTCCAGTCTGGGTAGACAGATATTGTGACGTTCCCCTCTGTAATCTGGACTGGCATATTGCTGTATCACTTCAGTCTTTTACTTCTGGAGCCCATCTTACCCTGCCCCTCTGTGTGAACCCCCATGCACAGCCTATGGCAAGCAAGCTCCTCTCAATAAAGTGAGTGCTTCAGGCCAGCCACTCTTTGGATCATGCATGGATATGACCCAGTCAACACCACCCCACCAGTCCCAAATGCAACCCTAGGAACTGACGTCTTACAATGTTCAGTGCTATACACTGCAAGCTCATTGGTTTGTCAGTTTATCAAAGAAATTGATGTGCACCAGCCTTGTCACTTCACTGGAGTCTTAACACATCTTAAATGACATGCACTGCTTTAGATAAAATAAACAAATACATTTATTAAGTATAGAAAGATTTTACATGATTATAAGTCAGAGGAAAACAGGTCAGATTTGATCAAAAGTAAAAAGGCAAATCGCATTCTAACCTAAGCTTAACACTTTCAGCAATGTTATAGTCTTAGCTGATTCTTACCACAGGCTTGCTGGATTCCTTCCCAGCCAGGCTCCCCCCTGGGTCAGCATTTTGGTTGTTTGGTGATGCTTGTAGAGGGAGATGGAAGAGAGAGCAATATGTCTCATTTTTAAAATGT
>ML675618.1:71987339-72031492 GCA_007922155.1 Mesoclemmys tuberculata | reverse complement strand
TTATTAACACATTCCCGCTCTTTGTGCCAAGGTCAGTTATAAAAAGAACCGATCCTTGAGGGACTCCGCTAGTAACCTCCTTCCAGCCTGACAGTTCACCCTTCAGTACGACCCGCTGTAATCTCCCCTTTAACCAGTTCCTTATCCACCTTACAACTTTCACATTCATTCCCATCTTTTCCAATTTAACTAACAGTTCCCCATGCGGAACCGTGTCAAACGCCTTACTGAAATCGAGGTAAATTAGATCTACCGCATTGCCTCTGTCTAAGTAATCCGTCACCTTCTCAAAGAAGGAGATCAGGTTGGTTTGGCACGATCTACCTTTAGTAAATCCATGTTGCAATTTGTCCCAATTACCATTGACCTCAATGTCCTTAACTACTTTCTCCCTTAAAATTTTTTCCAAGACCCTGTTGACCCTGCCCTCACCCTCACCCCAACTTCAGGATCAGGTGACAAACAATGTCCATGTATGACTCCTTCCATGCCCTGAGTCACTGTTCCTTCTGTGGATTCACTTGTTGATGTCTGGTCCAGTCCTTTCTTCCTGGAATGTTGAGTTGAGTCATTCTATACAAGTCCTAATGAGGTGCATATTGCTTCTCAGCTCTGTAGAGTTTTGCCTAGATCTGTCTCAAGCCATGAGACACACGTTTGGGAACATTGCATAGCGAAGCCTCATAACCATACACATAACATTGCAACAAACATATCATTATAACAATAATGTTTAGTGTGCCATGAGCATTCTGAAAACATCTTACATGACACACTTTGCATTAAACAATACATAATTACGTTATAGGGGTGAACATGAATGATACACAATCACGCGATGAGGGTGTACATGAGGGTGCAGTGTGTCACAGATATACACTAGCTTCACTCAAACTAGTGTGCTAAAAAGAGCAGTGTGGTCATCGCAGCAAGGGCAACAGCTCAGGTTGTCTGCCTGAGTACAACAAGCCTGCCTACCCCATGTATGAGCTTGAATGACTAGCCTGAGCTACTGTGCATTCTGCAACGACCATGCTGCTCTTTTTAGCATGCTAGCTTGAGCAGAGCTAGTGTATGTCAGTCTGCCTGGGTTGGAAGATGTTTAGTGTACAATACCTAAAAGTCTGAGTTACACTTAGAGAAGCCAGGAAATTCAGAAGTAGGGCAAATGCTTTCTGCTTACCTCTCATATTCAATAGTCTCTAGTTCCAAAAAAGTCTATAGTTATCAACATTTAGAAAACTTTGAGTACTAGTTCCTTTATTTACGTTGTAATTATTTGTGGGAAAGCATTGTCATTAATTAATACCAATGTGTGGAGGCTCTTGGGAACTCTTGATTCAGTTGTGAGCCGGGTAGTTATGCCTAGGTATTGCAGAGGTCTGAAGATGGGATTCTGTAGTCTTTGTCTATGCTGTAGAATGTGAATTGCATTTTCTGATCACAGTTGGGGGAAGAAAGGACAGACTTTGTGTCCAACAAAAGCTAGGCAGTGCTACATGATGATATGTCTTTGGCTCCAGTGTATTCTTCGCATATGTATCTTTGCATTTCCATTATCATAAACTTATTAAAACTGTTTTTATATGAAAATATAAGATTATACTGTTTAGAGTAGCTTGTTTGCAGACACTACAAGTTATTTGCAAATATTTTGTGTATTTACTCAGTAGATTCTTTTGGCTCTTTATAATTCTCAAAAATTCTTTTCTTTTTCTGTGTATCTAGGACTTCAGCTATTTTTTCACCTCCATAAATTAGCCATACAAACCTTGAACAATTGTATTTTTTTTCAAACTACTAAAACAGCTAGACTAAGTTGTAAAGTAATTGGTTAATAATGTACTGTAGTGTGCTTGGGGGAAGAAATGTTTTTGTGAAATTTGTTTACAAAACTTAAAACAATTGAGTAGACTTTTTTAATCTATGATCTTATATTAAAAACAGAATATTTTATCATGATATAACCTTTTGAAAAACAAGTTCATTTAGTATTAAAAATTGCACTGTGTCAAAATTATGATTGATACATCCTAACTTAAGTATTTAAAGATATTTCCGTAGTAACTGTAACTCATCTCCCTTGTAATAATACTATAAATGTACTACATGCAGTTACTTATGCTTCTATGTGGGATTACAGCCAAGCTGTCTGCTTTGGGAACCGTAACTGACCTGTATGCGTTTAAATTCTTCATAGTACTACACTTTGGTGGTCTGTTTAACTTCCTTTTATTCCAGAAAAGTGATCAAGTCACACTGAAATAAACATACTGTTTTATCACTGAAATAAGTGTAGTTGAATATATTTCAGCACCATGCCCAGCTACAGTGCTCACATTCACGTAACATTCTTTCAGTAAAAGCCGAAAATGCAGATAAAATTCCTACCTTCTGACAGATCCAATAGTTCAGCCTGCTAGTTTTGACCTTCGGTGCCATCTTTGATATAACTTGCTTTAGATGTGGAGTGATCAGATGTGCTGCTCATTACTCTGAGTGGGATTTTCATGGCTCCATGCTCCTTTGAGCTCAGTGGCTCCCAACCTGTGGCCTATGGGTCAGAAGGAAGCCACCGCCTAAGTGCCCAGGCGGAGTGTGTTGCTGGTGCAGGCTTTTTGCTGCAGCCAAGTATACGGGGGATCAGCACTCCCCTCCCCCTTGGCTGTAGCAGGGAGCACGGCAAAGCGCTCTGCCTGGGTCCCTAGGTGCTAGGCCCCTGCTGGCGCCAGAGAGAGAGGAGCACTGATCTCCCATCCCCCTGGCTGCAGAAGGGGGTCACTGCCTAGGGACCCAGCTGGAGCACACGGTTTCCCTGCTGCAGCCAGGGGGACGGGAGATCCTCACTGTACTCCTTTCCTCAGGCTGTGGGGAAGTGGGGGTAAATGGGGGCTGCTGGAGGAGACTGGTGGCCCTTCAAGCTTGTAAAAATTATATTTTGTGGCACTCGAGCCAAAAAGGTTGGGAACGACTGCTTTAGCTGCTGTGTTTAGTTAGAAGGTTTGGGCCATGTGGTTGCAGGCTGCAGTCATTGGAAAGAGCTGCTTGGTTCCCTCATTGACTCACACAGTGCTCCTCCCTCAGCTATTGAATGGTTAAGACATTTAGACTAACACACTTGAGTCAACTACTATCCTGTGCGTGCATGCGCATACATGCTTGATAGCCAGCTCACTATGAAAGGCTTCAGATGACTTTATATTTTATCTGAATATTGGTTAAAGTTAAATTTAAAAAAAAAGTGAAGAGTGCATAATTGTTTGTACAAAATAAATGTTAAAATAGTTTTTATTTATTTATTTTATTTATTGAAAGGCTATTACCACTGTAAGTACAAACCAAGGTTTCTACCCACTGGATGACTGTGTGGAAGAAGAACTTTATACAGGAAAACTGCAGTCTGCAAAGTATGTGTTACGTAAATCTTGAGATTACTCAAATTTTTATAATGAAGTATATCTTTAATTTAATTAGTCAGAGAAAGGTGGTGAATAAATACGAATTTTTGATAATTATAAATGTTTTTCCTTAGATTTCTAACAAGAATAATAAATGTGGCTAATGTGAGGTGCATCTGACTTTATTCGCTTGGAAACGCATTCATAACTCTGCAGTGCGGAGTTTCTATGTAATACTGTAACAAATCTCACATAGTTCTTACTAATGGTGCTGTAGTTGAAGCTCTGTAGTATTTGCTCTTTGCGCTCTTTCTAGTGGGTTTCTAATTTGGCCAGCTAAAGTTTGCCACAGGCTTTCAATCAATTAAAACTTATATTATTAATGTATATTAAGAGTGTTGTCACTATGAAGTAAGAACATGTGCACTGTATATTGGGGTCTGCATAGCACACAGTAGGTGAAATCCTGGCCCCATTGAGGTTAATGGCAAAACTCGCATTGATTTCAGTAGGATAAGGATTTCATCCAGTAGATGTTGCTAGTTAATAACAGCCTTAGGACTCAACATGGCTAAAATGAAACCTTATATTATCTGTGAAGAAGTTATTAAAATGTATATTTTAGAGTTAACATGGGTCAGTTAAAATAATCCTAGAATACATAGGGGCTTTGGAGCCTGGAGGGTAAAAAGTATTTGTGCATAACTGAAGTCTTTTAAAAACAGAACAACCCCTTAAACTTTTCAGATATTTTTACCACTCAAGGCAAAGTCTTCAGACTTTACAAGACGACCTCACCAAATCAAGCAGAAGAAACAATTATATATGTCTGTTAAAAGAGGACGTCAGTTCAGAAGGTAATGTGTTTTGCTCCTGGCTTTTGTTTTTGATGCTTTCTAGGTGTTCTGTACTTGTCAGTTACCAACTACTGTGCTTGTGGGGGGGCTGTCTCTGGGGCTTACTCTGCTTGTCAGTTTATTTTCTTACGTCTACTGGGAAAACTTGGCACCAGCAAAGGCAACATTCTGAACTGTTCTGCAGCAGCAGAACAATGATTATAGGCTAGTTCACTAATGACATTTGAATCCAGGTTTTAGGACTTTGGATTGTACTGGCTCAGCTTACACCTTTCACATGGAATTTAAAATATTTGATTAATTTAAAGACAATGGAAAATAAAAACAATGAATTTAATAAAAATAGGAGAAGGAAAAGTTAGACATAAAAAAGTAGTTGTCCATGAAATTTTGTGGCATCTCAGAAACATGGCTTGTGTGTGGGAAATGCTCCATAGTAAAACTGGAAAATGTATATTTTGAAGTATAATTATATATGCTAAGTATATTTTTTGTACATACTGTATTATATGTAAAGTGAGGGTTGATTTTTAAATTAAGAGTTCTTTCCAAGACAACAATCTGCTGACATGTTCAATCAGCAGTTAGTTCGTCTACTATTTCTCTAGTAGCTGAAGAAACTATACAGGCCACTCACCGTTATTGATCTTCAGCATATTTCTTGTCACTACTGAAATGTACGTATAGGTGTTTTTTTTTGTTTTTTGTTTTGTTTTTTTAAGTAGCCGAGTTTTTAAAATAAGCTCATCAGTTTGGGCACTTTTCCGAATGTATTTTTTTAATTAAAGGGCTTTGACTTATTGCTAAATACATAATATAATTTGTGGAAGGAATACTGTTAGATTATGCAAGAGTTAATTTTCTTCTGTAGTCTTTCTATGCACTCTGGGTGTGGTTTATTTTTGTACTTGCGTTCCTTTTGTTCTCTTCATCCTGTCCTCAGCATAGCACCTTTGGCAGTTGGCTTACTATGCAGTTGCCTTAAATGCTACTGTGATTACTAGAAGAGGGTGTATTTTAAAAGACTTCTCTAGAGTCCAGAAAATTTTCTTAGTTTTGGCTGACCCTCTTCTTCCTAGTTTTAAAACAACTAGGTTGAAATTTTGACTTTACTTAAGTCAGTGGCAAAATTTTCCTTATCTTGGGATTAGACTGTCACCCTGGAGGTGTATAGAATTGTGTTGCAATGGCAGCACTACCCTTGCTACTCTGTAGCCATCTAGTTTACAATTAACTAATTGGTGAATGTGTTAAGTCTTAGTTTGGTATGTTTGCCTTTTAGAGTCACAAGAAAATCATCTTGGCAGTGATGAAAGAGATGAAGACTGTCATCTGTATGAACTCCATTCTTCAAAAGTAATTGATATTGCACACAAAGAGTTGAATCATTAGTGCAACTTGTAACCTAAACATTTGATATGTTCTTTCTATTCTGGTTGAGAGGAGTTAAAACACAAGCTCCTTTTCCCTCTCTCTGCCCCATTAAAAATCTTTTGATTATTACAATTAACAGCACATAGAGAAACTGATTCTAGTTTTACAAATCTATTTTATGGTGAAAGTGCAAGGCAAACTGTGGATTGACTTGCTTTTGCAATTCATCTATACTAACCATAAATATTTCAGTTTAATCTGCTACTTCTAAGCGACTGCTCACAGCACTTTATGAACAAGCTAGTATTCGGCTCAACAGTGAAAATTTCATAGAATATAGAACTTTATTGGAAAGCTCTGACAGTAAAGTTTGCACCACTTAGTTTGAGGATTCATGATAAATTTCAGTTTACATTCCAAGTAAAATGGATGAAGAATTGTTTGCCTCCCCCTCGTGCATGCTCATTCTCCTTATGAAATGCCTGCTGCATTTTTCTTGTCTCACAGGTTTCTCTAAAGTACTTCTAAAATGAACCTGTGTTCTTCTTCAAGTATTTGTTCACAAGGATTCCACTGGAAGCAGGTGCACCCTGTATGAGCCTGGAATCTCTTAGCCTGCAGTGTCCGTTAAGGCTGCATATACACCCTCTATGCACTCCTTTCCCCTCTTACCCAAGGCATAAAGTGCAGAGCATCCCCAATTGCTGCTCAGTTTCTTCTTACCATCCTTGATAACAAGACAAATAAATAGAATCCATGTGCTTCCCTGTAGTTTTAGGATAGTTAGTTACTTAGTTCCTATAGTTAGAAGTTTTTAGTGGCTGTTGGCAAAATAAAAACCCCAAAACGATTTATTTACTTTTTTAAAATGACTCTTCTTGGTACTGAGGTGCAAGTCTCCTGGCAGAAACTCTGTCTCTGAACTTTAAAAATCTGCCTGCTTATAAATTAGCTATGCCAGCAAGTTACAGATATACCACATTTTTTTCATTTTAGGAAATTGTACATTCTGGGCAAATGTTTGATTTGCAAATCCTTTTTTAAGCACATGCACATAGCTCATGATACCTATTTAAAAATGTTTCTGATGGAAAAGTCAGAGGTGTATTCGGACTCTACAGTCCCTCCTTGAGAGCAATCTGTTGCCTTAATACTGATTAATATTACTGTATTTACTGCCAGAGATTCTGCTCTGGGAGCTAACAGGACATGTGCCTATGAGACCTCACACTTCTCCAAAAGCATGCTGAGCCTTCTCTTCTAACCTTTTCCGGTCAATCATTCTCTCCTGCTTCCCAAGGTAGGAAGAAGCAGCGATCTTTCGATGATGCTGACGGTCTCCGGTACTTGTCCAAGAAATCGGACTCATCACTCTGTCTTCAAAGTGGCTCCTTTGAATTCTGATCTGCACTGTGTGTCTTCAGGGGCTGTGAAGCCCATTCTTCTGCTTCAGTGCTGCATCAGCAATCCTTGGTGACCAGTGCGACTTCTTTAGTGCCGATGATATCAGGCCTATCTTCCAAAGAATCTATAGTACTGTGTTCTAATAAGACCCCATCTATTGAGATGACCTCATCGATACTGTTGAGTTTGGTACTAATTCCTCTCTCAAAGCAGGTTACCTTTACATCTTCTGCAGACATAGTGACCACCCTGAAACCAGAGTATTATCTCAGATAGTTCTCTGATATCTACATAATCCAAATTACTTCGGTAATCCATACTGGAAGGTACTGATTATGTAAATCTCCCTGTGAACATCAACTGCAGTACCAATATCTGTTTCTCTCAGGCTGGATCTCCTCAGTCTGGTGCAACATCTCAGACAGCTGTATCACTGTTGGAGGCGTTCTGTACATCTGCAGTTTCATCTCATGACAATAGAAGCCTTTGTCCAAGTTTTTTCTCCTTGTTTTTCTAAACTGGTTCCTGAAAGAGACCTAAGGAGCCTTTCTCATCATAGATCCCATAATTCTGAGAGGTCTTAGTCACTTTGCTATCTCTCCCACCCACCACCCCCCACCCCCCGCGTGGCATATGCCTTTTTCATACAGGATGCAGTCTGGATGTTACTGGTCAGCATGGAATCCTCAGCATTTTTCTGCTAGTTATTTGTCTATGTCCAAGTCTAGAAATAGAGCACCGCCTTAAGAACCATTTAAGAAAACACAACCATCTAACTAAAAACTTCTCCAAGAATTGATGCAAGAGGCTCACAATGAGGAGGAAGATCTTGTGGGGGAATATGAGGAGCAACCCATTCCTTTGGCTGTTTCATCTTCATGTCTAGATGACATCTGCTCCTTCCACAGTCTATTTGAAGGCCTTTCAGGACCACTTTTGACATTTTTAAGGCTGTAGAAATATTCCTTGAAGTCCTTCAGGGAATGTTTCAAGTAATCTATATGATGTTCAGCATCCATCCTCCCAAGACTGTTTGGCCTTGCCAAACAATGAGGATATCTTTGAGCTGGCTAAAGATGTGTGGTGGACCCCTGCATATATTTAAGCCATTATATAAAAGAACAGATTGCACATTTCAGGTTCCCCGAAAGGGATTTGATTATTCCTTTTTATATATTCTGTCCCTGGGGCTTTAGTTATAGCGGTTGCTCGTGAAAAATCCAAGTTGTGCCGATGTCAAGACCCAAGGATAAAGACCCTCAAAAGATGGACTTTCTAGGGAGAAGATATATTCCTTGGCTAACCTTTGGATTTGGAAGGCCAATTATTGGGCTCTGCTGGCTAATTCTGACTTTCTGTTGGGATAAGAACCTCTCAGCTGGGTAAAAAGCTTCCTTGGGACATCAGGGATGAGTTGAAAGCAGTAGCCCTGAAAGGCCAGTTGGTGGCAAAAACTGTATTAAAGGCCTTTTTGGATGCTTCTGACACTGCAGCTAGGTCATTGGCTACCACAATAATGATTCACAGATCATCATGGCTGCAGTTGTCAGGAATTCTGAAAGACCACAGTCAAAAATCTTCCTGTTGAGTATCATGAACCTTTCATCTTGAAAACAGACTAGGTGCTTCATTCTTCAAAGGACTCAAGCAACCCTTTGGTCTCTTGGCCTCTGTACTTCCTGCTGAGGAGAAAGCAGTCCAAACCTCCATCCCTTTTTGAGACACAGAATTCCTGCATCTATATACATATACTATCAAAGGATTTGTGATCTTTACAAAAAGACCTTTCCAAAAGAAAAGAAGCCCCCATCCCCTTCATCTAGTGGTCTTGCACGCTCTTCTTTGGGTCAAAATTTGCAGGTTTGATGATGAGTCATGGACAAGTTTGTGGAGTCATGGACCCTTTTTTTTTCTTCTCCCTTTTGGCAATTGCCTTTCTTTAATTTTTTGTGGATCTTAGAATTTTATCTGGCAAGGATAGTCAATTCATTTCCAGTCTATACCAACTCTGCATCCCCTTTATCCTGTCCCTCTCCAGGTTCCCTTTCAACACAAGTGGAGATTGTCATCTTCAACTGGGTAAAATTGAGATGGGTTTATACATCCTCATTCCAAAAAAGAAGCGGTTGGCTCCTATATTAGACTTCAAGATCTCACAACAAATGTATCTATAGTTTCTAATTTCAGATGGTAACCTGGTTGTCAATAATTTCTTTTTTAGTGTCCATGAGCTGGCTTTGAACTCTTGACTTCTAGGACTCTTGGTTCCATGTGGTTATCCATCCAGCTCACAGGAAATTACCATGTTTCATGGTCAGGGGACATAATTAACAATTCAGAGTCCTGCCTTTCAACAGCTCTTTAGGTATTTACCAAAAGCCTTTTATTGGTAGCAACTCCCCTGAGGAGACAAGCCTTCCAGGTGTACACATGCCTCTGACTGATTTATGCAGGGACATACTTACTTGCTAGTCGTAAGAGATGTTTGCATGGCCCTTCATTTTCTCTCCCCCCCCCCCAATCTGGTTTACAAGATCAATTTGGATAAGTCCATTCTCCCCCCTACTTATAAAAATAGAGTATATAGGGGCAAGGTGGGATTCTGTCAGTCAGAACATACCTTCCTCAGGATGCATGATACCATTTAATACTCCCAGCCAAGAGCCTCAGTGAAAAATTTCCTCATCTTGCTGGGCCAGTTGGAAGCTTATGCTTGCATGACTCCACATGCAAGTCTATCCTTCCATGCTCTTCAGGGAAGACTGAGGTCAGTTTGTCATCCAACCAGATGCAGCATGGATTTACTGGTAAAGTTCCTCCATGGATGCTAAAGTCTTCATGTGGGTGGATGACACCTTTTAATCTTTCAAGGTGAAATAAAAAATGCACACCCCTCAAAGACTCTAGTAATAGGCTCTTAAAGTGGGTTTCAGATTTTGATATCTCATGCATTGAACAAACTACCCCTTCTTGAGTTAGGACATACTAGTAGGGCTCAGGTGACACCTGTACCTGGTTTTAGGGCAGTGGAATCCCTATTTTTGATTTGTAGGGAAACTACTTGGAGTTCTGCTCATACCCACTTACCAATTACTACTCCATTGTGGCAGCTTCTAGATCAAATGCCCAATTTGACAGGGAGGTTCTAGTTACTTAGTTAGGGTCCTTCTACCCACCTAGCTGAGGTAACTGCTAGTCAGTCACCTGCAGTGGGATTTATGTGGACAAATGCTCAAAGAAAGGCTGTTTACCTTACAGTAACTGGAGTTCTTAAGATGCTTTTGTCCACACCGATTCCCTGACCTGGCTTCCTTCTCCACTGATTTGGAGTCCTTTTACTTGTATGTTGTTACCATATTAGTGAAGGAACTGAGTGATGACCAGAAGGGACTATTGGATCATCTAAACTGAGCACCTTTAGGACACAGGTCACTTTAAATTTCATCCGGTATCCCTATATTGAAGCCAATAACTTGAGCTGATTAGAACATTTTAATGCTTGTGTCACACAACAGCATAGTCTTCAAAGCAGAGAAACCAGAAGCACCAATATGCCACCAGTGCTTGAGGCCCCTACAGGAGCAGGTAATTAAGTAAGATGATCCTAGTAGGTAATCCATGCTCTGAACTGCAGAGGAAGGTACCAAAAAACCAACCCTAAAACTCCACACTGTCTCTGCCAATCTGATTGTGGGCTTGCCAGATTTGGCATTGGGAAGAAATCAGTGTGACCCAGAACATGTGAACATGACACACCAGCTACGTATCCAAGA
This sequence comes from Mesoclemmys tuberculata, assembly GCA_007922155.1. Classification (NCBI taxonomy): domain Eukaryota; kingdom Metazoa; phylum Chordata; order Testudines; family Chelidae; genus Mesoclemmys; species Mesoclemmys tuberculata. The sequence goes on along the minus strand of ML675618.1, from coordinate 72,020,686 downwards.
CAGAAGATTCTCTGTAATATCTCAGAGCACTGATCCACTCCATCCAGTGTCCCCGCTCCATCTATGACCAATCCCTGTTGCTTCAGTGGAAGCTGTGTGGGTGGGGGTACAACAGAATACACGTGGCCAGTGGTGTATGGGAGGGGAGTAGAATCCACTGGCCCCTGCAAATGGCCTGCTGAATCCCGGAAACATGAGTGAATCATAGTCTTTGAATAATGCACAGTTGCAAATGTCACAATCATACATGCAGAACTTCCTGTACTCTGTATGGCCCAAGAAGGAACGGGTTTCATAGATTCAGACTCCAAGGCTAAAAAAGATCAGTGTGCCCATTGAGTCATCCCCGCCTGCCCAACCTGTAGAATGTCTCCCAGAAGCTGTATTAAAACATATTCCTGAGAGATCGTCTCCCTTGTATGTTGTTCCAATGTTTATTTAACCTCATAACTAGGAAATCAGTTCAAGGTTGAATTTGTTCAGCTTCATAGAATCATAGAATATTAGAGTTGGAAGGGACCTCAGAAGGTCGTCTAGTCCAATCCCCTGCTCAAAGCAGGACTAACCTCAGCTAAATAATCCCAGTGAGGGTTTTGTCAAGCCGCAGTTTAAAAACCTCTAAAGATGAAGATTCTACCGCCTCCCTAGGTAACTCATTCTAGTGCTTCACCACCCTCCTAGTGGAAAAACTTTTTCCTAATGTCCAACCTGGACCTCCCCCACTGCAACTTGAGACAGTTGCTCCTTGTTCTGTCACCTGCCACCACTGAGAACAGCCTAGCTCCATCCTCCCTGGAACCCTCTTTCAGGTAGTTAAAGGCTGCTATCAAATCCCCTTCTCATTCTTCTCTTTTGCAGACTAAATAAGCCTAGTTCCCTGAGCCTCTCCTCATAAGTCTTGTGCTCCAGCCCCCTAATCATTTTAGCTGCCCTCCACTGGACTCTCTCCAACTTGTCCACATCCTTTTTGTAGTGGTCCAGTCCAAAACTGGACACACTACTCCAAATGCGGCCTCACTAATGCCAAATAGAGGGGAATAATCACTTCCCGCAATCTGCTGGCAATGCTCTTACTAATGCAGCCCAATATGCCATTAGCCTTCTTGGCAACCAGGGCACACTGCTGACTCATATTCAGTTTCTTAACCACTGTAAGCCCCAGGTTCTTTTCTGCAGAACTGCTGCCTAGCTCATCGGTCCCCAGTCTGTAGTTGTGCATGGGATTCTTCCGTCCTAAGTGCAGGACTCTGCACTTGTCCTTTTTGAACCTCATCAGATTTCTTTTGACCCAGTCCTCCAATTTGTGTAGGTCCTTCTGTATCCTATCCCTCCCTTCCAGGTTATCTACCACTCCTCCTAGCTTAGTGTCATCTGCAAACTTGCTGAGGGTGCAATCATCCAGTCATTGGTTCTTACTATGCCTGTGTCAGCCAGGCGGAAAAGCTCCCTAATGCCACTTACATCGTAAGGCTTGTTTTGCAGCCCATGAATAATTTTTGTGGCCCTCCTTGCAACTCTCTCCAGTATTTCCACAACTTTCTTGAAGTATGGACACCAGAACTGGATGCAGTATTTTATTAGTAGTTTTACCAATGCTCTGTAGAGAGGAAAGATCATTTTCCTACTTCAATTTGATATTTCCTCCTTATATATCCAAGGATTGCATTAGCTCTTTTTGCTTCAGCGCTGGACTGAGAGATCATGTTGAGGCAATTTCTATGATGTCTCCTGTAAGTCCTTCTGAGTGGCTGCTTTCCTAAACCGAGTTTCCCTTCCTGTGGGTATAGCTTGTGTTCTTGGGTCCCAGATATACTCTTTTGCATTTGGCTTACTAAAATGCATTTTGTTGGATTGTGTTCGTTTAACTTCATGATTCAGATCCCTCCGACAGTACTCTGTCCTCCTTGTTGTTTATTACCCCATCATTCTTTGTCATCCAAGCTGTATCACCATATAATTTATCCTCATCTAGATTGTGCATTGGACCAAATGCCTATCCCTTCAGGGGACCCACTCATTGATCTCTCTTCATTAACAACTACATTCTGAGATTTGTTATTGACTCAGGTTTTTAATCTGAGTATCCCATTAATTCCATATAATGCAAGTTTTTAAATCAAATTGTTAGTTACTCTGCCCTTTGTGCTCTCGGGAGAGTGTGTATTGAGCACATGGAGGGTGCATACTAAGAACCAGTGGATACTGCCACCTAAAAGATTCTAGGCTTGAATGAATGGGGCACATTCATCTATAGCGGGATCCATGTGGGCAAAAGCACCAGAATCTCAAATAACACCACTTACTGTAAGGTAAATAACCTCTTTTTTTTCTCTTTTCTCCTTCTAAAGATTTTTTTATAGTAGTATGTATAGTATACTTAGAAAATGGTAGTAACTGAATGTTGTTGATATATAAGAATATATTTAAAAAAAAAAGATGGGATTTGAAGGGAATTGGGTACTGAACTCAGACTTCTAGTGGAATTTGAATGCCTAACACCTAGACTCCTTTTGAAAATCCTAGCTATAGTCAATTTCTCTAACACAATAAGTTGCAAGGCATATTGCTATGAAATCCCAATAAAGAGTGAAAAAACAGTGGGGGAAAAACAGCTCTGTTTTTAATACCGCTTTCACTAGTAGTAACATTTTTTAAACTGGTATAGAGTTTTAAGGTTACTGTTGTCTGGAAACTGTTGTTAAATATCTGGTTACTAATGTCAATAGTAATCTCTTTAAAACATGAGCTTGATCAGAGAAAAGGATAAGTATTTACTCTAGGTGGAACCCTGGTTTCATTGCAATCAATGGAAAGACTCCCCTTCAAAGGGGTCAAAATGTCACGCTCTGGTGGGAAATATTTTACTATAACTTTCTCCTTTTTAATTTTAGATGAAGGTTGATTTTGAACAAGGAATTTGCATTAGAAATTCACAAGCACTAAAAAGGTAAACATGCATTTTTAATACTGCTTTATTTTTCATACAATTTGGAACTGGGGGCGGTGGGGACGGACATTTTTTTTTTAAAAAACAAGTTTGTCCATCATACTTTCCCGTATGGTAATTTATTCACAAAGTGCTTCATCAAATTTGGTTTCTTAATGCACAAATATATTCAGGATTTTTATGTAACTAGACAGTTCAATGCAATTAGTACTCTGCTATCTTGTATGATCCAAAACAGAAAAACAGTGGGTCTTCAGCTTCATGCTTATGAATAATACAAGTTTGTAATGGGTGGGGTAACTTACTCTGGAGTTCAGTGACCTGGTTAGCCTATGCTAACTGCAGAAAGGCAGAGGAAAACCAAGACAAAACTTACTGTTTTTAGAACTTTATAGGGGAAAACCCAAAAGTTGTACCAGGAGCATAAATAGCATAAACATAATGAAATACTTATTACTTACAACAAACTGTCGGTTACCACCACATTAACCTTTTCAAGCTTGTATCCTCTACTCTTCCTTACTCTGTGCAGTTAATATCAAATACTTTATCAACAAGAATGAGAAATTACTCAGTATATTTCAAAGAAAAACCAACTTTTTCTTTCTTTGACTGGTAAGTCAAGCTGCATTCTTGCTGTCCCGTTCTTCATGTTTCTGCAGCTTGAAGTGCTATTTAGAGTTGATGGTCCTGTGGCTGTACTCTTTTGACCAAGTTTACCCACAAGTTTATCTTCACCTGGTGGGTCTTCACTTGTCCATTAGGTATCTTTTGATCTGTATTCCTTTAATAAATGTTCAGTCATTTTTTGTTCCTATACTTTGGATCCTTTGTGGGTGGGCTTCTTGTTTGTTGTTTTCAGGATCAGTTTTAATCTAAAACAGCTTTTTGATTAGTTCCCTTTTTCACTAATTATATTTTCTTTCAGTTTTTTACCTTGACGCTCCTTTACAGATTTTATTTCCCTCTACTTCCTCTTCTCTGATAGTGTCTGCTCACATACTTGGGTCTATTTTTTTTTCCTTCTCCTGATCTGACTGGAGGCTTTCCTAATTTCCTTCTTTCCTCCTTCTCACTTCCTAATACCCTACTTTTATTCTCCTGTTCCTTTCATCTTATCACCTCACTCCTCCCCCAGCTCCAGTTCATCTATTAGTTCAGCATCTAGATTCTTCTCCTCCCTGCCCCCTCTTGTCTAACAGCTTTTTCCCAACTGTTCCCTTTGGGTGGATTCCAGGCACCTTCCCCATTTTGAGCTGCCCCCCTCACTGTCTGTCTCTCTCCTCAAGACAGTATTCTGTGCTGCTGCATGACATCTCAGGTGCTAGTACCAGGGTGATGGTTACTACAGGAGCACTCTCTTGAGTTAGGACACAGCATTTCATGGGTCTTCCACTGTAGTGCCCTTTTTTCTGGTTCTCCAATGGTCTGTCTTTGGTGGCCCAAGCCTTTGTCCAGGTCACTCTTCAGGGTTGGTCCCTGTTCTGGGTAACAAAGTCCAAATAGAAAGACCTAAGAGTCTAGTTGCCTTTATGCCAGGCCTTTAGCCTTCATCTGATACTTATTCGTCTTTGCTTCTTTTAATCCAGGGGCCAGTGGTTTTCCCCTCTTGCTGGAGTGTGAGGTAAGGGAAGCCAGGCCCACCCTTCCTTCTGAGTTCCAGCCCAAGGACTGTGTGAGACAGCTAAGGACAGTTCTTCACAATCCCTTGCCACTTTCCTGGGCTATGACTATCTCTTTTCCTGTTTGCCAATGTGCCTCACGGGGTTGCAGAATCTACTATTCCCACGCTGGAGTTCTCTCTCCTCATGCAGCTTCATTTCAAGAAAAACTTGAAAAACTTCCTCAAGGCCCTCTTTAGGCTCCCTGGCAGACTGCTGACTCCAGTGCTCTCCTTTACTTTGATTCAGGCCTGTCTTTATGGATCCTCTTCTTCCTCAGCTGAGCTTGATACAAAATTGGTGTAACCCAGTATGCTAATCAGACCGAGACTCCTGTTAATGCTTTATTTGCTGTTGTGGGGCATATGCCCAATCCAATATCTTATTAGGGATGTAAAATACTTAAGACTAATACTTAACAGTTAACTATTACCGTTAAGACTAATACTTAATCCCCATGCCACCAGTTACCCAATAACTGACAGTGCGGGCTCTGTTTCCATGGTGACAGTGTTGGGCCAGGGCAGAGTCAGCCACGCTGCTGCCTGGAGGGGCTGTGGCCCTGGCACAAATGCTGCGGAGCACCCCACTCTGGAACACCAAGGATTACAGCTCTGAGACGGGAGCCCCTCGTAAATCCAGGCTGGAAACACTACCCAGGACAGGGGGGAGGGTGCAGGGCGTGGGGGGATGAGACAAAATTATATCGGTTAAACCATTAACTGATGACCATTTACATTATTAAAATTATATCTTTTGTAACAGATATTTACATCCTTAAATCTTACCACCTCGTCTATGTCTTAAAAACATGACAGGTGACACTCCAGGACTAATATTAGCTCTCCATGTGCCCCAGAATACACTGTTCTTATAATAATGGGGCTATAAGGAAGAGCCAGCATGGATTTGTCAGGGACAAATTATGCCATACCATCCTACTCTCCCTCTTTGACAGGGTTACTAGCCTAATGGTGGTGGTAGGGGGGGGAGCAGTAGATGTGAGGTATCTTGACTTTAGTAAGGCTTTTTACACCGTTTCATGTGATAGTCTTATAAGCAAACTAGGGAAATGTGGTCTAGATGAAATTACTATGAGGTGGATGCACAACTGGTTCAAAGACCTTACTCAGAGGAATGCTGTCTAACTGGGACAGTATATCTAGTGGGGTCTCATGGGGATCAGTCCTGGGGTACTAGTCAATATTTGCATGAATGACTTGAATACAGGAGTGGGCTATACTTATAAAATTTGTGGAGAACACAAAGATGGGAAGGTTGCTAACAGTTTAGAGGACAGGATTGGAATTCTAAACTACCTTGACAAATTGGAAAATTAGTCTGAAACCAAAAAGGTAAAATTCAATAAAAACAAGTGCAAAGTTCTTCACTTGGGAAAGAAAAATCTGTAACTGGCATGGGGAAGTACTGCTGAAAAGGATTTGGGGGTTATAGTGGATCATAAATTGAATTAGTCAGCAATATGATGCAGTTGTATTAATTAAAAAAAAAAGAACTAATATAATTTGGAATATATTAACAGCAGTGATGCAATACATGGGAGATAATTGTCTCACTCTGTGTGGCACTAGTGAGGCCTCAGCTGGAGTACTGTGTCCAGTTCCGGGTGCCACCCTTCAGGAAAGATGTGAACAAACTGGAGAGAGTCAGAGGAAAGCAACCAGAATGAAGCATTAGAAAACTTTACCTGTGAGGAAAGGCTTTTAAAAAATGGGCTTGTTTAGTATTGAGAAAAGGAAAACTGAAGGGAAACCTGATAAATCTTCACATATGTTAAGGGTGGTTATAAAGAGGACGATGATCAGTTGTTCTCCATGTAAGTAGAAGTAGTAGTAATTGTCTTAATCACAACAAGGGAGACTTAAGTTCGATATTAGAAAAAGATTTCGAAGTATAAGGGAAGTTAAGCACTGGAAGAAGCTTCCAAGGGAGGTTGTGGGGAATCCCCCTCACTATAGGTTTTTAAGAACAGGTTAGACACCTGCCAGAGATGGTCTAGGTTTGCTTGGTCCTACCTCAGTACAGGGTGATGAACTTCTTCGAGTGTGCTCCACTGTGCACTCCACTGTGGGTGCGGCAGCACCTTTGCATCTGGAGTCAGAGATCCAGCGCGGATTAAAAACAGCACTGACATCAGCTGCACTACCACCTTCAAGCAGACCTTTACTGCCATCTGCTGACCACACCACTGCATAGCCTCTCACACCATGGATGCCCTATACACTACAAGAATTCAGATACTCTTAGATCTGAAGAGTATCTGTTATGCTGGAATCTTCACTACTGAGATGTACCATACCATTAGTCTCATTGTCTCTTAACTCCAGCCATGCATAATTCTTGCCTGCAGGCACTGCTCCTCCATTTCCTAGTGATATAGAAGAAGAAGAGGTAGAAGATACAGAATCCATCACACCATCAACTTCAGGCCAAGGAACACAGTTTTGGCAGGGTCCCCCCGGGATGCAGCCCCATATCCCCTCCGACCAACTTGGCCCTGTTGGGATCCATGGGCCATGTATAGAGCTCAGTTTGGCAACCCTCCACCATAAAAGGTACAACGCCCATTGCTCATCCTATCCTTGACTCTCCCCAGACCTCCATAGACACAAACACGAGGAACAAGTACACCTGGAATAACAAGAAGAACAGGAGGATGAATAAGACCAAGAGGCCTCACCTACATCACATTTCTTATTCTTGTTGGATGAGGCCATTATGGCATATCCCTTTATGGCAGCCAATGACTTTAAACACTTCCAAGAACTATTCCACAGGGTTGCCAGTGACTTAATATACAACTGGAGGAGGTCAAGGAATAACAACATGAGCTTATCAACATCCTCCATACCTCTTCTACTTCAAAAATCACTCTTCCCATTAATGGGGCACTCCGGGAGCCAGCCAGCCTCCTAGGACAGACTCCAGCTTCTATGCCCACATGCAAATGGGCAGATAGAAAATATTACATGCCAGCAAAAAATGCAGAATTTTTTTTCCCATCCTACCCCAAACTCTCTCGTAGTGAATGCTTTGCATGAGAAGAATCATCCATACCAACCCCAAGCTTCTCATTCTGATGAGTCAAGTCGTTTCCAGCGTCTATCTGGCAGAAAATCCTATTGTTCTGCAACACTCCAGTTTCGGATTTCCAATTATGAGGCCCCCATCCAAATACAACTATAAGAACTATGCCAAACTGGAGGAATTATGTCAGGACCTCCCACAGACCAAAAAAGATGAATTTTTGCCTTTCATTTCAGAAGGCCATCTCATAGCTCGCACAGCTCTACAGGCCTCCCTGTACTCAGCCGATACAGCAGCCAGATGGATTGCTACTGCTGTGATAATGAGACGTGCATTCTGGTTACATCAATTTGGATTCCCAAAGGAGGTATAAATGACAGTTGAGGACCTACCATTCGAAGGTCAAAACCTATTTTCAGAGCGCACAAACAACTCTTTACGTTCTCTGAAGGATTCCAGAGCCACATTAAGATCTTCGGGTATATATACCCCGCAGCTGAAGAGAAGACTGGGAAAATATCAGGTCCCCTCCAGATCCAGACCTCAACCATGCTACATGCACAGGCAATTTGATAGTCAATGCTGCTGCCAACACCCTTCTAATAACCACAGCAACTATACACAATTGACCTAACAAACAACAATTTTGAAGGTGTGGTCGAGGGTCTGAGAACACCCTCTCTGTTTCAGTTTGCACCGCAGAGAGACCATCAATTTGGCAACAGGCTAGCTTCATTCCTAACATCCTGGAAGCTTATCATTTTGGATCGCTGGGTCTTGGAAATGGAAGGGGATGGAATAACCTTTCTTGACTAACGTTACCATCCCATCGCACACCCCCCATCCCTATTCAGGGACCCCTCTCACAAAACGCTTCTCAGGGAGGAAATGAATCACGTTCTACACCTTCTCCAATTGGGAGCCGTAGAACCAGTTCCCACACAACACAGGGGCCAACGTTTTTACTCCCATTACTTTTTGGTTCAGAAGAAATCCAGTGGGTGGCACCTATCCTAGACCTTCGCAGTCTGAACAAGTTTGTCAGACTACAGTGCTTCAAGGTGGTCCCGTTAACTATCATCATACCAGCACTGTAACAGGGAGATTGGTTCTCGGCTCTCAACTTTCAGGATGCCTACTTCCACATTGCCATACATCCTGCCCAGAGACGCTTCCTATGGTTCAACGTCAGCAATGACCATTTTCAGTACAAGATTCTACCTTTTGGCCTGTCGACAGCGCTGGGTTTTCTCTAAGAAGCTAATGGTGGTTGCAGCCTGTCTAAAGAAGATAGGAATTACCATTTTTCCATACTTCGAGGACTGCCTCCTCAAAGCTCCATCTAAAGCCCATCAAGCAGTTTACACAGCCATGAGGGTGGATAAAAATCAATGATTTAAAATATTAAATTTCTCATGTTTAAAAAATAAGTTTCAATTAAATCTCATCACAAACATGCTAAACCTACACTTAGTCTCAAAAATAAATTAATGGTTCTAGTCTGTCCAGCCTAACTACCAGCTCTTGCTTCTTGAAAGTTCTGGTCTTTCAATTTCTGTTTCAGTTTCTGTTTCTCAGCAGAATAAAGTCACGTGCAAAGAAAGACACCCGCTGGATAGGATTTTTGTTGTTCTGTAGTTATGTGGTGGTGGAGCTGGGGCAAGCAAGGCTAAGGAGTTAGTTAAGACACTGTATTAAAGGCACGGGGAGAATATTTTCATCACTTGGTATTCTTCACTCAATGCTGCAAACGTGGGAAAGATGAGAAGATACTTAGAAGAAGAAATGGAAGGATGCTGCTTAATAACACATGGCTGCAGTGCCAATTTAATGCATCTTTTAGCCAAAGACTTAAGTACATCTTCTCCAGGAATAAAAGAAAGTGTTGTTGAAGTCACAAAATACTTCCGTAACAATCATTTTGCTTTACCTTCACTTCAGAGAGCAGGAGGATCCAAACTAATTCTCCCTCAAGATGTTCAATGGAATTCTGTGGTTGATTGTTTTGAACAATTTATTAAGAACTGGCTTATTCTCATAAAACTTTGTGAAGCAAACGGAGATAAAATAGGTGGAAGTATCTCATTCAAAGTATCTAACATTGGATTAAAGAAGAATGTAGAGGATATGCTTCGTATAGTGAAGCCTATATCCGTAGCCTTAAACTTCAGAAAATTGTTGCTGCATTGCTGATGCTGTTGAAATTCAGAAGGCACTTAGAGACATTGATAAAAGAACTACCTCATCAGAAGGTTAAACTGCAGGCAATTAAAGAAGCAAATGGATCAAGCACTAACTCCACGTCACTTCCTTGTGAACATTCTCGACCCCAGATATAATTATGTAACCAGACAGGGAGGACAAATCTGTAGGCTGAATAGCCATTCTCTTTCAAGTTCAGTTGTAGGGAAAGTTCACTCAAATCAAACTTCTTTGAGTGGGTCTACTTCATCTGTGGGTCCAGAGAAAAGTCTTATCTGAGAATTCTTGGAATCCAGATGTGACAGAGATGCCATCTGATATTGTGATGAAATTCATAATACTCAAGTATTGGGATATTTTTCAGCATCATACAGACTTACAGTGCCTCTGAGACTGTAGCCCAAAATACCAAATCTAAACTTACACCTTAAGGTTTCTGGACTCACTCTCACAACCACCATACTGTGGACTGGATGTGGGCCTGAGAAATTCCCCGTCTTGGTCCTATCACTTCCTCCTTTGAACAGAACACTGTTTTGGCAAAAAGAAATTACCATTGTTTGCCTTTTAAACTCTGACCCTTCCAAGTTCCAAACCTTATTTGTTGGAAAGCTACTCAGCCAAGAGGCCAGGGTCTACATAAAAGTTACTGAAACATTGGACTAAGGCCAATAGATAGTAAGCACCAAAGTACCCTTTCCAGTTTCACTTGGATGACCTGTGACAGAAAAGAGGGAAGAAAGAAAACGTTAGTGTTGGTGGTTGGCCTGAATCAATATACTTAAGCTATAGGGGACTTAATTCTCATTTATGTCCAACTGTCAAAATGGATTTAGTGTAAGTTACATTTACACCCATTTTAAGGCATTCCCTTTATGTTGACAGAGCAGAAGAAAAGTGGTCTTTAGTATAAAAGAGAATTAGGCCTAAAGACCTACAAACTATGCCACCTCATTAAAAAGGTAAGAGGATCCCTTTCTTTTGCCATAGATTCAGTAAAGTCACATATTGCTGAACTTGTTCAGACCCAAATTTCCTCTAATGAATTCACAACACACCACTTCTGATATGAGGCTGTTGTCTTCAGAGGTAATAATCCTCATGTGGTGTTGTCTCAAAGTCCACCAAAAAACCAAACTGAGAGCAGGACCAAGAACACAAAACATTCCAAGCATTCTTTTGGGGAGGTTCTATGGCCTGTGTTATATAGGAGGTCAGATTAGATTACTATAATGTTCCTTCTGGTCTTGGAATCTATGAAATATGCCCCATTCCTACAAATAGCAGCCATGGAAATTTTGATAGCAGTCAGTACCTCCACCTGTGTATCCACTTGTTGCTCCTCTTGTCTGGTACAAGAGAGTGGAGAGAACCTGAGATCCTGCTAGCAGATTGTCAGTGCATCTTTTTGCAAGAATCCACCACCTACGCTAAATTTTAATTGTCTAAATGACTGAATCTGTCACTTGATGGTAGAATTTGCAAGCTACCATTGTCTAATCTGTTTCCTGAACAAACTGAGAAGGTAGCAAAAGAGTCTCAAACATTATCATTTCCTGATACATGGGATCCTTCTCATTAAGGCTATAGGCCAGAACATGGTACAGAAACAGTACTTGTTGCATGACTTCCTCCTGTCCGAAGACAAGGGAAGTACATCTTTCATTATCAATCATCCCACTGGGCATCTTTGTTGCATTTGATACTATTGATCACCAAGTACAAGTGTTCCCCTTTCAAGATGGGGAAAAGAACTGTGAAATGGCTCATTCTTTTTCTTGGACTGACCCTGGAGGATTATTATAAGCAACTGTTCCTCCATCTCCAGTGCTTTCACCTGCGGTAGGTCTAAATCCTACCTCCCATGTTATCCTGGTCTATAAGTAATCAGTTGAACAGACTAGACAATGCAGGTTGACATGCTAGCAGTATGTATATGATACCAAGTTTATAGCTCATTCACATCAAATGTAAAAATCAGCATTTTTCATTACTTTGCTGAAATCTGCACCTGGATGAAGAGCAGCTAACTAAAGATGAATCCAAGTAAGATTGAGATAATGCTGGAAGGAAAAGGGAAAAAAAATCAAAGAACTTGTCACCTCTGTAACATCACCCACTGTAGTAGGAATAGAAGTGGAGAGGTGATTTTTACCTTTTGTATTCGTCATTGGTGTGATGGCTGCCAGAATACTGGATCCATTTTTAGTGTCCACAGTTCAAGAAGGAGGTTGATAAATTCAAGGGGATTCAGAGAAAAGCCATGGGAATGACTAAAGGACTAGAAAACATGTCTTACGGTGATCAAATCCAGGAGCTTAACAGAGAGAATGTTAAGGGTTCACTTGATTAGTCTATAAGTACCTATGTGAGGAACTAATATTTATTAATGGTCTTTTCAATCTAGCAGAGAAAGATATAATGTTATCCAATTACTGAAGTTGATGCTAGACAAGTTCAGACTGGAAATAGGGTATACATTTTTAACAGTGAGAGTAATTAATGCTTGGAACAATTTACTCAGGGTTGTGGTAGAGTCTTAGTCACAATCTTTAAAAATCAAGATTGGATGATTTTCTAAAAGATCTGCTCTAAGAAGTATTTTGGGCAGTTGTATGACCTGTGTTATACATGAAATTAGACAAGGTGATCACAATGCTCCCTTCTGGCCTTGGAATTTATAAGAAGTCTGGGGAGGAGGGAGAGAAATTTGCAAAATGAAAATAAAAATTGTCTTTAATATATTTTTCAAAACATTGAGAATTTTGAAGAAATGCAGTTTCTTCTGAATGACTTGTTAAATATCTTTTTTAGTAAAATTAGGAACTACATTCCAGATGTCAAAGAGAAAAATGTTCAATCTGTTTATTCTGACTACCATCTGAATCCCAAACCAGTTTTGATTACATCAGCAGTACACATGGTATGTAAATGTTACCTCTTATTATTGTCATTTTTAGACTACTTTCATATCAAATGTTTCACTTGTTAGTGTGTGCAGGCAGAAAGGCCATAATCTTAGAAGCCAGGCATTTTTGTATGTATTTACATGCTACTGTAATACAAATATTCAATAATGAAGTATTTGACATGTGTTTCAGACTGGGATCCTGTGCTCATCTGATGGACCAACTGTACCTTTTAGGATTCCATTCTTAGCTTTTAAAACCAACTGAGTCTTCCAGACATTTACAGTGATTGTCCTGCATGGAAATAGAAAACATAATTAAAAGTATCACGAGACACTGCAGCCTCTTTACAAATACAGCAGTTTGTCATGGATAGAAGTGCTTATCTTGTATATTTTCAGGCTGTTTAACTAAGCAAAGTGGTTGTATGGAATGTATGCTTTTAAAAAATGCTCTCTTTTCTGGCTGGGTTGTTCCTCTGCATGGGTGTAGGCAAGAGACACTAAATGTATTGTGTTCTTGAACATTTCAAAAATAGGAAAATGCTGAACAGAAGTCAACAGCTATATCTAGTGCTTTTAGCCTCTCATTTGAGAATTACCTATATGGATCCCCATTCTTGGAAGATCTGTAGCTTGTAAACTTCTAAGCATCAGTGTCTGGTGGGGCTTTTTGTTCACCGTCTTTTGTGCCATGACCTGAGACCTTTAGAATTTATATGTACATAGGTGGTGGTGGTTTTATTTTGGGGGTAATTATAGTAGTTGACTACCTCCCCCCCAGCAGCTTTGTTGGGCTCTTTATTTTGCAGATAGTGATGACTGGATCTGTGGACATTGGTGGCATAATTGCCAAGACCATTAAGAAATCGGGTTTCAAGCCCTCTGTTTCTTGGAAACACACAAATACAATCATATTGCTGGCCTCTTGATCAGAAAGGATGTTCAGTGCAGAGTTTTCCCAGAATTGATTCAATGGTATAATTATATTTTTAGAAGCTTTTTTGGAAGTTTTTGAATTCTAAGATTTACCTTCCACAAGTCTCTTTTTTTTTTTTTTTTGGTTATCAATAGTTTGACCAGTTTAAATTTAAAAAAAGTATTCCATAAATGTAGTTGTGACTAGTATCACAGCCAAATACAATTCCCAGGGTTTCCTTTTCAATCTGCGTGTATTTATACACTATTCGTGAAAGTTCTCTTGGCATACGCTTACTGCTCTCCAGTCACAGCCTTTCTTTTGGAGGAATACTACTCCTGCTCCCACCTTTGAAGCATCTGTGGTGTGTAGGGCATGAGATTTCATATGAGCTCCTATGCTACAATATTTAAGTAATCTTTTCAGTTTGTAATATTAATTTTCATGCTGACTAGTCCAGTTGGTTCCATACAGTTAAATAGTTTTCTCACATATTTTGTTTTATCAGACATATTATGAATTTGCCCTCTATGCCATTATGATTCTCTCTTGCTTTGGGCTTGGCATTCTAAGGATGGTTTGTATGTTTGCTGGATCTGGCCTAGCACCACTTTCTGACAGGATTTCCCCCAGATAGAGAAGTTCTCCTTCGAGTGATTGCTCACATGCATTCCATTTAGGTGTGTGCATGCCCTTGTGCACAGTCTCCGGAGAACTTTTTCCCTAGCAGCCCCCTGTAGGGGCCGGTCTCGGCACCCCCTGGAGTGCCGCCCTCATGCGGCGGTATATAGGGCGCCGCCGGCCCCTCCCCTCCTCAGTTCCTTCTTTCCGCCCGTGATGGTCGTCAGGAACAACTCTTGCTGCTCGCATGTATTTTCACCTTACTGTAATTAGTTAGTTAGCAGTTCTCCCTGAACTCAGTTAGTTTTTTCAGTTAATTAGGATACTTAGTTAGAATAGGAAGAGCCCTAGGGCTTTAGTGACCCAGCCATGCCGGGCTGGCCAGGGTTCAGACCCTGCACTGGCTGTGGGAAGGCCTTCCGGTTCAATGACCCCCACGAGTGCTGTCTAAAGTGCTTGGGGGAACAGCAGCGAAAGGATCAGTGCTGCATTTGCAAGGCCTTTAAGCCACGAACCCAGAAAGAGAGGAAAATCCAGCTTAAGGCCATTCTGGTGGAGTCTGCCTTGCGCCTGGCGTCCAAGCCAACGCGGTCCCCTTTGGCACTGAGCGTCTCGTCGGTGCAGAGGACTCCGCCGGCACCGCAGGCGCCTTGGCACCGGGCATCTCCGGTGCCAAGAAAGAAGAAGCACCGCCAGCGCGTGGAGCGTTCTCTCTCCCCCGCACTGCAGGAGCAACTGGGGTCGAGCCCGGAGGTGCTACGGCTCACTGACGAGCCACCGGCATCAGCACTGATATACAGGGAACCTCCCCCGACTCCTGGGAGTGGGGGACCCCCTGTCCAGGACCCTTCTACGCCGGAGGCATTTGAAGTGGCTTGAGCCTTGCTGGCCTGGCCCACGCCTCCGGCCCTCTCTCCGCTGAGAGAGTCAGGGCCTGTGTCCTGGGGCAAATCCGTGATGGGTGTCCCCGAAGGGTGGGCGCGCCCGGCATCGGAGCAACGGCCACCCACCACTCGATGCCGGAGAATCGAGCTAGATAGCTCCTCTCCCTCCTCGTTGTCGGATGAGTTGTCTCGGCACCGATCTCGTTCGTCAAGACGGCAGCGCTCCAGGTCTTCATCGCCAGCTGCTCGCTCTCGGCGCTCCAGCTCCAGTCCGGCACCGAGACGCAGCTCTCGGCACCGCTCACCGGCACTGGGGAAGAGGCGTCACAAGTCTTCCGTCCCCCGGCACCAGTCCTCATCTTCGTCCGCGTCACCCAAGCGCTGGCACCACAGATGGCACCGCCGCTCCTCGGGATTGTCCGGCAGTGGGTCCTGGAGCGGCTCTTCCCAGCGGCATTGCTGGCACTGTTCACCTGGCTCGGGATCTTGGACCCGTCGCTGGGAGGAGGTACAGGCACTGGCACCAAGCTGGCTCCAGCCCCCATGACAATGGCCATGCTGGGGGCCGTGGACAGCCCAGATGGGGCAGGGAACTACATTGGCCCCTGCCTCTGTGACCCAAGTAGCTCCCCAACAGGCACCTTCGGTGCAGGAGAAGGACCACTCCTTGGAGGGGGAGTTGGACCCGGGGGAGGGCCCTTCCGCAGGACCCCACCATCTGTCCTCTTCTTCGTTGCCGGACGAGGTGGCCTTCAGGGACCAGGGGGCCCCTCTGATTGATTTCAGAGCTCATAAGGAGCTACTGAAATGGGTAGCCTCTAACCCTGGCCTGGAGGTCAAGGTACTGGAGGAAGAGGTGGACCCCCTCTTCGGGTGTGTGGGGACTCAGGGACTGTCCAGGGTAGCCCCCCGGCCCATGAAAGGGTCCTGCCAAATGGCCTTGGCCAGGCGCAGACCCCTTCCTCGGTTGCCCCAACCTCCAAGGGTGCTGAGAAGAAGTACTATGTGCCAGGTGAAGGGCACAAGTACCTGTACACCCACCCAGCCCCGGGGACTCTGGTTGTGGACGCTGCCAACCAGAAAGAGAGACAAGGGGCCCAGAGCGCCACTCCTAAGAACAAGGAGGGTAGGAGACTAGACCTTTTTGGCAGGAAGGTCTACTCCATGGGGGCGCTCCAATTCAGGGTGACTAACCACCAGGCCCTCTTGGGCAGGTACAATTTGAACCTTTGGGACTCCGTGTGAAGGTTTGCAGAGTCCCTGTCCCAGGACCAGGCAACAGACTTTGCCACGGTCCTGGAGGAAGCACTGATGGTAGCCAGCGCAGCCTTGCAGACTGCTTCGGACGCTGCAGACACCGCCAGCAGGGTGATGGCCTCCACCATTGCCATGCGTCGCACAGTGTGGCTCCAGTCCACGGAACTGTCCCAGGAGGTGCAGCACTCCATTCAGGACCTGCCGTTTGATGGAGCCGGTCTGTTCTCGGAGAGGACAGACAACAAGCTGCACACCTTCAAAGACTCGAGGGCCACTCTCCGCTCGCTGGGACTATGTACTCCTCATGCGGCGAGGTTACAGACTCGCCAGCAGCCGCAGCGCCCGCCACAGCGGCAGCAGCAGCAACCTAGGCCACTGCCTAGGCCTTTCCCCCCCGGCAAGGGGTAGGGATAGGAGCAGGGGTTCCAGATGGTGCGACCGCTCCGAGTCGTCCGCAGCTTCCCCTAAAGGACCCTCCAGGGCCCCAAGGGAAGGCACCAATTTTGACAGTGCGCCCGAGGGTGGCACCAGCATTCTTCCCCTGGATTCCTCCCTGACCTTCAGAAAGAGGCTAAGGCCCTACCTCGGCCTGTGGCAGGGCATCACCTCGGACCACTGGGTCCTGGACACTGTGCGCTGGGGTTACACCCTCCAGCTTGTGGGCCCCCCCCCCATTCACCTCCTTCCCCGTCCCTCTTCAGGGACCCATCTCATGAGCAATTACTCCTTCAGGAGGTCCGCTCTCTCCTGCACAAGGGAGTCATAGAAGCAGTTCCGCCGCTTGAGGTGGGGAAGGGGTTCTACTCGAGGTACTTCCTTGTTCCCAAAGCCAAGGGAGGCCTCAGACCTATACTGGACCTGCGCAGGCTAAACAGGTTCCTAAGGAAACTGAAGTTTCGCATGGTATCCCTAGCGGCCATTATCCCTATGTTGAATCCAGGAGATTGGTTTGCTGCCCTTGACCTGAAGGATGCGTACTTCCACGTCTCCGTCCTTCCCGCCCACAGGCGCTATCTAAGGTTTATGGTAGCTGGTGGCCACTACCAATTTACGGCCTTGCCCTTTGGCCTGTCGTCCTCCCCCAGGGTATTCACCAAGTGTATGGCAGTGGTGGCGGCCTACCTGAGGTGCAGAGGGGTCCAGATATTCCCCTTCCTGGACAATTGGTTGATAAGGGGCAAGACCAGGTCTCAGGTATACGAGGTGATTTCCCTCATCCAGGCCACCTGCAACGCTCTGGGGCTGCTCATCAACGAGCAGAAGTCGATGCTGTCTCCGGTGCGGCGCATAGAGTTTATAGGGGCATCCCTAGACTTGATTCGGGCCAGAGCCTCCCTCCCACGCTCGAGGTTTGAGGCCATGGCAGCGATCATATCGCAACTTCAGAGGTGCCACACAACGACAGCCAGGCAGTGCCTTCAGCTTTTGGGGCACATAGTCTCGTGTACATATGTGGTGAGGCTGGCCCGACTCAGGCTCAGGCCCCTCCAAGGGTGGTTGGCCACGGTCTATGTGCCCAGCAGGCACTCTCTGGACAAAATGGTGACGTTGCCCCCCGCAGTACCGGGGTCACTACGATGGTGGACGAACCCCGGGACAGTCATGGAAGGGGTTCCGTTTAGGGATTTCACCCCCTCAGTCACCCTGATCTCAGATGCATCAGACCTCGTTTGGGGTGGCCCACATCAGCAGTGGCCTGAGCACTCACGGCCGCTGGTCGCAGGAAGAGACTGCCCTCCACATCAATGTAAAAGAACTGAGGGCGGTCAGACTAGCTTGCAGAGTGTTTCTTCATTGTTTATTGGGCAAAATGGTACAAGTGCTGACAGACAACACCGCAGCGATGTATTACATAAACAAGCAAGGGGGGCACGCCCCTCAGTGCTGTGCCAGGAAGCGCTTCGACTTTGGGACTTCGCTGTGAGGCACGGCGTTTGTTTAACTGCCTCTCACCTCCCGGGGGTCAGGAACGATGAGGTGGACTGCCTCAGCAGGTCGTTTCTTCCCCAACGCGACTGGTCGTTGCATCCGGAGGTAGCAGACAGGATTTTCCACGAGTGGGGTGTTCCCCGACTGGACCTATTCGCATCATCCTGGAATAGGAAGTGCCTGAGGTTCTGCTTGCTCCGGGGTCGCGAGCCAGGCTCCCTCTCCGACGCGTTCCTCATCGAATGGACGGGGACCCTCATGTACTGGTTTCCCCCCCCATCCTGCTCTAGCCCAGGGTCCTCTTGAAGATCAAGAGGGACAGAGTGGACGTGATCCTGATTGCCCCAGTGTGGCAGAGACAGTATTGGTTCAACATGCTGCAGGACCTCTCTGTCGCCATGCCGATTGAGTTCCTGAGGAGGCCGGACCTGCTCTTCCAGGACCACGGTCGCCTGCTGCATCCCAGCTTGGACTCCCTGCATCTGATGGCCTGGAGACTCTCTGGCTGACCAAGGAGGAGAGAACCTGCTCGGAGCAGGTCCAACGCGTGCTGCTGGGAAGCAGGAAACCCTTCACGCAGACCACGTACAGAGCCAAGTGGAGGAGGTTCACCTGCTTTGCAGAGTCGCGGGACATGACCCCCGGTACGTCCCCCGTGCAGGCTATCCTTGAGTACCTGCTGCAGCTTAGACTCCAGGGTCTAGCGTTAGCCTCCCTCAGGGTACACCTAGCGGCCATCTTGGCTTTCCATCAGCCGTTGGAGGGGCGGTCCCTGTTCTTCCACCCCATGTCAGTGAGGTTCCTCAAAGGGGTTGAGAGGCTGTACCCACAGGTCCATGACCCGGTGCCTCCTTGGGATCTCAACCTGGTCCTCGCTAGATTGATGGGGCCTCCCTTCGAGCCCTTGGCCACCTGCCCCCTGCTGATCCTGTCCTGGAAGGTGGCCTTCCTCGTGGCCATTACCTCGGCTAGGTCGGTCTCTGAGCTAAGACCTTTGACCTCAGAGCCCCCCATACCATGTTCTTCCAGGATAAGGTGCAGCTGAAGCCCCATCCAGCCTTCCTGCCTAAGGTAGTCTCCTAATTTCATTATAACCAAGACATTTTCCTTCCTGTGTTTTTCCCTAAACCTCACGGGTCAGAGGAGGAGACTACACACCCTGGATGTGAGGAGGGCGCTGGCGTTCTACCTGGAGAGGACGAAGCCATTCTGGAAGACCACGCAGCTCTTCGTCGTGGTGGCGGACAGGATAAAGGGGTCCCCGGTCTCCAGCCAGTGCATTGCCAGATGGATCACTGCCTGGATCAAGTTCTGCTACGAGCGCACAGGCGTCCAACTCCCGGGGTCGGTGATGGCGCACTCAACAAGGGCCCAGGCCGCATCAGTGGCCTTCCTGGAAAGGGTCCCCCTAGATGACATCTGCATAGCTGCCACCTGGTCGTCGGTGCACACCTTTGCCACGCACTTCGCTGTCGTCCAGCATTCAAGGGAGGACGCGTGAGTTGGCAGAGCCGTGCTGAGGGCAGCTCACTGTTGACTCCTACCCACCTCCAGGTATGGCTCGTTAATCACCTAAGTGGAATGCATATGAGCAATCACTTGAAGGAGAAAACATGGTTACTTACCAGTAACTGTTGTTCTTCGAGATGTGTTGCTTATATCCATTCCACACCCACCCTCCGTCCCCACTGTCTGAGTCGGCAGAAAGAAGGGACTGAGGAGGGGAGGGGCCGGCGGCGCCCTATATACCACCGCACAAGGGTGGCACTCCAGGGGGCGCCGAGACCGGCCCCTACAGGGGGCTGCTAGGGAAAAAGTTCTCCAGGAGACTGTGCACAAGGGTGCGCACACACCTAAGTGGAATGGATATGAGCAACACATCTCGAAAAACAACAGTTACTGGTAAGTAACCATGTTTTCTGTCTTCATGAACAGGTTGGCACTTTTTCTTTGTTCCACCTCAATCCTTTATCCCTGGTAATTTGCTGCAGATTTTTTTTGCAAGCCTCAAGTTGTGTTCCTGTTATACAGTGCCTCAGATGAAAATATCAACTCTGTACACCTTGACTACCTCTTTCAGTGCCATCCAGAAAGTGCTGCATGGTTCTGTGGAATACTTCAGAGGCAGAGCAAATTCCAAAAGGTAGACTTTGAAGCAGTATCTGCTAAAAGGAGTGTTTAGAAGTACACAGCTGTGAGTTCTTGAGGTCAAGGAAATTTGCCAAAACCTATTAGGACATCAAGAATGATGAAAAATTTATTTCCCCCCATCTCTCCCAAAATTTAATATCTGGTCAGTATGTGATGTGTTAGTGTTTAATTCCTTGGGATCAAGACAAGCTCAAAGATCCTGATTTCTTTTTTGGGTGCACTAACCAGTGATCGTAATCTGTAGGTTCCTGAACTCTTTCTAATAATTTCATGGCTAGGAAATGTTGCAGTTCTTGCCAGTGTCTGTCTCTCAGGGCCACAGGGTACCTTCCTGGCTGCATATATAGCAGGGTTTGCAGCGTTCAAAGTTATTTTGTCCATGACTGGAAGTTTCCCCAAACCTTCGAACACACCTGTATATTTTTTTGCTAAGGTTTAGATGCCTTGAAAAAGTTGTATTCTGTATTAAATAGCTTGCATATCAGTGCCAATTGCTGGCTTGATTCCAGGCCCAATACTGTTGTTCTATCTCCTGTAATAATAAAAGGTACGCTTAGTCTTTTCTTTCTTGTGTGTCAGGTTGAGCTGGCATTGGCCCACCACAGGAATAATGAGTTGATTTTAAGATGTCAGGACATTTTCATGTTTCTCTGGTGGGAGCTTATATTTTAAAAATTTCCACACTTATGCTGTTATTACATTGGTGTAATTTGTGTGCCATTAATGTTAAGAGTGAAGAACCCATTATTGTCTACTGGAAGCCATTGCTACCTGGCTGGAGTTTCTGTAGCCTGTTTTTTTTCACCCTTCTTTATATTGACTGTCATCAGTGTTGCTTTTTTGTGTGTATTTCCTTCTTGTCCTGCTGTGCAGTGAGCTCTCGCACAGTGTCCCTATTATCCACTTTGTTTAAAGCTTGCATTTTTAGTTTTGTGTGTTCTGCTGTTTTGCAGATGTTTGTAGCCTGCCAGCAACCTATCTCTAATCAAGGAATCTCTTAGAGGCCTAGTGTTGCAGCATTGGCTCTTCAAGTTTGTGCTGTAATCCTGAAAACCTTTGTGTTCCTTTTCTACTCTTGTGTGGAAAATGAATCTGTCATACGTCTCATGCTTTCTAGGAATGCAGTGAGTTACAAGTTGTGCTAAAACTTTATCAAAATCTTCACTGTCTTCAGGGGAGATCTGGAAACTTTAAAAAAAATGTAGAGCTTCTGAACAACTACAGTTAGCAATAAAAGTACTTTCTGGTCTCCACTCAAAGAGCATGCATTTATTGCTATCATGTATCACAAACCCCCCCCCCCCCCACTGTTTAAATCTCTTCCAGGGTTCCTCCATGTTCCCCACTGACTTGAGTTCCAGAGATGGCTTTATGCTATCCTTTTTTTTCCTGTCTGTGTTGAAGAGCAGGTGGGTTTCTGGAGCATGGAGGAGAGCTCTTCTCATCCGATCTCTGATGTAATAGCTTCTTGAAATAGTCCCTCTCTCCTTTATGTGCTGACTTTGCTGTTTGGAGAACATTTACTATCCCATTCAGCCACTTCTCCGGCATCATTTGGTGTTCTGCTACTTAACAAAGCAGATGCTTTATAAAAAGGATTTTTATTTAACATTTTGAAATGTAACTCGAAGTGATGGCGGTGTTGCTGGTCAGTGCATTTTGTCCTGGCTCTGCATTGCTCGGAGTTTCTACAAGATGTATGACTAATGCTTCTTGGTTACAGGAACATACATTCATGAGTATACTGAACACAGATGGAACCTCCCCTCCACACCAGGCTGGGATTAGGATTGTGATGCTGGGCCGGAGGGTGCATCTGCGGGTGGTTGGTGCCTGCTTGGCAGGGAAAGGAGGAAGTAACAGCAGTGGAGAAGGATGCTGGCATATGATTTTGGGGTCCCCCATGAGTTAGGACCCTGGGTAGGTCACCCCCCAAAAAAAAAGATGAAATGCATTGATGGGTTGCTTTAGTAAAAAATTTGGGAACCACTGTTCTAAGAGTCTGGAGTCACATGCAGTCAGGAACTGCAGTTATAAGGCAACTGCTTGTTCTTTGGCTGGCTGTATAATGCATCCTACAGTATAGGTATTTTAAAGAAAGCTTTTATCATTTATTCCTAGTAATATTTATTACTAAGTGCCAAGTGGATGCAGCATATTTAACAGGAATGTGAGGTCCTTGCTTCATGGATCTTACAAAGTCTGAAAATGTTATCATTTTTTTAAATAATACAAGCAGTTTACTATTGTGGTAACTCTTCCCCCAGGACAATAAAACTGTACAAGATATTGATGAAGCTTTGTGTATAGCTGGCTGCAATCTTGAGCATTTAAAAACTGCAGAAAAGGTAGGGTAAAAAGAAACTTTGATTCAATTTGAAATATTTCAGATTACATTTACTTAATATTAAAGTTTCATATTCCTATAGGTTACAATAGAATTGTTTACCTTATCACAAAAACAAACTGTATCTGCTCTTGTCGTTATCCTGATCTTTTGGTGCCTCTACAGCCCTTTCTTTGTTCTTGCACAATTTCTGTGGAGTTGGATCCTCATTAAGGCCCTGATTCAGTAAAGCGCTTAAACCTATTCTTAATTCTAAATGTATGAATAGATCCATTGACTTCAGTGGGACTGCACATTTGCTAAAAAACACCTGTTGGAGCAGAATCTAGCATCCTCTGTCACACTAGAAACTCAGTGGTTAATTTCCTTGTTTTCTTGTGCTGCCTTCTGAATTTGAAGATGATGGGTATGTACTACTTCTCATAGGCAGTAGAGGCACTATTTCCCTAAATAAAACAGTCAGATCAAAATCAGATTTACATACATTTTGATTTCTTTTCAGAATACTGAAAAGAAAATATGGGAGGGGAGACAGTAAAATACTGGGTAGCTGACTTTACGTTTATGGCAAGATTCTGCAAACTATCCTATAAACACAATGTGGTGAAGTCCTTTTACTCCAAAATTTCACTTTTTGCTACACTACAGACTGTGCTTTTGAATTAGCTCAAGGAAAAATTTATTTATTTATTTATTTATTGGTTAGCCATGCACAGATACATCTTAGACCTATTGTATACTTAAAACATGACCTAGCTGTGGCGCTGAATTGTACTAAGTAACTTTTAATTCCAAATAAACATCTATTCCTATCATACAGTAAAACCTTTCTATTCTGTGCACCTTGTAATTCACAAACCTGAAATTCTGGTCTTTAATGATTTTTCAGCAAAAATTTAGTAGCTTGGTGCTACCACAAAGGTGTCAAGTTACTAAGACTTAGATTTAATCTTTCAAAATCTGTTTATTAAATATAAACATATCATTATAATACTGAACTTGAGGCAGTTAGGTTGTCTTATATTTGTGTACTATGGATCAGTGGTTTGAAAATGACTTAGGTTGATAAGTTTGATACAGGTAACATGAACCCAGTATTTCTACCGTGCCTAGCACAGTGGGATCCTGGTCTATGAGTAGGGCCCCTATGTGCTACGGTACTATAAATAATTAAAATGTTTCTTAAAGCCTGCAGAAGTGGGGAGAATTTGAAGAGACGTCACTCTGATTAGGCTGAAGCTGCTGGTTGATAGGGGAATCAGTTAACATCCAGCGGACTGAAGCATAAAATACAGTGTGTGTGAACTTGAGAAGAGCAGAGAATGACTGAATAGCAAATAGCAGAGTTCACAGTTCGTTGCTATTGTTCTAAGCTATCTGCAAGTTACATTTGGTTTATGGTGGTGAGGTTTTCTTTGCAGCCATAACAGCTAGAGATTAGCTTTATTTAAAAAATAACTGAAATTCCAGAGAACAAAACAGTAGCTTCAAAGAGGTGGTTTTATAGCATATAGGTGTATACTAGCTATTTTGGAGTGCTGTTTCCTACGTTGATATGCCTCCTGTCTTCATTTTTTCTTCCCTATGGGCATGTCAACAACACAAAAATGGTGCCATTTTTAACTATACTAATTATTGTTAAAGTAGTACAATCCCCCTGCTGTAGGTGCAGTTTCATCAGTATAGTTGCTTTATACTGGTGCTAAGGTACCTTATGCTGTTATAGCTGCATCTGTGTTATGGGGCTTGTACTGATGATGTGCCTATTTTCGGGGGAAAAGATCACATTCCTAATTGAAATAGTTGTAGCAAAACAAAAGGTGCATAGACCTGACCAGAATCTTCAGTTCTTATACATTTGTTTATCCTGCAGTTTTCTTTGTTGTTACTCTGCCCCTGAAATATTTGTGTAGTTCTAATGGTTGCCTCTGACATTTATAAATTAAATGTGGCTTATTATTTTGCATACACAGGTGAATGAATTGATTCATTTATTGATTTAATTATCTTTTAAAAATGAAATAGATGCTGGGATATTTAGAATCCAGAGTGAAGCAGGAAAAAGACAGGATTGCAGAAATTGTGGATAAAAAGTTTGATGATCTTATTACTTCCCTTCAGTCAAGGTAAAGTTGTGACTATCAGAGTTGTATTACCTTCAAAGAAACAAGTCAGTTAACTGGAAATATTAGTGATTTTAATGTAGTTTTAGTACTTCCAAGGGTATTTCATAATATCTTAATTTACTAATCTGACCAACTATGAACATTACATAAAATGCATTTCTATGCTTGTTTTGAATCTGAGATTGTTGGAAGAGACTAGCATATGCCTGTTTTATTTTTTTACTGTTTAAGATTTTGTATTTTGTCATTACTTTTTTCTGAGAAACTCTAGAAATTTGAGGGATTC
This sequence comes from Mesoclemmys tuberculata, assembly GCA_007922155.1. Lineage (NCBI taxonomy): Eukaryota > Metazoa > Chordata > Testudines > Chelidae > Mesoclemmys > Mesoclemmys tuberculata. The sequence goes on along the minus strand of ML675618.1, from coordinate 71,995,400 downwards.
CTAATGTTGCTATTTTCAAGCAACCAAAACAGCAAAACTTGACATACTGCAAGTTTTCAGACTGAGAGCAAATAACTTTGAAAATAGAGAAACAAATATGGACTTGGTTTTTTACCCTCAGTAATTTTGTTTTTCATATGGTCTCTCAAATTGGAACTTTCCTGTTCTTGCTAGAGAACTCTTTAGAGGAATAGAATGGGGCGTGTTCTCTTACAAGTGAAACCTGAGCTGCAGCTTACTTAATCATCAGTTGAAGTGTGTGGGAATATCCAAAGGCTGAAAATGAGATACTTCTGTGCCACTCTGTGTATTCGCATCCCTGATCGGAGACTTTAGGGAGCAGTGTCCATCGGTCCCGAACATGCTCTCTCCCTGTGTCATGCATGGCCTCAGGGCCGTATAGTGCTGTGTGGCTGAGCTGCCCTTATTTCCTTTTCAGCCACATTTTGGCCTGAGACTGAGCCTCAGCAGTGTCCAATTTGAGAATTCGTCATCTGTATCTTACTTTCTATTTTGAGTTAATAGTGTTAGTTCATAGAGTTTCCGTTAGTTAATACTCCTTTTCTTTTTCTTTAAAAATAAATAAACAAATACAATTATAATATTCCCCTTTATTTTATTGTTAGAATAAACAACTCCCTGTCCTTAGTAAGTTCTTCCTTGTCTCTTCCCTGTGGGAAAATGAATCCCAGAAATTGTATGCCCAGCTCACCCGGGTTTAGACATTGCTTCTCCTGCCAAGGAGCAATTCCAGTCAACAGTGGACATTCCCGCTGCATTTGCTGCCTCCAAAAGTGCACTTTCTGCCTGAAACTATAAAATCAAGGAGTGGAAAGAATCATGAATTAAAACTAAGACTTCTGATGATGGAAAATTCACTCAGACCAGCCTGTGACCCTGGCCCTGCACCCCCTCACCCCCCAATATAATGGTTCACGGTGAAGGTGATTCCATAAACTTCCTCAGCTCAATGCTCTGACATCATTGAGGAGGAAGTTTTTGGATTCCTCTCAAAAAGCTTCAAAAAAGCAGGCTAGAATCTACCACAAAGAAACTGTCTGCAAGAAAATCCAGCACCTTGATACTGATCATTCTGTGACTGGGTACCCATGAGGTTGCAGTCTCCTCAGGTACCAGTATCACTAGTAAGTCTAAAGATCCACAGGGCACAGGCTCAGGAAGATCGGTACCGTCAGGGGGGAAAGGAGTGGTAAAAAGTGAACCTGGTCCTCTAAGGTGTCACCTTAGGTCTTAGTATCAAAGTATTTTGGCCCTGTAGAAGAGCAGAATGACACCTACTGGCCATTCATCGGAGTACAGAAGCCTCCTGGTACCATCTGTTCCTTCTGTATCAGCCATTCCTGCTCAGTTTGTCTCAACAGTACTGACCGTTATTCCAGTACCACAGGAATTTGCTTTTTCTAAAGACTTACTAGTCTTGGGGATGCTTGACTCACCCCTACTCAGCACTGACAATCTTGGTACCTGCCCGTCTTGGTCCCCTGACGTGTGTGTGTGGTACTGAGGGAATCTCATGCAACATCCATAACTGCTCCACCTCTGTCAAGTGACAATGAAGGGGAGGATGACGATTTATCTTCTATCTCTGTGGAAGGCTCCCCCATTCCAGTACCAAGGAACAAACCACCCAGAAACCAGTTTACTGCCACGAGAGCTGCGTCCCACCCAGTTGGTATGGAAACCTTTTGCATGCCCCCACCCATGACCTTTTCACCACTTCAGTGGCCATACTGGGACCCATAAGCAGCTGATAGGTACCAATTCTCAAGTGCCCCCTAGTGTCATTCATCAGGATATGGGAAGGCAATCTCCTTCAGCTTTTCTATCCGACCTCCTGATCCATAAGAGATGTTTGAGGAATAGGAATCGAGACTAGACGAAGATTACTCCAACTAACATCTGTTCATCCTTTCTTGATGAAGCCGTCATGTCTCCCCCAGCAACCCTGGCAGACAACTTCAAACAGTTTGAAGATCGCATGAAGAGAGTTGCAGATTTGCTACAAATTCTGCTTGAAGTGAAGGAGTCACAACACAAGCTTCTCAGCATTCTACATATTTCATCATTAGCTCATGTGTTTCTTATGTATGAGGGCTTGGTGGACTGCAAAATCTGTATGGCAGACACCGGCCACAATGCTTCCCATGTGCAAACCATATTTGAACCTTCCTAAGGACCTGGACTTTTCCTTTTCCTACCCATCTCTGAGTTTCCTTTTAGTCAACACTCTTTAAATAAATATGCCAAACATGGCCAAGCACCAGGCTAAATCGACACCCTATGACAAGGACTGGAAATGACTGGATTTATTTGGACGAAAATCATATTGATCAGCAACCGTACATTTTAGTATGGCTAATTACCAAGCCCTTATGGCAAAATACAACCATATTAATTTGGGCTGTCAGTTAATCAAAGCTAACATCCAATTAACTCAAAACAAATTGTGTTTTTTAAGGCATTAATCACACATCAGGGTGCTCCTCCTCCCATTGTCCTGCTCCACTGCTGCCCCTGCCTCCCCCATTCCTTTTGGAACTGCCCTGGCCAAGCTGCTCCAGATCAGGAGCCTGCATCCTGGGCTGATGTCTGCATCAGTAGTCATGCCTAGAGCTTCCTGGCTTTACCTTTCTGAGTTCCCATGGGAGATCTAGTCTACTGTGGAGGAACTTCCATTTGAAGGATCCAGGTTATTTGCAGAAAAAACGGATGAATCTCTCCACACATTAAAAGTCTCTACAGCCACCTTGGGTTCCCTGGGGATTTACACACCTACACAAAAAAGATACAGTAAATCCCAGACAGCATAAAGATACTCAGTTTCCTCCTCCCCAGAGGTAGTATGAACCCTAATGGAAAAGCCAAGTACAAAAGTGGAGACCAGCTGACCCACAGTCATCAACATCACAGCCATCTACATCTAAACACCAATTTTGATGTGTTGGTTGAGGCCCGAGTTATCACCCCCACTTTTATTTGCTGCAACAATCTTTTTTTGTCATAACTGGTATTGTATAAACACAGACAAATGGGTATTGCAGATCATCTCCATGGGATATTGAATCCACTTTCCCTCCCTTCCTTTTGCTCACTTGCCTCCCCGTCCATCTTTGTGGACCCTTCTCATCAGCACCTTTTACATCAGGGAACAAACTATCTTCTAAACTTAGATGCTATAGAGCCAGTTCACACTCAACACAGAGGAAAGGGCTTCTTTTCCAAATGCTTCCTGATACTGAAAAAGAATAGCAGTTGGAGACCCATTCTAGATCTAAGGTCACTTAACAGATTTATAAAGTTACAAAGCTTCAAGATGGTTACTTTGGCAACAGTAATCCCATCTCTGGACCAGGGGGACTGGTTCTCAGCTCCTGACCTACAAGATGCTTGCTTTAATATCACAATCCACCTATCCTACAGGACATTTCTAAGATTGACTCTGGGTCAAGACCACTTTCAATACAAGATATTTCCATACAAACTATAGTTTGCACCCACAGTGTTTTCAAAGATCCTTTCTGTGGTAGTGGCGTACCTTCGCAAACAAGAAAAACTGTGATGATATTTCCATATCTAGATGATTGCCTGCTCAAAATACATCCTTTCGATGCCTTGAGAGCAGCTACCCAAAGACTATGGACCTATATCTATAGCTGGGACTCCAACTAAATGTCTAAAAATCCCTTTGAACTCCAGTACAACATCCGGAATTCATAGAGGCCTGCCTAGAGACCAAAGCCTTCCTCCCTTCGCACAGGTTTAACATCTTAGCCAACTTAATTTTGACAGTCCAGACCAGCCTTCCGACCTTGGCCAGAAAATGGTTTCAACTACTGGGACACATGGCACTGGGCACATTTGTAATAAGTCATGCAAGAATCACGTATGCTGCCTTTAAGGGTGCCTTTGGAATGATTTACTCATCAAGCAGACACAGGTTAAACAAACTTCTGTCAATACCCTCGACAGTCAGAAACTCCCTCAACTGGTGGAAAGAGCCTCACAATGTTGGCACAGGGCTTCCCTTCACTCAGCCACTCCCAATGTTAATATTGACAACAGACACATTTCCATTGGGGTGGGGAGCCTATCTGGACACCCGCACTATTCATGGCAAATGGTTTCCTTTCAAATCCGCACTGCATATCAACTTACTAGGGCTTAGAGCAGTCAGGAATGCCTGTTCACATTTCTTATCACTGATCAGAGGCAAGCATATAAAGATTGACAGACATCATTTCATGTATATTTTATATTAATTAACAGGGAGGAGCAAGATCACCTTCCATTTGTGCTGAGACAGTGAAACTCTGAAAATGGTGCATTCACCACCACATCAAATCTCGGCAGCCCACCTCTTGGGCATACAGTACACTACAGTGGACACTCAGCAAAAGCTGTTCCCAAGCTTGTGAATGGGAAATAAATCTCTGTGTTCTCCACAGCATATTTCTACACTGGGCAGTCCCAAAGATTTATTTGTCACAGCCGAAACAAGAACTGCTGTCAGTTCTGCTCCAGGGCAGGTCAGGGTCATCACTGTCTTAGAGATGCCTTTCTCCTATGTTGAAACAGGTCTCCTCTATGCTTTTCCTCCAATTCCTCTAATATCAAAGGTTCTGCTCAAGATAAGAAAGAGTCTGCGTTATTTCTATAGTCCCCCCGTGGTCAAGACAGACATCATTTCTATACCTTACTCAACTGGCCATTTGCCCTCCATCCTGCACCTCATCTTCTCTTTCAGGAGGCTGGCCAGATCAGTCATCCCAATCTACAAGTTCTCGAACTCAAGGTGTGGCTCCTCGATAGTTTCAAATCTCAGAAATGACTTGCTCCAAGGAATTAAAGGCGGTACCGTACATAATAGGAAACAGACTACAAAGGAAACAAATATACAAATATATTCAAAAGTGGAGGCGATTTCTAGCTCTGGTGTAACTCAAGACCCATTATTCCTTTATCCTCTCCACTAGCACAAGTGATAGATTACATCCTAAAACTAAGTGTCAGGATTATTTCTAAACTCCCTAAAGGTGCATGTTGTAGCCATCACCACCTTTCATTATAAGACAGACCGTTATTCTGTTTTCGCTCATCCTACAAGAAGGTTTCACAAGGATATGGGTAATCTCTTCCCACAAATCAGGTGCCCTACTCTGGCATAGGATCACAACCCTGTCCTCAAGTTCCTTACAAAGCCTCCCTTTGAACCCATTGCTATCTGCTCTCTTCTACACCTTTCTGTCAAAACCACATGCCTAATGGCCATTACCTCTGCTTGGAGAGTGGGAGCGATAGGGGCCCTAACAGCGTACCTCCCCTTTGTAACTTTCTTTGAAAAAAGATCATATTATAACGGCACCCGAAATTCCTACTGAAAATATCTTCAAATTTCCACATAAATCAGCTTATCTGCTTCCCAGCTCTCTTTCCCAAACTGCACTGGGACAAAAGGGAAGTGACATTACATACACTGTCAGGAGAAGACTAGCTTTCTATTTGAATGGGAGTAAAACTTTCAGAAAATCTCTTAGACTATTTCGCTCCATTGCAGACAGATCTAAGCAATCCTCAAACTCTAAGCAAAGACTCTCTGGATAAGTGATTCTCAAGCAGGCATACACGTACCCCTGGAAGTACACAGAGGTCTTCCAGGGGATACATGAACTCATCTAGATCAGTGTTTTTTAAACCTTCAGGTCATGCAACCCTCTCGTGGGGCTACAAGATGAGTTTAGGAGAGTCACAAGTTCAGGGCTGGTATTAGGGGATGGCAAGCAGGGCAATTACCTGGGGCCCCACAAAGCTAAGCCACATGCTTCAGCCCCAGGCGGCAGGAGTCAGGCTTCAGGCTCCTGAAAGAGGTACAGTAGTCTGGAAAGGTTGAGATAGATATCGGACTACATTACCTATTGATATCTCACTCACGACTGTCAAACTCCCCCTAGAGATCACTCACTCCACAAGATCTCCTTCCAGTTCCATAACCTTCCTCAAGAATGTTCCAGTCACAGAAATACGCAAAGTGCTGTGACTTCGACATCTGCTCATACATATACCAAACATTATGCAGTCTCACACAACTGTGTCCAATGTGGTATTTGGCTCCTCTATCTTATCCTTGACACTAGATTTGACTCCAAAGACCCATCTCTCCATTAGGGGTACTGCTGAAGTGTCACTTAGAGTGGAGCACCCATAGGGACACTACATGAGAAGAAAGATTACTCACCTTGTGCAGTAACTGTGGTTCTTCGAGTTGTGTGACCCTATGGGTGCTTTGCTACCAATCCCCCTCCCCTCTGCTTCAGAGCACTTAACAGTGAGCTTGGTGGTAGAGAAAGAACAGAGGGCATTTCAACCACATGGTGCTGTATAGCCCTGAGGTAGGGCATGAGAGAGCGGGTGAGTGCATGTGTAGGCTGAACAGGCACTGCATCCTACAATTTCTGATCTGAGGTGCAGGGATGAAAATACATCTAAAATGGAGCACCCATGGGGGGGGGGACACAGCTTGAAGAGCCAGTCACTGCACAAAAGTCTTCATTTTTTGTTTAAATGTTTTTCTCCAGAGATTGCCTCTGCTAGGCAAATTACTCTTTAGTGATTTTACTGTAGTTCATGTTAATTCACTCAACATAACATCTGGCTTCAAGTGCATTCTGCTGATTATTGCCATGCCAGGAAAATCCAACTCCAGTGTGAAAGTATCCACCTTAGTTAAGGCAGGATTGTGATACAATTATGTTTACTGCTTTAGTTCAGTCTGTTCTGTTCCAGTACTTGGCTCAGGACTTACTCAATTCTGAAAAACAATCTTTCATGTTGTGTTTCTAATGTAGGAAAAGGAAGTTGCATGCAGAATTAGTGAAGAGCACAGATAATTATGTAGCCAGAATCATAAAGGCCAAGCAGTGCATTGAAGAGAAGAGAAACAACTTGAATGGAGCCATGAGGCTAGTAGAGGACTTAAAAATTACACCTTCATTAAGAACTTATTGTGATTTGAATCAGGTAGTTAAATTCATCCACTGTTTTAAAAAAAAAAAAAATTTTTTTTGAATGGATTAGCCGAACTGTTTAGTTTAAATTTACTTTTCTGACTGAAAGTTTGAGGCTGTTACTGTGATCCGTCTTCCTGCTTCTTAATGTATCAAGATTCAATTAGTTACAGTAAGACATATATATTTTTTCAGATTTCTGAACTTGCTACTTTGGCCTTGGAGTTTGTATGTATTTCAGTGAAGTTCCCCATTATTTTTAGACTTTTTTGCCTCTAATCTCCCAATTTTGTCCATCCATTTTTTTTTCCTGATTTGTAGGTCAGTGGTATAATTCAAATATTTTTTTATTCTTGCGGCTAGGGCTTTGTATCTACACAGACCTCTCCATTCAGAATTTTTATCAGGTGCCTGTTTAGGTTAGGTGGGCTTAAATTAAGTTGCTTGTTCAAAGTTCTGGTTCAGAATAAAATTATTTATTATTTCTTAATGTTTAAGTGACAGTGAGGTGCCTTGTGCTGCTGATTGTCCAGAAATGGAGACTGTTATCCCCGATATAAGATCTGTACATGTATCTGATGTTTATGCAATAGAAACTAAAATTGCCCTTCTTAATTTGAGGTTATTCATAACTTGAAGTTGACAGTTGAGGGTGAGCTCTCAAGAGTGGACACTTTGAAGGAAAGGACATCTCTAAGGTAAATTATTGAAGCCTGAGTTACAGTAGAAGGTAAAAACTGATGCAATGGTATCTAGGCATCTAAAGCAGTGAATTGATACTTTTGTTATTTAATAAGTTTAATACGAATTAAGGTAATCAGAAATAGAAGAAATGGACTTGTCTTGAGTAATTTGTGTGTGTCTGATACACTACATATGAAAAAATGCCCAATATCACCAGTTTGAAGCATTCTTCTGAAATAAGAAAATAGGAAGATACACATGAAATTGATATATTAAAAGCCTATGAAACTAACCACTGTTCTATAAATACATTGTAACCCGTCCGTGCCCAGGGTAGCCCACTGATAATGCCAGG
>ML675618.1:71953963-71982339 GCA_007922155.1 Mesoclemmys tuberculata | reverse complement strand
CCCCCCCCTCCTAATGCAGCCCGCGTGACATACATGTTTGCATTTCAGAAGCTTTTAGCAAACTTTACCATGCATAAAACATAAATAATAATGAAGTAGTAAATATACCATATGAAGTAGTAAATCCACCATATAAGAGTGACTGACTTAAATTTTTTTTCAATCAAATGCCCACTTTTCTGTCCCCAGTGAATGGATGGGCTCCCACAATGACTGCTCTAGATGAAATCTCAGGGGACCTGACCATGAATTCAACAGAAATTAAATGAATAACATTTAGGTCCAACTTAAAGCTGGTTCAGCTTTAGAGCCATAGTCCTGTCAGAATCTTTATTTGGATGTACTGTCTCTCTATCCAAAAAAGAAATCTTAATTTACAGTTCTGTTAGCTCTACTTATTGCTGCATGACAAGAGTCAGATTTTGAGAGCTCTGAGACTAGTCAAAAAATTAAATATAAAAGGACTTTGAGATTTTTTTTTTAATTAATTTGTCAGTCTTGATTTGGCGGGGCGGGGCGGGTGGAAACAGAGGCTTCATTTTGATGTAAGCCATAAATAAAGAAGGTTAAATACCTGGCCTTTGAATATTCTTCAGTTCCTGAGGACTGTTGTTGGAGAATATAATTTATATTTATACTACCCTAAGGATTATTTGTGGAACAAACAGTGTTAGGCGTTGATACAGAAACTCACCATATAGATGCAGAAGTGATGAAGAAATGCTGGAAAATCAGTTTATACTACATAATGTTTGTGTAAAGGTAAATGAGCAGCCAATTCTATCGTTAGAGAGCAGTCAGTGTGCCAGTTGTTGATGATGATTTTCTTAGCTAAAATTGGAGAAATGAAACTGGAAAACTGAACTGACACCTGTTTCTTCAGCTCCTATAGTACCGCACTAATTAATATAACATTTGTAAATTATCAGACTGATTTAGACCTTTGGGTGACCTCCCTAATATCATTCTTCTTTTACTGTAGATTTCTCATGAACTGTAATGAAATTACCTCTATGTTCAAAAATATGGGGAAGATTGAATTGGAAGTACCTACAAAGTAAGCATTTTTCTTTATTAAAAAAAGGGAACTAATTCAGTGATGTATGCAATTTTTTTTACTGCTGAGCAATTTACCAACACCTATAGCAAAGATCTACATGTATGCTAACTAGTTTTAAAACTAGAGTGTACAGTTGTAACAAGAGACCTTAAGTCAATATTTCAGTCTTTCTAGTTTGATTCAGATAAGAAGCAGAACTTCATTATAGGTTAAAACTACTTAGTGGAGGATTGAGTACCATGAGTATGCTGGTATAAGGTGCCTTTACCATTGGGATTTCTTTATGCTAAACATTATACCAACCTCAGGTGACAGATGGGAGTGGAATAATAGGAATGTCAGTATTTCCAATAAATTAAAATTACTCTGAATAAATGTAAACCCATTTTTAAAGTTAATAGCAAATACCAAAATATTCAGTAATACATCTGTTGGGTATAAACTCTGATCATGAGGTAACGGAAAAATCAATATAGATTAATCATAAGTAAACAAGTGTGGTATAGCAAGAGCAGAGGGCACTGGGAAAGTTCTTGAAGGGCACTATGTAAGTGCTAGAATGCTCCATGCTTTATTCCCTGTAGACTAGCCAAGGGGTAATTAGGGTCAGCTGACACCAATTAAGGCCTCACCCAGGTGCCTGATAAAAACCTCTACTCCTGAGAGGCAGTGTGGGAGTTGAAGGAATAGGTGTGTGGTGAGCAGAGGAGTTTGTGAAGAAGAACAGAACGGAGTACAGTGGTGTGTGTAGTCGTGGAGAAGAACAGTACGGAGTACAGCGGTGTGTGGGAGAGAGGTGGAGTCCTGAGGAAGGTACTGGGCTCAAGATGGCGGAAAGACAGAGGGGGGGAAAGTAGCCCAGGGGAAAAGCCTGCAGCTGCAAGTAAGGTGCCAGCAGCACATAGCTGCTACTCAGAGAGCCCCTGGGCTGGGACCCGGAGGAGCGGGCAGGCCCGGGTCCCTATCCCCCTCCCTGGGGAGATGGGGTAACTGGCGATGCCCTGGCCCACTAAGAGAGGCAAAAGTGCGAGACCCACTAGGGAGTAGCTGGCAGTTTGCCACACAAGACACATTTTCTTGTTGGAAAACAGCTAATGTTTCTATTTCATTGATCCCCTTTGCTTTCACTTGCTCCAGCTATTCACTGTAAATTATAATGATTTATAGTATATCAAACGGATGGGATGTTTGTAGTGGTGTGTCACAGGTGTCAGTGTTAGGATCACTGTACTCATTAATGGCTTGAAAAAGAGGGCATATAACACTGTAACATATAGATAATATTCAGGAAATGTTGCAAACTCCAGTGAGGAAAGACATACACTACAGAGGGACCTAGACAGGCTAAGAATGTAAGGCTGTATCACACCACCAGTCTTTAAACCAAACTATCTATTGAAATAAATGAATAGTTTTGTTTAAATGCTGATGGCACATTAGGGCCCATAGGTAGAAAAAAAGCTTAGATTCAACCTGGAAAAATGGAATACACCAAGGAAAAAGCCTGATAAGCTTGGAGATAGCAACTTGAAAGGCAGTTATGTTAAAAAGAGATTGAGGATCACTGTATGTAGCAGAGGATATATGAGCTTGCAGTAGCCAGAATAGGCATAGATATAGTGTCAGAGGCAGTAAACCTCTATGTAAATCTTCAATGAAATCTAGAATGCTGCATTAATTTGATCTGACCATGGTTGTGAATGAAGACAGATGCAGAAATAGATTTTAATGGGCAGGCTGCAACTTTATTAAATATAAGATGGATCGCAGTGCTGCGTCCTATCAGCCAGACTTTCACATACTACCATAGGTATTTTAAAAGGTTCCAGTGTGGGGGTTACAGGGCTTCTACCATATAACCTGTAACCGAGGGTAGACTCTCCTTAGCCCACCCCTGGTAGGGGGACAGGGTACTTATAGGTAGGGACTTCGTCGTGGTCCCCGACATCCCATGAGCCCATAGCCCATCAGCAAAATCCCAGTTATTTTACTTGTGGGAGCCATTCATTTTAATTGCACTGGAATCCGGTCACAGGTTGTAACAAACTAACATTTACCAAGTATTACCACAGATTATGAAATCCTCTTCCTCTTTAACCTTATTGTGCCTTCTGGATGTTGCAAAGCAGGTGACAGACCCTTCAGGCCTATGCCAATATGGCTCTAATGGAAAGAAAAATTCCTTCTTTACCCGAAAAAAGTGATTGATCAGACTTGCAGCTTTTGCAAGACACAACTCTGAAACTACAGATATGAGGGAGAGGGAGGGCTGCTGAAATAGAGCAAAAAAAAAAAAAAAAAGGCTCCATGTGTCAAGGGAGAGGGGTAAAATTTTATGAGAGGCAAACCAGGGACCAATTAGCTCCCTTCCCAGCTGGCCAGTAAGTAGATAAAGCCTCTGGAGTGGGAGGGGCCACTCTGTGACTCCAGTGATTGCTCTCCTCCCCTCCCCTTTTCTACTGGGGCTGGCCCAATTACTGCCTGTCCCAACAAGTTTTTCACCCGTTGAGGTGGGTGGGTTTTGTTCTAGGCACCTCAATGACAGAAAGATGGTGGAGGGAGTTCAAAGAAAAGCAACAAAGTGATTAAGGAGCTGGAGGTATTAACTTTTGAGAAAATATTAAAAGAACAATGTGTGTACTAGTATAGGTTAAGCATGTGTGTTGGTGTAAAGGTGGATGAGGAGAAAATGTTTGAAGGACGTAAATAGCACACAGAAAGAAGAATGATTGTAGATATTTCATTCAGGTCACTGTCCTGCCCAGTTATCCCACAGTGTGTTAGCTCTTACCTAGGATATGTCTACACTGCAGAGTGAAGTCTATTTACTTTAAATCGACTTTCACCCACCAATTTTTAGAAGTCTGGAGCGTGTTCACACCATGTTCCTTGTGCTGGGTTCCTGTGTCCACACTCACCATGTTTGGGTCGACATTCAAAGCAGTGCACAGTAGGTGGCTATCCCACAGTGCAACTAACTGTGGAGGCTGTTGGGAAGATTATCATCGTTCCATGATGCCATGCTCCTTCCCTCTCCCTTCTTGCCCCAAACAAACAGGAAATTTGTTTTTGCACCATTTATACCGTGCACTTGCCATTGCTGCAGAGACATAGTGCAGAGTTGAGCAGGCTCCATCATTGTGAGCATCACAAATACCTTGCGGCTTATCCTGGAGTATTTTCAAAGGCGAGAGAGGACCCGAAGCACAGAAAACAGTGACATCACTTAGGCTGCCCTGCTACAAGCCATAGAGCAGAACAATTTCCAATTGCTGCAGGCTGTTACGCATCATCTGCAGTCAGTGGAGTGCCAGTTCTGGTCCCAGGAAACAAGCACAGACTGGTGGGACAGCATTGTTATAAAGCTGTGGGATGATGACCAGTGGCTGCAGAACTTTCATATGTGAAAGGCCACTTTTCTTGAACTTTGCGTAGAGCTGTCCCTGGCCCTGAAGTGCATGAATGCTTGCTTGAGATCAGCTTTGACAGTGGAGAAGCGAGTGGCTATCACTCTGTAGAAGCTGGCAACCCCCGACTGTTACCAGTCAGTTGGGAATCAATTCAGAGTGGGTAAATCTACAGTGGGAACTGCTGTAATCCAAGTGTGCAGGGCCAGCAATAGACTTCTGCTACGAAGAGTAGTGACACTGGAAAACGTGCAGGATATACTGGATGGGTTTGCCACAATGTGGTTCCCAAACTGGGAGGGGGGCTATTGATAGCACGCATATCCCTATCTTAGCGCCTGACCACCTTGCAACAGAATACATAAACCGCAAGGGGTACTTTTCAGTGGTGGTGCAGGCCCTTGTGATCACAGGGGTCATTTCACTGACATCAACGTGGGGTGATCTGGACACGTGCATGGCACATGTATATTTAGGAACTTGGGTGTGTTCACGAACATACAGGCACATGCTTTCTTCCCAGACCGAAAAAGTAACATCGGGGTTGTGAAAATGCCAGTAGTGATCCTGGGGGATGCTGCATACCCCTTGCTCCCTTGGCTAATGAAGCCCCACACCGGACACCTTGACAGCGACAAGGAGCATTTTAGTAACAGACTCAGTGCTTGCAGAATGATGGTGGAATGTGCGTTTTGCAGCCCATAGGACTAGCCTGCTTGCTTGCATTATATATATAGATAGATTTTATATTCTTACAGATTTATCTATCTATCTAAGTATGTTTGTTTCATTATAATAGAGTTATAAGTTTATATTAAAGTATTTTAGCTGTAATGCAAGGTACCCTAAAGGCTACATTCTGTATGACAGATATGCAGTTAGTATACATGTACTTGGGACCTTTGGCCTAGATAATTGTTGATGAGTAAAAGGATAAGACATAGAGAGAGAGTCATAACCTTTACCCTAGATAAGTCAGGAGGCATCAAAACAGGGGATGTTGTCTCAGGTTACGCCCCAAAGAAACTTTAAAAGTACACTACAAAATCCACGAAAGGGCCAGAAATAAAAAAGGTGAAGTAAAAAAAAACATATGAAACCATTTGGAAAGGATGTGGATATGTCAGTAATATGCACGAACTTGCCAGCCTATAGAATAAGAGTACCCCCAATGATTTCGGGGTGGTAAATCTAAATTTGGACTTAAAAGGAGAACCCCTACTTTCATAAGTATAAGAAGGGGCAGATGTGCTATTTGGGGCAGTTGATTGTCAGCTACTCCTGCATGAAGTTTTTTTAGTTAATGAAAAGATTTTGTTTTTTATTTTATACTTAGTATTATTTTATAGTGTTAGTTTTAGTTTTATAGCTTTTAGCTCTTAAGCATTGCCTACTCCACCGCTCTACCTAAGAGTTGAGGAACCAGACCTCTCTCTCAACCAGGTCATCAGGAAGAGTGTAAGCATAGTAATCCAAAACATATTGTAGAAGCATATTTCATAGGAATCTCTCAAATTAAGATTGTATTACCCATTATCCATTTTATTATTCAATCAATTTTTTCTGTTTCATCATGTCTATCATGTTTTATTTTAATAAAAACTTATAAAATTATACAAATTTGAGCATCATCAAAAACTTCCCTGTTGTGCACCCTGTGGTCCCTTATAACTCTTCTGGAGCCTGGTTCTGGGACAAAATCTTATTATCTTCTAATCAAATCAATTGGCAAGCCTATAAAGCATTCAGGTAAGTAGAACACCCAAAATCAGGCTACAGTTTGGGCATTTAAAGGCCAGATGGAGATGTCTCCTTAGTAGACTAGACATGAGTGAAAAAAATCCTATCAGTTATATCTGTTTGCTGTGTTCTTCATAATGTGGGTGAAGCGAAGGGGGAAGAAGATCCCCCAGGGCTGGCCTGTGGAGGCAGAAAGGCTGGCTGCAAATTTTGAACAGCCAGATGGCAGCAATACACTCAGAGCCAACCGCAGAGCACTTTGCCTTTGGGAAGCATTGGAAAACCAGTTCTGCAGTACTGTTTTCTGTACGTTTTGTGCCTTTCTTTCCCATCTCCCCCACCATCAATGTTAGCACCCTCCACTTCTCTCCCCAACCAAGCTATGAGTTAATAAGGACACATGTTTTGTAATGCTTCAAAGTTTTATTTATGAACATTCCTGGGGAGGGAGCAGAGAAAACGAGTGTTAATTCACAGTTTAAAGTGACACTGTGTAAGCAAGCGTGGTTGCTTGCAGTTCAATTCTTAATGGGGCTGCCACATCCTTCTGCTCACCTCCACTGGGGTGGAGTGCGCCACGTACTGCAGACTGCTGAGTCTCCTTTAAGGCATTAGATGTAGTAACTCTGTCCTGCTGCTGCTCCTCTTTCTGGAGCTCCACAAGATGCCTGAGCATGTCCAACTGATCCCTCATTATTCTCAGCATCTCCTGCTGTGCTCTTGCTCCTGTGCAGATCTTCTATGCTCCATGTCCAGTTTCTGGGACATGGACATCCTCTATGCTCGGAGCTCTGTCTCTGCAGCCGCGGAGGTGTTCATGAGCTCTCCACACATGTCATTTTGCAATTTATTTTTTTCCCTCTCTTTCTGATCTGGGAAAGTCTTTGTGCAGCAGTTCTGGTGGGGGGAGGAGCCAAGGCTGTGGTGTCTACAGAAAGACAATAAAAGCACAATGTTGCTTCTGTTCTTTGGGTCTGCTACCAATGGCAACTGCTACAGTGTAAAAAGTACTTCCCTTCCTGTGCACAAGGCTAAGCAAGACCCGCATTCCATTCTGAACATCTCAGAAGGGGCAGCACGGACTGCCGTTAACAGAGATGGCAAGCCTGGAGCCTTTTCATCTGTTACAGAGAGGCTTAATTAGCAGTAAAAACCACAGTCCAAAATTAATGTATGAGAGTGATCACTGGGCTTCCCGGTTACCTTCAGAGGAACGGTTTTTGGGAGGAGGTGGGCAGAGTTGATCAGAGGACACTGAGTGAATTGTATCATCAGATACCTTTGGACTGTTATTGAACTGACCCACTATGCCATAGAAAGGAGACTAAAGGAGTAAAGGGTATCGACTGTATAGCTTGGGTACTTTAAACATGTACCGTCTTTGCTAGGTGACCATGAACAATATCAGTCTCCTGAGGGTAACGCAGGAGGAAAGGGAAGAGTTGCTGCAAGCATTGGGGTACATGCCTGGCCCTTATGCTGCTATGCTGTGTTCCACTATGATACTGGCTCATTTAATTGCAGCGTGGTGTGGAAAAATATCCTAGCGTGGCAGAAGAAACAAAGCTGCCCTCCCCAGAAACCTTGTGCAAAGGGTAACCGATTACCTGCATGAGAGTTTTCTGGAGATATCAATGGATGATTCTCTGAGCATACTTCTGCACATAAATAATCTGTTCCGGGAGTAACCCTCCAGTCAAGTCCACTAACATCCAGAAATACCTTTCCCTCCAAATAAAAAGGCCATTTTTGAGATTGGATTAGGGACATAACTGCTAAGAAGGCTGGGGGATGATTCACCAAATGTGCCTTCCGCAGGTTCATGATCATTAATGCTGTCCTGTGTGTTGCTGGACTGCTTTGGGGTCAAGAAGAGGTCCTGGCTGTCTGGGAGAATGGACCTCCTGCACCCTGCTCTCCTCCTCCTCCTCCTCCTCCTCTCTTCCACAGAGTCCTCGTCATTCTCCCTGGACTGGGATCCAGCAGCGGTATCGATGCTGCATGGTGGCACTGTGGTGGGGTCGCTGCCAAGAATTGCATGTAGCTCCTTGTAGAAGTGGCATGTTTTGGGTGAGGAGCCAGAATGGTTGTTAGCTTCCCTAGCTTTCTGATATGCCTGCCGTAGATCTTTGATCTTCATGCAGCACTGCTGCGCATCCCTGTTGTGCCCCTTCTCCAACATGCCCTGGGATATCTTCCTGTATATGTCCACGTTTCTTTTGCTGGATCTGAGCTGAGTCATAACGGACTCTTCGCCCCACAGACCGATGAGATCTAAAACCTCTGGTCGACTCCATGCTGGAACGTGTTTGGGCCTTGCAGTTGCCATGATGAGTTCAGGTACAAAGCTCTCTCCATGCTGGTTACACAGGAAATGAAAATTCAAAATTTCCTTGGGCTTGAGGGGAAGGACTGTTTCCTGTTTGTGTGGCCATGTAACAGCAGAGCGTGAATGTGGGGAGTGGTCACAATGGGGTATTATGGGACAGCTCCTGGAGGTCAGTAATGTCGACTTACATTACGCTCTATCTACACTGACACATGAAATTTGACCCGTGAAATTCAAATTACGCTCTCTGCTGTTTGCAGAGGTGGTTTTATTACGTCGACTTTAGCTGCGCTTTGAATCGATGGAACTAATGTGCCAGCATAGATACATACTTTAGGAGTTTGATGTAAGCGATGCTACGTCGATCTCCATTGCCAGCATAGACCAGGCTTTGCATTGGGAATTTGTCTCTGTTCCAGTCAGCCGATACCTCACTAGTGCAAACACCAATATAAACCAGGAAAACTACAGTTTGAACAGGTGAAACTTTATTTCTGCTTAAAACCAGGGTAAGCTGCTTATGTGTAAAATGTGGCTTTCCTTTTCTGTGCTTCAAGTTTATGCTGGTGCAGTTATGTGGGGGGCCTGGCCATTGAATTCAGGAATTGGGACAAATTCCTAATGGAGACAAGGCAGGATAAAGAATAATCTCTTAAGGAAAATGGTAGCAATCCCATTTCTGAGCTATTTATAAGTAGATTGGGCAGACCTCTCAAATATGTTATAGGAAAAATCTTCTGTTGTACAGTTGGACTAAATGATCTAATACTCCTCTTCCACATGTTTAATATGTATTACTAGATTTGGCAGATTAGATTTTTATTTATTTATAATTTTGACAGGCAATATCAGTGCTTATTTTTAAGCAATTTTTTTAGATTTTTATCCACTTACGTTTTCAGTTACAGGAAATGATATGGGGTTTCAGAAAATGAGAAGGATCAGACAGTTTAATAACAGTAGATACTGAGATTCAAAAAGTCAAAACAAATTGACATCATCACATGTCAAAATATACAAAGTAAATATCCTTAAATAAAACTCCCAGTAAGTTCTCAAGCAGCATTGTAAATTTAAATTATCAATGGAAGTATTTTTTTCATAGGTTTGTATGTGGTGTGAAATGGACCTTTTACTACATTTATCCATAAAATTAGAATCTTTCCAAGCCTATTTATTACTAGGGCTGGGTCTACACTGATGGCGGCAAATTTGCCACTGTCAGATCGATTGCTCTGGATCGACTGAGCGGTCTGTATAGACGCGCTCAGTTGATCCAGCAAGTGATGCAGGAAAACCACCCCGGTAAGTGGTGTAGCGCTGCATCAAAGGGAACACTGTTCCCTTCGACGCAGCGCGGTGTGGACGCCACGCGGAGGAGACTCTGCAAAGTCGACGGGAGATACACAAGTGATTTATGACACTTGCGTATCTCCCGTCGACTGCCGCCGAATCACAAAGGTAAGTGTGGACCGGACCTCAGATTCTGAGCATTTTAGAAAAGAATGTTTTTTGTGAACATCAACTCTTCGCTGATAGATTCAACAATGGAAAAAATAAGTATGACTTACTGTTTTGAGGATAGCAGGGATCTTCTGCAAGGGGTAGAGATTTTAGGGTTTGTTCCGGTCTGAAGAGCTGTTGAAGTTGGGGGCATGCTGCAATATAAAGCCTATATCTTTCTTTAATTTTGGAGGGGACGAAGGGGAGAGTTGAGCACTGTGTTGCACATATTGGGGATTTGTTTGCGATCAGTGGTTGGCATGAGGGGGATTTCCTTCCTGTTTTTGGCTTGAGAAAATTGCTGCTCCATTGCTTCAAGTTGTTTTGAACTTTTAATGGATGTTAAGGGTATCTTAAACTTTTGGAAGATTGCTTTTTGGTTTGGGGTTTTTTTTTTAAATAAGAAAAAAAAAAACCTACTTTTGGTTATTGAAAGTAAGTTCTGGGTTTTTTTCGTGGAATCGTGATAGTTTAAAATAAAAATTCTGATTTTATTGGTACCCTTTATCTGAACCCTATATAAGTTCATATATTTTTCCAAATAGATGCTGCCCTGGAGATGGACAAAGCATTCTTATGGTCAGTAATCAGGGAGACGTGTCAGACTGTGACACTTATTTGTCAGTAGAAAAGAATAAATCTACATCACTTGTCAGAGGTAATGAAGCAGAGATTTTCATGCAGCAAGAACTTGATGTGTATCCAGAAGTGAAAAATGCTCAGCTCTACAAATTAAATACAACACCCTCTCAAAAAAGTATTCCGACTTTATCCCAAATTGTGTCCGGCCCTGATGTCATAATAGAAGAAATCATGGAAGATGACCAGGAAAGTGAGTTACTTAATATTTGTTAATTTGAACATATAATACCTTTTATAATTAGTGTTTATCAAAACTAGTCCCCTTCAGACCTTTTATCACTCCCTGTGCTTTGTTTTTTTGTTGCTTTTTCTGTAGCTGCAATTTTTCCCTTCAAGGTTCTGACCAGTATGGGTTTTTTGCCTGGATGGTTTCCATTGACTTCTTGAGTCCTCTCCTTCAGAGTCTGGTCAGTAGCTTCTGGAGGTTCATCCTCCTGGCCTTTTCCCCCCGGTCAGCCTCGGCCTTCATTCAGGCCAGTGTCTTACTTTAACCAATAACCAATTTAAGTCTCTCAGGCTATCTCTAATTCGTCAAGTGGTTGCAGGTGTGTATTCCACTCAAGTGTGTGAATGTTCTACCCAGCAAAGTCTGAGAACTTTGCCTAGTAGTGCTTGTAGGGAACGTGCTTGAGCCCTCTGGTCTATACCTCCTCCCATGGTTATTCAAGGGCAGCACCACCACCAACACTCCTCAGTTGCTTTTCAGTGCCCATAGCTTGAATTGGAGCTTTTTGAGTGGTATTTCACTGCACACTTTCGATTCAATAGTGCTCTGGGATTTTGCTGTATATCATTAGTAATCAATTAGTTATAGTAGTAAAGTACATTGGGATGCCTTCATCTAGTTTTAAACACTGCCAGTCATATGGGGTGTCTATCCCTAATAGCGTAAGTTGTTCAAGAAGACAGTGCAGGTAGTGAGATACTTGCACCTTATGGAGCATGCCATGAGCTGGTTCAGCAGTGGGGACCTCCACAGATCTGGTCCCAGAGAGATCTTCTGAGCTGGCATGAGTAGTTATGCGAGGCCCAAAGTCTAATATCTTTCTTAAAGGAAGAGTGATTGTTCTTCTTTTGATCCTCTGAGGAAAAAGTCAGAGAAGACAGACCAGAGGCTCTAAGAGAGTCCTCCTCTTAGAGGAGTGCAGACTGGCACCAGGGTTGCTTGGTCACTCAGGATAAAATGGGCCATTTAACCACCTCTGGTATCGAATCAACATTATTTGGACACTGTACCATCAATTCTGGTACTATCTCTGAAATGCCCATTGACTTTGGTAATGACAATGTTGGTGTCAGCAGTCACTTTCTCTGTGCCATTACCATACCTAGTAGCATCAGACCTGCTTTGCCTCTCCATTTCTCATTCTCCAGTAAGTCAGGGCCATTCAGCTGCCGTGGCAGCTTCTGCTTTGTCCTTGTTGCTACTTATTTTAGTTGCAGCGTTTACCTCTGTCATTAGCGCTTTTTGTCTGCACAGCCCAATGCTCAGGATACAGATTTAAGATCTGCTGCCTCCTCAGTACTTAGGAGCCCGTTGTAACAGATGTTGTCTTTGGCACCAGTGATGACTTTGGTACAGATCAGATCTGCAGGATCAGTACCAGGCCTGGCTTTGGTATCCGCATTTGTTCTGGTGTCGACTGGGAGTGCGATGCCCCTTTTAGTATTCAAGGTGTCTAGTACTCTACCATTCTCTCTACCAGTGCATTCTCTCTACCATTGGCTTTTGGATTAGACTGGTTGTTCACTTGCTTCATCTTGGATGGATCCTGCATTGCCATCAAATGACTTCGGGAGTTCTGAGAGATCAAAGACAACATCTCCTTCACCTTTTCTTTTGAATACATCTCAAGTTTTCAAGAGCTCCTGCAGATCACCATCAGTACAAAAATTGGCTCCACTCCTGCAGTAAGCATAAGGGGCTCTTTCCTTGGTGTGCACTGACCACCAGTGCCCTATCCTTGTCCTCTGTGGCCTCCTTGGACTTGGGATGTTCCTTGTTAGGCAAGGTCCTGGTCCTCAGTTCAGTTCAAGAGAAGGTTGACAATCCTGTCCATAGTGTCCTCTTTTGCGCCACCTGTGTTGCAGAAATACACTGAGTTTGCTCTCTCTCAGGTGGCTCAGCCTGAACTGTGCTTGCAGGGGCACAGGAGGCTCCACTGGCCCTGCTCCCTTCCTCCTCACTAGATGACTCTGTGGTGCCAGATTCCCCTTCTATGCCTAAGAATTTTAGATCTTACCAAGATCTCTTGAGAGATGGATGGCTACAGCCTTGGACTTTCAGGCTGAGTTTGTTCAGGAAAATATCCATATGTTGGTGGACATCCTCCAGTCATCAGTCCTAATGAGAGTAACTCTGTCTCTAAGAAGTGTATTTTAAATCTACAAAAACTTTGTGACATACTCCAGCTTCTCTACTATTCACTGCAAAGTACACTGATAAACAATATTATCCCTGTGCAGGGTTTTGAGTGCTTCTACATATATATCTAGTCCCTAATTCTGTAGGTACAATGGCAGAAAATGGCAGATTATGGCAGAGGAGATACAAGTCCATGCTTAAGGACAGAGTGTATGAGGCGAGAATTGATGGGGAGAAAAAAATTATTCAACCTTGTTACAAATGTGCATTGTGAATTAGCTCCCCAATTAAAGTCATATTTAGACAACAGTGCCTGCTATGTCCAGATTTATTGACAGTTTGTCAGAATTCTCCAGAGAAAAGTTTAATCATGGTCTAGTGCAAGACCATCTGGTGGCCAAGACATGATTCCAGTCTGCACTGAACGTGGCAGTTGCTTCTAGTATTGTGGCCTCAATTGTAACTGCAAAGAGCCTCATGGCTGCAGAACTCCAGCAGAGACCCTGAGGTCCAACAGAACATAGAGGATTTACCTATCGATAGATGGGTTTTATTTTCTGAGAAAACTGACAACACTACATTCTTTTAAGGACTCCCTTGCTAGATTGTGTTCATTGGGAGTTTATATCCCAGCCATAAATAGATGTCATTATGGCAGTCATCAGCAACAGCAGCAATACCATCTGCAGCGAAGCTTTCAACAGTTATCCTGCCATGCCAGGCAGCAAGACCTCTGCAGGAATGGACATAAGCCACAGAGGAAGGGTCTTCTGGGCCTAGTATTAACCAGCCAGCCCTCCTCTGCCAGCTCTGAGCATGTTGTCATTTTGACTTGCATATTCAGAGCAGCGTTCCAGTCATGTAGTTCCTGATGCTATCTCTGCAGTTTGGGGACAGGCTTATCTCATTCCTGCAGTGCTTGAGAAACAATAATGATGGACACATTGGGTCCTAAGCACTGTGGGATTGAGTTACGCCATCCAATTTCTGTCCATTACCATCCCACCCTTCTACCCTCTCCCTTTTCAGGGACTTCCCTCGTAAGGCACTGCTTCAACAGTTTCACACACCGTGTCTTTGGCAACTATAGAGGACGTTCCCCTGCAGAATCAGGGGAAGGCATTCTACTCCTGGTATTTCCTGAACCCCCAAGTCCAAGGATGAGGTGAGAGCTAGCCTTCCTATCTGCAGTCTCAACACCTACATCAAATACATGAGATTCTGCATGGTTAACCTGACTACTATTCTCCCCACTTTGAATCACGATTAGCTTGCTGCCTTTGATCTTCAAAACACTTACTTTCAGGTGATTTTCCTGAGCCACTGGAGTTTCTGAGATTTGTGTGGCAGGTCAGCATTGTCAGTGCACAGTGCTCCCTTGTGGCTTCTCTTCAGCTCCATGCATGTTTACCAAATGCATGACTATAGTGACAGCATATCTCAGAAGAAGAGGAATTTGTGTTGTTCTATACCTGGATGATTGGTTCGTGAGGAGTAAGTCTAGAGAACAAGTCCTTTATTCCATCCAATTCACATTGTCTTTTTTGATTGTCTGGAACTGATTTTAAATAAGGAAAAATCAACATTAATACCAACTAGGAAAAATCAAGTGCAGTGGGACTACTAGACTGCGAGATTGAATGTTTCTGCCAAACAAGCAATTTTAATTACTTCGTCATCTGTCTGTGCCTACATTCTCATCCTTCAACTATGACCTGTGTGTCTGAAATTGTTAGGTAATATGACTGCATGCACTTACATGGTCCACCATGCAAGATTGCACCTTTGTCTCTTCTGGGCTGGTTGACATTGGTATATCTCCCAAATTGTCATCCTTGGATAGTTTAGTGTGAGTACCTCTGCCCATCCTGGAGTCCCTAGAGTGGTGGACAGATCAGTTCAGCATGTGTGAAGTTGTTCCCTTTGTCCATAGTCTTCCAGTCAGGACTATAGTTATCGATGCCTCCACAATAGGTTGGGCAGCACATCTGGGGATATCAAAGGTTCAAAGTGGACAGGAATCTTTCCTTCATATCAACATCCTAGAGCATTGAGCCATTTACAATGCATACAGAGCCTTTTGGGCACATGTCAAAATCAGCGTTTCATATATTCATGGACACCAACACCATAATATATTATGTGAACAAATAGGGAGGAGCCTACTCCAACCAGGTTTGTCAAGAGGTAAAGTTTTGGCATTCTTGTATCAAGAATAATATCACTCCCACAGCTAGTCACTTAACAGGATCCATAATCACTTGGCCTATCATTTCAACAAGAATTTCTCCCAGAATTACAAGTGGTCTTGTGTTGAGGTCCATGTTTGCAGAATGGAGCATTCTGGCTATCAACCTCTTTGCAACAAAAGACAATAAGAAATGTCATCAATTTTACCCTTAAATGGGTCTCAATCCAGGCTCTTTAACCTTCCATCGGAATTGGGGATCAGTACTGAGATGTGCTTTCTTCCCAATCCCACCTCATTCCTTAACTCTTTCAAACTGAAGCTGGATTATGCCAAAATAATTCTCATTGCACCAGCTTGGACAAGAGAACATTGGTTTTCTGATCTCCTCAGTTTCTATTTGACCTTCCATATCTCTTCCTCTGCATCCCAACTGACTGACTCAGCAGCTTGGCCAGATTTGTCATCCAGCTCTGTGAACAGCCTGCACCTCAAGCCATGGAAGCTACATGAGGAAGAGGAGGAATGACATTCAGAAACTATTCAGCAAGTACTACTTAATAGTAGAAAGCTCTCCACTAGGGCTACCTGTTTGTCCAACTGGAAACAGTTTTTTATTTGTTGACTGATCTGTGGAGCCTCATCAATGTTAACTCTTGTTCAGGACATTTTGAAGTACATATTATACCTTTAGTCCTCTGGTCTCTCTCTCAGCTCACTAAGGATCCACTTAGAACCATTCTCATTGTTTCACCCTCCAATCTAAGGGAAATCAATTTCCTTGAACTCTCCAGTCATGAAATTTCTAAAAGGAATCATTCATCTTTTTCCACTAGTGAAAGAGGTGGCTCCTTTGTGGGACTTTAACGTTGTTCTGGCTACCCTTCTGGGATCTCTGTTTGAGCCCCAGACAACCTGTTCTCTGTCTCTTCTGAGCCAAAAGAGGGCTTTTCTCATTGCTATAACATTTTGCAAGGAGAATAAGTGAGCTGCAGGCCTTAATGGCAGAGCCCCCATATATGAGCAGTGTCTTCATACATTGGATGTGAGAGGATGCTTGGTGTTTTATTTGATGAGGACTAAACCATTTTGTTTCATTGCCTCGACTTTTTCATGTGTGGATTGCATGGAGGGTCGGGTGGTCTCTCCGCAGACTATTCCAGTTGGATAACTTTCTGCATTATAACACTTATGGATTATGACACTTACGGATAAACTCATGTCACTCCTCCACAGAGGCTTTGGGGGCATTTGGGGTGAGCTCAAGCAACATCAGTTGCATTTCTGGGGGATGTTTCAATATTGGACATTTGCAGGGCTGCTACTGGATCTTCTCTACATACTTCTACCAAGAACTATGCTATTATGGCTGAATCTAGATCAGATGCAAGCTATGGGAAGGCAGTTCTGCAGTCATTATTTAAGTAGATTCAAAACCCTACCTCCTATGGTTTTTTGAGTCACCTGAGTAGAATACACATCTGCAACCACTTGGAGAAAAAAGTTACCTACCTGTACTATAATTGTTCTTTGAGATGTGGCTGCAGACATGTATTCCATGTCCCTCCAACCTCTCTGCATTGGAGTCTCAAATATTGACCTTCGATGAGAAGGAACTGAGGGGACTTAGGGTGTTGCTGCCCTTAAATTGCCATGAGGAAGGGATATGGGCCAGAGGGCGCAAACACCTCTCCTACTGGTCCTGCAAGACAAAGTTCTTCGCTGCACTGGGTGTGCACACACACTTAAGTGAAATATACTTCTGCACCCAAACCTTGAAGAACAACAGTTACAGTATGGGTAGGCACCAGTCTTTTCTTACGTGAACCACATGTTCGCTTATTGAAAGTCTCCTGCTGTTGGTTCCAGATTTATGTGACTGTTCTGCACTAAAATGCATGGAGTAGATTTTCCTACTTTGGCACAACTCCTAAAGCTGTCTAGTTATTTTCAAATTCTTACACTTTCTCTTGCCTGCTCTCAAATTTCTCTACTCTAATGCTGAACAGGAAAATATGGAAAAGACTATTTGTTTTCTTCTTTGATTTTTCTTATAAATATTAGATATTTTGGTGATCCTGCAGCATGTTTTACTTCAGCTGTTACCACAATGTAATAAACCTTTGCACCGTCTAAGTATTTTAACTGTTCCTGTGCTCATGTTGATTGCACCCATTTTGTTTACAACCCCTTTTGGGAAGGGGATTGCAATCCCTTCCTTTGATCAGGTGTTCATGCCTGTTAACTCACAACTGCTTGTCTTCCTAAAATCAGAGTCCGGATACTGTTTATGCTGAGACCCATCAGAGTAATTGTCATCACTAAATAATTACATATGCCTTTATTTATTAAATAAGTTTGATAGTGGAAGATGTTGGTAAGCTATATTTTACCAAGAAAGAGGACTATGCCGTGACTTTAGAATCAAATTGCAGTCTCATGGACCCAGCAGCAAAGTCTCGTGTCCAAACAACTTAGTTGGAAAATAATTATGTGAGAAATGATGTATCACAAGGGGGTGATGGAGGTTGTATCTGGGAACTATGTGACTCCAGAGCAGTGGCTCTCAACCCAAGGCCCACAGGCTGCCTGTGGCTCAGTTGACACACAACTGTGGCCCATGTGACATCCTCACGGCCATACAGGTAGTAATGGATGCAGCCCACATACACATTGTGGACCACATATGGTAAATAGGTTGAAAACCACTGCTCCAAAGCATTGATATATAATACCAAATCTATGTGGGGTAAACTTCGTAATGAATCCAAGTGTCTAAAATAACATTTTTAAGAAATATAATAGCTTTGAAAAAAGGTTTCTGTAACCAGTCTTCTGATCTGTGATGTTACACAGTATCCTTGCACATTCAGACTAGTGCGTTCATAGCTAGTAATTGTACCACTATCTCCATCAGTTATATCTAATTACATTACACTTTTTTAAAAAGCGTGTTCCACAGAATATCTTAAAGATACACATAGGAAAAATATTGCCCAGAAAAAGTTGATACCTTTTAGACAAAGCAGGTAAGCGTCTCTCCTCTAATAAACTCTTTCCTTGATGGGTTTAACATGTATGTCATGTTTAACCAGATATTTCTTGACAAATTGGAATCAACAAAGATCCTAATGTTGGGAAAATGAGAGCGTGATTTTTAGGGGATGGGATGGTGTTTTCATTTTCCAAAAATCTCATTCTCTGAAGTCTGAATATGATTTTACAGTTTTAAGCAAGCAATCTGTTTAAACCCGGTGAGCGAAGAGGATGATCAGGACTGCTGTTCTTTCCGAACATTAGAATCTTTGCCCATTCTAGTTCATAATCTTTCAGACTAAAAATTCAAATGTAGTACGTGTACAAAATAATATTTTATAAATAATGTACTTAAAAGGCAAATCACTTTCAAACCTGTGGCACAAACAAAAGTCAATTCTGTCTTGGTTTTACTTAAATTGTGGTTTTTGGAAACCTACAGAAAGGACTATACTTAAGCATAATAGTGTATAGGAAGAGTGAAATGTTAACTTTTGAAAATGAAAATGTAGTGGTTGACAGCACTTACTCAAGATGATTAGGAAGCTTTTCCTGGCAAATGGATTTTTCAAAAGTAAATGGGGTGTAAATTAATGTAATGCTTTTTTTCTAACTCTGTGTATGATTCTTGGGTTTCATAGCTTTCTCAAGCAGCAGCAGAGTGAAAGTTAACTAGAGTTGTTTTAGTTTTCCTTGCTAATGAAAAGTCTGTAGGCAACTGTGAAAATAACAAGAGTTAGATCAGCTTCACTAAGTGGCTGCTTGCCAAAGCTAGAAACAGCAGTAAATTTAGGAAGGCACTAGAATTATTAGTTAGAAGGCTTAATATTTATGAGACATCACCCAACTGGAAGCTACATAAAATGGAGCACCAAACAGTGTTCAGGGGCATTATATTGGTAGGGTTCCCTGTGCCCTCCACTTTCTCAGTAACTGGCAGGGTATTTGGCTTCTTGTGTCAGTGTTGCCCCTCTACTTAGTTCAGTCCTCCTTATTTTTTTGAATTTTTAAAAACTCAGGTATCTGTGTGATGTGCTGAGCTTGAGCAAGCATATGGAAGTGGATGGGTGTGAACTGATATGAGAGATTTTTTGAGGAAAGAAGTAATTATGATTGTGAGCTCTTTGGAGCAGGGACCTTCTTACGTGTTTATACGGCACCTAACACAGTGGGGCCCTGATCCATGATTGCAGTCCCTAGGTGTTAGCACAGTATGAGTAATAACTAGTAATAAAGAAATCTTAGACATAGAAAATATAGGGGGAAAGTAAAGAATAGTGTAGAGAAAGAAAGAGAAATGGATCCAAGGTGTAAAAGAGGGGTGAAAAGACAAAACCAATTCAGAAAATGACAGGAAAAAATTCACTATGATTAAAGTTAAGATTCTGTCATGGGTATTTTTAGTAAAAGTCAGGGACAGGTAGTTGGCAATAAACAAAAATTGACAAAAGCTACAGCCTGTTCCTCTCTGTTACTATAAATGCCCTGGGGGAGGGGGAAAAACAGCTGCCAGGGTTTGCAGCTGCTCCAGCCCTGCTGCTCTAACAGGCTGACTGGCCCAAACAGCTGCTTGTCAGTGACCGGGCCCCAGAAGTCCTGGAAAGTCATGGAATTTGTGACTTCCATGACTTCTCTGACCAAATCGTATCCTTAACTATGATCCAAGAAGGGAAACAAGATACAGCAAAAGCAAGAGGAAACAGTAGTAAGTTATTTTAAATGTATTAAGTTTTTGATAGTCTATTACAATGAAATGTACAGAAGGGGGCATGATGGAACAAATATTTTTCGTTCTGCTTGTAGTAGGTTTAGTCCTTAGGCCAATAGGGCTTGAAAGACTTACCTGACACCTATCTGTAGACATGTGTAATTTGTTTTCATCGCTGTTATTTGTAGAAGAGTCCAACTCAGATATGTTTCTTCAGAGCACAGTTTAAAAGAGCACATCATCAGGGGGGTGATCATAGTAGTTAGTCTGGAAGAGTGGTAGACTATCTTCTGATAACTTTAAAACTCGTACTACTGAAAAACGGCATTGTGACAGATCAGTATGCAATACCACAATAAGACTTAACTAGGTACGGATGTTTTATGTGCATCAGTGGGATATCAGTTGGATATCAGTAAATGTTTCATGTATACTGTTTTCTGAACTGTTCTACACAGGTTCTCCAGAATTAGTTTTTGTCAGCCATGTAATAAACCCATGCCACTTCTATATTCGGAGATATTCACAGAGGAAAACAGCAATTTTTTTGGAAAAAAAGCTGAGTCGCTTTTGTAGTAGTAAGAATTCATACGTTTGTCCTTCAGACATTTTGGAACTAGGTAACTCAAATAATTTTCAAATACTTTAGTTTATTTAAAATTCCATGTTACAATATTTGTTTACAGTCTTACAATTTTTATTCTCCATAAGTATGGTATAATGTTTGGCAAGTAAAATTATCCTATACATTCTAGAGTGAGTATATCTCTGGAGAGTCACTATTGATCTGTGAGAGAGACAGAACAAATTTTCACATTTGTTATATAAAGTTAGGCACTCAGATGCATATTGTGTCACCTAAATGAAAGTGGCCCAATCTTCAGAGGTCTATAGCATGCACAGCTTCTTTTGACTTGGGCATGAGTTGAGTGCTTTGCACATCTGAAAATCCTGACATTTTTAGGTCCCTGGCTATGGATTTTGATGATTCTCAGCATCTGAATGTGGTCATTAACTGGTGTAACTTTATTTTTTAATATATTGACTGAAAATAAATGGGTTTAATTAATTCATTTTAGTATACAAACCAACATACTCTCTCATTGGAGCAACCTTCCTTTCTTATGGTTAACTGGAACTGTTGCAGTAGTTAAAGTCAAAATAACATATTACTAGACCTATCCCTTGTCCATGTGTGATAGATGTTAGTCACATTACTTAATACACTTCAGGAAAGTTCTTATATTGAATGGTGATGTGAGCAGTATAAGAACGAGAATAGAACAGATAATAGAATTGAATAATAACTGGATTTTATAATCAGCAATTCAGTATTTTGATAGCTGGCTTCCTAAAATTTGCAAAAACAAAGTAAGTATGGTGACTGATGTGAAGTCTGGGTTCAATTACTGAGCAAAGGATTATGTGGCAGTGAGGAATATATTGGAGCTCTTAATTGCTAATTTCCAGACATTCTAATGTTGGGTTTTTAAAGCTGTAGAATTTTTGTAAAGAAAACAGTATAGTCATTGGGTTTTATCCAGACCTTAACTTTGTACAAGAAGGTTGCAAACAAACAAGTTTAACTTAGATTCTTTTACAAGTGATGGTCTCTATGTGTTCCACACATGGGTACACAAGCGTTCCATGCTCCTGAGATTAGAGATTTGTGACAAGCTATGGCCGTTGGTCCATGTCTGCACATTTTTTTCTTCGTGGTACTAACCGAGAGTATAAGGTTTGGTGTGGACTGATGCCTCTGCAGTTCTTTCTTACCTGCTTATAGCCTAAATCAGAATCTCTTGTGTCCATAGATGCCTTTGTGCTTCTTCAGCAAACCTGTTAATATATTGAAAATAGTTCTCGGGGGGGTTTCCCCATAGAATAGAATATTAGAGTTGGAAGGGACCTCAGGAGGTCATCTAGTCCAGCCCCCTGCTCAGAGCAGGACCAGCCCCAACTAAATCATCCCAGCAAGGGTTTTGTCAAGCTGCAGCTTAAAAATGTCTAAAGATGGAGATTCCACCACCTCCCAAGGTAACCCATTCCAGTGCTTCACCACCCTCCTAGTGAAAAACTTTTTCCTAGTGTCCAACCTAGACCTCCCCCACTGCAACTTGAGACTGTTGCTCCTATTTCTGTCATCTACTACCATTGAGAACAGCCTAGCTCCATCCTCCTTGGAACCCCATTTCAGGTAGCTAAAGGCTGCTATCAAATCCCCCCTCATTCTTCTCTTTTGCAGACTTAAACAAGCCTAGTTTCCTGAGCCTCTCCTCATAAGGCTTGTTCTCCAGCCCCCTAATCATTTTTGTTGCCCGCCACTGGACTCTTGTCAACTTGACAACATTCTTTTTGTAATGGGGGGCCCAAAACTGGACGCCGTACTCCAAATGTGGTCTCACCAATGCCAAATAGAGGAGAGTAATCACTTCCCTCGATCTGCTGGAAATGCTCCTACTAATGCAGCCCACTATACTGTTAGCCTTCTTGGCAACCAGGGCACACTGCTGTCTCATAACCAGCTTCTTATCCACTGTAACCCCCAGATCCTTTTCTGCAGAACTGCTGCCTAGTTCTTAGGTCCTCAGTCTGTAGCTGTGCATGGGATTCTTCCATCCTAAGTGCAGGACTCTGCAGTTGTCCTTGTTGAACCTCATCAGATTTCTTTTGGCCCAATCCTCTAATTTGTTTAGGTTCTTCTGTATCCTATCCCTCCCTTCCAGGGTATCTACCACTCCTCCTAGTTCAGTATCATCCACAAACTAGCTGAGGCTGCAATCTACCCAATTCTCCAGATCATTAATGAAGATGTTGAATAAAACCGGCCCGAGGACCAACCCCTGGGACTCCGTTTGTGACCGGCTGCCAGCTAGACATGGAACCATTAATCATACTTGTTGAGCCCTATGATCTAGACAGTTCTCTGTCCATTTTATAGTCCATACATCCAACCTATACTATAACTTGCTGATAAGAATACTGTGGGAGACTGTATCAAAAGCTTTGCTAACGTCAAGGTATATCACGTCAACTACTTTCCCCACAGCCACAGAGCCAGTTACCTCTTCATAGAAGGCAGTCGGGTTGGTCAGGCATGACTTGCCCTTGGTGAATCCATATTGACTATTCCTGATCACCTTCTGCTCTTCCATGTGCCTTAAAATGGATTCCTTGAGAACCTGCTCCATGATTTTTCCAGGGATTGAGGTGAGGCTGACAGATCTTTAGTTCCCTGGATCAGCTTGCTTCCCTTTCTTGAAGATGGGCACTATATTTGCCTTTTTCCAGTCATCAGGGACCTCCCCCTGTTGCCACAAGCTTTCAAAGATAATAGCCAATGGCTTTGAAATCAAATCAGCTAACTCCCTCAGCACCCTGAGATGCATTGCATCTGCCCCCCATTGGACTTCTGTATGTACAGCTTTTCTAAATAGTCCTGCTGCTGTTCCTTCAGCACTGAGGGATGTTCACCTCCTCCCCATTCTGTGCTGCCCAGTGCAGTAATGTGGGAGCTGACCTTGTCTGAGAAGACAGAGGCAAAAAAGGCATTGAGTACCTCAGCTTTCTCCACATCCTTTGTCATTAGGTTGCCTCCCCCATTCTTTAAGGGGCCCACGCTTTCTCTAATCTTCCTCTTGTTGGTAACATACCTGTAGAAACTCTTATTGTTCCCTTTCACGTCCCTTGCTAGCTGCAACTCCAATTGTGCTGTGGCCTTCCTGATTTGATTCCTGCATGTTTGCGCAGTATTTTTATAATCCTCCCTAGTCATCAGACCAAGCTTCCACTTCTTATAAGCTGCTTTTTTGTGTTTAAGTTCACCAAAGACTTCTTTGTTAAGCTAAGCTGGGCGCCTACCGTATTTGCTATTCTTTCTGCACATCGGAATGGTTTGTTCCTGCACCCTCAATAAAGTTTCTTTAAAATACATCCAGCTCTCTTGGATTCCTTTCCCCCTCATATTAGTCTCCCATGGGATCCTGCCCATCAGCTCCCTGAGGGAGTCAAAGTGTGCTTTTCTGAAGTCCATGGTCCTGCTGTTCTCCTTTCTTCCTTTTGTCAGGATCCTGAATTCGACCATCTCATGGCCACTTCTACTTCCCCTACCAAATCTTCCCTGTTTGTGAGCAGCAGGTCAAGAGGAGCACGGCCCCTAGTTGGTTGCTCCTCACTTGCACCGGGAAGTTGTCTGCAACCGTCTCCAAAACCTTCCTGGATTGTTTGTGTTCTGCTGTATTGCTCTTCCAGCGGATGTCAGGGTGGTTGAAGTCACCCACGAGAATCAGGTCCTGTGAACTGGAAACTTTCTCTAGTTGACTGAAGAAAGCCTCATCTACCTCATATTCTTGGTCTGGTGGTCTATAACAGTCACCCGCCACGACATCACCTTTATTGTTCTTGCTTCTAAGCTTAACCCAGAGACTCTCAACTGGCTTATCTCTAGTTTCATAGTAGAGCTCAGAGCAATCATAGTGCTGTCTTACATACAGTGCAACTCCTCCACCTTTTCACTCCTGCCTGCCCTTCCTGAAAAGTTTATACCCATCCATGACAGTGCTGCAGTTCTGTGAGTTACCCCACCAAGTCTTGGTTATTCCAGTCATGTCATAGTTTCCTGACTGTGCCAGGACTTCCAATTCCTCCTGCTTGTTTCCCAGGCTTCTTGCATTTGTGTATAGGCACTTGAGATAACTGGCCAGTTGCCCTACTTTCTCAGTGCAATTCCAGAGGCCTCCCCTGTTACACCCTCCTCCTCCTGCTTCGTCGTGGTGTCCCACTTCCCCACTTACCTTTGGGTTTAGGTCTCCATCCCCCATTGAACCTATTTTAAAGCCCTCCTCACTAGGTTAGCCAGGTTGTCTGCGAAGATACTCTTCCCTCTCTTTGCTAGGTGAATCTCTTCCTAGTAATCCTTCTTCCTGAAACAACATCCCGTGATCGAACAATCCAAAACCCTCTCTCTGACACCACCTGTGTAACCACACATTTACTTCCACAATGCAATGGTCCCTACCTGGGCCTTTTCCTTTAACAGAAAGGATGGAGAGGGGCTTTGCCCAGAATTTTAGGGTTTAAGAATTGCATCTCCTGGCCCCCCTCCTCCTCAGTGAGTGACAAACACCAATGCTGCCTTTACTGTCTTGGCAAGACTCTGAAATCTGCTAAGTGCGGTATCTGTCACCTCATCCTTCTGGATTCGTGATGGATGAGAGCTCCAATTTAGGAAGCATCTCATGGAGAGGGCCATGAGACCACAGTCAGATTCAGCCTGGGGAGACCCTGTATTCACCAGCAGGGCTAGATTTAGGGGCAGTTGACCTAGGCGACTGCCTAAGTTCTGGGTTTGGTGGGCACTGGGCTCAGGGTGCTGTTTTTGTTGTTAGCAACACAAGGGGAAAATAGAATGTTTGAAGTAAAATGTTTCAGGTATTACACATGTGGATTCACTTTTTCACTAACCTAGCACGTTTCAGTTCTTCTTAAAATTAAAAAAGTTTCCATAATCTTAGAGGAAACTAATTTTTTTATTTACTTATATATGGCATGAATTAATACAGATTGACAGACCATAACATGCAAATTTATTGTCTTTTATGATGATAAATCATGCGTGCAAATTGTGTATCAAAGTGAAATGGGCTGCAAATGCAATAAAAAATAAGGTACTCAAAAGTTTAACAAATGGGGTGGAGGGGAAATGAAGACTCCTGGGAGTAGGGGAGATGAACTCGATTCTGCAGCCACTGTGGGTAGTTTCTAGTACCCACTGTCTGTTGTTAAACACCCTCCAGTTGTGGGCAAAGCGGCCACCAAAAGTTCAGGGGGAAGGTGGAACAGGACAAGCAGTAATGGGCTTAAATTGCAGTAAGCAAGCATCAGGGTAGACATTAGGAAAAACTTCCTAACTGTGAGAGACATTAAGCACTGGAACAAATTACTTAGGAGGTAATGGAATCTCCATCCTTCGAGGATTTTAAGAACATGATAGACAAACACCTGTCAGGGGTGGCCAAGATAGTACTTAGTCCTGCCTCATTGCAGGGGACTGGACTAGATGACTACTAAAGTCCCTTCCACTCCTACATATCCATGATTCTGTGTTTCATATAAAGCACTTCTTAATCCGAGCCTCGTGCCCTCCAGTTATGTAAGAACTGAATGTATAAGTTGGAACAAGTCTATTCCCTACGTATCATGCGTGAAATCCTGGCCACACTGAACTAATTCAGTAGCTACATGGTAAAATGTAAACTATGGAGAGAGATACTAAAATGTAATGACAATAGCTTCTAAACTAAGATATTTAAGTCATGGTTGTAGTTGGTTTAAAATTCTAATAGATTTTTTTAATCTTAAATTTAGGTGCAAGAATTTTTATCAACAGTAAAGAAAATGGAATGTGGTGCCGTGGAACTATCACTGAATTGATTCCACTGGAAAGTCAAACTAAGGGAAAATCCTGTGGTCTAACAAAATACAGAATTTATGATGTTGCAGTGATGCAAGTATTCATGATAGACTTTGGGAATTCTGAAGTTTTAGTTGTTTCAGGGTATGATTATTTTATAATTACATCTATGTCTTTGTAGATAAAAATAGCCTCTTATCCCAAACTGTGGAATTTCAGCTGTTGGTTTCTGATGGGAATATTTACTATGCAAGTCAATAAAACTACCTTTTCACAAGTTAATAACTAAGTATACCAAGGACTGTGCTGTGTGACTTGCATACAGTTGCGCACACAAAACATTATATAAAATATATATTTCTTCGAAGGTAAATGTATTTCCTGTTACTGTACAAGGCATGAATGTTTAAAACAACAGACCTGGAAAATTCAGTGTCTGAACAAGATACATTTCCATGTTGCCACCTTTTGCAACTTTATTGCAAATATCTGATAATTTGTGGCTTTCTAAAAGCACTCATTCTTGTAATTATGATTCCATTACAATCTTGGCTATCATTTTTTAAAAAATAGTTTCTAGCCCTCATGGTTACATAGAGAAGCTTAAAAATGTGTCCAAGTGCATCCTTACAAGTCAAATCAAAAGATAAATAAAAGGAACCTAAAATCTGGGAAGAGGGGACGGGCAGACGAAGGAGATTAGTTTGCAAATCTTGTGGTCTTGGGGGTTGTCTTGGTTTTTAAATGTTTAGTGTTCACAGTACTGCATTTCTCACAAGTGGAATGATAACATTTGTCACTAACAGCCTAAATAGGAGAAATTGTGGTTTTCTAGGTCTCAAAAATGAATTGGGGAAAAATAATTTGAGTAATGCTGTAGCTTCTTACACTCTTTGTCTAATGACATCAAACCTCAAACAGCATATAGCAGCATATAGCCCTATCATGA
Source organism: Mesoclemmys tuberculata (assembly GCA_007922155.1). Taxonomy (NCBI): domain Eukaryota; kingdom Metazoa; phylum Chordata; order Testudines; family Chelidae; genus Mesoclemmys; species Mesoclemmys tuberculata. The sequence continues at coordinate 71,955,000 of ML675618.1, read as the reverse complement.
ACATATTCTGCCTACTTTTTTTATACTTTGGCAGTTTACCTTTTTATATCGTGTATTCCAGTAATATAGTCAAATTGAATTTTGCTTGTTTAATTTCTGTCAATGTATTAAAATGACCCCATTTAAAAGGAATATTTTCTCTTGTTTCTGAACTGTTCTTGCTGGGAAATGCTTAATAGTGATCAGAACAAAGGTATGGCACAGTAGGGTTTCTGAATTGTTGTTGTGGTTTTTTGGTTTTTTGGGTTTTTTTTTAAATCCTTTCTGTTGTGATAACTGTGTGACCTTGCAAAGTCAGTTAACTTCTCTGCCTGAACTTTCCTATCTGTAAAATGAATCCATGTTGCAGAATTGCTTGTGCTGTCACAGATTCAGTATTATGACTTGGCTGTAAGAACTTTCAATTAGTTTATTTACAGAAAGTCCTTGAAATTCTTTGAAAAAAAGTTACTTTAAAATGGACTTAAATTAAGACCCCATTGTTCTTATAATTTAAAAAAATACTTCTTCATACTGATCATCAAGTGAAAACTTGTTTTAAAAAATAACATGATAGTCTGGAAGCATAGGGTAAAATCTTATTCCATGTGCAGTTTAATGATAGAAATGTAAGGGAGGTGTCATTTGATCTGTCAAAATCTACAAAATCAAAATTTCAGTGGTGTCATCCTTTCCTGCTGCTCCAGTGGGGGAAATTTTGATAATAGTGTAATTGGAAATGGGTCAAGTTGCATATCATTCAAAAGGCCTTTCTCCCATGAACACGATGCGAACATGACGAACCTGTAATAATTATGTAGGTACATATTCAAGAAAATACTTTAAAATCAATTTTTGTTAAATTATATTTTAAACCAGGGGTCTCAAACTCGCGGCCCGCGGGCCAACTGCGGCCCGCGGGCTTGTGTCATGCGGCCCGCAGTCCGAATCCGGCTGCAGGCTTGTGCTGGCATTTTTTTTTGAGCGGAGCTCCGGGAAGCTGTGGCCGTCTTAAAAAGGAAATGGCCGCCGAATGTGGGCCCCACAGAGAGATTTGA
>ML675618.1:71878876-71950656 GCA_007922155.1 Mesoclemmys tuberculata | reverse complement strand
TGGTCCCTTCTGACCTATGAGTCTGAGTCTATGAAGCAGGGGTTCTCAAGCTGGGGGTCAGGACCCCTCAAGGGGTTACAAAGTTATTAGGGGGGGGTCATGAGCTGTCAGTCCCCACACATTCCAGGGCTATGGCTGTCAGCCTTGTGCATGGCTGACAGCCAGAGCCCTTCAGAGCTGGGTAGACAGAGAACAGCAGCAGTGCCACCCCCAGCATCAGCAAAGAAGTGAGGGTGGCATGACATGAGAGAGAAAGTGGCCTGGCACAGGGAAGTCACACAGCCTGAAATATTTTCAAAGGGGGTCCAGCAAAAAAAGTTTGAGATCCCCTAACCTGGAGTTGGGGAAGGAAGGGGAGCAAGTCTGCCTTGCCATGCCCCAGAGGGTGACACCATTGAAATTATGATTCTGTAGATTTTTATGAATCAAATGAAACCTCCCTTATCTTTCTATCGTTAACTTGCCCATGGAATTACACATGCTCCCCCACTATGCTGCATTTTTGTACTATCATTGTTTGCTTATATTCCCACTAGGATTGGTGGTGTCCCTGTGGTGAGGCCAGAACAAGTTGCTCTGCAGAACTTAATGGTAAATGACTTGTGTGTGCTTATAAGGAAGCCTGATCCACATATAGAGGCACAGCTCAGGGATATTCATCCGTTAGCAGTGCAGTGCTCGCTGAAGGACATTGTTCCCAAAAACTCAGTAAGTAAGTGCTGTTTGTACAGTTTAAGAAAAAAATTTCCATTCAGGTTTTTCATTATGGAAGTTAAAATTTTAGTCGTCTTTTCACAACTTTCCAAATATTCCAAAAAACCACAAGGAGAATAGAGGTACACAGCAATTTTATCAAGTCATGTATTAAAAAAGCTTAGGTTATTTTGCAATGTATGTGATGAGAGTTTAATTTTTAAGAAATGCTAGTGGTTATGTAATCTATGTTCTAAAGGATATATTACAATAAACAATTTGTACTTGATTGGTTTGTGGGTTGTTCTGGAGATGTCCTTTTCTCACATTCGAAAAAGAGAAGTATAGAATTGATAGTCATGTTCCTTGGTTGTCTGATAACTTGGGCCAAGGGTATGTCTGTCTTTTTTCAAAATTCAGCCAAATAGGAAGTCGTATAGAACAGTCAGTCCTCTTTGCAAAACTATTATAAAATAAGTCAGATTATGGTTTTCCTGTCTTACCTAAAACCTAGTTCTGCTCACCTTGAAAATGGTCTTGATGTTCCTTGTTTCTCCCTTCTGTACAATACCCTCCCACTTGCTACTAACATTTGTTCCTTAAGAAAAAGGCGTAAGTTGTAGGAATGCTTTCTTCATTACTTGCTTTTATTTGTGTTTATTGAGTTAGCTTCACTTGTGCAAAATTCCCATGGGGATAGAGATGTTGAAATGATATATCTGTACATTTCTAGCAATATCGTGCAGGCAACCTTAAATGGCAGACATTTCAGCTCATATTACACTGATGAAATAAGTGGTAACGATTAACTTGCAAATCTGAATTATTGAAATGACCTTCTCTGCTTGCCTAAATCTTCAAACCAGAAAAATACAGGATTGGAACAATGAAAGGAAAACTGCATTGATTGTGTTCATTCCAACAGTTAAATAAATGAGATGACAGAAAGACCTGTCACCATGAACAAACTGTAAAATGTGTGTTTTGGTGGTGGTTGTTTTTTTTGCAGGAGGGATGGTTTATAGTTACATCATTTCAAAGCATGGCATTCTAATCTTGCTGATATTATTTGTGACTAGCAGTCAGTGTGAAATTGCAGTTGTTTTAATAATGGCTTAATCAAAAAGAATTGAGTATCATTGCAAGGAGTACAGTTGACCTCAAAATGCTCCAAAAAGTTCCAATCTGCCCTGGAGTCCATCTACCAATTATTGAGGTTTTACAGCCACACTTTTTCCTGGTGTGTGGGGTTGTTTTTTCTTTGTTTTTTTCTTAAATGTTTCACACAGAAAGGGAAAGAGACCCACACAAATAGAACAGTACTTTACAAGGAAAGTAACTATGCACAAAATGCTGTCGAATGTATAAAAGCAGTGGTTCCCAACCTGTGGCCCAGGAGCCAAAAGTGGCCCCTGGGGGCTTTCAGAGTGGCCCACCACTCCCCTCCCACTGGCTGCAGAAGGGAGCTGCCACCTAAGGACTCAGGCAAAGTGCATTGCCGCAGGGCTAAAAGATCTGTGCAGGCTCCTTGCTGCAGCTGATGAACAGGAGATCAACACTCCTTTCCCCTTGGCTGTGGAAGGGAGCACAGCAGAGTTTTCTGCCTGGGTCCCTAAATGTTGGTCCCTGCTGGAGCCAGAAGAGGGGAGCATTGATCTCCCGTCCCCCTGGCTCCAGACCTAGGGACCCCGGTGGAGCTCACGGGGCTATAGGACACATGCAGTTTCCCTACTGCAGCCAGGGGGACGGGAGAGCCTCTTCACTGAACTCATTTCCTCTGGTTGGAGCGGAGGGGAGGGAGACTGCTGGCGGAGACTGATGGCCCTTCAGGGTAGTAAAATTGTATCTGCGGCCCTTGAGCCAAAAAGTTTGGGAACCACTGGTATAAAGTATACTAAAAGCATACAGAAATGTTTTTATCTCCTTTAGTTCTTTTACACAATTTTTGTGAGGGTTACATGGTTACAACACACATAAGCACCTCAAATATTATTCCTTGTTCCTACAGCTATATAATCTCTTCCATTTATTAATACAAATTGTCTATTTATAGTATTTTAAATTCTATGTAATGGTTGTATGCTGTTTAAAAAAAAAATTAGTAATAATAGTACTAAGACTTTTGGAAATAGAGTGAAGGGATTGCTTGAAGAAGAAGGTGAGATTAAAAAGCATAGTTTGACCAAACAATGACTACTGCATACTAAACCGTCCAAAACTAAATTCCAAAGAAAGAGAAGAATAGTTTATGGTTGTTCAAAAGGGTAAAATTGTAAGTAATGTGATTAAATGGAAAATCAAACGGTTTCATTTTAGGAAGGGAAATAATCTACAAATGGAAGTGATTTGAAGACCATTGCTTGAGCCATTTAAAACTAAGGCTGAAAAGGAAAAATAGAAAATATACAATAGAGAGCATTCTGTGCTGCCAAGGTTATGTATGGTCTAGATGGTTTATAGGTCTTTTCAATGTTAAAGTACTGTGGTTGAAATCCTGGCTCCATTGGTGTCATTGGGATTTATGCCACTAATTTAACTTAAGTGGAATTGAGATTTTATCCAGTGAGTGTGATGATCTTTTGTTTTGTTTTGTTTTTCATTGTTTTTATGATCCTTAACACTAATTTTTCCCCCTAAACAGAATGAAGGTTGGGGGGAGGACATTAAGACAGAATTTTTGAGAATGGTAAATAACAAAGCTGTTATAATGAAAGTATTTAGAGAAGAGGATGGTGTGCTCATTGTAGATCTGAAGAAACCTCCAGTTAATAAAATAAGGAGTGACATGCCAGTATCTCTTAAGGATGCTTTAGTTTTTACAGAGTTAGCAAGGTACGTGCCATTTTAAAAGGACTTTAAGCATTTATATTTTTTTAAAATATACAAATAAAATTTAAGGATACTAGCTTACTTTCCATAAATTGTACCCTGACTAGTGGGTTGCTTCTGCAAGTATAAATAGCTTCCAAATTTTTTTTCACACATGAGTGATTACATTCACATACATGGTGCCATAACCATTTTGCTGGCACAAAACTTCATTTGGATAACTGATTTCTAATTGCATACACAAAAAGATGCGGAGCAGAGCTGTCAGACTTTAACCGTAAGAAAAAAGTCTAAGCTTCCAAATTATATTTTTGTTCATTCATAACCCATATATTGACACACAGAAAAACAAAAATATATTACTGTGGATTTGACTAGCTTGAAGTTTTTCTGATTTTGTTTTTCTTTGGGAATGTTTAATGGACATTAAAATAAGGATTTTTGAAGGAAAAAAGGATGAGAGACGGGAAGATAAATGGAAGAGGCCTTATTTTCTATGCCCTACAAATTACCCTTACCTCTTAATGAAGAAGGGAAAGGAAACGTTTAAAGGAACAATGTTTTATTCTAAGTAGTAAAGATTAGCCTTTCACTTCTAACCTATTTTTAAATGATGTAAACGCACTGTTGCATAAAAAACAACCAGTAAAAGATCCTTTAAAGCTCTCCAAACTATCACACTTTTGGGGAAATCAACTATTATTGGGAAACAGGAAATTGTCTGCAGAGCACTACAAACAGCAAAGTTCACGGGCTGTTTATATGAGGCAATACTGTAACAGCCGACCATCCATGAAATTACTGGCCAATCCAGATGATTACTGAGCTTTTTAATAGACAATCCATTAGGCCTTTCATATAAAATTCTACATGACGGTGCCTTTCATCCATAACTGGCTTTGACAGAATTTATTCACAACCCTTATTCTCATTAGGTTTCGATCACAGCTTCCCAGTCAAGCGGAAAATAATATGGCATTGCAATATTGTCCACCCACATTGCCACAAGAACTGACAGAAGTCTCTATTGTAGTTTGTCACATCAATAGTCCTAGTGATTTCTACCTTCAGTTGGTAAGTATTTAGAAATATTGAATATTTAATTAAAATATTGATTAAAAATTTCTGGCCTTTTAGTAATCAAACAATAAAACATTAATCTGCCAAAAAAAATAGACTTCTAATAACCAGTTGCTTCCCCACCAAAAAAAGTTCTAGTTAGTTTTCTTATCCTATAAGTAACTTCTAGGTTTATGTACAGTGTCTAGCACAAAGGGGTTTGATCCTAGTTCAGGCTTCTAGATGCTACCCCAGTACAAATAATATTATAACAATGGGGACCATACCAAATTAACAAACAGCTCATCTTGCTAGCCAGGGTGTGTCTTTGATGGGTCAGGGAGCAATCGGGGACACCCCTTCTCTCCTTCCTTCCCCTCTAATTGGGAGATGGGGGGGATCTCAATCAGGAGCTGCTGAGGCAATGCTGTATGTGTGCCTCCTGGTTCCCCCCACCCTGGCCTGTAGTGTGTGCATGGGAGAAAGGGGAGGTGCTGCCACTTTCTCATTCCCTCTTCCCACAGTATGGGGAAGGAGGGTGGATATTTGTTATCTGGGTACTGGAGCCTATTCCACCTCTTCTGTTGCCACTGGACAGCAGGGTTCTTGATGGGCTGAGTGGTTGGCTCTCGCCTACTTGAAGGGGGAGCTTCTTTTTGTTTCTGGCAAGTAGCTATTTTGGTTTCTGTTCCAGTCCACCCTTTCCCCACCCTTGTCTAATGAGCTAGATCTCTTGCAATCCAAGAGAGTAAGCTGATCACCAAGATGTGTTTCCTTTATGGGAAAAATGGTAAACTGCTGTCTGGGGTTTTTCACCTTCCATATGGCATCCTGGAGGTGGGTCCAATGTGGGGTCCCTGTAACCCAGTGGACTCGGAGCACAACACTGCAGTGAAAGGGTATACTTGCATGTGTGGCTCCCTTAATTTTTCCTATGCCCTTCATGGAGGCTTGAGAACAATTTGGGACTCTGGCTTCCAGCCAGGATCCTTGGATGGGCCTGAGGATACAGAGGGGGCATTAAATTCATGCTCACTTGTAGGTTTGTAAAGCCCAGGGCCATTCATGTCTAGATGAGTTCCTCACTGTAACAGCCCTGCTGAGTAGTTTAGGTAGTGGATCTCTATTGGTTAATTGTTTTATCCATGCTAGGGTATATGTCTGTTTCTGTATCTGCATCAATTTTAGTGTATCACCCGATATGTGGTGTTAGAGAATAGCCTACACAATCTCTTTCAATAGTAGGTTTAAGCAAGGCAGTATTAAAAAATTGGAACATTGGTTAGTACACTTATACCTTCTGTGACAGTCATTGCCTTCTGTGGCCTTTGAGCTCAAGCTCCCTTTTGGAACTGCATGCCACAAGTCCCAAAACATTCTGAATGTCTGGTTTATTTTGATGAATAAGTTACTGTAGAGTTTGTTTGTTTTTGTTGTTTTAGCTAGAAAGTCCAGACTTTTTAGTTCTTCTGAAGAAAATTGAGGAAGTATATACAAATGATGATGGAGAGAACCTAGAAATTCTCTGTCCTATTCAAGGCCAAGCCTGTATAGCAAAGTTTGAAGATGGAGTTTGGTACAGAGCACAAGTTATAGGTAAGAATGTTAGTTACCAATTATGTAATTGTGGTGGTCAGTTAAATAATTTGAAGTGGCATTTGGTCAAAACTGTATGCTGAAAATGAATAATGAGTAATAGTCGCTTTTATTGTTGCAAAAGTTAGTAATAAAGACCAATTCTAATAGTCAACTTTATAATCTTTTAAACTGTTTAATATTACTTTTATTTTGCTGATTTTCTGTTAATAATTTGTTTTTCATATTTTGAAGTATACTAGATGGGGGAAAACACTTATACACATACATAGTAGGCCTTCAATAGCAAACACAGTCATAACTGTCATACGCAGAGCCCAATTCTGTGGGTGTAACAGATATAGAAGAGCCACAAAAAACTGGTTGCAGTGCTCTGATACTGGGAGCAGTTGGAGGACAGTTTGTCTCCTTGTCATTGTTTGAGACTGATCTGAATTACATCTCAGCTACTATTTATTTATTTGTATTACCATAGCACATAGGAAGCCTAGTCATGAACCAGGACCCCACTGTGCTAAGCGCTGATATGATCCCTAAAGGGCCACTTGCTCGCTAGGAATTATCCAAGCACAGTGCATTCTAGCCACATGCTTGGCCTACCCCTGTACATAAGTATGAGAGGTTGGTGTTAGGACCAACTGTTAAAATTTTATTTTACACAGTGATTTTCTTTGATTTGAGGGAACTTTGGGCTGGTTATTTAAGGCTGTAGCAACTTTGCTTAATTGGGATCTAAATTATTTCAGAATGTGGTACTTTATGCACACACAATGTATGCGTACATCTGTCTTTTAAATGTTGGCCGTTGATTAGTATATACCTGACAATAGTTTCACGTGTTGACTTCTGATTTGTTTACTTGATATTGTGATGTTTTCTGAAGGACTGCCAGGCCATCAAGAAATTGAAGTTAAATATGTTGACTTTGGCAACATTGCCAAAATAACTCTTAAAGACATGCGTAAAATTAAAGATGAGTTTTTGAGCCCTCCGGAAAAGGTAAGTTAGGTAATTGTTTGCACTGAAAAGCTAAAATTTAGTAAAATCCCCAGGATTTCCTTTGTTAGAATATTAATATAAATAAAAACCAAACTATTCAAGTCAGAATTCTTACGTTTTTTTTTAAAAAAAAATTAATTACATTATACTGTAACTTAAAAATGCTCTGGATACAAATGAGATGAAAAGTTAGCATTTACATTTGTTTTAGGTCACTAATTTTTAATTCAGATGTTATTTTATTATCAAAGTCAATTTTGAGACACTCACCTGTTCTGTAGAAACACTATGTCAGCTCAATTCTGTTTGCTTTCACTAGTTTCAGAAAATTATCCCATATCTGCTAAAGCACCGTTTAAGTATGTCCTGAATTTTTGGGGGGAAAACTGTTTTTAAGGTTTTTCTGCTCTCTGATATTTATAAGAGTCTTTTCAGCAAGGGAGAAATTGACAGTGCAGAGGAACAGCAAAACTGACAATATACAAAGTGGTGGTGTTAAATATATACTGTGAAAAAATTGAAAAAAAGGAGGAAATGTCCTAACTTTCAATTATAGTAACTTTGGTTGTTATAAATACAAACATTCTCTCTAAAAAATTGATTTTTCAAGTTTGTGTCCCTTAAGCCATTATAGGCCGCACAGGTAACAACTCCTATTGTTAAGATTGCCCAACACTTCGTTACAACCAACTGGGTCCTATAACTTTGCCAGACTTTTATGAAGAACTGTTTGGGTGAAGCTTCAGCTAAAATGATTTAGTTGTTTCTGAGAATGAGGTTGGGGAAAATGTTTTGCTTTTAGTAAAATATTGTTGCATCCCTTTTGTTGAGACTCTCTAGTGCTTCTATGCTTTGGAACAAGGACTTGAAATTTTGGCAGAGGGTGGGGTGTCAGCATGCCTTTTACTGTCCCTGTGACAGTTTGCCCAAATCTGGCTTAGTTAAAAGACTCTGAAATTGTGCACATATGCTCAGTAGAGACTTGATAGAGTTTGACAGCTAAGTTCTCTGATGTGAGAGTCTGGGGTCTATAATCACTAGAACATATTCTCCCACAGAACCTAGAATGGAACTCATTATTCCTGAGTCTTGACATTCCTCTGCTGTCTAAAAATAGCTGTGAAACCTACTAGCAAAGTGTGTTTGTGTCTCTATCCCCCTCAAGTGGCAGGTCCATGTAGAAGATAACAGAAGATAACTGCTACTCCACGAGTTCAAATGATAGAGAATTATGGGATCTGAAGATCCCAATCCTGCTGGCGACCCATCTGGGGAATCACTATGGTTCCACATAATTAAACTTTTGTGGGTTTTTTTTTTCCAATTTTAAGTTTAAAAAACCTTAAATTACATACAAAAATATAAAAACACAAGGTTTGCAAAGGCAATTGTTCAAAAACAAGGAAATGCCAGAATAAGGTTGCCCATAAAACCTTAATCTGGCTCCTTTGCGTGTATGTATTATGATAAAATCTTTAATTATGTGATCACATATTTCTTCTAAGCCCCTCGGTTCTCAGCACCTAAGTCCAGGCTGGAGGGACTTCCCATGTTAGAATGTCACTATTTTTCAGGAATCTGAGTATTTCTGCAGCGCTTAATTACAACACGTTTTCCCTTCTATTCACCTTATGTACTGTATTGAAGTCTCTTATTTCCCTATTAAGTGCCTGGTGACTTCAACTACCTTGGGATCTTCAATGGGTTTTTTTTAATTATTACTATTATCATAGGTTTTTAGGGGGTTTATATCCTTTCCATGTAGGAAATACATTGTGGGAGGTGATGGAAGCCTGTTTATATACATATTAAACTTGTAGATTCCTTTTTATGGGTGTATGATACATGAGCGTGCTCGGTATCTTTTGGGTGAAACCTCCTCTAAAGGTCAGAAGACCATTTTTGTTCGTTTGAATTCCAATTTCAAGAACAAATATTAGTATCTTAACTTTTCTCCCTAGATTATCTTGTTACTTTTACTCAGTCATGTCTTGCTATTAAAATCACTGTCAAAGGCACTTGCCTTTGGCAAGAATTGTCATAATTTAATCTGCCTGAATCATGATCTTCCTCTAACAATATTGCCATGTTTAGTTTTCTGTTTACTTATTCATTGAACTTAGATAACTATAAAAGCTTTGGTTATATCTTGCAGTGTTGATGATTATGATGTGTAGTCTTACATTGGTCTGAAAAATTTCAGAGAATTTAATTTTGTAGTTTATAAGAAAAGTTGTGTATGGTCTTCTCACCTTTCTTCCTTCCATGTTTATAGAAGGAAAAATATATTGTAATTAAGCACTGCAGAAATACTCAAGACTCCTGGAAAGTAGAAAATTTAGATAGGAAAAACTGCCTAGGAAATCAGATTCTTCTTTGAGTAGTGTCCCTATGGCTGCTCCACTGTAGGTGTGTCTGCGTCCCTGTGCTGCTGATCAGAGAACTTGGTAGCTATGTCCATTGTGCCCGCATATGTGCTGTCTCTTCCAGTGTTGCACCACGGGGCTAGCCAGCAAGCATGAGCTAACCGTCCTCATTCCCTTCTCAGCCACCCCTGGTTAGAGACAGAATATTCAGCAGTCCATTAGCGGATTGTTAAATTCCCTTTCAGTTGTAAATCTTTTACTTGCAAATCTCCATTTTGCTTATTTTATCTTTTATTTGGCTGTGCCTAAAAATAAAATAAGAAAAAGAAAACAGTCTTTTTGTTGTATGTTGAGCCTGGTTTGGGGGGGGACCTCCTGGATAAGGGTGGCCTGGCTTCAAGAAATGTTGTGCTTGCAGCAAGGCAATCCTTGTTGCAGACGAGCACTCAGTGAATTCACTGTCTGGGTGAGGCAAAGTAAGTGCTGCCTCTGCCAACAAACTAGACGGAGATTCCTTAAAGACAGAGAGCTTTGCCAGAAGATCATCTTTATGGAGGTGACTCTCTGGCCACAGCCCTTGGGCAAGTGTGAGTCTTCGTCACAGCCTTCTACATCGAAGGATAGTGGGTCAAAAAGATGGTCAGGAAACTCCTCATAAATTGAGGAAGAGAGTCAGGAGCCCTCTTAGTGAGCGCAGGGATAACCAAAAGCCATCTCCATCTCTCTCGGTGTCCTTCGCACCAAGACAATCTGGTGCAAGGCTTCCTGCTGACTGTCTAGTACCACTGATAAACCCACGGATTCTTTGGGCACAGGCCCTGAAGCCGCAGTACACAAGGGCAAGGGCAAACTCTGTAAGACGCTCCTGGTACATGACTCAATTTCGATACTGCTGGCAACACCAGCTCATTCGGCACTGGAGAGGTTGGCATGGGTATGGTCCCTATCACCAGCACTGGGAAGGTTGGTGCAAACATACTTCCAACAGTCCAAAGATCTGTTGATCTTAGGGGACCCCAATTCTCCACATCCCGGTACTGGAGCTCTGGAACCATGCTAAAGCCACTCAAGAGACAGTTTCTCTTGGCCATGTGCTGCCCTGCCGTTATCTAGCGAGCAATCAGAAAATGATCCAGATGAGGCTTCTATTTATGCCTCCCAAGCTCCGCACGGGATCTGTTACCATCAGATGGCATCGCCAACATCCTGGTATAGTCACTCATATGCACCTCCATTAGGCCCTATGCCACCATATTGGGATCCCTGGGCAGTGCACCGGCAACCAGCCTCAGGCAACCCCCGCCAAGGCAATCATGTTGTCTCCACCATCTCTAGCAGTTGAGTAATGGTAATTCCAAGAATTGGCGGAGAGGATAGCTGACCCCCTTCATGTATCCCAGGAGGAGGTAAAAGATATCCCCATGAGCTGATAGACATTCTACATGCCTCAGCTACCTCCAGAATTGCCCTGCTTGTCAATCAAGCCATCCTGGACCTAGCCAAGGTGGTATGGCAAATCCAGCTTCAGTAGCCCTGACCTGCAAGTGGGTGGACAAAAAAGATTATGTGCCAGTCAAGAACTCTGAGTTCCCCTCCACCCACTCGCCACCCTTGTGATGAATGTGGTCAACTCCTGAGGTCAGCAACTAGAAGCATGCATTATGACTGGGACTGGAAGTGCCTAGACCTTTTTCAGCAGAAAGGCATACTCCTCAACCTCCCTGCAATTTAGAATTGCCAGCTACCAGGCATTACTAGCCAAGTATGTCTACACCAATTATCACAGACTCAATGACTTTATTGAGAAATTGCCAGAAGCCTCTTGGGACATCTTTAAGACCATCATACAAGAAGGACATTTGATGGCAGACACAGCCCTTAATGCAGCTGTTATGGCAGCCAGAACCATCTCCACGACTGCGGTGATGAAGCGAGTTTTGTGGCTCCGTCTCTTGGGATTCCCAAATGAAGAGCAGACTACAATTGAAGTCCTTCCCTTTGAAAGTGACTCTCTTTGCAGAGAAATCAGATGCTTCTCTCCTTTCTCTGAAAAATTCAAGGGCAACTCTCAGGTCTCTGGATATCTATAATCCAGAACATATGAGAGTTTAGTGGTCAATACCATCAGAGACCACCTTTAGTCCCAATTCACACTCAGGGCAGTTACGAGCAGCAGAGAAAAATAAAAAAATTCTCTGGATGCAAGCTGTCTGGGGTCCAGCCCACTATCCAACCATCTGCTCAGAAACGCTTTTGACAGGCAAGTCGAGGTGCCAGGAGAGCACTCCCAAATGCTATCTACCTTGTTTGGCCACCACCTGACAATGTTCTGCAGTGGTGGGGGCATGTAACCACAGACAAATGGGTCCTGGGAATCATCAGTCTTGCTTACTCCATCCACTTCACCTCCCTGCCTCCCCTACCACTCCCTTCCCTGTCCCTCTTCAGCAACCCTTCACATGAGAGTCTGCTATGGCAGCAGATAGACTGCCTCCTACAGTTAGGATCTATAGAACCAGTACCTTCACATCTGCAAGGCAAAGGGATCTAATCTTGATATTTCCTAATACAGAAAAGAAAGGGAGGTTGGAGACCCATCCTAGATCTCAGAGCTCTCAAGAAGTTTATCAAAGCTCAGAAATTCAAGATGGTTACCTTGTCGACAATCATTCTTGCATTGGAGCAGGGAGAAGAATTTTTGGGCCACAACCTACAGGATGCCTGTTTCTGTATTGCGATATTACCAGCTCACAGACAATTCCTAAGGTTCACCTTAGGAAATTATCATTACCAGTACAGAGTCCGTCTATGGACTGTTTTCAGCTCCCAGAGTGTTCTCCAAAGTCCTCTCAATAGTAGCCACCCATCTACACTCTCAAGGGATTATGATCTATCCGTACCTGAACAACTGCCTCCTCAGGGTCTGATCTCTGCAGGAGGCTTGTTGAGCTGCCAAGGACACGATACACGTGTTTATGGAGCTAGCCTGCAAATCCGTTCCCAGAAGTTGGCCCTTACACTGGTCAAATGTCGAGTTCATGGGGCTGACCTGGATGCTCTTCAAGTCAAAGTCTTCCTTCCTCTTGACAGGTTCCTGTCCTTGGTGTCACTTGTAGACATGGCTCAACTCAGTTGATCTTGCTTTATAGACATGGCTGAACCCACAAGTGTCAGCCAGAGTTTGCCTTCAAATTCTGGGGCATATGGCAGCCAGCACTGTGGTGATCCTGCATGCCTGGCTTCACATGCAGATATGGTTCAGCTAAGTATACAAGCCGAACAGGGACATTCTACAGAAAACATTGTTGCTGCCCTCCAAGGTCAGAGACTCCTTGATCTGGTGGAGGAACTCCTTTTCGCCAGATGCTGTCTGCAGCACTACTCACTACCAAAACAGACATTGTGAGATGGGGGACGTATCTAAATGCCCTGAAAATACAAGGAAAATGGTTACCTTCAGAGAGAGATGTACGTATCAATCTCCTTGAGTTAAGATCAGTCAGGAACTCCTCATTTCCTACTGCATATAGCAAGGTCTCACATTTAAGAGCCTTATGGACAACATAGCTTGCATGCATTATATCAACTGCAAGGGGGGACAAGATTGCACTCCCTGTGCTCAGAAGCAATGAAGCTTTGGAACTAATGTCTTGTTCACAATATCACCCTATCTGCAGCTTACCTCCTGGGTAAGCAGAACTCAGTAGCAGACAGCCTAAGCCACAAATTCCCACACAGCCATGGATGGGAGATGCTCCCGTCAATACTTCACAACATGTTCGCACATTGGGGAACACCATATATAGACCCGTTTGCCACTCAACAGAACAAGAAGCGCACGCAATACTGCTCCAGAGCAGGGATTGGCCAGTGCTTCCTGGGCGATGCTCCTCTTCTTGCCTGGGACAAGGACTTCCTCTATACCTTGTCTCCATTTTCTCTCTTATTAAAGGTCCTGTTCAAGATAAAAAGGGAAAGAACCCACGTCATTCTTATTGCTCCCTCGTGGCCAAGACAAACTTGATATCCTTACCTGATGCAGCTTGCAATGTGCCCACTGATCTTCCTTCCACCCGTCTTCTGTCTCAGGACAAGAGGTGCACCATGCATCCCAATTTGGGATCCTCCACCTCTAGTCTTGGCTCCTACGTGATTCCAATGCTTAGAATTAGTGTGCTCAAAAGAGATACAGGAGGTTGTATTATACAGCAGAATGCCCTCCACACACCAAACTTACTGCAGAAATGGTCCATATTTCAGGCTTGGTGATCATCCAGGCAGATCTCTTCAGTCTCGGCATCTCTCCCTTGTATTCTGGGTTAGACCCTGACTCTTAAAATATTGAGATTATCTCTGTGCTCCCTCAAAGTTCACCTAGCAGCCAATATAGAATTTCACCAACTTGTGGAAGGGCACTCAATCCTATGGTACCTGACTACTAAGAAGTTCCTAAAGGGAAATAACAAACCTCCTCTCGCACCCTTGCTTTCGTATCATCTCATAGGACTTAAATCTGGTGCTGAAAGGGCTCATGAGACCCCTTTTCGAGCCTGTGGACACCTGGTCATTGACACATCTATCAATGAAAGCAGCCTTCTTAATTGCAGTAACCTCGGCTGGAGAATTGGGGACATAGCAGCCCTGATGGCAAATCCCCCATATATTGTACTCTTCCCAGATAAGGTCACACTTAGACCTCACCTGAAGTTCATCCCTAAAGTTGCCTCACCATTCTACATGAATCAGTCCATTCATCTTCCAACCTTTTACCCTAAGCCTCACTGAGACAATGAGACTATTCTGCATACACTAGATGTCAGGAGAGCGGTGGCATTCTACCCTGATAGGACAAAACCCTTCAGGAAATCCCCTAAGCTATTCCTTTCCATTACAGAAAGATCTAAGAGCACAGCTACATCAGCCCAAAGGCTATCCGCGTGGGTCTCAAATTGCATTAAACAGTGCTATGAGGTCTGTAATGTGACCCCTCTCTATTCAATCCATATGCATTCCATGTAATCAATCTCTTCATCTGTTGCCTTCCTTAAAGAAATCTTAAAGAGCTCTATAGAGCGGTGACATGGGCATCAGTCCATACTTTCACAAAACACTATGCGATTACTGGGAACTCAGCCTCTGATGCCATCTTTGGCTCCACAGTACTACCAAAGGTGACTAATCTGACTCCAAGTCCCAGACTTCCTAAAGGGTTACTGCTTGGTAATCACCTACAGTGGAGCACCAATGAGAACACTATTCAAAGAAAAAGTTAATCATCCTGTGCAGTAGCTATGTTTCTTCTTCTAGTGCTTGCTCGTGTCAACTCCAAGTAGGTGTGTGTGTGCCCCGTGTGTGGTTCACTGGAAAGCTTTTGCACTAGAGATACCTGTAGGATCGGCTGTGGAGCCCCCTGCAGTCGTGCCTCAATGGCGCCATACATAGGACTTTGCCGACCCTCCACCTCTTCAGTTCCTCCTTACTGCCCATGATAGTCACTGGAATAGCAAATCTTCTCATTGCAAATCTTCCCCTTATCTCATTCTTTAAGTACTGGTAAATAGTTCAAGTAGTAGTTAGTATAGAATAGTAATTAGTAAAGTATTAGGTACTACTTATCAGGTAGTCTCCCTATCCCCGCCTGGGGATAGAGCAGGCCTGACTTCAAGTCTTGTGGTCCTAAAAGAAGCCTATGCCCAGAGACGACCCACACTTTTCCTGCTTCAGATGTTTAGGGGAGTCTCACTGATGGGATCGCTGTACCATCTGCAGAAGCTTCCGCCCCAGGATCCAGAAAGAGTGAAGCCAGAGACTTCAAGTTTCTACTTATGGAGGCTGCCCTTCACCCTGTGGACAGCTTTGCAGAGTAGAGGCCTTTGGCTTCAGTAAGGAATGCGCCAGCATTGGTCGGGAGGTGCACCCTAGTAAGGACTCTTCACCAAAGAGCATGGCACCGAGACAATCACAGCATCACTCCCACTTCCTGATGTTGCATAAGAAGAAGGTGGATAGAGGGCGCTTGGCGATACTGAGGCCCTCGGCACGCGGGGAGGACAGTAAAGGGCGTCCCGCATTGGACCACTGAGTCTGTGCGCATGGCGCTGTTGACTTCAGCCCCAGTGAGGGTTTTGTTGACTCTGGGCCCTATGGCCTCCCCATTAGAGGATACACAAGAAGAGGAGTTGCAGCTTCTCTCCATGCCAGAGGCCTATGAGGCGGCAAAGGAGCTGATAGAGGACATGGCTCTGACATCTCCATCTTGTTGGGACCAGATGCAATCGCCGGCACCAAAGAGGCCTACGGTGCCCTCTCAGGGCAAGCCAGCTATGATGGCCAGGTTCTGCTCTCAATGGCACTGTTCTCTGGCACCATCCGGTACCACACGTCCCTGGTCTCCACGGAGTGGGTAATTTTCTTCAGATTCAGAGGTGGAGTCCGTTTCATCCCAACAGGACTGGCACTACGGCAGGCAGCAGAGGTGGAGGCGGCTCAATCCCGTGCAATGCCATGGGCCCCTTCACGGTAGGTACCCTTGCAGTGGCCATTCTGCACCCCATGGGTGTTCCACCAGGCCCACGGGTCCCAGTCGGGCAGACCACTTTTCTTCATGTCATCTGAAGGGTGGACCAGGAGACTTCGCACTCTGCCAGAAGCTTGTGGCATGGCACCAAGGAGGGCTCTGTTCCTGGCACTGTGGCGGATGTTCCCTGTGACTCTGGCTTGGAAAAGGAGGAGGTGACAGCACCTCTTGACCCTTCCAGTGCCGAGGGGCAGGACGGGTCAGCACCAACGGCTAGAATATCCTCCTCTTCATCTTCAGATGAGGCTGTAGCAGGAGCTATACCAGCATTGGTGCTGGACGATAGCAGAGCACACCAGGAGCTACTCCATAGGATAGCTCAGCATATGGGTCTACAGGTGGAAGAGGTTTCAGAGTGTTGACCTCTGACCTCTCTCATCCAGAGGGTCCTGGAAGAGATCAGACAGGAGAGGGCCTTGGTGTTCCTAATAGCTCCACCAGCACTGGTTCACCACGCTCCTTGACTTTTCAGTGGTCACACCACTCTGCCTTTGCTCCCAGACCTGATCACCCAGGAACATGGCATGTTGTGACACCGCAATCTCAAGTCACTACACTTCACAGCATAGAAGCTCAGTGGCAGAATGCCATAGAGCTAGCATGTTTGGAGCAAGTTAGGGAGGTCCTCCTCAGTAGTAGAAAACCCTCTGGGAGAGCTACTTATCTAGCAAAGTGGAAATGGTTTTCAATTTGGGCAGCTCAAAAGGGTAGTCAACCCACAATGGGGTCAATTCCGTCATTTTGGACTATTTGCTGCACCTTAAGCAACAGGGCCGCTCTGAGTCATCAATTAAAGTTCATCCCAGGGAATCTGGCTGCTCGGTGTTCGCTACCCCCTTAGTTGTACATTTCCTGGAAGGGCTGAACAGACTGTACCCACTGACATGATTACCAGTGGCCCAGTGGGATCTCACCTCATCCTCTCAAGGCTGATGGGACCTCCGTTTGAACCTCTAGCAACCTGATCGCTCCTTTACCTGTCCTGTAAGGTGGCCTTTCTCGTAGTAATAACTTCAGTCAGGAGGGTATCCAAGCTTAAAGCATTTGCATTGGAACCACCCTATACAACTTTCTTCAAAGATAAGATCCATCTCCGTCCTCATCCAGCTTTTCTACCAAAGGTTATCACTCAATTTCCACACAAACCAGGATATTTTTCTCCTGGTTTTCTTTCCAAAGCTGCACACTACTAGCAGGGAGCAAAGGCTTCACTTCTTAGATGTTATGAGCGCTTTAGCCTTCTACATTGAGAGAACCAACCTGTTCTTTGTAGACTCAGCTCTTTGTAACAGTAACAGACAGAATGAAGGGGCTACCAGTGTCTTCCCAGCATATGTCATCTTGGATCACTTCTTATATTAAGGCATGTTATTACACCTGGCTCAGGTCCCGCACCACAAATAATGGCCCATTCCATGAGAGCTCAAGCATCCTCCGCAGCATTCTTGGCACAGGTGCCAATTGAGGGTATCTATAGGGTGGCGATGTGGCCATCAGTTCACACCTTCACAACCCACTATGCTGTTACCTAGCATGCCAGAGATGATGCTGTGTTTTGGTAGAGCAGTACTGCAATCTGCAAGTTTTTGAGCTCCGACCCCTCCTCCTACAGTCTGGCTTGGGATTCATCTACTTGGAATTCACATGAGCAAGCACTCGAAGAAAAAACGGTTACTGACCTTCTGTAACTGTTCTTCGAGATGTCGTTCATGTCCATTCCAAGACCCACCCACCTCCCCCTCTGTCGGAGCCAGCTGGCAAGAAGGAACTAAAGGGGCGGAGGATCGGCAGAGCCCTATAAAGGGCACTATAGAGGTACAACTCCAGGAGGCTCCACAGCCGACCCTACAGCTACCTCTAAGGGAAAGCTTCCTAGTGAACTGTGCACGCGGCCAGCGTGCGCGCACACACACCCCTACTTGGAATGGGCATGAACAACACATCTCAAAGAACAACAGTTACAGGAGTTAGTAACCATTTTTTCTTTGAGATGTATGTCCCTATGAATCTTCCACTGTCTGCCTTCCTCCCTTCTAGTTTAGAGTTCCTGTTATGACTCTGCGGTAGAGAAGGAACAGAGGATGTGTGCTGACTAGCCTCATGGCGATGCACGAGGAGAGAAAGCACATGTAGGAACCCAACAGACACTGATACCAAAGTTCTCCGATCAGCAGCACAGGAATGCAGACACACATACAGTGGAGCACTCTTAATGACATACATTTTGAAAAAACATTGTTACTGTACAAGGTGATTAACTACTTCACTCTGCGAGGCACAATTTGGTCCTGGATATCCTCTTGCAACCCCTTTATCTAGCACAGGTTTCTTTGTTCTCCATGCCAGCTTAGCAGGGTGGGGGGTTGTTGCAATATTTGAGGGCCAAGGATCCTACCCTAATTGTGAGCTTAATTGTTGGAAAGTTGCTGAAAGTTCATTATAATGTTAAAATGACTGTTAAAAGAAAAAGGTACATAAAGATACTGCGTTTAGTACATACGAAATGGGCTACTGGTATAACTAAAGGACTGTAGAGGCAAGAGGAGAATGGAATCAGAAATTAATGGACCAAAATTGATGTGTCTGAAATTAGGCTTAATTGGTGAACAAAAGAATGAGATGATGACTTATTTTGCCCATCACCCCCTTTGGGTGATGAGAGGTTAAAAAGAGAGGTTTTGGGGATCAAAATGGTATAATTGACTCCTGGGGATTCCCTCAGGAAAGGCCAACAGCTTCTGCTTCACTGCAGATACTGTATCTTTCTCTGGTAAGCCGCAATCATGTGACACTCAGAGCTCAGCAGATCAGTGGGAAACTTGACTATTACAGCTGGACTGGTGAGGACCCCAGAGTGATATTTGAGAGAGCCTGCTCTGTCTTCCATTTCCTTGTGTTCCTTTCCCCACTATCTCTCATCTGTGTTCTCTTTGCTTTTGACCTGATTCTGAGACCAACTATGCCAGCATGACAAGATGAGACTGGCCAGACTAGCCAGTTGTGCCCAGGACTGGTGAGAGACAGGTGGAGAGAGGTGGGGATCTGGGTGACATCCCAGACCAGAGAAGTGAGCTTGTAGTCCAGAGGCAGAAGCCGTCATGGCTGCCTGCCAGTCCCAGATGTCTGTCCTTGACTGACTGCCTTGTAGCTTGAGAATGTCTGCAAAAAGCTGATTTCACCAACTTTACTATTGTATCTTTTCTTTCCTCTCCTCTCCTCCCCTCCCCACTAACACCTTGCCTTGTCTAAAACTGGAAAAGTAAACACCAACTCACAAGATTAATTCAGCAACAGAACTAACCCTTTTTCCCCCACTAAGAAGGATTGTTTGACAAATGGACTTTGAGAAATTTTGATTGATTGGCTTTCATAATTATTCATTTTCAAAATGCCCTGTTTTGTTTTGATTTTTTTTGTGTATCCTATTGTATACGTTTCCAAACTTTCCAAGCTTCGGCATGAATTTTCTAGCATGTTTGCTGTAGGACTAGGCAGGCCAAAGTCTCTGTACTCAAAAATCGGAAACAGGATTAATTTGTTTGTGTTTTGCCATGACCCTGTCACTGCTCTATGTTGGACTCAGTAAGCCCACTAATTCTGTTGAAATCAACACAAGGTGAAGGTTGTGCCCATTTTTTATGAACTTGCATGCAGTGAGGAGTGCTAACCTTCCTGTGGCAGCCTTTATCCTTGCACTGAAACACATGGTGTATGTAGCCCACACTGGGCAGTAAGGGGTTCCCTATGCCATCCTGCTGCGCTGCATGACTGACATTTGGCCCTAAATGGATACTGTAGATAGGTGACAGTGGGTATCTAATTTGTTTTTTTACTTAGGCTATCAGGAGCACACTGGCTCATATTGAACCCTATAAAGGATCAAATGAATGGAGTAGAGAAGCAAAGGAAAGATTTGAAGAAATGACTCAAGATAAATGTATGCTCTGCTCAGTCATTAGTAAGTTCTCAGTAACGTCTCTGTTACCTAATAATAATTATAAATAATAAAAGTGTGCATATTCAGATCATCACATTTCAAATAAAGTAAATTAAATTAGATAAATCCACTCTGTTATGATTATTCCTACTCAAACTTGCTAGAGCTGCCCTCTACTTGGGAACATTCATATTTTCAGCAAGAAGCGTAATTCGCTGAGAGTTTCTAAATGTAAAGTAATTGGGAAGAAAGTTTATAGACTTAAAAGCCAGATTACAACACTATGCCTACAGTTCCTTGGAGACAATGTGAGTGTTAAATGGTGTAAATACTCTGGTTTGCATTAATGAGCAGGGCTTGATTTCAGATATGTTTAGTGTTCATGGCTTCCATTAAACACAGTAGGAGTTTTGGATGATCAGTTCCTCTGAAACAGGCCAATAATATGTGCTGCTGAATTTCAAATCACATCTGTTCAAGTACTTGGTCATGTGCATTCGTTGTTAGGTGTGCATGCACCACGTGCACTGGTGCCAAAGATTTTTCCCTCAGTGGTATCCATAGGGCCAGCCCTAGTACCCTCTGGGGTTGCACACATACGTACTGGTATAAAGGGCACCGCTGGCCCCTTGCGCTCTCAATTCCTTCTTGCCACCTGTGACAGTTGCTGGAATGACACTCTTGCAAGACTTCTCCAGTGGTTTTCGAACTGTGTGTGTGTGTGTGTAATATAGCTTTTATAGTTAGATAAGTTAGTTATTAGTCTGTAGTTAGATATTGTAGATAGCGATCCTGTCTAGGGGTGCTGTCCCAGGGATGGGGCATGCCCTGATTCCCAGGCTTTGAGCCATGGGCTACCTGCAACAAGTCCATGCCAATGAGCAACCCCCATTCGTGCTGCTTAAAGTACTTCGGAGAAGCTCACATCCGAGATAAGTGCAAGATTTGTAAGGGCTTCAGGCCGCGCACGCAAAAGGACAAGGACATTCATTTGAAGGCCCTGCTAATGGACACGGCACTTAAACCCGCCTTGGAGCCATGCTGCTCCAGTTTGGCTTTTGAACACGTTGGCATCCATGTGGAGTGCTGCTCTGGCATGGTGTTCTTCATGGCACCATCTCCAGTGCTGAGGAAGCGGCACATGAAACAGCATGCTGAAAGAGGGCGCTCTCCAGCACCGAGGAAGGATAAGAGGGAAATGACTGACGAGTTGAGAGGTGTGCCGGGTCACTTATCATACTCAGAGCCGTGGTCGGCAATAGCAACTCCACTCAGGGCACTAAGACCAGTCCAGGACCCACCACCAACTCCTGCGAGTGGTCAGGGCACTCTGCACCTGCGAGCCCTCTCAATGCTGGAGCCCAGTGGCAAAGGACCTGATGTCCTTCCCTGTACTGCCTACACCCTGAGACCACTTACCAGCCAGGGTCACAAGGGACAGAAGAGTACAAGGATTGTTGGCCTCTTCCATGATGTCGGCAGTAGTGGTGCCTTCCAGACAGAATCTCTCCACGGCCTGCCACAGCGGTCTCCAACATGATACTAGTCTCCAGCTCCACGGCACTGCTCTCCAGCTCCTGAGCACAGCTGCCAAGTAGAAGTGGGAGGGGCTCCACCATGGTCTCTGAGGGAGGAGTCCTCATTGGAGTCCAAAGGGGAATCCATCCTCCTGCCGACAAGACACTGGCACCCTACCTGTACACTGGACTTCAGTGCCAGACCGACAACCAGCGCTTGGCCACCGGAATAGTGGCCAATGCAATGGCTTTATTGGAACCTATGTGGGTTCCCCCTGGTACTAGGACTTCTCTGTCATATCCAGAAAGTGAGATGCCGCGTAGTCCTGGCTGGTACCGGACCCCAGTTTGGGCTCAGGCCCTCATACCGAAACTCCAGCAGGGGCTCCAGCACAGATACCCTGTCGGGAAGGAAGAACCAGCCCCTCAAAGTAATAGCCCCTTCATCATTCTCCCTATATGATGTGGTTGTGGTTGGTTCTGGCTAACCTGCTGCCACCAGATGACTTCAGGGCCTATGAAGACCTCCTTAAGCGGTTTGCCACGAACTTGGGGCTGGAGGCTGAGGAGCTTGAGGAGCCCATAAACAGCCTGTTTGGCATTTTGGGTGCAATGGGTGCATTTTGGGTGAAACGTTGAAGATGGAAAGGAAGTATTACATCCCAGCAAAAAGCTTTTTAATATGTTTACTTGTCCGTCCCCTCCCCGGGGTCCTTTGTGGTTTTGGCCGGGGCAGATAAGCGCCACTCCAAAAAAAAAAAAAAAATTCCAAGCAGCTGGGTTTGTTCAGAAGGAAAGTTTATTCAAACGGCCAGCCTGCAACTCCATATCTCCAACCAGCAGGCTTTACTGAGGAGATACAACTTTAGCATCTGGGATGCAATGCCCAAGTTGAAGGTCTCCCTGCCTCAGGAGACAAGGAAGGAATTACTTGGCTAACCTGGAGGGGAAGTCAGTGGCCGGGGTCTTCCTTCAGGCAACCTTGGATGTGGCCAACTTGTGGCCAGAACAATGGCATTGGCTTCTCCATAAGGTGGTGTTTGTGGTTGCAGTTGTCAGCCCTCTCACACAAGGTCCAGCAGTCAGTGCAGGTCCTCCTCTTCAAAGGAGCCTCTCTATTATCAGAACAGACAGATGCCAAACTGCATGGCCTCAAAGATTCTAAGACCATGCTGTGCTCTCTGGGCCTGTATACACCATTGGCCTCCAGGAAGCATTTTAGGCCACAGCAGCCTCCTAGGTTTTTGGGGCCATCCCGGCGAGAACCCTATTAAAAGAGAAAGAAAGGATTACAAGCCCTGTCAGGCTCAGCCTTCCACCTTAGCATCTCAGTTAGGATCAAGCCAGGACCCTGAGAGAAACAGACAGGCCTTTTGAAGGCATGCCCAAGGATGACCTACCAGCCTCAATCCAATATTCATCCCCCCTTTTGGTTTTGGATCACCTTTTGCCCTTCCACACTGCTTGGTCATCAATAACATCAGACCGTTTGGTACTCAGTACCATAGCAATGGGGTACACCCTTCAGTTAGTGTTTATCCCGCCCTTCCAACCCCCTTTCCTGTCCCTTTTCAGGGATCCTTCTCAAAAGCAACAGTGGAAGCCGTAGAAGAAGTTCCCCAAAGCTTGAGTACTTCTGTTCCTTTCTAATCCCAGAAGCCAAAGGGAACTTACAGTCCATTCTAGACCTGCATTGCCTCAACAAATATTTCAGAAAGTTGAGGTTTCACATGGTCTTTCTGGTCATTATCATCCCTTCCATGGATCCAGAAGACTGGTTGACTGCCCTCGATTTAAAGGATGCATATTTCCAAATCTGTTTTCTGTGGACATAGGAGATTCCTCAGATTTGTGGTGGGCCAATGTCACTACCAATTTACTGCACTTCACGAGTTTTCACAAAGTGTATGGCTGTAGTGGCAGTTTACCTCAGATGTTGAGGTATATAGGTTTACCCATACGTCAACAATTGGCTGATGAAAGGCCATTCGAGAGCACAGGTCCAGCTCAGCATCAACATAGCATGAGCCACCTTTCAGGTTCTGGGTCGTTGGATAAGCCAACAGAAATCAACATTGATCCGAGTGCAGAGAATAGAATTTATCAGGGCAGTGGTCAGCTCCACTCAGGCCACAGCCCACCTACATGAGGCCAGGTTCCAGACTATATCGGACCTAATTGCCCAGGTCACAGCTCACCCACTTATGACTGCCCAGGTGTACTGCAAGATGAAGGGCACATGGCAGCATGTATCTACGTGGTGCAGTACGTGAGGCTACGCATCAGAGCCCTGCAGTTGTGATGAGTGTCAATCTACTCTTTGATCAGAAAACATTTGGACACAGTCCTTACGATTCCACTGCCAAAATTAGCCTCTCTGAAGTGGCGGTGAGATCTTTATTCCATGACAGAAGGGGTCATTGGTTCAGCATGCTGCTAAATCTAGCAGTGTCAGCCCAAACAGTGCTCCAACCCTATCCAGACATGATCTTGCAAGACCAGGGCCGGCTGCTCCATCTGAATGTTGCCTCTTGGCACCTGACTGCATGGCTAAACCCCAAGAAGCAGGCCTGCTCCAGGCAGGTCCAGCAGGTCTTACTAGATAGCAGGAAACCCTCTACCATTTGCTGGGACAGAATGAGATCTTTCTCCATCTCAGTCTTCCCTGCAGTCCATCTTGGACTGTTTGCTCCACCTGAAGCATCAGGGTCTTGCTCTGTCATCAGTCAAGTTTCACTTGGCAGCCATCTTGGCCTTCAATCTTCTGGTTCAGGGCAAATTAGTTTTCTCCCATGAGATGACAGTTTGGTTCCCCAGGGCTTAGAACGGCTCTACCCACAGGTCTGCGATCTGATTCCCTCTTGGGATCTGACCCTGGTCCTGTTAAGGCTTATGGGGGACCCACTCTTCAAGGGCCTGGAATCTTGTCCTCTACTGCTGCTTTTGTGGAAGATCACCTTTCTTGTGGCAATTACTTCAGCCAGAAGAGTCTCCGAAATCAAAGTCCTTACCTCATAACCACCTTATACGGTGTTCTTCAAACACAAGGTCCAGCTGCGCCCTCACCTGGCCACCTTGCCAAAGATGGTGTCGCAGTTCCATAACAGTGAGTACGTTTTCCTGCCTGTCTTTTTTCCAAAGTCTCTCAGCACTGATGAGGAAAGGCCATTACATTTTAAATGTTAGACAAGTCCTGAGCTATATTGAAAGGACTAAACCCTTCCATAGTTCTACGCAGCTTTTCATTGCTCTGGCAGACAGGATAAAAGGTCTACTAATGTCATCCCAAAGGATCTCGTTCTGGATCACTGCCTGCATCCAGGCTTGTTACAAGCAGGCAAAGATCCCACCTCTGGTCATTATGATAGCTCACTGTATGAGAGCACATGTGTCATCAGCAGCATTCCTTTCACAGATACCAGTCCAGGACATTTGCAGGGTTACAACATGGTCAGTCCATACCTTTGAATCCCCCTATGCCTTCACTCAACAGGGCCATGATGATGCCAGTTTTGGAAGAGTTGTATTGCAATCAGCACATCCATGAACACCTAACCTACCTCCAGAGGCAGCTTGTGTAACATGGAATGGACATGGACAAGCACTCGAATTAAAAACTGTTACTAAACCTTTCATAACTGTTCTTCGAGATGTGTTGCTCATGTCCATTTCATGACCCACCACCCTACTTCTCTGTCAGAGTTGCCTGTAAGAAGGAACTTAGAAGGCGGAGGCCCTTATACTGGCACATGTGCGTGTGACCAAGGAGGCGTTAGAGCTGGTCCTATGGATACCACTGAGGGAAAAATCTCCAGCACCAGTGCACATGGCATGCAGGCACCTAACTTGGAATGGACATGAACAACACATCTCTAAGAACAACAGTTAGGAAAGGTTTAGTGACTGTTTTTTCAGTGGGATTTTTCCCATTGGTTTTTTGTAAAGTGTAACTGCTTATTTATATGAGATGGGAACTTTTATATAAGTAACTACAGTCAATATAGAAAAATAATTTGAAAACTGCCTAATAAAGGAAACTTTGAGCTATAGTTGACTGACTATAATGCTGTTGAGATGTGGAAGCCACCAAAAATATTATCTTACTGGATATGTGTGTAAAGTAGGGACTTTCTAAAGAATTAGCATTAAAACTGAATGTAGTTTTTATTTTACAGACCAGACCTTGGTAGATTTGTTTTTTTTCCCCAGTGTTCTGCCTGCCTCTGTCCACCTGCACTTCTCTCACCATCCAAACACACTTCCTCAGTGTTGTCATTAGTGGATACTTTTTAACTTCAGGTTTCTCTCTCTCTATTTTGGAGGTATATCGCAAGATAGGGTGCTATCGGTTGAACTCTTTGACTCCCCAGAGATGCTTGGAAAGAGATCCTCTAGTGTGAACAGCCAGCTAGTTAAAGAAGAGCTAGCATCTTACGTGATAGGGCAAGTATTCTGTCTATAACCTACTGACATTGTTTCCCTAGTGAGTATAAACCTTATTAACTATAGCCTATTTATGCAGTTCATTTGTCATAATTTTTTTGTAGCCTGGCTGGAATTTCCATTAGTGAAGATAAATGGATGTAATAAAGAAATGGATGTAATAAAAAATCAGTGGACAATGATGCAAATTAATGATTAGATTTTCCAAAGTACACCCGAATGATAAACATAATATTGACTATAGCAGGACAGCTGGCAGACATTTGTTTCCTCTATATCTAAAATTACATGTGTGTAAGTTCATTCAGGCAGAATACCTTCCAAGAAACACAAAATTCTCTGAAGTAATTAGATTGCTGGTGTTTGTTCATTTGCCTTGTTACTAAGAGGATTATTTATCTACTGGAAAGAAATAATTGTAACAATGTCCTCAGTTGACAATTCCTTCTTTGTTTTCCTTCAGTATTTCTCTGTGTTCTACCAAATTCTGAATGATTGCTTTCATTAGCTATATTGAAACTAATTTTTCTTTTGTTCCTTGTTTTATTGTATTTATTTTTTTACACTTTTTTTTAAAACTCTGCTTTTAAAGGAGTTTTTATCCTTCTTCCTCCCCACCTCCCACCCCCAAAATCCAATCAGATAACTTTTTATTTCTCTTTGCAATTTTTGATTCCTTCTTTTCTCTGGCATGCAGGTAGCTTTTCTAAATACTGTCAGAGAATAAGCATCCTAAGTGTATGTCTACAGTGCAGCTAGACATCTGAGGCAGGCCCATGCCAACAAACACAGTTTTGTCGGATTTGGGCGCGGGGCTGCTTTATTGTAATGTAGACTTCTGGGCTTGAGATGGAGCCTGGCTCCAGGACCCTGTGAAGCGTGTAGATCCTGCCAGCGTTATTTGGCCTCCATTACACCTGCCTCCATAACACCTACATTCAAATGGGCCGATAAATATTATGTGTACTCCAAGGATATAGAATTTTTTCACACCCTTCATCGAATTTCATAATAGGCATAGATGCCGTAAATGCATGTGGAAGACAGCACCATGTTAAATCTATCCCTTACAACAAAGACTGGAAAAGACTTTATCTGTTTGGAAGAAAAGCATGCTCCTCTGCAACTCTGCAGTTTCAGATTATGAACTACCAGGCCCTAATGCCAAAATATGATCACACCAATTACATCCAAAAAGTATTCAGGAAGTAAAGTCTGTTGTCCAGTGTATCTTATGGATTTTGGGCTGCTGATTATGAAAATCACCATGAAATTTCCCTATCACATACCGCTTTGTACCGTTTTTTGAAATTGCCTATATTTGTTGTTTCAATTAATAATTTAAGTCTATTAAAATGTTGACCACAATGTAAGCTGAAAAGTTTTCTATCTTGTGTCCAAGCATGCCTGGGCATGCAGTGACACTGCACCTAGTGCAGGCCACACACAACATGCAGTGGGAATGCTAAGGCTTAGGCAGGGCGGATGCTGGCAGGACAGGTTTTAGAAAGGCTATAGCACACACCGTTCTATGCATTGCGTTTATATCAGTTTGCATTCATGTTGATGCGCATGCTCTTTGCGTATAGCATATTGTGTGTACTCACAATAAAGCAATTGTATTTTCAGGAGGATTTGTGATAGCAAAATGTCTCGCCAATGTCGCAACAACCACAATAATTTCTTGGCAACTACAGAGCACCAAACTATGTGCAGGTGGTTGACAACATGCTTCAAGCATACAAAACCATGAAGTGCAACATGTCACTAAAGATTCATTTTCTGCATTCGCATTTAGACTTCTTCCCTGCAAATCTTGGTGCAGTCAGTGACGAGCATGGTGAAAAGTTTCACCAGGACATTGCGATTATGGAAAAACGGTATCAGGGCAACTGGAATCCATCAATGCTGGCCGATTATTGTTGGATACTTAAACGAGAAGCCTCAGACACTGAGTACAAATGAAAATCATCAACAAAATATTTTAAGCTCAGTTGATCTATTGCAAAGCGTCAGCACCGTTATGCGATTAAATGCATTAAATTCAATAAAAGTCAATTTCTTGTTTCTCCAAATTCCTACGTGATACACATAGTCTGAAATTTATATTTGTGTTCAGCTTCAAGTGGTCTAGCATAATCTAAAAAAATTTCTGAGGAAGCAACACTTTCGAAAAAATTTGTTGTCCAGTGTTATGGGAAACTTAATGCCTTGACTACCTGCCAAATGAACAAAAAGAACAATTCCAAGTCATCATCAATAAGGATCAGCTGATGGTGAGGATATCGCTACAGATGGCACTAGATGCTGCAGATATAGCAGCCTGCTCAATATTGATGGAGATGGTGATAAAACGAGTGTCCTGGTTCAGGGCTACCAAAGTACAGACAACTGTTGAAGACCTCCCATTCAAGGGCTCTGAGCCATTTGCTAACAAGATGGATGGCTCACTTCACACGTTGAAAGACTCAAAAGCCATGCTGTTCTCACTGGGAATCTACATTCTGGCACTAAAAAGAAAATTCAGTACACATTCATCACATCCCAACCGATCCGGTTGTTGTCGTGCCAAGATGACGGTCATCTTCAAGCGCCTCAGAGCGCACCGCTTCACGTCGGCACCATTTATGTTGACACCAGACTTGTTCATCATCCTCGAAGTCGTTGAGGGGCTGGCCTCGGACACCGAGTGGCAAGGGCCGGAGTTGGGCCTGAGACCACCGCTCCAAGGACTCGGGAGCCCTGAAAAGTAGGGCGACCGAAGTCCCACACGCAGGACAGTGTGTCCCTCACCTGTGCCACATGCAACAGGCTGGGGCTGCTCATAAATGAGCAGAAGTCGACTCTATCCCCAGTGCAGTGAATAGAGTTCATAGGGGCTACCCTGGATGCTTATCAGGCCAGAGCCTTCCTCCCGCAACCTCAGTTTGAGGCTATGGCTGCTATTATCCTCTAGCTGCACCAGTGCCCCGCGACAACAGCCAGGCACTTCCTACAGCTGTTGGGGCACATGTCAGCCTGCACATATGTGGTGAGGCTAGCCCACCTCAAACTCAGGCTGTTCCAGACATGGTTGGCTACAGCATATGTGCTAGCAGGCACCCTTGAACAGGGTGGTCACAGTCTCCCCGTCGGTCCTGGGTTCCCTGAATTGGTGGAGGACCCCTGGGGTAGGGTTGAAGGGTGTCCCCTTCAGGGATCTGGCCCTGTTGGTCACCCTAATCTCTAACGCTTCAGATGTGAGGTTGGGAGCCCACATCAGTGCCAACCTGAGTGCCCAGGGACTCTGGATGGAGGAGGAGAGAAGCCTCCATATCAATGTAAAGGAGCTCAGGGCTGTCAGGCTGGTGTGCAAGGTGTTCCTCAGATTTCTGATTGCCAGAGTGGTGCAGGTGCTGACGGACAATACCGCAGTCATGTTCTATATCAACAGGCGGGGGTGAGAGGGGTGCTCCTCGGCTGGGAAGCCATCAACTTTGGGACTTTGCAGTGAGGCGTGACTTTCATTTGTCTGTCTCTCACCTCCTGGGGGTTAGGAATGACAAGGCAGACCACCGCAGCAGGTCGTTTTTACCCCACCATGACTGGTCTTCATACCTGGAGGTAGTAACTTTCATTTTCCGCAAGTGGGGTGTTCCCCAACTGAACTCATTCACATCGTCCTGGAACAAGAAGTGCCCGAGGTTCTGCTCGCTCTGGGATCGCCAGTCGGGCTCGATATCTGACGTGTTCCTCATCAAGCAGAAGGGACCCTCATGTATGCATTTCCCCCCATTCCACTCCTGCCCAAGGTTCTCTTGAAAATCAAGAGGGACGGGGTGGACGTGATACTCATTGCCCCGGCCTGGCCAAGACAGCATTGGTACAGCATGCTCCTGGACCTGTCGATCGCCACCCCAGTGGAGCTCCTGAGATGACACAACCTGCTTCCCCAGGGCTGTGGTGGCCTTCTGCACCCAGACCTGGACTCCCTGTATCTGATGGCCTGGAAACTCTGTGGTTGACGGAGGGGGAGAGAGCCTGCTCAGAGCAGGTCCAACAAATCCTGCTGGGCAGCAGAAAACCATCAACACAGGTCGTGTACCGGGCCAAGTGGTGGTTTTCCTGATGGTTGGAGTCCTGGGGTATCCTGCCAAGCATCTCTCCTATTCAGGCCATCCTGGAGTACCTGCTACAGCTGAAACTCCAGGGCCTAGCCCTAGCCTCCCTGCAGGTCCACCTGGCGCCTATCTTAGCCATCCATTAGCTGCTAGAGGGGAGATCCCTGTTCTCCAACCCCATGTCAGTCAGGTTCCTTAAGGGGGCAGAGAGTTTATCTGCAGGTCCATGACCCGTGCCTCCCTGGGATCTTAACCTAGTCCTCTCTAGACTTACGGGGCCCCCCTTTGAACCCATGTCTTCATGCCCTCTGCTCGTCCTCTCCGGGAAGGTTGCTTTCCTTGTGGCCATTACCTCAGCTAGGAGGGTTTCTGAGATTAGAGCTTTGACCTTGGAGCCCCCCTACACTGTATTCTTCAAGGATAAGGTGCAGTTGAGACCCTACCCAGCCTTCCTACCTGATGTGATCTCCCAGTTTCATTATAATCAAGAAATCTTCCTCCCCTTGTTTTTTCCCAAACCACACGGTTTGGAGGAGGAGTGGAGGTGGCACTCCCTGCATGTGAGGCAAGCCCTGGCCTACTACATCAACAGGATGAGACCCTTCTGAAAAACAACGCAGCTCTTTGTCGCAGTAGCGGACCGGATGAAAGGATCCCCTGTCTCCACCCAGAGCATCTCCATGTGGATCACCTCCTGCATCAAGTGCTGCTATGAGCTGGTGGACATACCACTTCCAGGGGTCATCACAGCACCCTCGACCAGAGCTCAGGCCTTGTCCACAGCCTTCCTGGAGAGAGTGCCCCTGCAGGACATTTGCAAGGCTGCCACCTGGTTGTCAGTGCGCACCTTCACGTCCCACTATGCCATCATCCAACAGCCAAGGGAGGACCCAGGATTCGGCAGAGCCGTGCTGCAGGCAGCTCACCGGTAACTCCTACCGACCTCCAAGGTATTGCTTTTTAATCACCTATATTGGAATGGATATCAGCAATCACTCGAAGTAGAAAACAGGTCTATTACCAGTAACTGTTGTTCTTCGCGATGTGTTGCTCATATCCATTCCACACCCACCCTCCGTCCCCGCTGTCAGAGTTGGTAGAAGGAAGGGACTGAGAAGCCATAGAGTCAGTGGTGCCTTATGTACCATGGGATGAGCGCGGCACTCCAGGGGGTGCCTGAGCCTACCCTACAGGGTCTGCTAAGGGGAAAAAAGTTCCGGGAACCAGTGCACTGTGGCGTGCACTCACCTATATTGGAATAGATATGAGCAACACATCTCGAAGAACATCAGTTACTGGTAAGCAACCCTGTTTTACTGCACCAAATTAGTAACTTATCTAGAAAACAATAGAGAAGCAAGCAAAAAAAAAAGCACAAGGGGTTACTATAACCCTACAGAAACACTGCAGGTGCTTGCTTGTTTTTGAGGAGGAGTTTTTGTTTTCCTGAAGCCTTTAGCTTTAGCCTTTTCTGTGGTCTAAATTTTAGTAGCACACCTTACCATTGAACTAATATTAGGGTTGGGAGTGGAAATAAAATTTAAATTATAAATTCAATCTCAAACTGTATTTTTAATTTTCATACAGATACACCAAAAGCAGTGCTACAGAACATGATGAAGTATGGGATCCTTCTCTAGAAGAAATTTTTGAAACTGAAACATTAGATATTTTAAACCCTAAAACCATAAAATCTCTACAGAATGAGGATTTAAGATCACTTTCTAACAAAGAACTACAAGTGCAAATCATTCATGTGGTATCCCCAAATAAGATCTTTGTACAATGGCTGTCATCAGAAAGTTTACTAAAAAGGTATTCTAAGAACTAACAAAATAGAAACATTTTATCAGTTAATATTTTTAAAGCCTTACAACTTGTGTTTTTAAAGTATCTTACTATTCTAATCAATTAAAAACAAATTACTGTATCAGCTACTATTTTGCAGTACGCAATCTCTGGTTTTCAAAGCTGTTGCATTTTCTTTACTCCCCTCCCTCCAGTAAACATAGTATGGAAAGCAGTAGATTTGCACTATAAAATGTTTAGCTAAATACATATGCAGTGAAACATCTTATAGTGCTGTGACAGGTTGCTCTACTCACTGCTGAATGGTGCTGCCTCCTGGTGGCTCTGGGGACTAGCTCTGTCAGGCTGATGCCCCTTTTAGTGGTTACACCCTGTCCATTCCTCAACTGCAGCCCCTCTCTCAGGCACGGCAACTGTCCCCTTTGTGACTCAGCCCTCCAGCCCAGTCACTATTGTGGTCCCTCCTTCTGGGGAGGGGAGAGTGTATCAAAATTCCTGCTCTCCAGCTGTCTCAGGCTGTCTTCTGCTTCATTGTCTCACAGTGCCACTCCTGCAGTGGCTGGCAGGGCAACCTGAGCCCTTCCTCTACTCTGGGTCCCAGCTCAGGGATCCGCTATACAACAGTGAAGGTCTGTTCCCTGCACTTTGCTGCCTTTCTCTGAGCTGCTTCCATATCTCAAGCCCTTCTCCACTCCTTTGGGTTTGCCAGTTTCTTTACTCCCTCCTCCCAGGGAGTAACGTCAGGCAACTCATCTCTGTAACCCCTCAAACATACCTCCCTTTTCCCAGTGAGTGACTACATATTTCTTCCCTGCAACACCCTCTGCTTCCAAGTTCCTGTCTTTTGTAGAAGCCCTGCCTGTACCTCACAGGTGAGTTTCTCTCTAATTAGCTGCTTCCACCCTAATTAGCTGATTGGGCTCACCTGGATTAATTCAGCTCTTGCAGGGCCAATGTAGGGAGCAAGCCTCATCACAAGTGCTTGATCTAGCCCCCATTTTAAAATTGAGAATCCAGTTGAATTCAGCGTAAGAAGGTTTGGGGCTGGAGAAATTTTAACATTAAGTCCAAAAAAGACATCATGTCCCCCACCCACAGTTCTTTCATTAATAATCTGACTAAAGTAGCATCAATGACAACCAGTGTTATTTATTGTCCCTGTGCTATAATGCATTTTTTTTAATGTTCTAGAGAACTATATGCATTGGGTTATATCTTTTGCAAAGCTCAGTCATTTCAACTAACTCAAACATCCTTCAACTAAAGACTTCAAAGCAACTGTGTAATGTTAATGTAGCAAGCAGCCTTAGCCCCTGACTACTATATAAGATTTTTGTTGACTATTTTAAAAAAATAGTTTAGCTACAAAGTAAGCCATTTTGCATTAATCACTGTTTTCTGCCTTTTTCTGCCCACTCCCTTTTTTCTTGACTACATGCTACTTGGATTCTCTCCAAATCTGTAGTCTTTCTCTCTATTATTTCTTGAAAATTAAAAGAAGGTGTAAGTGGGATGGGTTAGAAATACTGCTACATAAAAGGACTTTGTTCTCTGAAAGGAATTCTGTGGTTATGAGAATATAGTAACATTACTGCATACAGATAGTTACTGCTGTATCAATACTGTGTACCTGCCACGAAATTACTGAAATATTATTGGTAAGTATTTCAGCAGTAACTGAGTAAATAGCTCCTAAAACCACTGGATAAGTCTTTAGTCTTGGGAGGAGTTGGTTCAGATGTCATAGGTTGTTTTGTTTTGGTTTTTTTATGTTAGTTTACAGGAAATGATGGCCGCTATCTATGAAAATTCCAAATTTGAGCAAGTGAAGTGGGAAAGTGATATGTACTGTGCTGTTCATATACGTGATCTGAACCAGTGGCAAAGAGGCAAAATCAGCAGGGTTGTCTCTGAAACCACTGTAGAGGTAAATATCTCATTAGGTAACATAAGACTTGATTAAATTAGTTTAAAATGTATCCCTTTCAGCTGAAGACACACTTTGTTTTGCTCATTTTGTATCAGTACTTTCTAATTTGTCACTATGATTTTGGGAAGAGTCCAGTTTTAATTGTTATACATTATTGCAAACATTCAAGTCTCATAAAAGTCTGAACAACTTTAGAAGTGGATTTGATAGTTTGGGAAGTGGGAGAGGAGTGACTTTATTGCACTCCAGTTATATTAATAGGAATCAGTCATGCAATGAATAGGAAGAAAGGAAGTTGTTATTTTGTAATAAAGAGCTACTTACTATCCTCTGTAGAATAAGATAGTTACCGTGTGGTCATGTGGATACCTCACTCCTGGCTTCTCTTAAATTCCATCAAACCCTCTCTTACTTTTCAGACCACACCCATTTTGCTTGCTGAGTGGAAGCTGAGTTGGGGGTCTGCATGGTTCTCGTCTCTTATCCCTTCTCATAAAATTTTGAGAAATGGATGTCTGTGACAAAGATCTCCTTTACCACCGTAGTTGGATATGTTGACTTGTTTCATCACACTTGTATCTCTTTAAGGGCTGGTCTATGCTGAGTCATTAGGAGAGTAATTTGCTAACATAGCTAAACTAGGTAAAGCCCTAGTGTAGAGACAATTATTCTTGCATAAAGGAGGCTGATGCTCTGGTTGGGAAATGCCTGATACCAGAATAAATGCATTTGCACTAGGGGGGAGGGATATCCACTTTAACTATGCCAGTATGGTTAGAGGCAAAACTTAAGTGTACACAATACCTAAGATAAGGCAGTGAAATATGAGTACTGACCTTTGGCACTCTGATTGCCGACACTCTTGGTAGTGTAACAGCCTGTATTACAGGAGTTGCCTGCATTCAGTGGCCCAGGCCAGCCTCTTCAGTGGGGAGGGAGGGAAACGGAACTGTCCTTAAAACATTTAGGACAAGGTCAGTCAGATTTTGCAGTATAACCTGGGCAGATTGGAACTCTCCTTGAGGATCAGAGTCTGGCATTTACAGTGTTTTGATGAATGGAGACTTACAGCATGTTCAGAAAATGAACATTTCGGGAAACACAAGTGTAGTGCAGAACAAATTATATGCGCTAGAACTAAAAACATTTAAACAAAATATTTCTTAATCGGCACATCTCTTAGCTTACAAGTACATCCCATCTTATATTTTAAAATAGTTCATGTTCTCTTAAAACCGTTGTCTGGCTTTCCTTTCTGAATTTTGTTCACTTATTTAAACTCCTTGTTTATTTACATATTTTTATCCGCATATATATGTCATTTATTTTAGAAGAGGATATATTCTGTTTATTGAGTGTCATCTTTTTTCAGAACTTTTTTTTCACATTTTTATTTTTCACAGGTAGTGTTATATGATTGTGGTGCTAAAAAAATAGTGAACACCATCAATCTAAGAAAACTAGATGAAAAGCTGAAGACAATTAAGACACTAGTACTGGAGTGCTCCCTAGTAGATATAAGGTAATTTATTCCAAATATATTGGAATAATACTATAAGATATATAATAAGATAGTGGAAGGGCAGTTGTAATTTTTAATGAAGGATTTTTAAAGCCAAGTCGTATACAAGTAAAGCATAAACTATGATGTGGATAGAAAGGTTCTTTGTTTTAAAGTAAGTTACATACTGCAGGCAGGGGGAAGAGAACATTGTTTTCTTGGCTCCTCTGGCCTGCTTCTTATCTCTACTTAAAGTTTGGTCTTCCTAGGCAGCTTGGTAACTGGATCTTTTGGAAATATGAGGGGAGGAATTTTAGCTTTTCTTTCCTGGTCTGTTAGTGGGGGACAGAAGAATTCTTCCCTCAGTTAGGCTGTGGAAATTAGGAGAGAAGACCAAACATGCCTGTAGCACCCTTACCCAGGTGAGTATGCTATGCTACCTCTGGAGAGAAAAAGGAACCACCAGATACATCTTAGCTAACATGTCCTGTAATAATGAGGAAAAATCCAACCTTGCATTAACATTGCTGTCTCAAATTTCTGAAGTGCATTCCTTATAAAATATTACAAATTCTCTTTTTATATTTTTGAGACCATCTTAATCTATTTTAATGGTCCTCTTTTAAATGTAACAATGCTTTTTGATCCTGAAGCAGGTAGTACTATTATTTCTCTTCCTTTTTAGTTCACTGGGATATAATTTTTTTTTCTTAGGGCAGTTTGATAGTTTTTCAAGTTCTGCAGGTGGGTGGCTTCTTTTTATATGCAAGCCTTGAAGACTTCTGTTAAAACTATATTTTCTATTTTACTAAAACAGTGTTTGTTCCATTTTAGACCAGCTGGTGGGAGCGATCAGTGGACAGCAACAGCTTGTGATTGTATCTCGTGTTACCTAACTGGAGCTGTAGCAAACATAATCATACAGGTCTCTAATCAAAATAAGAAATATACATAACATTTTTGTGCAAGCTTGTTTGCCCCTTTTTAGTTACTGAAATGTCACCTTTTCATTAATCATGCTAATTGAAATTTGCACAGATTGTCAGTCTCTGATTGCAGAAACATATCTGGTGGGACCAAATATACTCTCATTTCTACTTGAGTTTTGTTCGTTGTTGCTCACTGAAGCTGTTAGTTCAAACTTAAAGATATGTCCTGAAATATGTCCTTTCTAGATCTTGTAGTCGTTCTGGGACCTGTTCGGTCTGTTGTTGATTGTTACTTTGTATTCCCATATATATGTATTATCTGCTACTCTTAATGCTGTATTAGCTCCTTATCAATTGCCTAACATTTTCTTGAAACTGACAATCTCAGTGCGTCTCTATCCCAAATGGCCCTATCCCATTTTTGAAGAGGTTATTATCAAGTTGCAGCCAGGACACCTTGGCTATATTTGAATTTCTGAGTTTTCCTTGACACTTGACAGCAGGTTTGAGACCCGAATATGACATGGCTGTTATATTGATGCTTGACCCTTACTAGCAAGGGATGAAATGCAAATATTTTGAGTTATTTTTTGTTTAAGCCTTTGAGACCACTGATCATGAGATTTTACTGATATATTTGACGGCATGCTAGACAGCGTTGCCCTTGAGTAGTTCTATTCTTCTTCTGAGAGAAACCAGAGAGTAGTAATGGGCATCTAATCATCTATCCAAGTAATTTCTGCTTTGGAGAAAGGCAAGGTTCTGCTTTGTTACCCCTCCACATGATGTACACAAATTTAATGGAGAGGTAGTGTGGGCTATAGTGCATTTAGAATGTGAATGAAATAGTTGTCAACATAGCTGTTGATCAGCTTTCCTAGTGTCTGACTAAGAGAGGGGCTAGTGAAGAGAGGTCATATACTTATTTATTAGACTAAAACAAAGATAATATTTGTAGGTTGGGGAAGCAACCAGATTAAACAATAAACGTTTTATCAACCCTCTCTCAGTTGAATGAGTTTACTTGACCCAAATTTGTAACTTGAAGACCATGTTGTAGTATCATTGGCTGTTTTGGAAGCTTAGGTAGCAACAGAGGCAAAGAATATATTTTATTTGCTATTATTAGGAATAACAGTATTTGTATTATTGTAGTGCCTTAGAACCATAGTCACAGATCAGAATCCCATAGTTCTAAGCATTGTACAAGCAGAGCAAATTGACAATGTGTCCCATAAATCTTACAATCTAATTCTGAGATAAGAGACAACGAATGGATACAGACAGATGGGAGAGTAGAAGAAAACAATGAGATAATATTGATAAGAATGATAGGCAATAGTCTCAGCACTCCAGCAACCTAACTGTGGTCAAATATTTTGTACATATCCCAGCAAAAGAGTTTTAAGGAGTGATTTGAAGGAAAACAATGAGGTGGCTTTGTGGATGTTCATGGGCAGCTCCTCCCAAGAGTGAGGGGGCAGCATGGGAAAAAACATAGAGGTGCTTGTTCCAAAATTTAGCACGTGGGCACTAGTAGCTGGCATTATGGGCTAATTGGAGCTGCAAGTTGATCTTTGGATACTGACTGTGAGATGGGGGCAAAGTGTAGATATGTCATGAAGGGCCTTGAAAGTGAAGACAAGTAGCTTACATTTGATAAGATAGAGAAGGGGGAACATGTAAAGGGATGCAAAGAGGAGGGTGACCTGGTCAAAGCAAAGAGCTAAGAAAATGATCCTTCCAGCATCATTTTGAATGGATACGAGGAGGCAGTTTTGCATTTGTCAAGGCCAGAGAAAAGGATGTCGCAGTAATCAAGGCACAAGACACTGAAAGCCTGTATGAGTGTTTTAGCTGGGTGGGTGGATGGGAAAAGCCAATTCTTAGATATGTTAGTCAGAAAAAAATCTGCAAGACTTAGATACATAGCCTGGATATGGGACCTCTGGTGAGGTCCAAGTTGAAGATGACACCCAGATTGGTGGCCTGAGTGATAGGTAGTAATCAAGAAAGGAGGTAGTGGGGAGGATTTGGAGAGAAGACGATTAAGAGCTCTGTTTTTAACCATGCTGAGTTTGAGCTGACAAACATTCATGAAACAGGTTAAGGAGATAGGTCTGGAGTAGAGAGGTAGAGCTGTCAATGTAGAGATGATAGATAAATTGGTTTGTGAGATTACCAAGAGGTAATATGTAGGGAGAGAATAGAAAGGGACCAAGTATAGAGCCCTGTAGAACTCCCACTAAAAGTTTATTGGGAGGAGATGAGGAGGATCCTCCAAAGGACATGCTGAAGGAATGATTAAAGAGGTAGTGGGAAGGCCAGGAGAAGACAGTCATGAAAGCCAAGGGAGGAAAAGATTTCAAGAAGAGATGCATTGTCAACTGTGGTGAAAGCAGTTTAACAGGTCAAGCAGGATGAGGATGGTTATGAGATTTTGCTAAGAAGAGGTCATTAGAGATTGTGAGATCAGTTTCAGTTGAGTGGAAGAGGCAGAAGCTGAATTAGAAAAGGTCTAGGATAGAATCAGAAGAGAGGAACTGCAGACAGCAATTGTAAACAGCACATTCAATGAGCTTAGAGATGAAAAGTAAATGGGGTTGTAGTTGGAGAGGCAGGTGGGGTAAAGGATGGGGTGTTTTTTAAGATGGAAGAGACTATGTTCTGTGAGGGAAAAGAGCCAGAGGGGGGGAAATGTTAAGGAAAAGGGTACAGGAAGGGATGGAAGTGGACATGAGGGAGATCAGGAGATAGGATGGGGTCACTGGGGCAAGTGGAGGGTTTAAGGAAGAGAGCTGATGAGAAATTTCTGTGTCTGACTCAGGAAAAGCGAGGGAGTTGGGAAGGGGGAAAAGTCACAGTGTCATTTTTCTCTTGGAAGAAATTGGCATGATCCTATGCAGAAAGGGAACAGGGGGAGAGAAGGTTGACAATGAGTCAAAGGTGGTGAAAAGGTGCCTGGCATTGTGCGTGTGGGCATTCAGTTAAGTTGGGAAAGCAGAATTGTTTAGCTAGGAAAACAGCAGAACTGAAAAAGGAGAGGAAAAATATGTAACTGAAGAAGTCAGCCTGATCTCAGGATTTCCACCAGAGGTTTTCTACAGCATGAGAGCAGAAGTGGATGTTGATAGTGTGCTGGAGTGTGGGTGGGCGGGGGCAAATGAGTCAATGGTACAGTAGCAAGAGCAATGGAGGGAATCAACAATTGTATCCAGGGAAGAAAGGAACCAGCTCTGCTAAAGGAAGGAAGGAAGGAGAGTGCTGGGTGCAGACAAGAAGTCATCAGTGCTGAATCATAGAAAGACCTAGTGACACAACATATAGGGAGTGGGGCTGACAGGTGTGCTAAAAGAGACCAAGTGATGATCCAATAGGAGGAACTCGACAACAGAAAGATGAGAGAGAAAGCAATGACTAGTGAAAGCCAAGTCAAGTGAATGGCTGTTTTCATAAGTGAGAGTTGAATCAGGGCTGCAGGTCAAATGAAGCTGGAGGGAGCAAGAAATGAAGCTCTCATGGTTAATTGCAATAGGGAGCAGTGCCTATGCAAAAGGGTTAGGCAGACTGCTAATGTGACGAGTAGAGAGTTAAAACTGAAAAACGGAAATATTTAAGAAAATGTAAGGTTTGAATTGATGTGTGTTGCATAACAAATCTTCCAGCGGTGGTACCTATGTGTATTCCACACATGGGGTACACATTGTGCATCATGCACCCAAGTCTGGAAATTCTTCAAAGCAGTGTTCATTGGTCCACACGTGAGCCATAGATCTCATGCTCCTGACCGAGGGTACAAGAATCAGTGCAGGTCAGTGCCTCTCCTGTTCCTTCTTACCACCACATGGCCTGGGTCAGAATTGTATCCTCCTTCAACTCGTTGTACAGCCTGTAAAGATATTTGTAAATAGTTGTATTTCTTAGCTTAATAGTTAGTTGAAGTTCATAGTATAGTTAGTATAGAGAGTTTTCTTTCTCCCTGGTTGGGAAAACCTTTCCTGGCTCCAGGACTATGTCCAGAGCCCCAGGATTCAATAATTGCATGTCTTGCCCTCCTTACGTTATCAGTGACAAATATC
Source organism: Mesoclemmys tuberculata (assembly GCA_007922155.1). Lineage (NCBI taxonomy): Eukaryota > Metazoa > Chordata > Testudines > Chelidae > Mesoclemmys > Mesoclemmys tuberculata. The sequence continues at coordinate 71,910,292 of ML675618.1, read as the reverse complement.
AGCTCTGTCTCTACTGTCTGGATAAGTTACTGCACTTTACAGAGATATGTATCTGTTGCTCTTTCCCATCCAGAACTCTTAAGTCCAGGATCTTCACCTGAGAAAGCCATGAAGCCTCTCTGATCTGGGGCAGGGAGATCCCCTGTACATTGGCTTCAGCTAACCAGCAGGGCCCCTCCAAGCATGTGCTTGGGAGCAGAGCTGCCAGCGACTAAGCCCAAGGACTCTTCATCCAGAACTTCGCTTGAGAATAGAGAGCACTCTGATAGGTGTTAAGACAGACCTCCTGCCCCATCAAGGACTGTCCATGAGAGAGTTGCTTTCTCCCTGAGCCTGTGCAGATTGAGTGAGATGACATGCACAGAACCTAAGGAACCAGCTCTGATAAAGACTTCCAAGTTGGAGGCAAAGCACGTAAAAAGAAAGATCTGCCAGTTCCATTGATCACCTCAGTACCGAAGCATAAGGACAGACGTTCGCCAGTTCAGTCTACAGGTGCTGGTACAGACCCATCGTTAGTACAGTCTTGTTTGTCTGAAGATCATCCATCTGCTGTAGATGCACCCGGTCCATTGTTCTTGACGGCCTGAACCATTCAGACACCAGGGTATACGGAGACTGACTTATCACTGGTGGATATATTCCTCCCTTATCCAGTCTCCACTTCTCTCCAGCCTTGCTCTCCTGAGGGATGTTATTACTCTGGAGGAGGAGTCTATGTTGGTGTCCCAAGAAATCCCATCTGGCAGAAGTACTCCGGTACCAACATCCTCGCTGCTACTGGTGGAGCACTTTTCAGATTTAAATGAGTCAGAGGGGATAGCTGCTCTGGTATCTCTGCAGAGACAGTCAAGCCCTGACCAATAGTCAAGGAGTTATACTCTAGTCTTTCTGGTATGACCCTCCCAGTGACCTCTGGCACTGATTCTCCTGTGGTCCTCCACAACTGGCTGATCCCTCTTTCTGGCCAATTTGGGGTCAATGAGATCCTTATGGCATGTATCCGGGTCCTCCTTGAGAGTCGTACTGGTCCTGTCCCTCCCGCCAGTCAGATCTGTTGGTGTACAAGGAGGAGGAGGTTGACCAGGAGCCAGAGGTAGTAACATTTCCCACTGGTTTCTCCTCCTCATACCCAGATGAAGCAGTCACTCCTTCCCCACCATATCTGCCACATGACCATCTGCAGTATCAGGAGTTACTGCAAAGAGTTGCCAATGACTTCCAGATTCCACTAGAGGAGGTCCAGGACCATCCAACACCTAGATAGCCTGCAATCTCAGGGACCAGAAAAGGCGGCGCTCCCAATCAATGAGGCCATACTAGAACTGGCCATAGTGCGATGTCACACTCCTAGGATCCTGTGCCCCAACCCTAAAGAAAGCAAAGAAGAGAGATTTTGTTCTAGCTAAGGGAGGTGAATTTTGGTTTTCCCATCCTGCCCCCAGGCACTGTCGTTCAGGAAGCTACAGAACAGGCTTGTTTACTTTATCAAAGGGCCACCCCTACAGATAAGGGCTCTCACAGACTGGAGTTCCTGGGAAGGAAGGTCGTCTCCTCCGCAGGCCTGCAGTTTTGTGTCACCAACTACGAAGCCCTAATAGCAAAATACAATTTTAATTACTATTCCAGACTTGAGGACTTCATAGATGAGCTTCCCACAGGGAACAGAGCCCAATTTCTCAGTCCCTTTTAGTTGAGGGAAAGGTGGTGGCAAAAATAGCTCTCCAGACCATAGTGGATGCAGCAGACATAGCTTTCAGAAGTCTGGCCATGGGCTTAATCATGAGGAGGGACTCTTGGCTGCAGTCAGAACACAATCCAGGACCTCCCCTTTGATGAGTCAGATCTCTTTCATGAAAGAATGGACAAATCCCTGCATTCATTAAAGGACTTGAGATCAACTCTGTGTTCCTTGGGGAACACAGTCCCCAGGAGGAAACACCAGAGACAATCTTGTAGACCAAGGCCGCTCCCCTCCTCATGCACCTTATCAGCTCCCAGCCAAGTATCCTTGCAAATGCCAGAGGGTTCTCTGCCCCCTATACTGCCACAGCCCCTACTAATCCCCAGCTGCCATCCTGGACATATTGGTTGAGACCTGTGTACCACCACTGATGCTGCTCATCTCTTCCCCATCACCTTTGGGGGCTGTCTCACACTATTTGCCCACAATTGGAGGAGCTCTCTAGAGAGAGTTAGATTTTGGAGATTATCCATCAGAGATGCTTCAGAGTTCCTCTCCTTTCCTCCTCACAAACTCCCTTCCCAGTCTCCCTTCAGAGACCACTCTCATGAGGTGATTCTTGAACAGGAAGCAGAATCCCTTTTACTCCAAAAGAACACATCCTGCCTCAGTATCCTGGGAGGGGGTTCTACTCCGCGTAACTCCTAGTTCCCAAAAAAGATGGAAGTCCATCCTGGAGCTTTGGCAACTCAATATTTTCATTTGAAAGTTGAAATTCTGGGTGATTGTTACTGAAGGGAGGAGATTATCTATACCAAGGGGTGTGGTTAGGATAGGTGAAGGATGCATATTTTCATGTGGATATTAATCCCTCACACAGGAAGTTCCTGTATTTTTGGGTAGGAGAGGAACACTTCCAGGTTCAAGTCCTCCCCCTTGGACTAGCAATGGCACCCAGAATATTTATAAAAGTTTTCTCTGTCCTAGCACCCCAGATAAGATGCCAAGGCTATACTGTATTATCAGACCTGGATGATTGGCTCCTAGTAGGTCAGTCATGTCAGGAGGTCAAGTCAGTGACAAGGTTACTCATACAGCATTTAGCAGCCATAGATGTTTACATAAACATAGAAAAGTCCATTTATCACCCACAAGGACAATACATTTTATAGGGGCAATGCTGGACTCAGTCTCAGAAGTGGTATTCTTTCCCACAGACAGGTTTCATATAATGAACAACCATATTTCATTCATAACCCGCAAACCACAGTGCACAGATGCCTTTCACTACTAGGCTGCATGCACCTATCTGGCACTGTTCTCTAAGCTTGACTTCCAGTGCCTGCAAATTTTGCTCCATTTGATGTGTCGACTGAACAAGGACCGTATAAACTGCAAAGTTGCCAGATGCACCAGAATTATCACCTCCCTTGCTTGGTGGTCAGACCGGGAAAAGTTCGTGGCTTTCCTCACATTCCACAGGTCGTAGGGAAGATGTGTCATGACAGAGTCAATATCATTCTCTTAGCACCCTACTGTCTCAGACAGTTCTGGTTCACAGACCTAACAATGTCAGCCCACCCTCCAATTAGGGTTTGCCTATTTCCAGGCCCCCCAACCCAGGATGAAGAGAAAATGAAACATCCTGTCTGGGCTCACTCCACCTCATGGCCTGGTGTTTGGATGGGTGTGGGAAATAGAATGTTCATGCTTTTCTGCTATTTAGACTGTCAATAACCAAAGTAGAAATCATTCTTATAGAACTTCTTATCTGGCCAAATGTAGATGCTTTTTGGTCTGGGCACAAGTCCACTAACATTCTTCAGCCACCACAAGAATCCTGGTTGTCCTAGACTATCTCCTGTCCCAGAAGTCCTGAGGTATCTCTTAGTTCATTGCAAGTATACCTAACAGCAATTAGTGCCTTCCTCCTCTGATAGGAAGACGTTCCCATCTTTACTCATCGAGCTTTCTTATGGATTATGAAAAACCTAATCAATATCTTCCCACCAATGATCAAACCTACACCTCAATGGGACCTTAATTTTATCCTCTTGATAGTCACAGGTTCCCCTTTTGAATCCACGGTGATGTGTTCCATGACTCACTTGTCAGTGAAGGTGGTGTTCTTAGTGTCTATCACTCCAGCCAGGAGAGTCAGTGAGCTCAGAGCCATCGTGGCGTACCCTTAAACTTTTTTTTTTTTTTTTGGTGAAAAACAGTGTATCTTTGACTATACTTCAGGTTTTCCCCAAAATTGTTTCTAAATTCCACATCAATCAAAGTATACGCTTAACTGAGTTTTTTTTAACACCTTCCACTGAAGACAAGAGATTTCACTCTCTTGATGTCCGGGGTGTTCTGGTGTTCTACTGACAAATAACCAAACCCATTAGGAAACTAGAGACTTTTTATCACCTCAATGGAGATCTCACAGTCAAGCCATATTTTCCCAGAGGATTTCTAGCTGGATATCAGGATGCATCCTGAAGTGCTATAAGGTAATGAAAAGCCAGGGAGGTCACAGCTCGCGCCACACAAGCATGGCTTCCGTATAATTACATTCCTGTGTACGACATCTACAAGGCAGACACCTGGAGTTCCATTTACATGTTCACAACATACTATGCTTTAGTTCATGCCTTAGCTGCAGATGCAGTGGTGAAATTTGCAGTATTGCAGATGTCTCTGCTACCAACTTCCTCACGTCCACCTCCAATCTGAGCACTGCTTGACAATCACCCAGTTTTGGAATACATGTAGGGACTACCACTCAAAGATGAAATGGAAGTTACTTATTGTAACTGGAAGTTCTTTGAGTTGTGAAGTCGCTGTCTATATTACACTACCTGCCCTCCATCCCCTCTTCTTCAGATCCTGTGGGATTATGGTAAGAGGAGGAACTAGAGAGCCATTTACCCACATTGACTCTTATACCCTGGGTTGGGAGCACAAGATCTACGGAGTATGTGTCGGCCAACAGAGGTTGCTTTGAAGAATTTCCAGACATGGGCACTCATGAGTACCCCATGTGTGGAATACAGATAAGGAAAACTGATCTCAAAGAACTTCCAGTTGTAGTAAGTAACCTCCATGTCTTAAATTCCTTTCAGGAAAATGATGGATCTCAGCCATTACCTGTGAAAATATTTTGCAGTGATGAAGCAGGACAGTTTATTGATATTTCTGAATATCTTATTAAAAAAGGTCTGGCTTTCAGAAACAAAAGGTATGGATATTCTTTTTAATATTACATTATTTCAAATTTCCTCCTTTAGGCTACTTGCAAAGTTGACATATACAAATTGGCATTTGTGTTACTGTTATAAGTAAAATGAAAACTTACATTCTCTTCTGAGAACTTTATGGACAGATGAGCATTTAAAATTTATATGTGATAGAACATATTATCACCAGCACAGTCCTAATTCACTTTGTAATTGCATATGCTGATGAGTTAAGTGTATTATGATACCTGCTTTATTAAAATGAATAGCTATATTTTCAAACTTTGATCATTTTTATTTTTTATTTATATTATCTTACTTTTTCATGCTTTGGAGTTTCTCATTATTTTGATGTTTTGTGTTGAATCTGATAGAACTCACGAAATGGACGTAGGTGATATAGATCCTGAGAAACCTCTTGAAGTTCCCTTGAAGCAAGAGAGTCCATGCTTAAATGAACTGATTCCAGAAACTAAAAGTACACTGAAGTGTTTAGTGCCAGAGAAAGAAGTTACTCTTTCTATTAATGAATATAAAGAATATGAATCAAAGAAACCAGTGCTCAAGTCAAGAATGGATGAAGCATATAAACCTCCAATTATACCTGACACAAAAGTATTTCAGGCTATAATAAGCTGTATTGGAGATGATGGAACTATCTATATGGTACCCAAATCGTTAGGTAAGGTTTTCAATTACAGAAAATAGAATGCCTTTATCGTTCAGTTAATAATGGAGACCTACCAGCTCAGTACTAGAGCATACATGGTCATTGGAGATTCCATGCTTCGGATGTGACAAGCTCCTTTTCACTATCTCTGTTATCTATGCAAAGGTAGTCTGGAAGTTAAAAGTCCTGTGGCTTTAAAAGAAAAAATAAATGGGTGAAATAACTTGTAAGCCAATTTCATACTAAACTATACAAATTCTTAAAAGAAGAAAAAAAATTGCTGTTAAACATAAATAGGGTTTACATTTTATCAGGATACAACATGACATCTGGTTTGATAAACCATACAAGGATAAATAGTCCAAGATTCTGGGAAAGAAATCTAGGACATACACACACAAAAAAATTCCAGAAGATGACACCCTGTACAAAAGGCATACATTTCCATTTCTAATTTTTGCTGCCCTCTTCACAATAGTCTGACTGCTTTAAATGTGCTGTCGGATTGCATAGTTTATCAGACATAGCATAATAGCCTTTGGCCACATTTGGGAAAAGAAATTAACCTTGTAACACTGCATCTTGAATATGAGGTGAATATACACCCAGTTTAAGGCTGGGATTTGCAAAGAGGCCTAAGGTAGTTAGATGTCCAAATGTCAGTGACTTTTAGTAGGAGTTAGGTCCTAATTCTTTTAGCCCCTTTGAAAATTCCAGCCTAATTGACTCAGTATCTTTTGTATTTTTAATTTATACTAGTTTATTGCTTATTAGAAATCCACTTGGTAGTCTTAAAGTAAGATTTTTTGTTTATCTATTAAAGATTAGATCTGCAGATTACAAAATTAGAAATACATATCTTATAAAACAAATTAATAACTATCCCCTCCCCATTCCGCTCAGACCAGATCTGGGGATTCTGTGTTTCTCTTGCAATAGTTGATATGACTTGTATGTAAAGCAAATCAGGGACTTTTGGGCAAACCTGTTGGTGTCAAGTAGGTCTCTAAAATGTCATTGTATTGCTGCTACTTCTGAAACTCTTTGTTCATTGCTGCTGTATCACAGTTGTATTTATATCAGCTTCCCCCCCTTTTTGACAGCAATGATAAGTTGTCACAAAACCTTATTTTCAGACCCTTCACTTCAGAGATACAATACATAATTAGTAGTTGCTTCTGTGATACCGTTCCCTCTTCAGTTCAACAACCTGCCTTCTGACATGCCTAAAATTTACCCAGAATACTTTTGGTAACCATAGCTGTTCAGTACACCTAGAGTTCTTCTGTATGTCAGGAACCTCCACCAGTTTGCTGTACTGACTTCTGTCATTAAGAACGAAGATATCTGGTTATGAATCAGTTGACTCTACAAATAAATAAGGAAGCAATCCTAGATGTCTTTCCAAAGTAATAGAATCCTGGGTTATTTATCCTTATATTCTCAATAATAGCAATAACTTCCTCGGGTGTGGTTTATCAAACCAAACTTCATGTTTTATCCTAATAAAATATAAATCCTAATTACATTTAGTAGCGACTTTTTTCATCTTTTAAGAATTTGTGTAAGTATGAAATTGGCTTACAAGTTATTTCAGCCATTGTCATTAGGTTGTGTTAGATGGTTTAAAATATAGAAAATGTATTTTGCATAACATAATCCCTAAATTTGCCACTGTTATTCCAGCACAATGGAATTATAAGAACTTGCAATAGGTAAGAGTCCCAACCTAGTTGTAAGACATTTGGGAATTAAAATGTGAAAAGCTGTATAGTTTAACCTCTAAATTATTGTCCTACAGATCCAGCCTAGTTTAAATATAGATTTAGTGATTAAAATAATTATTTGCACTTACCAGTAATCGGAAATCTGTTTTTTGAATTTCACTTTCTCTTTTACTCAATTCTTATTCAGAAAGTGAACTAAACAAATTGATGACTGATATACAAAATAACTTCAAATGTCTTGGTCTTCTGGAACAATATTGTTGGAAGAATGAAGATGCTTGTGTTGTAAGAGGAGCAGATACCATGTGGTATCGAGGCAAAGTTATAGAAGGTGGTGGTAGTTTAATCAGGGTGAGTTTGATTTTTTTTTCTCTTTTATGACCAAATGGTATAATAAGGGAAGTTCATAAAAACATAACGGATCAGACCAATGGTCCATGTAGCCCAGTATCCTGTCTTTGAACAGTGACCAATGACCAGAGCTTCAGAGTGAATGCTCAGAACAGGGCAATTATGAAGTGATCCATCCCATATCATCCAGTCCCAGCTTCTGGCAGCTGGAGAATTAGGGACACCCAAACCATGTGGTTGCATCCCATGATCATTTTGGCTATTAGCCATTGGTGGCCCTATCCTCCATGAACGTATCCAATTCTTTTTGGAACCCTGTTATACTTTTGGCCTTCACAACATCCCTTGGCAACAAGTTTCACAGGTTTAGTATGTATCATGTGAGTAAGTGTTTGTTTTAAACCTGTTGTCTATTAAGTTTATTGCATGACCCCTAGTTCTTAAGTGAAGGAGTAAGTAACACTTCCTTATTCATTTTCTTTACACCATTCATGATTTTGTAGATCTCTACCATATTCCCTCTTAACCATCTCTTTTCCAAGATGAACAGTCCCAGTCATTTTAATCTCTCTTCTTTTAGAAGCTATTCCATACTCTTTATTGCCCTTCTCTGTACTTTTTCAAATCTAATATACCTTTTTTTGATGGGGTGACCAGAACTGCATGCAGTATTCAAGGTGTGGGCATACCATGGAGTTATATAGCAGCAATTATGATTTTTCTTATTATCTATCCCTTTCCTAATGATTCCTAACATTGTTTGCATTTTTGACTCTTGCTGCACTTTAAGCAGACGTTTTCAGAGAACGATCCTCAGAGGATTTCAAGATCTTTCTTGAGTTGTAATGGCTAATTTAGAACCCATCCTTTTGTATGTGTATTTGGAATTATATTTTTCCTGTGCATTGCTTTGCACAGATAAGCATTGAATTGTATCTGCCATTTTGTTTCCCAGTCACTCAGTTTTGTGTGAGGTCCCTTTTGTAACTTTTAGCATTCAGTTTTGGGCTTACCTACCTTGAGTAGTTTAGTATCGTCTGCAAACTTTGCTATCTAGAGGAGCTTTCCTCTTATCCCATGTCTACTTAGATTGCTTATCAGCCTTTGTTGAGAGATCTTGTCAAGGACATTCTGAAAGTCCCAGTGAACTGTATGGGCTGGATCTGGCTTGTCCATGTTTGATTTCCCTTTACAAAAGCCATGTTGGCTCTTATCCAACAAATTGTGTTCACCTATGTGTCTGATGATTCTGTTCTTTACTATAGTACTACAGTTTGCCTGGTACTGAAGCTAAGCTTATCAGCCTGTAATTACTAGGATCGCTTCTGGAGCCTTTTGAAAAAATTCACCTTCAATCATCTGGTAAAGAGGCTGATGTATGCAACAGATTACATATCAAAGTTGTTAGTTCCACTATTTCATATTTAAGTTCCTTCGGAACTCTTGGGTGAATATCACTTAGTTCTGGTGATTTATTAGTGTTTAATTTATCAGTTTGTTCCAAAAACTTCTTTATTGACTTGTCATCTGAGACAATTCCTCAGATTTGTCACCTTAACAATTATGGCTCACATGTGGGAATCTCCATCGCATCCTCTGCAGTGAAAACCAATGCAAAGAATTCATTTAGCTTTTGTGTGACAATCTTGTCTTCTGTGAGTGCTTCTTTAGCATGTTAATTGGTCAGTGGTACCACTGGGTTTTTTTGGCAGGCTTCCTGCCTCTGATATACTTTAAAAAGTTTTGCTATTAGTTTTTGTGTCTTTTGCTAGTTGCTGTTTAGATTCTTTGTTGGTCTTCTTTATTACACTTGACATGCCAGAGTTAATGCTCCTTTTTATTTTCCACAGTAGCATTTGACTAATTTGACTCTAAAGGATTTGACTCTAAAGGATGCCTTTATGCTTCTAACGCCTCTTTGATTCTGCAATTTAGCCATTGTGGTAGTGTTTTGGTCCTTTTTTGTGTGTGTGTGTTTTTTTTTTTGTTTTTTTTTGGGGTATACATTTTGTTTGAGCATCTATTGTGGTGTTTTAAAAAGTTTCCATGCAGTTTGCAGGCATGTCACTATTGTGATAGTTCTTTTTAATTTCCATTTAACTGGCTTCCTCATTTTTGTGTAGTTACCCATTTTTGAAGTTAAATGTTACTGTTTTATAGGCTTCTTTGGTATTCCCACCTCTCCCACAAGGATGTTAAATTTAATTTCATTATGATCACTATTACTGGGTGATTCAGATATAGATAGGTAGCTGTATGAGGTAACATATACTCAGTTCACGTCCTCTGTCATTCAGATGACCATTCAGTCAAAGATACCTACCTATTTAGAGGCTGATGCCACTAATTTTGAAGAGGAACTGTGCCTTTTCTGTTTACTTACTTTACTGTGACCTGATCCTTTGTCTTCAAGCAAACCATTCACAATATGATCATCATGAAACATTTCACTTTTTTAAAAAAGTTTACTTATTTTGAAAAGGTGACCATATTCAAGAAAGGAAGAAATCCGTAACTAAGACAGAATTACAGCCAAACTTCTACACTTTTAGGAGAACTATTTTACTATAGCCAGCAAAACCAAAAATGGAAATATCACCCTGTGCAGTCTTCTCAGCATACGCACAACATATGTCTCAGATGGCACATGACTAGGATTTATCACCGAATGTGGTCCACTGGTTGGATCATTAGCTTTCCCAGGCCAGGTACTGATGGAGTGTGACATGAACACTGATTCATGCCTCCCACCCTGTGCATTAATGTAGTTCTTCAAGATGTGTGTCCCTGTGGATGCTCTACTTCAGGCACGCATGCGCCTCTTAAGTCCTCCATTAGCGATTTCTAGCTAGTGGTATCTGTTCGGCATGTTCATGCACCCTGTGCCGCCTCGTGGTAGATGTTGAGGCTAGAGAGGGGTGGATGGGCAAACCGCCCTTGTTTCCTTCTCTACCACCTTGGCCCAAGATGGAACACTAGCATGTCTGCCTGGACCATACTAGGTGTGACACACTGTGCCTGAAAGCAACATCCCAGAACCCTGTATTCACCATTGTCATGTGATTATGATATGTTCTGTACAAAATATGCCTTGTAAGGTATCATTTTAAAAATCTTGATGGGGCTAAGGATTAATATCCTGGTGAATTGCATGTGCTATAAGGTGGTAAACTCCTTCACAGCCTTTCAGGCACAACAATGAAGTGGCCAAACAGTGTTAATGACTCACTAACACCCAGCAAGAAGAGTTCATTATTCATTATCCTGAAGACTGTATATAATGGGGACTTCACAGAGGGAAGCATGTAGGCAATGAACACTCCTTAACCAATGAGGGTGGCAACCCCAGGTCACAAGCATCAATAAAAGAAGGGGATTGACATCACTTGGCTTCACTTCCCTGTAGCTGAACACTGAAAGGCATGTCTAGAAGACAAAAGGACTTTGAAGGAGGGAGGGAGCCCCAGGCAGGGAAGGCTGTCCCAGCCTGCATTTAAGGAACTGTTTATACCAGCTGACAAGAGTGAGATATTGCTAATTCCAGTCCCGTTCAATACTATAGAATTTAGACTGCAAGCTTATTTTGATTTCTTTGGTAACTACCTCTGATCTCTTTTTACGCTTACCATTTATAATCACTTAAAATTTATTTTTCTGTTTATAAATATGTTTTATAATTTTACCTAAAACAGTGTGTCTTAGCTGAAGTGCTTAGAAAATCTTAGCTCAATAAGAAAAGCTGGTACTTATCCCGTTCACATTGAGGGAAGTGTGGACTCTGTTCAATGCGAGATGGTAACTCCTGTAGGGTAAGGCTTGGAAAGCTGGGGGGAAATTGCCTAGTGCCTGGATTTATATTTGATCAGGAATGATATTCCTGGTAACCGGGTCCAGAGGGGCTGGCTATTTGACACCTGCAGAGCATCATGAGAGCCGACCTCAAGCTGGATAGCTAAGCGGGCACAGCGATTTCCACAGCTTCTAGTCAGCACCCCAGTGATGCATTTCTGTGACGCTAGGGCTCCCCCCCACCTTTCTCCAAAGTTAGGAAGTTGTTAGTATAGTTAGTTTTAGGCAAGAGGATTGTGTTCCTGTTGGGGTATGCCTGGTTTGCTAGGCTTCAAATGCCACCTCTCTTGCCAGGTGGGGGGACAGACACTGCAAGTGTGTCCATTGCCTGGAAGGGTCCCACATCTCCCAGAATTGTTCCTCCTGTTTGGCTCGTGAGTCCAGGGCTAGGAAGAACAGAGAGAGAAAGCTCAGGATGTTGGTGATGGAATGTTTCCTGCAATCACCCTTCTTAGCCATCTCAGGAGGCCCCACCGTACATTTGTCCCTGGACAGATCCAGCACCCTGTCAACTTTTGGTTATGCTTCCCCTAAGAACGTGAAGCTTTGGAGTATGCTAAGACGACTCCCAAAAAGAGGAGTGCAGAATGTGTATCTATGGAACCAGCTCCAGAAAAGACCAGATCCCCATTGAGGTCCTTGGTTTCCGAGGGTACCTTTCAGGCAAAGGACTCTTCTTCTGGTACTGTGGCCCTGTGAAGCCCTGGTGCTCCAAGGACAGCTCCAGTAGGGCACCTACATAGTCCATCAAGCTCAACCCCGTCATTTGCACTAAAGCAGTTCGCTCAGTCTTTAATACCATCATGTGCTTTAATCCAGCCATTGGTACCAATACAAGTAGCTCAGCCAGGGTTGCCTGTACAAGTGGTACCCATGGTACTGAATAAGTATCTGCATCTGATATCTACAAAGCTTGAGGTATGCTTATCATTGGTACTGTCAGCTCCAGCTGCTGCAGCCTCATCTGCAGCGTCAATACTGGGATCCTTGTTTGTACCACAGGAATTCATGTATTCAAAGGACTTCTCGGTGTTGGATGAACCAGAGTCCTCACTGGTGACAAGTACCGAGTGTTTCTTGGTGCTAAGACCTCGGTTTCTGAGTTGCTGCTCCATGGTATAGGACTCCCGTCCATCCACACTGGCTATGCCCCTCATGGGAGGAAGTGGATGGTAGAAGAGGAGGCCCAATCAGTCTTCTTGATTTCTGTTAGGGGATCTCCTATACACTGCTTTGGGAATCCCCCTTTGTGATGTTGTAGGATTAAAACTGTTAAACAATTGCAACAAATCTTGTACAAAATACGGCATGTAAAGTGTCAATGGAAAAGTTATGATTTGCTGAGTTTGATTATCCTGTTTATATGCATGAATAATTTTTGTATCTGAAGTTATAAATGTTGACTATGTACTGGCGTCCTATACATGTGCTGTATTCCTGGGCAACACCCACCAGGTAAAATCTACATTGAAGCCAGACAGCTGTGTGTTGATGGCCCATCTAAAGCAATTAGCTCTCGCAGCAGGCCATAGAAGAAATTCATCCCACCCAGCAGGCCTTCCTTGGGATGCCTCAGCCAGAATATGGGTAATGCCTGCCCCTGTAAGTCATCAAAGCATGTAAGGGCATGCAACTTGCTCATGTAACCCTGGACTCTATCTTATGCCTGTAATTTTCTGCAAATTGAGACCGAGAGCTTAGTTTGGGACAGTAAAATTCCATCCACATGGGAGAGGGTATAAAGAAGACCCTGGCAACATCTCTGTTTGGTCTTCATTTCCTGCTTCATTTCTCTGGACTGGATTTCTAACAAGGAAGCTCTTCACAAAAACTGATGGCCCCCAAGCTGTTTGGGTAATTTCCAGAGAGACTTTTGCAAACCAGCAGTTTATTCCATCACTGTTTCAAACCTCTGAACTTTGCAATGATTTTATATATAGGATTTCCTTAACTATTTTAACTGTCGCCTTTTCTCTTAAAAATAAACTTTTAGATTTTAGCCACTAAAAGATTGGCAACAGCATGATTATTGGGTAAGATATGAGCTATATATTGACCTGACTGTGATTGATCTCTTGAGATCAAAAGAACCCTTTGTTTGATTAAATTTGTTTTAGTAACCACTCATAAAATCCAGTGTCTCGGTGGTGAAGCAAAAGCTAGAATGCCTAAGACTGCATTTTTGACTTTTTGTTAACCAGTGTGGTGAGACAGAAGTTTACTTTTCTTACTGTCTTGGTATATGTAATGATTGAGTATCCACCAGTCTGTGGCGAGTCTGCCTCCATTTCTCAGCCATTTGTCCTGAATCAGGTGTACTCCGCTGTGACCCGCTGAGGCACATGACATCCCTCATGAAGGGAGGATTTTACAGCTCATCAAGGACAGTGGAACCAACCTTGTATGCTACCCATGCTTCCTTATGGACCACCATAATGGTCATATTGGGACCAGTGGGCTGCCTGTTGGCAGCAATGCAACAGACCACTGGTATCCATTCAAGGAGAGCTCGTTTTACATCCTCTGTCTACCCACCTCGCAGGAGGAGACATTTGAGTAGCAGGAAGCTAAAGCAAATGAAGAAGTCACCCTTCAGACTTCCATTTCATTGTCGCTGCCGGATGAGGCAGTTATGCTTCCCCTACCTTCCGTTGTCATTGACTTCAGGCAATTCCAGGACCTCATTTGAAGGGTAGCTGATATTTTATAGATTCCTCTGGAGGAAGTCAAAGATCAGTTACACAAGCTGCTAGATATTTTGCAGACAGCAACGCCTCCAGTGTGGTGCTGCCTCTTAAAGAGGCTCTCCTGGGTCTGGCTAAGATGGTATGGCAGATACTGGTCACTATTCCACCAACATGCAAAAGGGAGGACAAGAAGTACTACATGCCACCTAAGAAGTCTGAATTTTTATTTTCCCATCTCTCTCTCCCCTTTCTGTGTAGTGGATGCTGTGAATGAATGGAGGAGGCAGCACTTTGAGAACTGCTTCATGTGATAAAGACCTGAAATGACTGCATCTCTTTGGATGAAAGTCTGTCTTGTCTACAATCCTGCAGTTTCGGACCACAAAGTGTGAGGCGATTCTGACCAAATATAATTTTACTAATTGGCTCACAGCCTTTATTGAACAGCTGCTAAAGGACTGTGGGGAGAATTCCAGTTTATTGCTGCAGAGGGTCAAGTGATGGCCAGAATGCCTCTCCAGGTGTCCCTAGATGATGTGTTCACTGCTGCCTGATCCATCTCCATGGTGGTAGTTATGCACTAGGTGTCATGGCTCCAACTTTTGGCTTGAATCACGGGATGATCTGACAAATAATTGTGGCTGAGTAGTGAACAAGACATGGAAAATCAGAGAAAAGGAATAATGGACCTTTATTAATTGTGGTGATTTGGAAAAGCTTGAAGATCTATTTGTTTATGAAATTTTGCTAGAACAATATAAACTCATGTGTTACGTTATGCCTGCTAATTTTTTTGATAACCAGACATTTTGCTGTCATTATCGATATGCAGGGTTGATGGTGGGAGCCCTGCTGTGTGCGGGGCTGATAGCGGGAATCCCACTGCTGTAATAAGCAGGATAAATGGGGTTCTACTGTACTAACAGTGAAAAAAGTGTGTTGCAAACCTCAAAACGTATGCAAAATTGTGGATTGTGCAAAGTAAGCTAATTAAACTCAAAATTGTGGTGGAAGCCTAATATATTGCAGGATTTGCAATATCGCAAAATAAGTAGGCCTTAGTCAGAAGTTGTTCTGTAGCACTTTAAAGACTAACACATCTATTTTTTGCAAGCATAAGCTTTCATGTGCTTTAACCCACTTCACCAGATGCAGGGAATGGAAATCAGATAGGTGTGTGTGTGTGTGTGTGTGTGTGTGTGTGTGTCAAGGGAAGGGTACAACAATGAGTGGGGTAGGTAATGGCAAAGTCCATACAGTTAGAGTAAGTGAGCCTATTCACAACCATTGATTAGAAGGTGAGACTGTGTGAACAGTGATAATTACTTCTTGTAATGAGAGAACCATTCCAAGTCTCTATTCAGACCCAGTCTGATTGAGTCAAGTTTGCAGATCAGTTCTAGCTCTGCAGTTTCTCTTTGAAGTCTGTTTTTGAAGTTTTTTTTTGTTGAAGTATGGCAACTTTCAAGTTGGCTACAGAGTGTCGTGGGGCTCTCCAACTGGTTTATGGGTGTTTCCATGTTTTATGTCTGATTTGTGTCCATTCATTTTTTTGCATAGCAACAGTCCGGTTTGGCCAATGTACATGGCAGAGGGGCATCGCTGGCACATGATGGCATATATTACATTAGTAGATGTGCAAGTGAATGAGCTCCTTATGGTGTGGCTGATGTGGCTAGGACTTGTGATGGTTCAGTAGAGTCGATGTGTGGGCAGAGCTGGCAAGGGAGTTTGTTGCTGGGATAGGTTCCTGGCTTACAAATTAAACTTTTGGCTTTTTAGGTAGAATTTTTAAGGCTTCCCAGCCAGTTACAGGCTGAAAAAGATTGGAAAGGTCTGGTTTTATCAGAGGGAGAGAGCAATTATGCTTAGCACTTTTAATTATTAGGGCATATGTGGCCTGGTTGGAAGCTGTAGATGGTTGGACTTGTACATTTTTGTTTATTAAAGCTGTGGTTTATTTAGCCAGTTTAGGGCTGGATATATGCCCTTTTTAAATTTTGTTGGACACTATGTACTTAAGAGGGGTGTGGGCTGTTAGCAAAATAATTGGGACAGAACTAGTAAGGTATTGCCAGTGTCCCAAGGCCTATATTAATGCCAGCTTTTTTTTTTTCTTTTTCTTTTTTTTTACTGGGGGTAAAGGTGATTTCTGGCCTTTTTAGTACCTGAGAGGCAAATGCCACTGACTTTTCACTAGAAGACACCTCCTGGCTTAAAATAGCTCTTATTGCCTTTGGGGAATGAGCTAACTGCAACATAAATGGTTTGGTGTTATTTGGGTACGCTAGTGCAGGGGCAGAAATTACCGCTTGCTTTAGTTTTAATAGGGCTTGATCCAGTTTTGGGCTTTACTTTTGGGTTACTTTTTTTTTTTTAAGTAGTTGATACAGTGGCTGTGCTTTTAAGGCAAAATTTTTTACATGGTTGCATAGCCATTTTGTAAGACTTAAGAAGGATCGCAATGCGGAGACATTAGTGGGTGCTGGCAGCTTACAAATTAATTTCACTTTTTGCTGATTAGGGATAATTTTGTGTTTGTTTTAACACTGAACTTAGGTATTGGCTTTTTTGCTGACACAATTGGTTTTTTTTTTTAATTAATTTGGAAGCTAGCTTGCTCAGTCAGGGGGTTACTTTATTGAGCAAAAGCAGCTGAGCTTCTCGAGTTACAATTTAAATGAGACTATTATTTACATAAGAGAATATTTATTGGTGCTGTACACTTATTTTATAATTTAATAACATGGGCTTGGCAAATTATGGGGGAGCATGGTAGCCCCTGTGGAACACAAATGAAAGTGAGTTGACGGTGGTTGTAGGTAAAAGCAAATTTATACTAGCAGTTAGGATGCAGAGGAATAGCAAAGAATGCATTGATACATTTAATACTGAAAGCTATTTAGCTTTTATATTTATTGCAGCTATTACTTTTGGTAACTTGGCTACTATGGGGCAGTCTTGGGTGTACATGTATTTAAAGCCCTGTAATTTACTGTAAATTGCCAGGTGGTTTTTTGTCTGCTTTACGGCCTGGATATATGGGGGAGTTATTTATGCTATTAGTTTTTACTAGCACTTTTTGCTGCAAGAAAGCAGTAATCATGGGTACCAATTTTTTTTAGTTTGGGGTATTTGTACTGCTTCTGGGGTGTTGGATTAGGTTTACAATAAGAACACAGGCATCCACTTGACCACATTTTAATTTGTTTTTGTCCTGTGCTTGTGGCCTGTAATATGTTAGCAACATTTTGCTGTAACTGAGAGTGGCTTTGGTGCTTTAAGAGCTGTAACCCTGTGCGCAGCTGCAACAACTCTAGGAATTTTTAATCTAATCCATAACACCCAACTAACTAAATCAACAACAGCTTGCATTTTAAGCATACAATTTATGTTCAGAATTGCTGCTTTTTTAGCATGTGTCAAACTAAAAATTTTTTTGGTTTTTCTTACAATGGTTTTGGTAGGGGAATGAGAGGGGGCATATTTATGCTGAAACTTCTAAACTTTTCTAACCTCTGTGGCTGATTTTTTTTTTCTTTTTTAACTTCACCATTGCAGGAACTAAGCAGTCATCAGTCAATGAAATAGTGGCACTAGTATTTACAAGCATATTGTGTTTGAACATTTTTTGTTTACAATTTACTTAGTGGCTTGTTTTTATTTATTAGCAGTTAAAGGTGCTTAATGTATCAGGGGACTTGGGGACGCCTGGTCCCCCATGCCTCCGAGGGCTTTCCCTCAGGAGATGGGGTTGGCCATTGACCCTCAACATGTTTTTTTTTTGGAGTGTGAGACTTTTGGGGGGGGGGGGGGGAACAAATCAGGTCAGCCAGCTGCTATTTGATTTGCCATCAATTACAGCTTTAGGTGTATATTTTAGAGCTCGAGTCCACAGTACTTATAACAGAGGATCAATCTTATTACGGTTTTACCTTTGGCTGCACCCTCTGTTAACTTTTTTAGGGACTAAATTACTTTTTTTGTTTTTTTTTTATTTTGAAAGGTGATCTGAGCAGCTACTTTTTCTCTCATCTGTGCAGCAGTTTTTTTGTGTGTTTATCAGGGAAGGCTTGGTTCACTAGTAAGTGAGCTTGCCGAACTTTCTGTAACAGTGCTTTTTATGTTACAGCTGTTGAATTCAGAGTACTTAAAGCAACTTCTAGACTATGGGGGGCGGTTTTTTGGCCATCTACAAAAGCTTCCATATTTGAGACTGGTTTTAGCGAAAGGAGGATGAGAGTGGCAACTTTTTGACTGCCTGACTTACAGCATATTTTTGTAGAGGACATTATGCCCTCTTTTTGAAACCAAATACAGATACAGCTTTGCGGACAACCATACCAGACAGGTTGTAACTCTACTGACAAGCAGTGAGAGAAACTTTTGCACTGTATACTTTAAAGATTGTTTCACTCACAGCTCATTGAGCCCACCCAGGAATGCCAGTTGTTGATACTGGACATTTAGTGATTAGTGTGAATATTAGTGAGACAAGGTATGCTTGATCTGCAGATCAGTAAGGTCTAATGTGCAAAGTTTTTTTTATAAACATACCAGTTAAATATAAAGCTTAAAATTAATTACAGTATATTACATTTACTAAGCTTGGAGAGCTAAGCAGTCACTCCGAAGGCTGTATATAGGAACAGCCTTTTTAGGGGCTTTGCCAGGGAGTCAGTGGCCTCTGGTTTGACTGGCAGCACCTCCGGCGGAGTCAGGTGTTGATGGAGTGCGCTTTTTTGTTTTAAGTGATGACTTTTTATATTTTTTTATAAACAGCTTTTACTTAATTATTTTTTTAATTATTATATATGCTAATTATTTACATTGGGTTTTTATTTTTAATTACATTCCATTCTCACCATGATAATTGGGGTTGTTAAAACACCATCTGGTGATAGGAGGGGTGGAGTAAAACTATGCTTTTTGGCAATGAAACAATATATTCCCAGATGTTCAAAGATAATTGGTTGTTTTTATTATTGTTATCTATGTGCAACTACAAACATACAGTATCTGTATTTTGTCTTATGATGTGCTGTGGTATGCAGAAACTGTGACATCTATAAGGTTAGTTAGTAGTTTTTATTTTTGCTAATTAGAAGACGTCACGCTACAGGGGTTAGAATAGCTAAGCAAGCAACTGAAGCTGTGCTAGGCCTATAGGACAGGTAAGCAACTCAAATTGTACTGGGCTTTTAACAGGGAGAAGTAAGATACACATTCTTGTACACCAAAGCTACAAAGCTCTGGAACTGGTTTCATAGCCATCCACATCCAGATTTCCGCAGTCTGTCTTCCAGGCATCTGGAACACTGATGTCAATGCCCTCAGAAGACACTTCTCCTATGACTACAAATGGGAGCTGGACACTGAGGTTCTCCATGGCATATTTCAGAGTTGGAGATGACCAGAAATCCATCTTTTCACCACCTCTGAAAACTGGAAGTGCCTTCTCTTCTGTTAAAGGGGGAGAGGAGGAATGGGTCATGAGGGATGCCTTGCATTTACTGTGGAAGAAGAGTTTGCTCTTTGCTTCTCCCCCTACATTCTTAATTCTCAGAGTGCTGAATAAGATCAGGTAGGACATGGCCAGAGTTAACCTCATAGTACCTACCTGGCTGAGACAAGTTTGGTACCCTAACCTGCTTCAACTCTGTGTCCAACTATCAGTCAAGCTCCAGACGGTTCCTCATCTCCTGTCTCAGGATGCAGTTCACATTCCTCACCCAGCCTGGCAGTTCTGTGCCTCAGGGTGTGGCTCCTGGAAGGTTCTTGGAAATAGAGGTTTCCTACTCTGCAGAGCTACAGCAGATGTTGTTAAACAGTAGAAAAATCCAGCTGCACTACTTACCCAGAGAAATGGAAGAGATTTGTCCACTAGTGTGGTCATCAGTACCTGTGACTGGAATCAGTTCCCTTTTTGCTCATCCTAGATTTCCTGCTAGATATGAAGACATCTAGGTTATCCATCCATTCAGTCAAGGTACATCTTGCTGCCATATTAGACTTTCATCACTCAGGCAAGGGATTCTCCATTTTTGCTTACCCAGTATTGTCCAAATTTGTTAGGGTTCTGGGTAATCTCTCTGCATTAGATACCCTGTTCCATCTTGGACCTGTGATGGAGTGTTCACCCCACACAGGACCTGAAAGGGTTCAGATGGCTAAGAAGGTCAATAAACTGCACAGACTGCAACTAGAGAAAGAGACAGGGGAAAAGGATTTAAGTAGAACAGGCTCAGCTGGGCAAGAAGAAGCGGGGTCTATATAAGTCTGAAAGCTGGCAACAAGGAACTGGAGGGAAAGTCTTCAATCACTCCCTAGGAGAAAGGAGGTGTGTCTGGGGCAGAAAGCCTAGAGTTATTCCATAGGGTGATGGGAAAGACACTGCTGGGGGGTGGAGGGAGAGGAGGGAAGCACATTCAGCCAGATTACAAGCAACATCTACTGAATTTTTGAAGACTGTCCCAGTATTTGAGATGTGTAGAGCCACTATCTGGTCTTCAACCTATATGTTTTCAAATTATTAGTCCTGCTTCATATAATCAGATCTGATGCAGCACTTGGCTTGGCAGTATTATTTTCAGTTCTAGATCCTATTCTGAATTGCATTTACCCTTCCCCCACTTCCAGGGATACTGCTCAGAAGTCAACTGAAGTGGAGTACCTATAGGGACACTATTGAAGAAGTAGGCAATGTTACTCACTCTGTGCAATACCTGTAGTTCTTCGAGATGTCCCCTTATGGGTGTTCCAATACCTATCCTCCTTCCCTTCCGTAGTTCTTCGAGATGTGTCCCTGTATGGATGCTCCTCTACCTACCCTCCTTCCCCTCTGCTTTAGTTGTTTTCTAGGGGATAACCGAGTAGAGAAGGATCTGAGGGTGGTTCACCCACAGAGTCTTATGTAGCCTTAGTCTATGCCCTGAGAAGGCATAGTTCAGGTTCACAGGCTGAATGGACACTGCTAGCTACAAATCTCCATTTGAGGGCTTGTGAGACACGTGCACCTGAAGTGGAGCACTCGTAAGAACACACATCTCTAAGAACTATAGTTACTGCACAGGATGAATAACATTTCCTTTTTTGGTTTTGCTGTCTATACTAAAACAGCTCTCTTAAGAGCATAGAAGCTTTGTAATTCTGACATGGATTTCTTCCTCTCTTGAATGTGGTCACCTTTTCAAAATAAGTAACCTATTTTAAAAAGTAAAATATTTCATAATAATCATATGCTGAATGATTTGGTAATATTACTATTGTGTTTCAATTTATGTTCTCCACGTAGGCATGTTCATTTTTATCTGACACCTACCTGTTTGTTTAGATTTGGCATGACTCTTTGTCTTAAGGGTAGTTAACCTGAACTAACTATTCAGTTCTTAAATTATCCTTATGTGTAGTGTACTTGAGGTTGGGCATACATTCCATGTGCCCACGATTGGAGAAAATCTTCTTTAGCAGTGTCCGTGTGGTCCCTGCATGCACCTCCTCTCTTCTCAGGTTCTGCACCAAGAGAATAAAGGGGGATGCCGGACTGCTACCATCTTATCATTCATGCTTTAGGAGAGAGCTTCAATGTCTATGCTGACTTTTTCAACTTCACACTGTAAATGGTTTTTAAAATTGTTAAAGCCTCTTAGTTCAGAGTACAGTTAGTTAGGAATTAGATTAATAGCGTCTGGTTCCTTATCTTGTCCCCCTGACTCGCTTGACTGGAAAGTGTTGTTATATGCCCATCCTTCCCCCAACCCTCCAGCGATCCCTGGCTTTATAAGCTGCAATAAGTGCCACAAGGCAATTCTGATCACCTGTCTATACTGCCCAGGGAAGCACATGTCCCTTCCAAGGGCAGTATCTGCAGGTCATTCCTGAGTAAGACTGAACAGTCTACGGAATTTTGGTTCTGTAAGCTTCTCATTGGAGGAAGCCATGAAGGCAGGAACAACCTCTTTCTGGGGAGATATCCCCTGTACATCAGCCAAAAGTAGGGATGGCCCTTCTTCAGGCCGGATGGCTCTAACCTCTCCACCTCAGCTCCATCTCTAGCTCTGAGAGATTCTGAAGAAGAGCCAGAGCAAGTGGGGAAGGGAGACATAGGCATGCTTATAAGTATATTATATAAGTGAGCCATGTGTTTATAAACAAAAGAAATATACTAGCAAAATTTACTAGACAATAATTTTGTTCCAAGAAGGAACATTTTTTAGAAAAGTAATTTTTCAGACATTTTATTTATTTTATATAGGTGCAGTACTTGGACTACGGCTACATTGAGAAGATCCCTCCTTGTCATCTCTATCCAGTTGTGTTGTATGCTGACATTCCACCATTTTGCATACCGTGTCAGCTCTATAAAACAGTGCCAGTGAGTAAATGCTAAATTTGAAGATATTTGAAAGTTACTAAAATTAATTAATTGAGGGAATAAAGGATACCCTTACACATCTAGACAGTATTTGGAAACTCAGTTATGAATTCAGAGTGCTAGTTTATAGTGTCAGATATACACTTATAAGAGTGAACGTCTGGACTTTGTTTTCCGCAACCTAAATATTTAATTGAAGTGCAGTTCTATAATTATTTTTATGCACAGGCTGCCTAAAAGCAGAAAGAGTGAGTGATTCATTTAATAATAGAATTAGAAAGTAAAATAGTTGAATTTAAAGCAATTTTGTAATCTGTTGCAATCTATATGTAATGAATGGGTTAAAAAAAATTAACTCTTAACCCACCAACCATCTGAAGGACAAACTCTCTCCTGCTGTCTTCTCATTCTCCTTCCCATCCCCCTACATGCACACTTTTATTTTATACATTTTCCAAATTAGGTACATCTACAATTGCAAGCATAATCATGATAATTTGTTAGAGCTAGCCAGAAAATGACATTTCCATTTCCCAACTTTTGAGATATTGACATTTATTTTCATTCAATGTTTATGAAATGGAAGTATCAAAATGTATGGTTTTGGACTGAAAAGGTCAGGTTTTCAGTTCAGGTCTGTAAGTGAGCTGACGTTTTGGCTTTGACGAAAAATGTTTCAAAGATCTTCCAACCAGCTCAATTATGCATGTAAGTAAGTGATTACATATATGTGTATTCTTCTCATGTACAGTTACAGGCACACTCAAACATATTTCATCACAGTTGTTTTCCCAAAGACTGCAGTGGATCATCTCATGTGCTGAACATCAGAATGAGGAATGCTATTTAAGTTAGCTGATTTTCTGTAATATTTATATTTCCAAAGTTATTAAGAATGAGGCACTTTATATCAGCAAGATAAAATAAGCACAATAAGATTGATTATTTTATAACAATATATAATAAGAATAAATATAAATGCATAAATATAACTAAATATTCACACACTATTGGGAGGGGGATTCTCATGCAAAGTGAGGTCTCCCATTTTCTTTCCCCTTTTTTGTCCTCTATCCCCTTTCTTCTTGCTCCTAATCGACTGCTTTCATCCCTCTCCCTTCTAGCTGTCAAAAGACAATACAGCACACTGACCCAGGGGTCAAAAGTTCTACATAGAGTGCTTATCCATATGTATTCCACTGTTGGTGTTCATATGCCCCATGCAAAATAAACGGGAGTCTTTTGGCCAATTGTGGACATCGTACCCTAACCATATGTCTACACAGCCCGCAGCAGCAAGCCTCTCAGCCCAGGTCGATATCATCGGGGAAGCATAGCTTGCACTTGTGCTCAGCTGTATAGACGGTGATTTGAAATTGTGGCTTGAGCTAGAGCTTGGCTCTGAAGTCTAGGGAAAGGGGTGGGCTTTAGACCCCAAGCTCCAGCCAGTACAGCTATTTTTAGAGCACTAGCATGAGCCCTAGGATGGGAGGCTTGCTGCCAGGGGCTATGCAGACATACTCCAGTCTGTGCTCCTGTACTGAGGCATAAAGGACAGAGCAGTCCCTGTGTCCACTCAGTTCCTTCTCATTGCCCATGACTGTGAGAATGAGCTCTTCAGTATTCACACCTTTACTCTTCACTCTTTGTCTTACCTGAAATCATAGAAGATTAGGGTTGGAAGGGACCTCAAGAGGTCATCTAGTCCAACCCCCAGCTCAAAGCAAAACCAACCACAACTAAATCATCCCAGCCAGGACTTGTCAAGTTGCACCTTAAAAACCTCTAAGGATGGAGATTCCACTATCTCCCTAGGTAACCCATTCCAGTGCTTCACCACCCTCCTAGTGAAAAAGTATTTCCTAATATTCAACCTAGACCTCCCCCACTGCAACTTGAGACCATTGCTCCTAGTTCTGTCATCTACTGCCACTGAGAATAGCCTAGCCCCATCCTCCCTGGAACCCCCTTGAAGGCTGCTATCAAATCCCCCCTCATTCTTCTCTTCTGCAAACTAAACAAGCCTAGTTCCCTCAGCCTCTCCTCATAAGTCATGTGCTCCAGCCCCCTAATCGTTGTTGTCCTCCGCTGGACTCTCTCCAATTTCTCCACAGCCTGAAGTGTCTGGAGGAAGAGCACAGGAAGGACAGGTGCAAGATTTGTAAGGGCTTCAAACCACGGATGAAAAAAGATAGAGATCTCCCTGAGGCCCTACTTTCAGAGGCAGCACTGAGACCATCCCCCAAACCATCCTGTGCAGAGCTGGTACCAAGCCCATCAGCCTTGGTGCAAAGTGCCCCACCAGCACTGAGCTCTTCACAGCGCCAATCCTCTTCCCCGTCCCCAAGGAAAGGGCAAAAGAAGCAGTGTGCAGAGAGAGGTCAGTTCCTGGCACAAAGAAGCTGAAGAAAGCTGTGCCGGTAGCAGGATCCTTGTCAGGACAGCTATTTGAGTCAGCACAGGCACAGACTTCCTTGAGGAAGCCATCCCTGAGTCTGGTCAGCGTAAGGGGGGCCCCTCGAATTGACAATCCCATCAACCCTAGCAGTGTTCTAGGCGGCCAGAGACCTAATGGCCCTACCTGTGCCTCTGACCCTGAGGCTGCCTCTAGTGTTGTATAGAGGAAAAGCTGTGCTGTTGAAGGGGAAACCGGCAGTGGGTCTCTTGTGGCGTCTCCAAGACTGTGATCACCAGTGCACAGGAGATCACCCTCGCAGCATAGATTGCCAAGATTGTTCTTGCAGTCTCCAGGGTCGAGACGCTTGCCCCGATCTGAGCGGCAGCAATCACGTTCTCCGCTGCTCCAGTCCTTGATGTTCCAGCACCAGTCCCCAATGCCCCAGCACTGTTTCTTGATGCCATGGTACTGGACCAGGGATTCCTGGCACTGATCCCCAGCATCCCGATCCCCAGCACCACGTCAGCACCCATTGGGTGCCATTATTCCTGAGACTAGAGGCGCCAGTCCCTATCCCCATCTTACCATTCCCCAGTACTGCACTGGAGCCACACAAGGCACCTACAAGGCTCCCACAAGGGGAGTCTTGACTCTTTGGGTTCTGAAGAGGGCTAACACTGAGCTGATCATGGTCAGCAGCAGAAGGCACAAGGGGCTGAGGTAGGTCTCCCTCCATTAGGCTGGCCCCAGGGGCAGCAGCCTATTCAATGGCCTTATTGGAATCTGTGGGCATTCCCCATGGCACCAGGCAATCAGTTGGACCACTCCTCAGGGAAGTTCGCTGTGGTACCAGTGGCCCAGGAGGAGATTCTGGACTGAGCATTGGATCACGGCAACAAGCTCCGAGAGCCCGTGTCAGCCCAAGTGTTATCCCCTCCTCCAGTTCTGTTATCCTCATCGTCATCCCCGGATGAGGCCGTCACTAGCGCAGAACCCTCTGTCCTGTTGGATGACTTTCAGGGCTGACTAGGAGCTCTTCAAGAGGGTGGCTTCCAATTTGGGCATCGAGGTGGAAGAGCTCAAGGACTCATCAGACGCTGTCTTTGACATATTGGCAGCTGAGGCACTGGCCCGGGTCGCTTTGCCAGTACATGAGGGTGCTCAAGGCCCTGTGGCAGACACCATCTTCACTGCCATCATCTAAAAGGGCTGAAAAGAAGTATTATGTCCTGGTCAAGAGGTTTAAGTACCTCTTCACCCAACCACCCTCGGGGTCCCTTATGATTGTGGCAGCCAATGAAAGGGATAGGCAGGGCCAGCCAAGTTCCACCCCCAAGAATAAAGACTCTGAAAAGCTGAACTTATTTGGCTAAAAATTTATTTCACAGCCATCCTTCAGTTTAGAATTGCCAATCAGCAGGCTCTGCTGGGCAGGTATAATTTCAGCCCCTGGAGCTCACTGTCGAGGCTCGCGGAGGCATTGCCACAGGAACATTCCCAGGACTTTACCACCATCAGGGAGGACGGCAAGACGGTGGCTAGAGCGGCATTACAGGCAGTGCTGGATGCAGTGGATTCAGCAGCGAGATCCATGGCCTCAACTGTGTCCGTGCACAGGTGTTCATGGATGTAATCCTTTGAGCTACCCCAAGAAGGGCAGCAGTCCATCCAAGATCTCCCCTTTGATGGCTCTGTGCTCTTCTCAGACCAGACAGATGCTAGGCTCCATGGATTGAAAGATTCAAAGGCCACTTTACACTCGTTGGGTTTTTTTACACACCTCAGGCCACGAGGAAACATTTCAGGCCACCCCAACAGCAGTCCAGGTTTAAGGTCCTGTGCTCATATCCCTATCTCTCCTCCTGTAGGAAAAGGAGTTCCAAATGTCGACACTCTGCTTTAATCTCCTCTTCTTCTCAGCCAGGCCCCTTGCAGCATCCCAGAAGCCAATGGCAGCCATTCTGAGGGTACGCCCGAGGATGACACTACACTTTCCTCCCATGATCCACTTTTTCGTTTTCCTCTGAACTGCCTCTCCCCGTTCTTCCCAGAATGGGCCATATGACTTCAGACCATTGGGTCCTCAAAGTTATTTCGAAAGGCTATACCCTACAGTTTTCCTCGCCTCCTGCCCACCATTCCCCTTTCCTGTCTCTCTTCAAACACGCTCTCATGAGCAACTCCTTGTTCAGGAGGTGAAAACCCTTCTGAGGGTCGGAGCTATGGAGGAAGTTCCTCCAGACATGCGAGGGAAGGGATTCCATTCCCGCTACTTCCTTATCCCTGGAGCAAAAGGGGGCCTCAGACCTATTTTAGACCCGTGACATCTCAACAAGTATCTCAAGAGACTGAAGTTCCGCATGGTCTCTCTAGCTTCTATACTCCCCTCACTGGATCCGGGAGACTGGTATGCCACCATGTGATGTTCCCCTAGTGCTGTCTGAACTGGTAGCTCACGCACAGCACAATAGCATGTAAGCTGGTTTCAACTCAATGAATGAGTGCTTCTAGTCAGCCACTCTTTAGATTATACAACAGAATGACATCAGGTTCTATCCCACAGTCCTGGGGTCGGTTTTGTTCAACCTCTTCATTAATGATATTGAGGATGGGGTAGATTGCACTCTCAGCAAGTTTGCAGATCACACTAAAATAGGGGGAGTGGTAGATACCCTGGAAGGTAGGATAGGATACAGAGTGACCTAAACATATTGGAGGATTGGGCCAAAAGAAATCTGATGAGGTTCAAGTGCAGAGTCCTGCACTTAAGACAGAAGAATCCTATGCACAGCTACAGACTGGGGACCAACGAGTTAGGCAGCAGTTCTGGGGATTACAACGGATAAGAAGTTGGGTATGAGTCAGCAGTGTGCCCTGGTTGCCAAAAAGGCTAATGGCATATTGGGCTGCATTAGTAAGAGCATTGCCAGCAGATCGTGGGAAGTAATTATTCCCCTCTATTCAGCATTGGAGAGGCCGCATTTGGAGTATTGTGTCCAATTTTGGGCCCCCCACTACAAAAAGGATGTGGACAAGTTGGAGAGAGTCCAGTGGAGGGCAACAAAAATGATTAGGGGGCTGGAGCACAAGACTTATGAAGAGAGGCTGAAGGAACTAGGTCTGTTTTGTCTGCAGAAAAGAAGAATAAGGGGGGATTTGATAGCAGCCTTTAACTACCTGAAAGGGGGTTCCTGGGAGGATGGAGCTAGGCTGTTCTCAGTGGTGGCAGATGACAGAACAAGGCGCAACGGTCTCAAGTTGCAGTAGGAGAGGTCTAGGTTGGACATTAGGAAAAAGTTTTTCACTAGGAGGGTGGAGAAGCACTGGAATAGGTTACCTAGGGAGGTGGTGGCATCTCTGTCTTCAGAGGTTTTTAAGCTGCGGCTTGACAAAACCCTTGCTGGGATTATTTAGCTGAGGTTAGTCCTGCTTTGAGCAGAGGGTTGGACTAGATGACCTCCTTAGGTCTCTTCCAACTCTAATATTCTATGATTCTAAGTTGAACTGAGAGGTCGTGGTGTCTCAGCATGTATTATTGTCCCTCAGATGGTGGGCTGACCCATAATAGGTGATGCAGGGCATGCCCTTCGAAGAGCTAGTTCCCTTGGTTACTCTGGTGTTCGATGCCTCAGACCTGGAATGGGGTGCTCATATCAGCAACAGCCTCAGCACCCAAGAGATCTGGTCTCAAATGTACCAGAGCTTGCATATAAATGTCAGGGAGCTCAAGGTGATATGCCTAGACTGCCAGGTATTCCTCTCCTTTGTTCAGGGCAAAGTAGTCCAAGTTCTGACAGCTAACACCAGTGTGATGTTTTACATCTACAAGCAAGAAGGGACCCACTCATCAGACCTGTGTTGAGAGGCTCTGCACCTGTGGGACTTCACCATCCAGAACAACTTCCACATTATGGCTTCCCACCTGGCAGGAGCCAAGAATGCCATGGTGGATCAGCTCAGCAGAGCCTTCTTACCTCGCCAAGAGTGGTCGCTCCATCCCCGGGTGTCTAATATGGTCTTCCAAAGGTGGGGGACTCCCCAAGTAGACCTCTTCATATTCAGTCTAAAGAAGAAATGCAGCCTGTTTTGCTCAGTTCACAGGGTCAATGAAGGATCTCTCTCTCGTGCCTTTCTCCTCTCATGGGCAGGGGCACTCATGCCCCCTCCCACCAACACATCTAAGCCATAGGGCTCTTGTAAAGATCAAGAGGGACAAGGCAGAAGTAATCCTAATAGCTCCCACATGGCGGAGACAACACTAGTTCAGTACACTGCTGGAACTTTCCACTGCCCCCCTGCTTGAGCTAGCGCGTTGGCTGGACCTGCTGTCACAAAACAACGGCCAACTCCTGCACTCAGATCTGGGATCCCAACACCTGACAGCATGGAGACTGAGTGTTTGAACACAGATGAATTGGCGTGTTTATCTCAGGTCCAGCAGGTTCTGATGGGCAGAAGAAAACCCTCTACAAGAGCGTCTTATCTGGCCACAAATGGAAGGATTTTCCTGCTGGGCCTTAAACATCCAGCCTCTCCTGGCCTCAATAAAGTCAATTCTGGATTACTTATTACATCTTAAATGGCAAGGGCTAGCAGTTGCATCAATAAAGGTACACCTGGCAGCCATTTCAGACATTCACCGTCCAATCCAAGGGAGGTTGGTGTTTTCCCATTACATGATGGCCAGATTTCTTAAAGGTCTAGAGAGGCTTTACCCCCAGGTCAAGAACCTTCTCCCTCCCTGGGACCTGATTTTAGTTTTGTCAAGGCTTATGGGGCCCCCCTTTGAACCTCTGGTGACATGCCCCTTATCACTTGTCTCCTAGAAAGTGGCCTTCCTGGTAGTGATTACTTTGGCAAACGGAATTTCTGAATTAAGAGCACTAACCTCAGGACACTGTACTCAGTTTTCTGTAAGGATAAGATCCACCTGCGATCGCATCCGGCCTTCCCTCCCAAGATAATATCACTTTTTCACAACAGTCAAGACATATTCCTGCTAGTATTCTACCCTAAACCGCACAATTCCTATGAGGAACATAAATGGCATACCCTCAATGTTCAGTGGGCATTGGCCTTTATACTGAAAGGACAAAACCCTTTCATAGGATCACACAACTCTTTGTGGATGAAGGGCTACTTGTTTCCTCTCAGAGGATTTTCTCATCAATAGCTTCTTGAATTAGGCTGTTATGAGCAGGCAACCTTACCTCCACCAGACATTTTCATGGCCCATTCCACCAGAGTGCAAGCCTCGGCAGTGGCTTTCCTGACACTGGTACCAATACAAGACATTTGTAAGGCTGCTACCTGGTCCTCAGGCCATGAATTCTGAGCCTTCTTTCAGTGGGTTTGCTGGTGAGTCACCTAGAATGGAATTGACATGAGGAAGTACTTGAAGAAGAAAAGAGGGTTACTTACCTTTGTACATGTTGTTTTTGAGATGTTGTTCATATTCATTCCATGACCTGCTCTTTGTCCCTGCCATCAGAGTTGATGGCAAGAAGGAGCTGAGAGGGCGAAGGGCCAGCTGCACCTTATATACCGTGGCATAAGCTCAGGGCTCCATAGGGCGCCAGAACCTGCCCTATGGATACTGCCAACTGGCGACGTCCTGGCCCACTAAGAGAGGCAAAAGTGCAAGACCCACTAGGGAGAAGCCAGCCGTTTGCCACAGCACCAAGAGTACACAACACAACAGCGAACAATCTCAGCTGCAAATTCCCACGACCATGAATGGGAAGTAGATTTGATGGTTCTCCACAACATATTTCGACAATGGGGGACATCAACAATAGACCTGTACGCTACTTACCGGAACAAGAAATGTGCACAGTACTGCGCCAGAGCAGGGATTGGACAACACTCCATGGAAGACACTGTGCTGCACTGCACCCCCATGTGCACTCTTGTGGAGTAATTGTGTATTGTTTAATGCAAAGCATGTCATGTAAGATGTTTGTGAAATGCTCATGGCATGCTGAACATTAGTGTTACAGTAATATTTGTTGCATTGTCATATATGGTCATGAGGCTTTGCTATGTGATATTCCCAAATATGTCTCATGGCTTAAAACATATCCAAGCAAGACTCTCTGAGCAGAGGGGCAGTTCGCACCTCATTAAGGCTTGTATAGAACAAACCCAGCTCCTCATTCCAGAGACAAAGGACTGTCTTAGATGTAAACAAAGGATTTAAAGGACCTCACTGACTCAGGGCATGAGGGAGCCATGCATGGATATTTTGTCACATGACTCTGAAGGGAGGGTGAAGCTGCAGAGGGGAGAAGGAACATTTTAAAAAGGGGAGACATTTTGCCATGCTCTCTCTTCCACCTCCATCTACAAACACCTCCAAGCAACAAGTGCTGATCACAGGGGGAGGGCCTGGCTGGAGGCAGACAGTACTAATATAGGCACGAGGACGAATGGGTACAAACTGGATATTA
>ML675618.1:71846956-71868876 GCA_007922155.1 Mesoclemmys tuberculata | reverse complement strand
GAAGTATTTCCTTTTCTTTGTTTTAAATGTGCTGCCTGACAATTTTATTTTTTGTTATGTGAAGGAATAAATAATACATCCTTATTCACTTTCTCCACCCCAGTCAGGATTTTATAGAACCTCTATCACATCTCCCCTTAGTTGTCTTTTTTTCAAGCTGAATAATCCCAGTCTTCTTTAATTTCTTCTCATATGGAAGCTTTTCTATACCCTTAATCATTTTTATTGCCCTTCTCTGTACCTTTTCCAATTCTAATATATCTTTCTTTTAAATGGGGTGACGAGATGTGCACACAATATTCAAGGTATGAACGTACCATGGATTTAGATAGTGGCATTATGATATTTACTGTTTTATCTATCCCTTTCCTAAAGGTTCCTAACATTCTATTACCTTTTTTAATTGCAGCTGCGCATTGAGCAGATGTTTTCAGAGAACTATCCACAGTGACTCCAAGATCTTTCTTGAGTAGTAATAGCTAATTTAGAGCCCATCATTTTGTATATGTAGTTTGGAAAACATAATCCCATATTGCATTACTTAGCATTTATCAACAGTGAATTTCATCTGCCATTTTGTTTTCTAGTCACCCAGTTTTGTGAGATTCCTTTTTAGTTAAGTCCAGAGCTGACTGCAAGGAACTATTTTGAGTAATTTGTGTATCATCTGCTAACTTTGCCACTTCACTGTTTGTCTCTTTTTCCAGATCATTTATGAATATGTTGAGCAGCACTGGTCCCAGTAGAGATCCCTCGGGGACCCTGCTATTTACCTCTCTCAATACTGAAAACTAACCTTTTACTTCTACCCTTTGTTTCCTGTCTTTTAACCAGTTACTAATCCAGGAGAGGACCTCCCCTCTTATCCCATGACTGCTTACTTTGCTTAAAAGCCTTTGGTGAGGGACCTTGTCAAATAGAGAGATCATTTTATTTCTTTAATAACAATTTAAGACTACCTCTGAATAGCTTTCTTTAATTATTTACATCCTCCTTAAACAAAATTTGTGACTGATTTAATTGTGATTTTTTTTTTTTTTTTGGTGCTTAAAAATGGAAGGTAAGAAAAATGGAACTAAGGAAAATTTGAATCTGATTTGATTTTTCTTTGTCCTCAGGAATGTCTTGTTTACCTTATTTGAATCTACACAAATAACTCCTCTGAAGTTAATCAGAAGTCATAGAAGGGAAAACGTGCAAATTAGTTACCAAAATGTGAAGCCTAACTAAATCCTGTCTTGTTCTAGGAGTTGCTGTTATCTGAAGCAGGGGCTCCTGTTTTGCCGCCATATACACTGCCATCATTACCTCTTCCAGGAGAACTTTTTCCGGTTAGAGTTAAGCACCTTGTGTCACCTAATGAGGTATGTGTTATAAATGTTGTTTGTTTAATAACTGTTACAGAATATGACTGCTCCTGTGACAATGAGCCAGGAAGAGTTAAGCCTAGCAGGCTGAAATAAACCAACATCAACCTTTGAGGAAATATTTAAAGATATTGAAATGACAATTAGAGCCATTCCTTGAAATAGCTAACAGCCATGTATAGGCTATAGAGCCTTGAAATGCAAGTGCATTGTTGGTAGTTAGTTGATGCTGTTTACCTATATCTTGTTCGAGGTTAAAAATGTAGATGAACTGCTTTTTTGTCTATTATTATTGTTCTACTGATTCAAAGATCAAAATGGAATATTGACATTTAGGTGAAGCTTGGGTGTAATGACAGCATTTGTCTGTATTTATCTTTGAGGTTTAAGTAAACTGTCTATTAACTGTTAGATGAATAATTACAAATGTGTACCTGGGAAATAGAGTGGTTACTTCAAAGCCACAAATGCCTATTATGCCCAAGGATTACCTGCTGTGATACCTGCTGTGAGGAGGCTGCTAAAAGACTGTAAGAGAAGCGTTGGACCCAATACTTTTTATTTTAGGACTGCTTGGATTTCATCAGGGGAGGTTCAAGTCTCCAATCAAAAGTCCCAGTTATGAGACTGGTTCACCATGGTATTTCTTATGGAAGAAATTATACAGACTCTGTACATGGACTGTTTGGTCTTTATCTCCTGCCTCATTTCTCTGGACTGGATTTCTAACAAGGAAGCTTTAAACACGGACTGATTACCCCCAAACTGTTTGGGTAATTTCCAGAGACTTTTGCAAATTAAGAACTTTGCAATTCAGTTATCATCTCGACTTTGAAACTGACTTATAAACTTTTATTCTCATCTGTATGCATATGATCTTTTAACCAATACTCTTACTTTCTAAAATAATATTAGTTTAGTTAATAAGCATTGGCTTTAAGCATGTATTTGGGTAAGATCTGAACTATTCATTTGACCTGGTTGGTAATGTGTCCAATCCAAGCAGCTGCTGACAGGGGCCCCCCAGCCCTGAGCCACTGCAGGTGGCAGA
The DNA here is from genome assembly GCA_007922155.1 of Mesoclemmys tuberculata. Lineage (NCBI taxonomy): Eukaryota > Metazoa > Chordata > Testudines > Chelidae > Mesoclemmys > Mesoclemmys tuberculata. Next base: position 71,866,458 of record ML675618.1, on the reverse strand, counting down.
GATCCAGCAGCAGTATGGACCTGGCAGCTCTGAGCTGCCACCACAAGGGGGGGACCCTGCTGCTCTGGTCTCCAAGTCACTACGGGCAGCAGAGACACAGCGATGGAGGGAAAGGGTCACCCATGCCATACAGGTCAACGGGTAGGAGCCAGACTAAAGGCAGTCCGCCTGCCCTCCTGATACAGGGTTAAGACTGGGCTAACAACCTGCTCCTATATCAAACAGTCATTATCGAAACCACAGTTCTGCTCTGTTTAACAAACTCAATCCAGCTCTATTCAATAGATCTATAAGAGAGAAATGAAAATACAAAGTGGCCAAACCTCTAAGGAAGCTACTCCATGGATGAATTTGCTCTTTCCAAAATCCATTACCAAAATTGGCATATGGAATTTGTGGACACTATATGAGCCCAGTAAAACTGCCAAAGTAACAAGAAATGGGGGAGTTATAAACTAAATATACTTGGCCTAAATGAAATGAGAAGGGTTATATCAAGACAAATCACTTTGTCCTATATTCTGGGTTATCAAATGCCATTATTCACAGAGGTGTGGTGTGAAGTGGATCTGATGCTATCAAAGAGGGCTGCCAAAAGCCTGATAGAATAGGCATCTGTTTCAGAAAGGATTAGAACAATACGATGTTCATCAAAGCTCCAGAAAGCATCTGTTGTTCAATGTTGTTCAATAAATTAAGTTAACTAAGAGTAAAAAGAAAACTTCTACGAGTAACTACAGAACACAATAGGTAAGGTGCGAAAAAAGAGAGATCTTCCTAGTAACTGGAGAAATTAATGCTAAAGTAGGGAGCAACAACACTGGCAGGGAAGTAATTATGGGAAAACAAAATCTTGGTGAAATAAATGAAAATGATAAAATGTTTGCTAATTTTTGTGGACTGAATGACCCAGTCATTGGAGGAATTATCTTCCCTATTCATAAACAGTACTATTCATAAAACAGCTTGGAGGTCAGCAGATCACAGAGCAGGGAACCAAACGACATTAGAATTCTGCACAAATGCAGTATAACTTTAGAAGATATAGGATGCAGATATGGGAATGGATGACACATTAGTGATAGTTTTTGTTTTTGTTTTTATTCTGAATTTAGCTAAGAGAGCTGAACAGCAGAGATGCCACATAGTAATGTCACCCACCTAAAATGCACCAAGAGTTTAGAATTGGTCTAGCAAATACATACCAGGTGCTTGAAGATGAAGATGATAAAACTATAGAAGGCAAATGGAAATGGGTAAAGGAGACTTTCACTAAAACTTGTAAAGAAGTGTTGGGATTCAGGAAGAAATACCACAATGAAAGGTTATAGGAGAGGAAAATGGATTTTACTATAAAGTTGATTTTACTATATGGTGCTGAAACTTGGAGCCTTACGAAGACTTCACTATCTAAACTCCTAAGTTTTCATCAACAGCTGCCTTAGACAAATTCTCAATATTAGATGGGCAGAAAAAAAATCACAAGCAACAAACTCCGAAGGAGGATGAAACAGAACCCAGTAGGACTGGAAATTATAGAATGAAAATAGAGATGGCTAGGACATTCAAAGATCTAAGTAATATAACATGAGACAGCTATTGGACTTAGAACCCCCAGGACAAGGGGCAATGAGTTAGAAAGAGGATAACATGAAAATGCATAATAGAAGCAAAATTGAAAGCTATCAGAATAACATGGAAAGAAGCAAAAACTGCCACAGGAGACTGGCAAAGATGGAAGGCAATGGTGAAACTCCTAAGAGAAGAAAGAGACTTGCACTCATTGGTGTATTTGGACCAGAGAACCTTTTTTCTTAGACTGTTTGGTTTTTTTTAATTATTAATTTGGTGTAGTAGACAATAAGTAATTGGATTTGATCATTGTAGCAGTATACTGATTTCCTCTTCTGTATTTTCCTTATTTTATTGATGTGATAAAATATTTTCCTGCCACAGGGTTCTGGATCATAAAATCTGAACACTTACAAGGGGTATGGTTAACACTGAGCTATTTAAATTCTCATGCTTAGTAAATCTATAGATCAATTAGTGGTTCAGTTACTCTTTTTAATCACTCTTTTTGTATACTGCTTTAGCTTTCTACATGAAACCATGGAAGTTTCCTGGTAGAGCTAATGCTGTAAAAATATAAGAATGAATATAAAACAGTACAGCCTGGCTTAACATGATGTGAAGGTGCTCAGATACCTTAGTGATGGGCTTCCAGTATAAGAACTAAAATAGAATATATGTTCTCCTTCGAGTGGTTGCTCAGATGCATTCCACTTAGGTGTGTGCGCGCCCTCGTGCACAGCTCTCCAGAGAACTTTTCCTAGCAGCCCCTGCAGGGGCCGGTCTCAGCGCCCCCTGGAGTACCGCCATTATGCAGCGGTATATATAGCACGACCGGCCCCTCCCCTCCTCAGTTCCTTCTTTCCGCCCGTGACGGCCAGTTGAGAACTACCCCTGCTCTTCAACAGTTTGTGTTTCTCCTTAAAGTGAGTAGATAGTTTAACAGTTCACCCTGAACTAAGTTAGTTTTTAATTAGTGAGGGTTTTTAATTAGTTTAGGGAGCCTTCGGGCTCGCGGCGTCCCGGCTATGCCGGGTTCGCCGGGCTTCAAGCCATGTGCTAGCTGTGGCAAGGCCTTCCCGGCTAGCGACCCCCATGACCGTTGTTTGCGGTGTTTGGGGGAACTGCACCGTAGGGATCGGTGCAGTATCTGTAAGTCCTTTAAGCCTCGGACTCAGAGAGAGCGCGAAGTGAGGCTTAGGGCTTTTCTGATGGAGTCCACTTTAAGCCCGGCGTCCGAGCCATCGCGGACTACTCCGGCACCGAGTGTGTCTTCGGTGCGGAGTGCACCTCCGGCACCGGGGGTCCCGGTGCCGAAGAGGAAAAAGCGCCGCCCGCGCTTGCAGCTCTCCCCCGCACCGCAGGAGCGGCCGGGGTCGAGTTCGGAGGTGCTCCTCCTCATGGACGTGCCGCCGGCCCCTGCTCCGGCACCGGCCCCTGCTCCGGCACCGGCCGCTGCTCCGGCACCGGCCCCGGCACCGGCACCTACTAGGGAGGCTCCCCCGACTCCTGGAAGTGGGGGACCCCCTATACAGGACCCTTCGACGCCGGAGGCTATCGAGGCGGCTCAGGCTTTGTTGGAGTTGCCTACTCCTCCGGCACTCTCTCACTGGAGAGAGACAGGGCCCGTTTCCTGGGGCAAACCCGCGATGGGGGGCCCCGAAGGGTGGGCGGCCCCGGCACCGGTGGACAGGCCGCCCACCACCCGACGCAGGAGAGTCGAGCTCGGGAGCTCCTCTCCATCTTCGTCCTCGGACGACGTGTCGCAGCACCGTTCCCAGCACCGCTCCAGGTCCCGGCATCGTTCCCGGCACCGTTCCAGGTCCTGGCACTGCTCTGGACATCGTTCTTCGTCGCGGCACTTCTCCTCGTCGTCGAGTTCAGGCTCGGCACCGAGACGGCGTTCTCGGCACCGCTCCCCAGCATCGAAGCGACGAAAGACCCCCCGGTACCGGTCGTCTTCTTCGGCGTCGCCTCGTCGGCACCGAAGTCGGACTCGCTCTTCGAGATCGTCGCGTGGCGAGTCTCGGAGCGCTCCCTCCCGGCGTCATCACCGCCTGCGTTCTCCTGCCTCGGGGTCCCGGACCCGACGTCAGGAACAGATATGGTCGTCGGCACCGCAGCCGGCACCGGACCCAGCACTGTTACCGGCACCGGCACCGGCCGTTGCGGCACCGGTTTTGCCCTCGGCACCGGTGCTGCCTCTGAGCTGGCCACAGGGACCCTGGCAGTGGCCGTTGTGGGCCCAGTGGGCGGCTCAGATGGGGCAGGGAACTATGTCGGCCCCTGCCTCTGTCACCCAGACTCAGCAAGCACCTTCGGTGCAGGAGGGTGACCGCTCCTCTGGGGAAGAGGAGGAGGAGGACCCTGGGGAGGGCCCCTCCACTGGACCCCACCACCCATCTTACTCGTCGTCCCCGGATGAGGCGGCGGTACGAGACCAAGGAGCCCTGCTCGTTGATTTTAAAGCGCACCAGGAGCTCCTAAAGCGGGTGGCTTTGAACCTTGGCCTTGAGGACAAGGTGTTAGAGGAAGAGGTGCGACCCCCTCTTCGGCCGCGTGGGGGTCCAGAGACCGGCTAGGGTGGCCCTTCCTGTGCATGAGAGGGTCCTGCGCCTGGCTAAGTCAGTCTGGCAGACCCCTGCCTCGGTTGCCCCGACCTCTAAGGGCGCCGAGAAGAAGTATTACGTGCCAGCCGAGGGGCACGAGTACCTGTATGCGCACCCTGCCGCGGGTACTTTGGTGGTGGACGCCGCCAATCAAAAGGACAGGCAGGGTGCTCAGACTGCCTCCCCTAAAAATAAGGAAGGCAGGAGGCTGGACCTTTATGGGAGAAAGGTCTATTCGACTGGGGCGCTTCAGCTGAGGGTAGCCAACCATCAGGCTCTCCTCGGCAAGTACAACTTGAACCTGTGGGACTCCTTGAGGAGGTTTACGGAGTCTCTCCCTCCAGACCAGGCCGCAGACTTTGGTATGGTGCTGGAGGAGGGTTTGTCTGTGGCAACCGCAGCCCTGCAGTCTGCGTCGGACGCTGCAGACACAGCCAGCAGGGCTATGGCCTCCGCCGTTGCGATGAGGCGGGCAGCGTGGCTGCAGTCCACAGACCTGTCGTTGGAGGTGCAGCAGTCCATCCAAGACTTACCCTTCGATGGAGCTGCCCTCTTTTCGGAGAGGACGGACGAGAAGCTGCACGCTCTCAAGGACTCAAGGGCAACGTTGCGCTCCTTGGGCCTGTACACGCCCCAGGCGGCTAGACTGCAGAGTCGCCAGCAGCCGCAGCAACCGCCGCAACGTCAGCGGCAGCAGTCTAGGCCGCAGTCTAGGCCCTTCCCCACCGCAAGGGGTAGGGACAGGACCAAGGGCTCTGGACGGCGTGATGGCCCGACGTCGTCCTCCTCTTCTTTTAAGGGACCCTCTCAAGGGCCTAAAGGGAAGAGACAATTTTGACGGTGTCTCCGAGGGTGGCACCGTCTCATGTTCCCTGGGTTCCCCGCCTTTCCAGGACAGGCTCAAGCCGTATCTCGGCCTGTGGCGGGAGGTAACATCGGACCAATGGGTCCTCAGCATCGTGCACTGGGGATATGCCCTTCAGCTCCTGGCCTCCCCTCCCCAATCCCCATCCCCCCCGTCCCTCTTCAGAGACCCATCTCACGAGCAATTACTCGTTCGGGAGGTTCAATCCCTCCTAGTCAAAGGAGCCATAGAAGTGGTTCCACCACTCGAGGTGGGGAGGGGATTCTATTCGAGGTACTTCCTCGTTCCCAAGGCCAACGGAGGCCTCAGGCCTATTTTGGAACTGCGCAGGCTCAACAGGTTCATAAAAAAGCTGAAGTTCCGCATGGTATCCCTAGCGTCCATCATTCCCGTCCTAAACCCAGGGGACTGGTTTGCCGCCCTCGACCTGAAGGATGCGTACTTTCACGTCTCCATCCTTCCCGCCCACAGGCGGTACCTAAGGTTTGTGGTAGCTGGTGGCCACTACCAGTTTACGGCCTTGCCCTTTGGCCTGTCTTCCTCCCCCAGAGTGTTCACCAAGTGTATGGCAGTGGTGGCGGCCTTCCTGCGGCGCAGGGGGGTCCAGATATTTCCCTACCTGGACGACTGGTTAATCAGGGGCAAGACCAGGTCGCAAGTGTGCGAGGCGGTCTCTCTCGTCCAGTCCACCTGCCATGCTCTGGGGCTGCTCATAAACGAGCAGAAGTCGACGCTGCGTCCGGTGCAACGCATAGACTTCATAGGGGCCCACCTGGACTCGGTGCAGGCGAAAGCCTCCCTCCCACGTTCCAGGTTCGAGGCCATGACAGCGATAATATCGCAACTTCAGAGGTGCCCCACGACTACAGCCAGGCACTGCCTGCAGCTGTTAGGCCACATGGCCTCGTGCACCTATGTGGTGAGGTTGGCCCGCCTCAGGCTCAGGCCCCTCCAAGGTTGGCTGTCCAAGGTTTACATGCCCAGCAGGCACGCTTTGAGCAAGGTGGTAACGGTGCCCCCTTTGGTGTTGGGGTCACTGACTTGGTGGCTGGACCCCGGGACTGTGTTGGAAGGGATTCCCTTCAGGGCTTCCACCCCCTCGGTCACCCTGATCACGGACGCATCGGACCGGCGGTGGGGAGCCCATATCACCGGTGGTCTGACCACGCAGGGTCGCTGGTCCCGGGGGGAGTTGGCCCTCCATATCAATGTGAAAGAACTGAGGGCAGTCAGACTGGCATGCGAGGTGTTTCGCCACTCTTTATTGGGGAGAATGGTGCAGGTGTTAACATACAATACCACTGCAATGTATTACATCAACAAGCAAGGGGGGGCGTGCTCCTCGGCGTTGTGTCAGGAGGCGCTTCGACTCTGGGACTTGGCGGTGAGGTGCAATTTCTGTTTAACCGCCTCTCACCTGCCTGGGGTCAGGAACGACGAGGCGGACCGCCTCAGCAGGTCATTCCTACCCCAGCACGAATGGTCTCTCCACCCCGAGGTGGTGCACAGGATTTTCCGCGTGTGGGGTGTTCCCCATCTGGACCTCTTCGCATCAGTGTGGAACGCGAAGTGCCCGATGTTCTGCTCGCTCAGGGGTCGCGAGCCGGGCTCCCTTTCGGACGCATTTCTCCTCGATTGGACGGGGGCCCTCCTGTATGCGTTTCCCCCCTTCCCGCTCTTGCCCAGGGTCCTCTTGAAAATCAAGAGGGACAGAGCGGACGTGATTCTGATCGCCCCAGCGTGGCCGAGGCAGTACTGGTTTTGCCTGCTCCTGGACTTGTCTGTCGCTCCCGAGGAGACCGGACCTGCTCTCCCAGGACCACAGCCGGCTACTGCATCCCAACCTGGACTCCCTGCACCTGATGGCCTGGAGGCTCTCTGGCTGACAGAGGAGGAGAGAACCTGTTCGGAGCAGGTCCAACGCGTGCTGTTGGGAAGCAGGAGGCCCTCCACGCAGCTCGCCTACAGGGCCAAGTGGAGGAGGTTCACCTGCTGGGCGGAGTCGCGGGGCGTAACCCCCGGTACGTCCCCCGTGCAGGCTGTCCTGGATTACCTGCTGCAGCTTAGGCTTCAGGGGTTAGCGTTGGCCTCCCTCAGGGTACACCTGGCGGCCATATCGGCGTTCCACCAGCCGATGGGGGGACGATCCCTGTTCTCCCACCCCATGTCGGTGAGGTTCCTCAGGGGAGTTGAGAGGCTTTACCCGCAGATCCGTGACCCGGTGCCTCCCTGGGATTTGAACCTGGTCTTAGATAGGCTAACGGGTCCCCCCTTTGAGCCCTTAGCCACCTGTCCAATGATGATCCTTTCCTGGAAGGTGGCTTTTCTCGTGGCCATTACCTCGGCCAGGAGGGTCTCTGAGCTAAGGGCCTTAACCTCGGAGCCCCCCTATACCGTGTTCTACAAGGACAAGGTTCAGCTTAGGCCTCACCCAGCGTTCCTGCCTAAGGTAGTCTCCCGGTTCCATTGTAACCAAGATATTTTCCTCCCCGTGTTTTTTCCCAAACCGCACGGGTCCGAGGACGAGAGGAGACTGCACACCCTCGATGTGAGGAGGGCGCTGGCGTTCTACCTAGACAGGACGAGGCCGCTCCGAAAGACCACGCAGCTCTTCGTCGCGGTGGATCACCGCCTGCATCCGGCTCTGCTATGAGCGTGCAGGCGTCCAGCTCCCAGGAGTGGTGACGGCGCACTCGACGAGGGCCCAGGCAGCGTCGGCAGCCTTCCTGGAAAGGGTCCCCCTGGATGACATCTGCAGGGCTTCCACCTGGTCTTCGGTGCACACCTTTGCTGCGCACTATGCTGTCGTCCAGCAGTCAAGGGACGACGCGCGAGTCGGCAGAGCCGTGCTGAGGGCAGCTCGCCGTTGACTCCTACCCACCTCCAAGGTATGGCTCGCGAATCACCTAAGTGGAATGCATCTGAGCAACCACTCGAAGGAGAAAACGTAGTTACTTACCAGTAACTGTTGTTCTTCGAGATGTGTTGCTCAGATCCATTCCACACCCACCCTCCGTCCCCGCTGTCGGAGTCGGCAGAAAGAAGGGACTGAGGAGGGGAGGGGCCGGTCGTGCTATATATACCGCTGCATAATGGCGGTACTCCAGGGGGCGCTGAGACTGGCCCCTGAAGGGGCTGCTAGGAAAAGTTCTCCGGAGAGCTGTGCACGAGGGCGCGCACACACCTAAGTGGAATGGATCTGAGCAACACATCTCGAAGAACAACAGTTACTGGTAAGTAACTACGTTTTCTTAATTAAATTATCTAACAAACGCTTTTGGTTTCTGGTCCATGAATAAGCTGAACTTCTATATGCTTTTGATCAGGATAAATATTACATTATAAAGCCACTACTAGAAACCCTACTCCGATTCCACTAAATTTGGGCAGCAATCATATAGAGCAATGTCAGCATGAAATACATTATAGTGATTAGAAAAGTAACAGTACATTGTAATTAGGTCGTTTCTTAATCAAGGGTAGTTGGTAATGGTGGGTTCTTCAGATGCTGAGTTCTATGTGTATTCCACTCCTGGATATGTGTGCACTTCATACGCCTGAGACTGGAGATTTGATGCTGACCATAGCTTTGTATATTAATGAAAGTTTTGCTCTATCTACAATAATTTGCTTGTTATTTATACTGATGCACACATTTATACTAATTAGGCATATTAAAATAAAGTTTAGATGAAATAGAATATTTTCATGCTTAGCAAGAGAAATCCACCATTTTAGAAGTTGTTTTTCCAGGAATTTCAGATTGAATCTGTGTAAATTTTAATGCACCATAGTGGCAGATGCAAAGGCATGGGAGGGAACCCTGAATTAGACTAAGCCTATGTGAAAGTCTTAACACCTGCATACTTTCATATATACAGGGCTTGTGTTACCATGGTTATAAGGTGTGGCATTAATAAATAGTAACTAGTTGCCTTGAACTTTTTCATATATTTTTTAAACCCAGAGTATAAAATGTAAAACTAATCTTAAGGGGTGGAGGAAAGAAGAATTAGGGGAAAGAGCAGTATTTTGTGGTGACAAACAAATCTTAATATCCCTTGATCACTTATTAAATATGGCAGGTAATTCTGATGTGCCTGCAAAAGCTGTAATCTTTGTCTTTTATAAGACCCTTCTCTCTGTTTTTAGGTGTATATTTGCCTAGAATCAGCAGAGATCCTTAACCAGCAGAGTGACAACACAGAAGATAGTGGTGTCAGTTGGGATTTGGAACCTGAGAGCCTAGATCAAGTCCTGACGCATTGTAATCAGAATGTGGAGTCTCTTCCTTTTCTAACAGACTTTAGACCAGGTATTTCTGCAAATTTGTTTTCCCTGTTACACCTTACCAGAGTACAAACATGTTGAGTAAATACTTCTGTTTTTAAATACATTTTTAAATAAAGCTTTAAAACTATAAATTATTTTGGGAGTGTCAGAGCTGCAAGTTCATCTCCTAAGGGGAAAGGTGGTAGGAAGAGAGGCCACCCTGGAAATGGTCCTGCTTGTAGCTCTCTGCCAGAGAAAAGGAGGATGTTGAACAAGTTGTTGCATTTACCTTCCACCTGCTAAATACCTTTGGGCTCTCCCAGTGAAGTTATTTCTCCCTTCTCATTTATACAAATGCCAGGTCTGGTAGTTTCTCCAGTAATTTCTGAGTTGGATCTGAGATTCGATGTACAGTCCAAGGAAAAAGGCATTAGATATACTGACAGACCTTCTAGCTTCCCTTCTCATAAGAAACACACCTCTAAAATCTGGATACAGAACATAGCACCTTCCTAAATATGAAATAGAGTCTGAGTTTGGTTGCTGGTATGATTGGCAGATACTGTCCAGCGCTGTGGCGCTATTGGGCTTTACTTAGGCAGTGTAAGTATGTTCCACATCCCTCTCGGTAGAAATCCCTCTCCTATTAGGGGTCAGAGAAAGTCTCATTCCTAAGTTCCTGGACCCATTGATTTCACCTGCTTTTAGAGAGCATTCTCCTACCATAACTCCTGATACTCTATCAGAGGCAAAAGAAGAGCCTGTGGCTCAGGTTGACTAGCAAGAGCTAGAATCAGAACTTCATTAATATTCTCAGGATGACAACATTGGGGTTATTTTGGCACCCTCTCCATCTGAGGATGCATTGCAATTCCATGAAGTTGTAGAAAAGAATGGTATCAAATCTATTATATTGAAATTCCCTTTGGTCATGTTGGAAGAAACCATTCACCCTGTATTCAACATCCTGTATTCTCCATCAAAAAAAATAAGATTACCTTTCTGTTGCAGTGTGCAAGGGCAGTTTGGACTTCTCCTGCCTCATGTTAAGCTATATTGAAAAAAACAGACAAATTATCAATTACTTTATGAAGATATTTTGTTTTTTTCATACACCTTATCCTTATTCTATTGTGGTGGCAATGCAAAGATTCAAAGGAGTCATTTGTATTCCACATCTTCTAACACAAAAAGAAAAAAGATGGACACAACTGGTAGAAAGGTGTTTTCAACTCCTCCTCTCAGTATTAGAGTAGCAAATTGTCAGGCACTGATGTCACCATTATCAATACCACTTATAGGGAAAGATGACCATGTTTGCTAAAGAGCAAAGGAAGCTAGCCATCGATTTGCTAAGGTATGGTGAAATAGTGGTTAAACATTCACTCAGGGCTTTGATTCTTCAGACTTAGCCATGACCTGCTGGCCTGCAGTCTTCTAGTCCCCCTTCCAGTACCAAAGGTGGTAGACCTTTCTTTCAAAAGTGATGTTATCCGCTAATAAAACTGATGAAATATTGGAAAAAATGAAGGACATGAGGTCATCTGCAAGATTCTTGGGTGTCTGATAACCCTCAGGAAAGGCTTTGGACCTGTCTTCACATACTACAGACAGTGATACAATCCTTTCCCTTCTTCATAGTCTTATTTTTCAGAGATGTAAATTTCAACACCAACAGCATTCTCATTCTCAGCCACAGCAGAGAGAGATGATTTTTATTCCCCAAATGAAAGGAAAGTAACTTTTAGCATTATGTCTGTGATTGAATGTCAGAGCTCATTTTTGATATGAGGATCAGGAGCTTGAGACAAAGGTGCAACCATCTCTCATTGTTCTGGAGACAGACTCTCCTGTTATGTGGACTTGAAATTCCATTCCATCAGACAAATAGATTCTGGAGATGATAAAAGATAGTAACACCATTAAATTAGATTCCTTTCCTCCACCCCACCCTCCTTCCCTGATTCATCCATATTCAGAAACTCCTTCTTACAAGAGCCTTTTTAAGATAGGAAGTTTGCTCCCTGTTAGAAACGGGAGCCATAGATGAAGTGCCAAGAGAATTCAGTGGTCAAAGTTTTTTGCTGCCCGTATTTTCTGACACCTAAGAAAGAGACTGAGGGCTTTATCCAATATTAGAATATTCCAATATGGAAGCTCAACTCATTAATCAGAAAATTCCTTTTGTGTGTGTGTGTTGATACTAGTGCCCATTATACCCACCCCAGATCGGTGTGGTTTGCAGCCCTCTATCTAAAAGGTGCATCTTTACATATCTCAATTCAACTAAAACACTTCAGAATCCTTCATTTTCTGGGTTGACAAAACTATTTCCAGTACAATCTTATCTTTTGGGCTTTCTGTTGCACCCTGGTTATTTGCAAAGTACCTTTCTGTTGTAGCAGCTCATTTAGGATATCTGGGTGTATTCAATTATGCTTGTTTAGAAAACTGGATAACCTGACCTCTTCAGAAAAAGGCTATTGCAAGAACGTATAACATATGTATCCTGCTCAAGGCACTAGGACTTAAAATGAAAATCTCTTCTCCTATTTATGCAAAGGGGATTCCCTTTAAAGGAGTTCTCGATTCTCAAGTAGGCTGAATGGTCTGAGTTGGAGCATCTGCTTTTCTCTTGCCCTTGGTGACGCACGTTCCAAACTTTCCAAAAAAATTGTTTTTATTCTTGTACATAGTTAGGATTTTGCTGATACTGTAGTAGTTTTTGTTTGAATTTGAATAGTAATTTGAATAGGATTAAGGACTTTGGAATGCCACTGTGGCTGTTTCACACCCTCTCCCTCCTTTCCTACCCTTCCCCCATAACTGGATACAGAATTATGCTGAAGAGGCTGGGATTCCAGGTCTGTGCTTCTTGCCCTTGCTCATTTTCACTCCATGATGAGCACCAGCACCGTTGGTACTGCTTGGGGGAAGCCCACATCACGTGCAGGTGCAGTATCTGCCTCTCCTTCCCAACCCGTACCTCGGGAGACCGGGCCCTATGCCTTAAGAAGCACCTCATGGAAGTCGCCATGGAACCTCCCCCCCCATACATCTGTCTGAACAGTCCAAGAGTGCACCTCCGACCGCAGAACCCCAATCCAGTTCCGTTGGTACTAGCAATATGGACCCCATGCTGGGGCCTAGCCTTGAAGCACAGAAGCATGTGCATAAGCAGGGCTGTAAGTCTTCCTCCAGATCCAAGAAATATGCTGCATCATCCACAAGTTCCAGCCAAGTAGGAGCAGCACATTCCAAGATCCACAAGGGTGACAAGAAGTCACATCATTCACCGGATCCACTGGTCCCAATTCCTCAACTGCATACCTTTCCTGCATTGGCTTCACCAGCACAGCATGACTCATCTGTCCTGAGGTAGGCCCCCTTACCTGCCTTGTTTCCATACATGAACCGGGTGCCTGGGTGCCATAGACACCAGGGAGAATTGGATGTGCTCCTGGGTCTCATGAACTGTTTGCCCTGGAACTGAAGAAGTCTCTCTGTGTTCCGGTCCATACACGTGCTAAAAGTTCTCCCTCTCCTGCAACAGATCTGCCACTCTCTGGTCATGTTCCTATAGCATACCCCATTCCACTGGCCATGTTGGTGCCGGCATTCATGCAGTACTCTGGTTCCTCTCAGTCTGAGGATTTGGAATATTACGCATAGTCCGCCACGTCTGTTCTAAAGTCCTGATTACCAGAGGGTTCTGACAGCACTGTGGCACCCTTCCTTACCTCACCCAGGAGCCACTGGTACCTAGCTCTGTGAGCACCACTGCAGCAACAGCAGGCTCACCCAGGTTAGCTATATTGGAGCTCGTGGTCCCCTTCAGAACCTTCATGCTTAACCACCCCATCTGTCATTGAGAAGATAGTCGGAACCAGGGCTGGATGATGTGCTGGTCAGCCCAGTACCAGTGGATCCAGAGAAGTTTCCCTCATCGTCCCCGAATGTGGCTGCATCATTGATGCCCTCCTCTCCCCCAGATGACTAGGATCAATTTCAGGAGCTGCTTAGGAGTATAGCTAATGCTCTTCAGATCCCACTGGAGGTGGTACAAGACAGTCAGAACCAACTACTGGACATCTTGCATGCATTTGGTATCAACCAGAGTGGCCCTACCAATCAACGACTCCATTCTCCAGCCAGCATGCACAATGTGGCATACCCCAGCCATGTGTGTCCCCACCCCACACGTGGGGAGGGGGGGTCGGAAAAGAGGCACTCTGTCCCATGGGATTGGAGTTTCTGTTCTCCCATCCTCCGCCTAATTCCCCAGTGATCCAGGCTGCTACAGAGCAGGCCAAATAACATGCTCCAGCCCCTCTGACAAGGAAAGCAAAGAGGTTAGATCTTATGGGTGGAAAGGTCTTTTCCTTGGCCAGCTGCTAGTTCCGTATATCTAATCTACCTACGGCTGATGATGAAATATGAACTTTTTGAACTATGGGCACGTGGCGGATTTTGTAGATAAACTATCTCAGCAGGATCGTGCCAACTTCCAAGCTATTTTGGAAAAGGGCAAGTTGGCCTCTAGGGCCTGTAGTTGATTTCGCAGACATGTGTTTGCATACAGTGGCAACTGGAATCATGAGGAGGGAATCCTGGTTACATTCCTCAGGCTTTCCTAGAGAGTTACAGAGAAGAATCAAGCACCTCCCTTAGATGAATCACACCTCTTCAGCTAGAAAATAGATGATTCCTTCCTCTCACTGAAAGACTCTAGAGCCACCCTGCAATCCCTAGGCATATGTATATATGCCAGCACAGAAACTAAAATTTTACCTCCCGCTGCCTACACAACACTAAGAACTCCACAGTTCTACATCCTATGAGCCTCCACAGAAGTGCCCAAAGGCCCACAGATCTCATCCACCAGTGTGGCCCTCCACACAGCACAATCAGTCGCTATGTAAGTAATATTTCTGAGTGCATCTAAAGAGCTGTCAACCGCTTTGTACCCCAATGCTTTTGCGCACCACCCCCTTTGGGAACTGTCTCAAACTCTTTCTACCAGCATGGAGCATGATAATGGACAAGTGGATCCTGGATGTCATTCAGCATGGCCATACGATTGAGTTTGACTCTGTCTCCTCCATGTCTCTTCCCCCGAGCCTGTTTCAGGAATCATTCTCACAACAGTGTTCTTACCCTAGAGGTATACTCTCTCCTGCAGAAAGGAGCAGTGGAACTGGTCCCTGCAGTCTTTCAGGGCATAGGATTCTATTCCAAGTATTTCCTGGTGCCCAAGAAGAAAGGGGGAGGAGAGACCAATCTTGGATCTCTTACATCTCAGTTGTTCCATTCACAAACCAAAGTTCTACATGGTCATGCTTGCAGCCATCGTTCCCTCATTAGAAAAAGGCATGTGGTTTACAGCTCTCAATATGAAGGGTGCCTACTTCCACGTCAATATCCAGTTAACTTCTGGGATAGCAGCGCACATTTGATGGCAAGGAGTTCTTGTTTCCCTTCATTTGGACGACTGATTGCTGGCAGTGAGATCCAGAAAGGAAGCTCAGGAATTGACATCCCAGCTCCTTCTACTTCTTTCCTCCCTAGCAGTAAGTGTGAACGTCAAAAAATGGACTTTGCACTCTACACGGTCCCATTGACGCATGAATCAACGTGACCTCTGCATGTGCCTACCTGCTGAAAGACAGGTTCTGGAGGTACTGGACCTGATCACTTCAGTGACATCGAACCCTTTGGTCTCAGCCAGAACTTTCCTTTCCCTCCTTGACCACATAGCAGCACATATGCCACAGCCTTTGCTTGCCTGCACTTCCACCAGCTACAGCTATGGCTGCAAGGAGTTTCTCCCGCCATGCATCAACCCATGGACACCGTTCTCACCATCCCACAAGACGTCATCTCCTCCCTCTGATGGTGGACAGACCCTCTCCAAGTCTGCTCCAGGATGCCCTTCCTCCCTTGCTCAAAGAGCGTGACAATTTTAATGGATGCGTCACTTGCAGTTGGAGAGCCCACATTAGAGATGACATGACACAAGGAACTTGGACTGTTCAAGAAGCCAGGATGCATGTTAACATCTTGGAACTTCAGGCAATATACAAGGCAGCCCGCGTGTTTTTACTGTCCATTCTAGTCATGTTCTTGTCCTGTTGGACAACACCATTACCGTTTACTACATAAATAAGAAAGGAGGCACAAGGTCCCCAGCGCTGTGCACCTCTAGAAATGGTGCATTGCCCACTGTATCCTCTTGTCAGCAGCCTACCTACCAGGGACCCAGAATGTGAATGCCGATGCCCTTAGCAGGAACTTTGCAACCAACTACGAATGGGAACTGAATGACATGGTAATCATGGACATTTTTGGTCAGTTGGTAACTCCAGTCAGCGACCTCTTTGCATCTCCTATCAACACCAAGTGCATTTAGTACTGCTTAGGGGGAGGCATCAGTACCCATTCACAGGGCAACACCCTGGTCATCAACTGGTCAGACTGGATTAATTACTGCTTTTGCCATGCATCCTTCACAAACTCCAGTGGGAGAGGACAATTGCTCCATTCTGGCCTTGCCAATTCTGGTTTTCTGTACTTCTCCACATGTTGAAACATCCTCCACTCCTGATGTTTCCAGAACTGCTCACACAACACAACAGCAGAGTCAGACATATCAGTCTACAGACGCTTCACCTGATAGCTTGGTTTTTGCACAAGCATGTTTCTCAGCAGCATGAGATGTCCTCTCCAGTAGCAGAAAGGACTCCATGAGACAATCCTACCAAGCTAAATGGGCACATTTCACTTCCTGGGTCCAGCAGAAAGGTCTTGCCCTTGAGGCTGTTGGCATCCCAATGCTTTTAGACTATTTCCTCTATCTGAAGGCCTCAGGACTCGTTCTTAACTCCATCAAGGTGCCCACAGCGGCTATTAGTGCTTTCCACCCTTTGGTGGAGGGTCATTTTGTTTTTACCCATCTTCTGCCTGATTCTGGAAGGGACTTATATGTAAATACCTGCCCATTCTCCTATCGCTCCTCAGTGGAACTTCAGCCTATTCCTTACTTCATTAATTAACTCTCTCTTTGACCCCTGGCTTCCTGTTCCCTTTCTCTTCTTTCCACGAAGGTTGCCTTCCTGGTTGCTATCACCTCTGCAAAAAAGTTTGGCGAACTGGGAGCCATGATGGCAAACTGCCCCTTTCACCACATTCCATAAGTACAAAGTTTTGCTGCACTTGCATCCGAAATTTCAACCAAAAGTGGTTTGCTGCTTCCACTTCAACCAACCCATAGATTTGCCAACTTCCTTTCCCAAACCACATGCCTCTGATGAGGAATGGTGGCTTCACTCCCTTGATGTCCAAAGGACCCTGGCCTTTTACCTACAAAGAACAAACCCCTTCTGGAAGCCTAGACTATTCATTGCCATAGCGGAAAGAATTAAAGGGCAGGCCATCTCCACGCAGAGAATCTCAAAGGACAAAAATGCTGTTGAGGTGTACAGAATTGTTAGCATAAGGCTACTGAAGCTGCTCACCCCGTGTGTCTTTGCGCATTGCCAAAGCTCTTAAGTGGCACAACATAGGTGATAAACTACTACTTCCAGTTGCAAAGGATATGTGTACGATGATTATAGGAGAGAAAGCAGCATCACAGCTGGACGTGATCCCACATTCTAATGAGACAGTTTCACACTGTGTTGTGGGGATGGCCACTGATTTAAAAGAGCAGCTCTAGAAAATGTTCATCAGAGCACATATTATTCAGTTCAGATAGATGAGTCTACCAGCATACCAAATGCTGTACATGTACTGGTATATATTTGCTTTGCTACAGCAACAGAATTAAAAGAGGAATCTCTGTTTTGCCATTGACTTCCAACATGAGAAACTAGTGAAGAGCTTCATTTTAAAAGCTCTCGCCTTCAGAATATTCAGGAGTGCAGAGGGGAGGAGCAGAAAGGGCACATGAGTGCACCACAGGACACAGTTCCACAGTCTCACCTGCTCCTGCCTGTGCATCCCATGATTTAATTATGCAGAGTCCAACTCAAAGAACTCCGGTGACAGGTAAGTACCCTTCATTTATTATAAGGTAAGTAACCATTCCTTTCTAAATTCATTTAATTTTTTTCCAGTTACTGTGTGTGTGTGTTGTGTTTTTTTTTAATTATGATACTATCTTTAAAAAAACCATGAATTAGAGGACAAACAGTAAAACTTGATGGTATAATTCAACTTGCTTTACAGCTCAGATAGTGTGTGGTAAATGTTGTATTAAATAGCATGCTTTTTTTCCTTCTTACAGAAATGCCTTGCCTTGCAGAATACAGTGATGGCTTGTGGTATAGAGCAAAACTGCTCTGTGTTAAAGAGTTTAACCCTGTTAGTATTTTGATTCAATTTGTTGACTATGGGTCAACTAAAAAATTACCAACAAGCAGGTAAACATATAGTTCAGTTTTTTTAAGCGTCTTTTTATCATGATCTTGTTTGTTTGTTTGTTTGTTTGTTTGTTTGTTTGTTTGTTTGTTGGGGGGATGGGTGTTTTAAAAAGTTGGGTTGCATCTGTACTTCTAAACTGTTCCTTCCTGCCTTAGGCACTTTATAAGGCCAGCCCCCATTCCTTAGTATCTGAGCATCTCCTTCACAACTCCCCTGTTATCCCCATTTTACAGATGGGAAACTAATGCTCAAAGAGGCTAGGTGATTTGCCTGAGGTCACACAGGAAGTCTGTAGTGGCAGAGCAGGGACTTGGACCCAGGTCTCCCAAATCCTGGCTAGTTCCCTTATCATTGAAGTATCCTTCATCAACATATTTTTAGTTCTAGGTACTGATTAACTATTGTACTTTTGTCTTGCATATTTTTAAACAAGGATTTCCATTTTGATTTAGATTACGTCAGATTCCTTCTCAACTTATGCAATATCCTGCTCAAGCAGTAAGAGTTTTGTTAGCTGGATTTAGACCTCCTTTATGCGATACAGAAAAATTGAGAATTCCATATTGCCCTGAATGGAGCATGGAAGCATTGTGGGCCATGATAGACTGTCTTCAAGGCAAACAGCTCTATGCTTCCACAGTGGTAAGTTCTTCCTTTTAATTCCTCCCCAACATGAGTTATCTTTGTATTAACATTTTCAGTGGAATATCTGAACATTATACAAGGTTTGTGGTGAACCTTGTTCTTTGTTGTAAGAAAAAAAACTGAACTCATAAACACTTTAATATTGTGAAGCTTCTGAAAAAGGCAGAGGATGGAGTGCACTGGAACTTTCTTCACCGTATTACAGACCACTTCCCAAACCCTTCTGCCTGCATGATTTTAACCTCCTTTATTAGTCCATTACTAGAAACCAGCATTCTTGCTTTTTTGCTTCTCATTTCCATTTGTTAGTGGTATCTGCTGCCCAAAATAAACATTAGGTCTGTAAATACTAAAAATTTATCACCTCCTTCCTCCATTTCTCCTTGCCTTTCTGCTGCCCCCTGACCTTCCTCCTCATTCTCCCATTAGGGTATCCAGATATTCAGAGTGAAAATCTGGCATACCTATCCCAGGGAATTGTAGGGGTTGCTTTGGTGGGAAGGTCAGGGAAGTACACAATAAAAATGTAGATGTATTGTTTGAGCTGTCTCTCCATCAGTCATTTTATTCTCTGTCCCTAACAATTGGATACACTGGCACATACACATTCATGCAGCCCGCATGTTATCTTCAGTCTCTTTCCCTCCTGCCTGCCTCCTCTACCTGTCCCCTGCAGTCTTCTCTTTCTGTCTTCCACTTACCTTCAACATGCTTTGGAATTCTGCCTGCAATATTTATTGAAAATGTGTATGCTTTGCGAATCCGAGTTAGAGATGTTTGTAAAATGTTAACATTGTCATTAACCACATTTGTGAAATCTAAAGGTAATGGAATATTTGTATAAATACCTTTTAATTTACTTCATTATTTTTAATGTCAAGTTGGCTTTTTTTAAACAACGTTCTTATTGGGTAGTATATCTAAGGGTTGCCTTAATCACTGGAGGTTAACAATTTTATGTGGGAATATGCCATTTAATATAAAACAACAAATTTTAATTTCTAAATAGACTGAGGATAACAACTCTACAAATGTCCAACATTTACCTAAAAAATTCCTTCCAAAATATTGTAACTTTAATCATATACACAAAGTGAAAACTTGTACTGATTTTTTTT
>ML675618.1:71500347-71821956 GCA_007922155.1 Mesoclemmys tuberculata | reverse complement strand
CCTATACAAGGTGATCTTGGACTATCTGCTACACCTGCAACAGGAAGGTTTAGCCTTCTCATCCATCAAGGTACACCTAGCCACGATACCAGCGTTTCATCTTCTGCTACAGGGCAGTATATTTTTTTCCCACAAAATGGCAGACATTCTTCAAAGGTTGAGAGAGGCATTTTCCCTCGCTGTGGGACCCAATTCCCCAATGGGATCTGAACCTCCTCCTCTCCCAGCTCACTGTGCCACCGTTTGAACCACTGGCTTCCTGCTCCCTCACACCCTCATCCTGGAAGGTAGCATTCATGGTGGCAATCATCTGTGCGAGGAGGGTCACAGAGATCAAGGCCTTGACCTCAGAGCCTCCATACAGTCTTTTTTTTAAGGACAAAGTCCAACTACATCCTCACCCTACATTCCTGTTGAAGATTGTTTCCCACTTTCACATCAACCAGGTCATTTTTCTGCAAGTATTCTATCCAAAGCCTCACAGCTCCAATGAAGAGAGGTGCCTCCATTCACTTGATTTCAGGAGGGCTGTAGCCTTCTATGTCAACAGGACCAGGTCTTTCCACCACTCCACACAGCTGTGTTGCAATCGCTGACCAAATGAAAGGCTGTCCTGTGTCATCCCATCGAATCTCATCTTGGATCAGGGCCTGCATTCAATTCTGCTATGAGCAAGCATGGGTCATGCCCCCAGCATCCCTGTCAGCCCACTCCAGAAGAGCTCAGGCATCATCAGCTGCCTTCCTGGCGCATGTACCCATACAGGATATCTGCAGAGCCACAACATGGTCTTCAGTATGTACCTTCATGTCCCACTATGCCATCACGCAACAAGCTTGGGATGATGCAGGTTTTGGCAGAGCAGTGTTTGTCATCACATCCATGAACTGCTGCCTCTCTCTGCAGGCACTGCTGGTAAGTCACCTAATTCAGAATGGACATGAGCAAGCACGCAAAGAAAGAACGGTTACTTACCTTGTAACTGTTGTTCAAGATGTGTTGCTCATATCCATTCCACAACCCACCCTAATAATGTCAAAAAATATTAACATACTCCAAATTGCACATTTTATTGAGCAATTGCCAAAAGACCTGAACGATCAAGTTCAGTCTATCACTCCTGAGGGACAGACGGTTGTGCAACCCTCCCTGTAAACTGCTCTAGATACTGCTGACAGTTTCCAGGTCTGAGGCCACAGCAGCAGTTATGAGAAGAGCATCCTGGCTCCAGTCCACAGGCCTTCCAAGAAAAGTTCAAAACACAGTGGAAGACCTTTTGTTTGAAGGGCTTAAGCTCTTCAGTGAACATAAATACACCTCTCTCTATACTTCAGGACACCAGAGCAATGTTGCAATCATTGGTGATTTATGTGCCTTTAATGAAAATGTATTTTAATACATCCCAAAGTGCTTGAAGTTAGAGATCATTCCAGTACCATCAGCACACTTTTCCTAAGTAACAGGAGCCCACAAAAACAGGGACCTCTCACCCATCCTTCTACCTAATCTGCCCCTCCTAACAAGCAGTTTTGACACCTCAGTTGATGGCATAAAGGTAATCCACTCGAACTGATCACTTGTTATGCAACTACCCCCTCTTTGAAGGTGATCACACGGCTGGCCTGCCTAGAAGTATCTTACTTCAGACAAATACTGGAGATCATCAAAAGTAGGGTACACTATCCACTTCCATTCTGTTCCTCCTTCCCACCCCACCCCTCATTCTTTTCATGATGAACTCTTAAAACAGGTTGATTCTTTTCCTTCTGGGAACAATAAAACAAGTCCCACCAAAGCGCATCAGAAGAGTTCAATTCCAGTTACTTCCTTGTTACTAAGAAAGGTGGAGGGTGCAGACTAATCCTTGACTTAAAATGACTGTCCTAGCACAGCAGTTCAGAATGGTGACACTAGCTATCCAAATTCCATCCTTAGAGCTAAAAGACTGGGTTGTTGTCATTGACTTTAAAGACACTTACTTTCATGTAGTCATCCACCACTCCTACAAGTGTTTCCTAAGATATGTGCTGTGGGAAGAGTACTGTCAATAGAGTTCTCCCCCTTCGGCCTTTCAATTTTTCAAAAAAAATTCTCTGCGGTAATAGCTTGCCTCCATCAGTGGGGAATATCAGTTTGGATGGATGGCTTCTCAGAGACTGGCTGTCCCAAGAGGTCCAGATGGCAACATCCAGAGCATTAGCAGTATTCCTTTCTCTGGGCTTCCACATCAGCCACAAAAAAAATCCATATTAATGGCAGTATGGAGAATAGACTTTATAGGAACTACTCCGGACTCCACAACAAGCAAGAGCCAACCTAATTTCAACATTACAATGCAGCCCACTAATAGTGAGGACTTGTCCACAGATCTGGGCCACATGTCTATGTGACTCCCTACATAAAGGTGCACCTCAGATGCCTCCAGACATGGATAAGAACAGCATATACCCAAACAGACAGCCTGTGCAAATGCATCACAGTGCTCAGAAGGTTTTGGACTCTCTTAGATGGTGGAAAGACCCATAGATAGTCTGTGTTGGAATCCCATCTTCCATCCATTCTTCAAACAGAGCACATTGGGATGGGTCTCTTTTGAAGATGGCCTGATAATGCCATGGCCCTGGCTCTTTATGTTTAACCACTTACACCATTAAATCCTCAAGACCCTTCTCAAGCTGCCCTGAGGAGCAGCAAAAGGTATGCCTATAGCACCACACCCCTCAGACTTCCTATCATGAAGGCTTATTGACATACAACTCAGGGACTTCATCCCTCCCGACTCCTCCTTGCTGAATCTGAGACCATGGCTTCTCAATGGTTCACGCATGGAATTGCGCTTTTCGCTTAGAATTCATTCAGTTTTCTTATCTAGTATAAAGCCCAGTATTCACAAGAGTCACCTTCAGAAGTGGAAGCACTTCCAATTTGACGCTTCCTTCCATCTTCTCTAGCTTTGGATAGTCTACTTTCCAAGACCCTGAACTATATATTAGTATTAACAATAGAGTGTATAGAGTGTCTCAGTGAGCTTTATCAGAGTACATCTGACTGCTGTCACAGCCTTCCACTAATATAAGCCAGTACAACTAGATTTCTTAAGGGGTTAGGCAACTTGTTTCCGCGTGTGTCAGAACTTGCTCCCAAATAAGACACCAGCCTGATTTTAAATACCCTACGGAAATCTCCCCTTTGAAACAGTGGCAACCTTTAACCTCCTCCATCTCTCCCTCAAAATTTTGTTCTTAATCACCATCACCTCAGCAAGGTGACTGGGGGATCTGGGAGCACTCATGGTGGAACCCTAGTACACCAGCTTCCGCAAAGACAAGGTTATTCTACGTCTTCATTCTTGCTTCCTCCTACAGGTCTCCTTGGAAGACCTTGGAAGGAGGAAATAGCCAGGAAATTTGCAAACCAGTTTTTTGCACAAAACCTTACGCTTTCAAGGAAGATTTCATTCACTGGATGTTAGAAGGGCCCTTGCTTTCTATCTGGACAGGACTTAAAACCATTCCAGGCCTCTCCCAAGCTATTTGATTCAATTGCCGATAGGATGAAGGGTCTACTAATTTCCACACAAAGGTTGTCTAAGGCTGGGTCTACACTGACGGTGGCAAATTCGCTACCGTCAGATCGATTGAGCGGTCTGTGTAGACCCCCTCAGTCGATCCAGCAATTGACATAGGAAAACCACCCCAGTAAGTGGCGTAGCGCTGCGTCGAAGGGAACGCTGTTCTCTTTGATGCAGCACAATGTGGACACCACACGGAGGAGACGCCGTGAGGTCGACGGGAGATATGCAAGTGATTTGTCACTTGCATATCTCCCGTCAACTGCTGCCAAATCACAAAGGTAAGTGTAGACCGGGCCTAAGTGGGCTTCAGGTTGCATCTTGACCTGCTATGAAAATGCAAGGGTGAAGACCCCTCAGAGTAACAGCACAGTCTACCAACATTCAATCCATGAAGGATGTTAGACTGCTACTTTGTCTTCTATCTATATTTTTGCTAAGCACTATGCCATCTTATCTGCTTTCAGAGACATCACCGCCTTTGGTGATGCAGTCCTTCAGCGTGGCCTGGACTTAACTTTTTGGCACCCTCCACCTCATTGAGTTACAGCTTGGGAGGCTCCTATAGTGGAGCCCCTCTAGGACATATATTTAAAGGAGAGGTTATTTACCTTACAGTAACTTGAGGTCTTTGAGATGTTTGGCCCTAAGAGTGTTCCACCTCCTGCTCTCCTTCCCCTCCCGCCATGGAATTTGGCTTCACAGTTAAGGAACTGAGTGGTGGCAGGCTTGTACCTCCGTGGATGCCCCCTTCTAAACAAGAGGCACTGCTGTATGCAAGCATAGGCCTGCAGACACTATGTTGTCTGACAGAGTGCACAAGCATGCATACAGGAGCATCCATAGGGACATAAGACAACTTGAAGAACTCAGGTTACTGTAAGATAAGTAACCGCTTCTTCCCATGAAATACCTCCCATAGGGTGAGTCTCAAGTATCAAATGCTATAATTCACAGGCCATATACTTTCCAAATAAAGCGATAAGCAACATTCATGCTTAGATTCTGCTTCAAGTAGTCTTTCAGTATTACATGGAGCTTAGCTCTTATGTTCCTGGCTAATTAGGATCTTTAGCACCAAAACCTTATCAGCTAGTTTTAGTATCTCTCTTCAGTGTCTAATATGAGGCCTATTTGAGCCTTTAGGCTTTTAATTACTTCAGACTGCAGCTCCTGTAGTTGACACCAGCACTTGACTTCTTCCACCACCAAGATTTACTACATCTACTGAAATAATGAGATGTATACTATTCGAAAGAGAGTTTAGGAAATAGCTGCTTAACTCACATATGAAAACAGACTAAACTTTATCACAATAAGCCCTTTCACTAGACCAAGTCAGAAATATCTCCTTAATTTCACTGTTTTTTTAAAAATAAATTTATTTTAGACAAACACAAAACTATGTACAATATGTACATCAAGTAAAGTTTAACAAATATAAATAAATATACACATCTACACTTTTGCTACATGTGATAGATGCTTACAAGAGTTTCATAAGTCATGTGTTATAACTTGGTATCCATTATAACATTACCATCTTTGTCCTTAACTCTTACTCTCCCACAAACATACTTCGTTTCCTGGTGTCCATTCGCATACACTGTCTTGACAGTGCCATCTGGATATTCACGTCTCTTGAACTGTGACGTATGCAGCTCCCTTTGACCATTGTTAAATTCTATCGTTTTGCTTCCATCTCTGCATTAAATGAGTGCATACAGTTAAATATAAAATACAGAAGGCATATATGGAATTTCAGTTTTAGGCTGGCCCTGTCAGCTTAACACCCTACTAACAATTAGTAGGCAGGAGTTTAATTGAATACAGAAACTTTGTAAAGATTCTAAAAGAGCAAGCACTATTTTTCTAGAACTGTATAGCTGTCAAAAAACTTTCATTAAATCAGAATAAAGTGTCTAAATACCATCTCAGCTGATTACTACTGTTGCAGTTAATTTTAAATAATACTAAAGTTGCATTCTGAAGGCAATTAAAAAAAAAAGTTAAATCAAGGAAGGAGAGGCAGAGGTCACTGGAGTATAAATGTATGGGAGTCATTAGAAAGATGCAGCTTTGGAAAGTTTATTCATGGTTTAATTAAATCAAGGTACAGAACATAGTTTACTATCCAACTTGAAGCAGGGGCAGGCCCAAACATTTGTCCCTGATTCAGGAAAAGTATTTAAGCACGTGCTGAAGTGCTTTCCTGTTTCAGGGTGTATATTAGTACATACTACTAAATAAATGAATGATTGGATTCTTGGCTCTGAAAAGCAAAGTACTTGTACTTTGTATAAATACATTATTCAGTATAAACTTTTACATCTTGTTGGATATATAGAAAAAATGTATCAAACATTTTCAAGTGTGAGCTTCTCAAGACCTGAATAAGGTTTTAAAGAAGTCTTTTCTATTACTAGAAGATCTACCACCCAGTAATACACTCATTTTTCATTCTTTCATACAATATATCCATCTTAACTTGAAGACAAGCATTACACACACAAAATAGTATTCACAGAAGGGTGGATGAATTTCATTGTGCCAAAGACACTTTTTTTCCCGTATCATGTGTAGGGTACATTTTAAAATAGAAGTTTACCTCTGCACACGAACAATAGTGCCATCTGGAAAAATACTTTCCTCTCTCCCATCCATAAATAAATTCTTAATAGTTTGGTCAGGAAACGTAATTTCTTTCCTTCCATCGGGATAATGCTTTTCTGTAACAATGTGCATATTTTGTTTCAAAATAACTATAGAAAAGTTTTATAGAAAAGTTAAAATATACAGATAAAAGGTTCCTAGTTGTTACCTATTTGCCCATTTGAGAAATGTAAGACCTCTAACCCATCAGGGTATGTAGTATGAGTTGTCTGAGCATCTGCATAATAGTAAATCTGTAGAGAAAAACAAATCAATAGTGTCTTTAAGAAATTCTGGCCATATAAACTGTTGAAGATGATATGGATACGTACCACTCTTTGATCTGGCATAACTTGTTTCACATCTCCATTAAAGAATGTTACAGTTATGGTCTTTCCATCTGAACTCACTTCTTTCCGTGTTCCATTAGGGAAAAATATAAGATGACAGCCATTTTTTAAAACCTTTTCAACCTAAAAGATATATTATAGAAAAGTGGATGGTATATTAAGTCTTCAGCAACCTCAGTTAAAATTAAATTTTTGTCCATTTTAGCAGTCTGACAGGGTTCTAACTGTTGAGGGGCAAGCCAGTATTCAGATGAAGAACATTTGTCTGCCTTTGTCCAGAATTTAGGATTAAGCGCTTATCTTTGAGAGTCAATGTGTATTTGTTTGCTTTTCTCATCCAACCCTGAATTTCCATAGCTTTCCATTGCCTGGTTTGACCCAATAATAGTAATAAAAATGCAGCAAGAAAAGCTGTTGTGGAACCAGAAAACAACGTACAGGAATGATTATAGGAATTTGTTAGCCACATCCTTAGAACAGTTTCTCACACTTTGTCAAACCATTTCTCCCATAAGCAAAGAAACTATTCTCTTTCCCCTTAAATATAAATTCTTTAAATGGGCATCTGGCATAAGGGGCTTATTTATTTTAAGCTGAAAATGTTGTTTGTATTATCATAGCACTTGGGACCTTCAGTTATGAACATTAACTCTGTTAATTTAGGCGCTGTACAAACAGAATAAAAAGATAGTCCTTGACCAAAAGAACTTCCAATTTAAGACAAAAGACAGACAGTAAGAGATTGGGGGAGTAAATGGACCACACTTTTTTTTTTTTTTTTGGGTGCTAGTTTGGGTCATTTCTAATGGACTCAAGAAGGAAATGTATGTGTCTATATGGAACAGTTTACTGTACACAACTTTTATGAAATAGTGATTTAGGTATTTAATATCTTAGCCTTGCAAATGAGCAAGAGAGGCAACGCAGCCCTCACACAGATGGGTTCCCCTGCTAGAGTGAAGTAATTGCCTAGATCTACCCTCCGTAGTCTCAGAGGAAATCTGATCTTACCTTTCCATCAGGATAGTTAATTTCTCCCTGTATTTCTTCACTGCCCGTAGATAGTGGCGTAGGAGGCTCTGATGGCACACATGTTTCAGTAGGGCATACGTCCTGAAATGAAAATTTCTCTAGGAAGCAACTGTGACAAAAGGCAGCCCTGTATTCACACTGTTGTAATAAATCTTTATACAAAATATGCCCTGTGTGTATCATTTGAAAAATAATTAACTGCTAATAACAGCAGGATGAAATGTGTGCAGTATTGTATGTAAAAGTTAGGAGCAAACTGATATCATGGCCAGAGAATGTTTACCAGACAAGTCTGAGTAGGAGGTAAACCAAAGGATAAGAGGATGCCTCTTGCCTCATGTCATAGTTGATGGATAATCACCATTCTTTGGCAAGAAAGGGGTGTAGGAATAAACATCTGCCTTTTAGCAAACAGCAGCATGAAACCTTGTTCACCACAAGACTCCATGACTTCACTCCAAGGAAAATGCATTTCAAAGGAGGACTGGACTATAAAGTGAGGGGCAAAAACACCCCAATGTATCTCTCCCTATCCATCTCTAGCTCTTCTCATAAACAAAAGAAACAGCCTTTGGACTTTGGGAGCAAATTCTGGTCTGAGAATTTTGGAGAGCATGAGAACATGAGGTAAGGGATTTCACCTTGAACCAAGTCTAGTGTGTTAAGTTTTAGTACTAGGAAGAGTTATCTTTATTTCTTTTGTAACCATTTCTACTTTAATGCCTTATACTAGTATTCATGTAAAACCTCTCCCTTTGTAGTTAAATAAACTTATTTTATTCTTTGGTAAAAACTAATCCAGTGTTGTCTTCAAACTGAATTGTGTGGGTAACACCATTTAAAGTAGTAAATTGTTGGCTATTGATCCCCTTAGAGGGGCAACAGACCTAAAATATCAGCTTTCTAGGAGAGAGCTGAACAATGCAGAACACGTTTTGGGGGAAAATTGAGGATTGGAAGTCTGTTGGGATCACCCTGAAAGTGATAATCAAGGCTGGTGGAAGTTAGAGTGTGACTGGAGTGTGCTGGCAGGCTTCAGCTATACATAGCCACTTAAAAAAAGTTTTTGTGAGGCACCCCAAGTTGCAAGGCATTTAGTGAAACAGCCCCTCACTAGTCTGTGTTGTAACCCAGAATGTGACAGCATTAAATCAGGCTCCATTTTTGTGGGACTTTTTGAGGGATTAAGAGAACCATCAACCCAAAGCACCTAGAGAAAAAGGTCTGAAACAGCTTATCTTATGATATAAACCCACACAAAAGAGCTGTTTGGTTCAGGTAATCAGCTTTTGCATAGACTGGTACAGTGGATCTTATTGCAATAAATTATAAATCAGGTGCTTAACTTAAAACATCAGTAACAACAAATTCCAAGGCATGGAACCACTATTCAAGTTTCATATACTTCTAGAAAATGCTACGTACAGTAATTAATTAAGATCTATTATATCTCAGCTACCTGCATTCTTACAAAATTCACTGTTCTTCAGGTAAGAAATAATCCAGTTTTTTCTGCAAACATTTATTAAAATTCTGTAAATTTTGTAAGATATTTCGCTTAGCTACAACTAAACATCTCCATCACCAAACATCTCTCCCTCCTGTAGACAAAAAAGGTGGTTCCAAATTTAGATGCAAGTACAATCTTTTGTATAGATATGCTATATTACCAAAGTGTGGTTTTAATAATGTAGTCATTACTGAATCTCGTCTAGTGTTCTTATGGCAGTTTCAGAAATCACTTTTCAGGCAGCACATTCATGGAATGCAGATAACTATTATTCTGTTCTTTGGAATCCAAATCAAGATAAACAATAGTCTGGTACAAGACTTACTACCATAAAAGTTCTAGAGGAATCTTCTAGTGTCATGATGGTCTTGTCAAAGTTACTCCTATCACTAACAGGTGCAGATTTAGGTTTCCTAGAAGGCTTTCCTGTTCAAATATAAATTATAAAAATTGTTAATTTTACATCATCTGAGCAACCAAGAAACAGTTTGAGTGTTATAAGCAAATATAATTATCAGATGATAGATCAGCTATACTGGATATCTGCATACCTCATGTGCAGTATAAGCTTGAAAGCAGTATCTTCAGCTACTTAAGAAGAATTAATATCCAGTTAAGTGTGCTACCTCCAATACATTTCTGCTTGCTACAGTAGCAGGGACCTACAATTCAATCAATGTTATGATGGCCAAAACAAATGTGCTATCTGTACTATATTTTATTTATATAGATTTCAGATTATAAAAAGGCACTTTTCCAAAGCTTGAAGTGTCCTAACACATTGGCTAATTATATATTATGAAATAAGAGCATTGAGATAATCATTCCAATAGGAACTCAGCCAGCAAAACACCTACAAAGACACTTTTCTACCTCTTTTGATTGATAGGAAGCTTACCCTTGTCCTTTTCCAACCCTATAATGTGTGTCCTTGCAGCATTCTTGGAAGGTTACCAAATTCAAAATATTTCAGAACAAGTTCCAGCATCTCAAAACCCTCAGAGAGAACAGAAAATGTCCTGCCAGCTGCCCCCTCTATTATAGTGAGGGATGTCCAGCTTGGGTGATGCTGCTTCCTGCAGCTATGGCAACATGGGACCCCCCACCCCAAAAAAAAGCGCTCTCTCAAATTGGCCAGTTTCAAGCCGGACTGGATTTTACAGATCATAAACCAAGACTTTAAACTGCACTCAGAGACCAGTGAAGATCCCGGCATCATATGCTCTCAACAAAATGCTTTGCTCAATAAGCAAGTCACTCCATTCTGTACCATCTTCATTCTTACGAATCGTTTTAAAGACGTGACCCCACTTAGAGCTCATAGACATGCTTTCGTTAAAACTACTGCAAACAGCAGCAAGGTTCACATCTGAAAGACTGCAATCTCCTAGCCCAATGCAGTTGGTAAAAAAAAACACCAAAAAACTGGTTACTACTGTAAGGAGCTAGTGAAACAGCAACTGGGATCTAACAATCATTCTTAAAATGCAAGTCTTAGGAACTTACGGTGGCTGTATTCCCTCAAATCAAAGGGACCAATTATCTCCAGGTGCTTCCCCACCACCCTACCTTCACATTCTGGTCTGGACTGAGCAGCCAGCTCACGCTCATCCATGGCCAAATCTTATCTAGACACTGGCTGAGTCAAATCATCCAAGTTGAACAAGACAGACATATAGTTAGTTAGGTGTCGTCAGCATACTGAAAACACATCTTATGCTTTCTTACTTAACCCTCCTAGTGGACCCATATATATGTTGAACAGGAGAAGGTGACAGAATGGCACCCTGCAATACTTCTCCCTTGAGAGCTCTTCAGAAAGAGGAGCAATTGCCTCCAACTGCATGTTGAGATTTCTCAGAAGTAAAAGAATCAAGCCACTGAAGAGCAGTCCTGTGCACTCCCACTAGAGTCTGTAGGCAAGCCAACACTACCTGGTGTTTAAACGGTATCCAAGGCAGCTGATAGATCTAATACTACTAGCACAAATACCTGATCATCCATTGCCAGGAGATCACTGACCAATAATCTAGTTCTGTACCCAGATTAGCAAAATTGGGGACATCTACATACTGAAATTTGTCTTCTCAACTTTCTCCATGATCTTACACAAGAAGATATTTATTATTTATCAGAGCACTAAGTCTATCTTTTATACTTTTCCATATATTATACATTTGGACTATTGAATTACATGTATTGCCTGAGGAAAATTAAGATATTACCGTCAATTACAGCAAACAAACATTAAAAGTGGCATTTTTTTTTTTAAAGAGTTAATAGGATTCTTCCATTGAATAAATGTTTATACCTTTTGCTGGTGAATAACCTTTGCCATTCATCTTGCTATGCTTTTCTGTTTGAGGAACTGGAAACAGAATCTGGCTTTTTTGCACTCTAGTTGGAGGACTCTGACAATACATAATCAAGAATTTATTAATTAAAAAATGGTTTATTCAGCAATCTTATTACAATGCAATAGCACCCATTAACACAGACTACTTGTCCATGTTTATAGCAACAACTTATATGCTTTTAAAGTATATTGTGGAGGGAATAAAAACTAACTGAGCTCCTTTTTCCTGTCTCCTCACCCTGCACAATCCCAGAATTTTACCTTGGTGCATTTAACCAGGGATAAGTATAATCATCATTAGACTATGAAAACAAACTAACGTAACTGTGAAATTATTCAACGAACACTGGCTGGTTTCACAGGCTTATCCTTAGAGTGCAAAGGCACTAATGTCAATTACAACTGATTTCCCCACGGAACTCCAAACTAATTCAGTTTGAGTGAGCAAGATCCTGAAGAGCATGTTACCTGCATATAGTGAAAATCCAGGTTTATAGGAACAGAAGTCAGTAGCAGTGTACTGTCTTACTACACCAATACTCTACTGTTAAATTATGTGAAACATCCAGCTAGTCGCTAAGTAGTAATTGGGGAGAAAAAAAAAAAACCACGAGCCAAAATTCACTACATGTCTACACAAATCCATTTAAAATACCTCAAAACAAGCATAACTTACTATAGAGTCTGCTCTCCTCAAATTCATTCCAGTACTTTCAGCTTTCCTGTTGCTTTCAGCAGCTTCTGCTTTCTTCCAGACTTCTAAACGAAATCTTTCCATGATTTTGATCTCTTCCCTTAACTCTGTATTCTCCTTTGTTAAGA
The DNA here is from genome assembly GCA_007922155.1 of Mesoclemmys tuberculata. Classification (NCBI taxonomy): domain Eukaryota; kingdom Metazoa; phylum Chordata; order Testudines; family Chelidae; genus Mesoclemmys; species Mesoclemmys tuberculata. The sequence continues at coordinate 71,809,663 of ML675618.1, read as the reverse complement.
TTTCTATCTGGTTTCTAAGACGACCATGGGTAGTTGACCATTTTGCCTCTCTTCGCTTTAAGTCTTCCTGGAAGTCTGCAAGCTGCTGTTTTAAAGCCTTAGAAAAATAAGCATCAACTGTTTGCAATCTGGGAGGATACAAGCCAGTCTTTTTCTACTATATTAAAACACATGGACTAGAGAAAATTGACATCTTTCATCAGCAGTGGCTGCACAGAAGACAGTGATGCAGAACAAGTGAAATCTGCTTTGTGTTAAGGGCAGTAAGTGTGTTTTGTTTTCTAAAGACAGGAGTTACTTTGTATTAATAGCTAATCTCATCTCACCCCCAATCAGTCACTGAGCTTCGTCCTTACACTTTACACCAGATAAAAGGTCCAAAGCACTGTAAAGGGGCTAGAAAAGCCCCTTTTCTGGGAGAGGAAGGATTACCCTGGCACAGGAACTGAATAAGCCTATCTGCAGAGAAGCCCTTTACAAACCCTGTCCTCAGGCATACTGAGGATGAGGCTTCAGCACACAGCACTACAGAGGTTCTGGGTAGCCTGCAATATTTTAGACAGATTCCCTCCCAGTGCTGCCTACTTATGCAACACAGCCTCTCCTGTCTCCACAGCAGCCCAAGTTAGGAAGGGCGGAAAGGAGGCTTAAAGCCAACTTAGCTCATCTTCCACCTGGGCTGCAAGTTCTGTGCACAGCACAGCATAGAATCTCACCCTAGGTGCTAGGGAAGGAAAAGAACTTTTTTACATAGTGTTCAAGATTGTATTCTTGGTTTGTTTTTTTAAGAAAATGACAAGCTCAATTTCCCCCATCTATAAAATAGGAGTATGACACCACCTTTGTAAAGCACTTGGAGATCTAATAATGAAAAATGCTATATAAGAGCTAGATATCATTATTATACAGAGACGTTTGGTTGGATGTTTTGACAAGGGTCAGGCTGCCAGATAGATTATATATGGTGCACATTTCAAGCCAAAAAATTAACACTGTGATTATATATCAATATAAACAGAAAAAGTTCATTGTGCATGATGGGCCAGGAAACACAATCATGTATAGTTACAAACTTAATAGCAAATGAAAGGATTTTTAGGACAGCCTAAAAACAAAATTTTCTATTCCTCTTTCCCTCCCCAAACAAGCTCATGGGAGTCATTTGAATTAATAACTGCCAGCTTTTATTTTGATCAATTTAGACTGTTAGGCAAATAATAATGGATAATTCAATCACTAACTCTAGTAGGGTATTAAAAAGGAAATCCAAAATTCTAAAAGATAGAGGGAAAGAGATCCATATGATACCAAGACAATAAACTGTATTATTCAGACATCTTTAACACTAAGGTGCTACGCACCCTAGCAAGTGACTAACAGGTCTCATCTTGTTCAAAGCAATGGGGCTGAAAATGATGGAAATGAGAAGACATGTTTATGCATAAGACACATAACATCAATTATGAGATAAAACTGTGCTTAGTATGGAACAATTTTGGACAGAATAATGCTGGATACAGGTTCCATTTTGCATTCAATTCACTACCATGAATGAATTTGTTTGCAACATACTTATTCTAGTAATATCTAACTTGATTTAGGTTTATTAGTCTGATAATGTCATGTTCTTTTTAAGTGCAGTTCTGCACCTTTTTTGGTATGGAAGTCTGACAGAATGACAACAGTTCTTCAGTAGTTTTGTTTTTTTAAAAGTAAAAAGACACTTATGCAAAGCCTGTGATTTTCAGTGTCAGAACTACTGATGGATGCCAGCTATCTTGATCTAGTTAGATTATGTATATCTGTTCTTATCAAACCCCTTTAAGTTAACACAATCTACCAATTCAGCTTTTCACAGTTGTGCAATTTGTGAGTTTCACTGTGAAGATTAGAACAATCTTTAGATTTTTCTTACCTGAATTTCATCACGTTCCTTTTTATCTGGTATTGCTCTAGCTGCTGTGGCATATTTTTCAAAAACTTTACGCTCTTTCTGCAGTTTTCTCATTTCTTCTTTTTTAACTTCTTCTATTCGAGCCAATTCTTTTGTTTTCTGTTGTTCAAAGTCTGCTATTTCTCTCCTGAAATTACACAAATTAGCTTGTTGTTCTGGAATAGAATAACTTCAGGTTTGGAGTATTTTGTTTTTGGTGGTGTCTTGTAAATGAGAAAACTAATATTTAGAATTTGACTCCTCAGTAATTCAAAACAGTATCTCCTGTCCCTGGGAAGATTTTCCACTCTAAATATATTACACACAATATATATTTGTAAGAAGAGTTTCCTTATTGCCACTGCTGAAGTCTTAAGAATCATGTCTCTGCTTTCCCACTGACAAGAATCCCTTCCATATTTATTGCTTGGACTGAGAACTGGACAGGATCTCTTTTCAGAGACTACAAATAATATTGTTTAATTGGCAAAAGAGATCGCTATTGTCCAACATAAAGCATTCCCTTTCCTTCCTCCATCCCTAACTCTGCCCCATTTCCAGCCTACATATGCTCAGGAAGATTTTTCCAGGAACGAACATCTGATGAAAAAACACAGCATCAGTCACATTTTACAAGGTAGAAGCATCAAGCTCAGCAAAGCAGATTTTATTCTGTTTTTTTTAAAGATTGTTTTAAATGAATTACAATTTATAAAGATATTAAAAAATAGTCTCCCAACCATGTGAGTTTTCATACCAAACAACTTGGGTACAGCTTTTTAAAATCATATTTCGAATCATTTTCTAGAGTAGCAGCTTGAGTGATAATTACACAGTTTAGTCTATTTATTGTGTGTTGTACATATAGTGTCAAATTTTTTACCTAAATAGACACTTAATTCACATCTCTGAGAATATACTTACCTGTATACTAAATATATCTCTGTAATATTTACTACTACCCAACAGTGATGTGCTTGCCTGCAGATTTGCTCATTTGCCTATCTATAAAACAGCTCAAACTAAATTATTAAGGAAATGTATTTACTAAGCAAATAAGATACACTGAAATACTCCCATTGAAAAATTACCTGAGATTTTCTAAGGAGCTTTCTCGTTCCTCACGGAGTTTTGTTAGAGATGCATTTTCAACTCTGAATCTTTCAATTTCCGTTTCCAATTCAACAAGCTTCTTTCTTAGTATCTGGGATCGAATGATGTCTCCTATCAGAGAACAGGCATACGCAAGTTAAGAGACATTCATAGAGTGTTGAGGTATACACTAATTTGTCAGGTTTTGAATATATTTGTTACACTAGCACAAGAGGGTATAACAAGGAATACAGATTTAAATCTGAATTAGTCTTCAAAACATAGTAATTTTCATGTGAAGTTATGATCAGAGTTCATACTGGGGAAGGGGGGAGCTGTCCCTACAAAATAAACTCTGCCCTTGCAAATCATCAAAATAAGACCAATTCCATACTCTGTGCCTGGTGAGCCTGGCTCAACCTTAGTGGCTATATCTACTTAGCAAACAGCATCAAGCCTCCCTGCTTGGGTTGACAGTCTCGGGCATGTATTAGCTCTCCAAAAATATAACAGTGTAGACAGTTTTTTGAAGTTGCAACTCGGGCTGGAGCTCAGGCTCTGATGCTTACCCCTTCCTTCCTCCCTTGGCTTCAGAGCCTGAGCTGCAACTTCAAAGAGCTGTTTACATAGCTGTTTCTAAAGTGTCAGTGTGAGACCTGCAAACTCAAGTCTGTTGACCGAGGCTTGGAGCCTCACTGCTGTGGGCTTTGTAGATAGATGGGTAGAAAGCTGGTAAGTTCAGGGGCTCAACGGGTAGTGATGAACGGCTTGACGTCTAGTTAGTCACAAGCAGAGTGCCCCATGGGTTGGTCCTGGGGCCAGTCCCGGGGCCTGTTTTGTTCAACATACTCAATGCTCTGGAGGATGAAGTGGGTTTGCACCCTCAGCAAATCTGTGGATTACACTAAACTGGGGGGACTGATAGATACACTGGAAGGTAGAGAAAGGATACAGAGTGCTAGGTCCAACTCCCAATAGCCTGGGAAGTTGAACGTACTAAGATCTGACCTTTAACACATGTTGCAGTGCATTTTGCTACCACTAAATCATTGCAACATGCCAGTATCCAAAAACAAATCACAATAAAAAAGAACCCTTTCCCCCCATATTTTGCATTAGAACAATCAATTTGTGGTCTTAAAAATAATCCATCAAATCTGACAGTTATTAAAAGTAGGTTGCTGTAAAGGGTGATAAAAACTATCAAAGAAAACATAACTACAATCCTAAAGAATGACACTCTAGCACAAAAAGGAATTGTTCTCTAAGATTATTAGGTGATCATGCCATACTTTGTTCTGTTGTAGCTCACATGATACACTAATTTCCACTCAAAGCAAATATAAAATTTATTTGGAACTATAGTAGAGCGGGTTGAAAATTTTCTAACAAATCAGAGAACACCAATTTGTTGAACCCAAAATGTCTCATGAACACCAGGTCAGATTCAACAAACTTTTGTCAAGTCATTAGCAGGGTTCTGATGGAACCCAGGTTCCCATGGCCCACAACTGAAGGCTAGCCCTAACACACCAGGGCTTCCAGCCTCCTTGTTGAGGAGCCAGGAACAAAACTGGGAGCCTAGAAATCCTGGGGACTGTCAGGACCCATGGCTACAAGGCAACCCCATCATGTGAGGGATTGTCCGGGTCAGAAACCACAAGGATTCCAGACTCTCAGGCCAGCTGACTCCATGCTGCCCCGTTCCCAAGAGGGAAGCCCTGGGAGCTGAAGATCCCAGAAGCTCCAGCAGCTGACTGACTGATTACCAAGGTTATTGGCAACTGTGAAAATGAAAAGTATCAATTTCAGTCAACAGCTTCTAGTTCCAAGGAGCATATTTCAGTTAAGAAATACCACATTTCATGCTCCCCAAAAGATTCAGGATTTCCAGTTCAGGAGAAAATTTGAAAAAATTGGTTCTATTCTGATTGGGAACAAAACCAAATTTAAAAATATCAAAATGTCTTGCAAACCAGAAGTCCCAAATTTCAGCCCGCTCTAGAACTAAGTTCTAAGGGCCTGATTCTCCTCTTACTCACACTAGTTTAATAACTATAACTTCAGATTTCAGGGACATTATTCATGGTTTACGCCAGTATAAATGAGTGGAGAGTCGGATTCTAAATATGGATATTTTATATGAATGCCTTTTAGTAACTTCAATTAATAAAACATACAAATAAAGTGATCTGAGCAACTAGTTAGCTAAAGACTTGAAACCATGTCACGGGCCACTTAAACATTTTTTTCCAATACTACTGCTCTGTGCTAAACTGTTGCCATATCAGGAATAGTTTGACAACACACCCCAAATTCACATTCACAAGACTCAAACTGAAAGCCAACACCAGTAATTTTTTCATTCCTTTCCATTATTTTGATAGTATGTTTTTAAATCATGTAATGCTCAGTCTACAGTAGAATCTGTGTGTATGTATTATTCTCTTACCTCCTGGTTCTTCTTGTCCTACATTTGATTTGGTTTCATGCCTTGCATGACAGTCTGGCTTCTGTTTAGGTTTCAGTGAAGGAAAAAGTTTCATCATGAGGTCTGATGTGGGAGGTGCACTTGCATCACCATCAGTCACACTATGTTTGGGCAAATCATCTCCTTTTTTTATTGAAGCAACCTTCCTCTTTATTGTTTTATCTGGGGCAGCCAATTCAATTTCATTGCAATAGTCAGTTAGTGGAGGTACTTTCATGATATCATTTTGGGGTACTTCATGAGGACACTCAATTTCTTCAAGGTCAGTCCATGTTCTTTCATCATCAAACTCTGCCTTATTCCTATCTATACATGAAACACTTCTTTGAGAGTCAGATATTTTGCTATTAATATGATTTGGTAGCACACTGGATTCATCACTACTATAATCTTTGTCTGATAAGTCAAGATCAACATCTCTACATTTGCTTTCTTTACTGACATCTTTGACGGGTCCTGTGCAATCACAGAATTCTGGATTATCTTCTCTGATGCTCAGAATGTCCTTTTTTGCATCTTTACTTGCACATTTTAAGGTGGTCTCAAGTTCTTCCTCAGACTCTGTAGTATTGACACTGCTTCCATCATCTTTATCTTCATTTACATTCCATTCAGTGCTTTTTAATGTTGGATTTGCTGCAATAGAAGAAATCTGAAATATTTTATCATCTGTTTTACTGAATTGGTCCCTTAGTCTAAAAGATGTCCTCGAATCTAAGACTGTATTTGTAACTGCCCTGTCATTTTTCTTTCCTTGTAAGATAATTTCTTTATTTGTGTTATTTATAATATTCAGTGCATTCATCTGCTGCTGCTGTATTGCTTTGACTGGGGTAGAAGACATTCTACGGCCTTTTGAAATTTGCTGATCTTGATCCAAGATCCTTTGTACAAATGAGGAATTACTCGAGAAAGATATTTCATCAGCAGCCTGTTCTAGGAACAGAAATTCATCTAATTCTATGTTCTCTTTTTCCTTTTCTTTTTCCCAGTTTTCCAACTTATTTTGAAATGAAAGTTCAAAAGAAAGTTCTGAATCTTTTACAGGGCAGCTTGTAAAACATTTTGAAAGAGAAAAAGTATTGGTAAATTCAGTGGACAGCTGAGGCTTTTTTATATCTGCAAACTTGTTTTTGAACTTGTTACCAATTTCAAACTCCATTATATTCTCTTTATTTTCTAATTTGCTGTTGATTTCTGATCTGAAAGAATCTCTGAACTGCCCATCGAGAGCCTTTTTAGTCTGTGCTCTCACTGTTGATGGCGATATACTTTTTCCATTATGATTCTTGAGTACCATGGCCTTCTGAGCAGGGAAAACAGAACCATTTGTTGTTTTAGCAGCTCGGTTACATTTTTTAGAGGGCACAGCAAAGTTCTCAGAAATCTGTTCCTTGCTTAAAGGTGCCGTTTTCCGCTGTATTTGGATTCTGTCCACTTTAACAATGTTCCTGTCCTCCGAAGCACTTTGCTGAGTCATCAGTTTGCTTTCTTTATACTTAGTTACTTTAGATTTGGCATTAGTGAATCTAGTTAAGCCTTCTCCTCGTTTCAGGAAGGGTCGTTTTGTCAGTGGTTTCTGAAAGGTTGACCTTTCTACTTCCTTTAAAAAAAACAAGAGAGAACAACATTAAAATTCCTTTATATACTTGGATTTATTTAAGTAAGGCTTACTAATGTGTACAGTTACACAGTACCTGTCCCACTATAGTTTTAAGGAATGTCAGAATTGAAAAATGGAATAATTGTTTTTATATATGCAATATTCAAGATCTTAAAGTTGTAAACTCTTCAAGGCAGGGATCTGTCTTCTCACGTTTGTTATGTGTCTAGTACATTTTGGGAGAAGTATATAAAGTGTAGTGTTTACAATAACCTGTTGCTCTGCTTTTTGCTTCAGGCGCTGGTCTTCTAGTTGTATCTGTTCTTCCAGGAATTCTTCAAACGTCTGTTTCCTTTCCTGAATCCCAGCTTTAATAGGCCTAGTGTAATTTTTTTTTAAAAGTTACAAACTGCAATGTTAAAGTTAAATCTTTGTTTGACAATACAATTAAAAATTTTAATTCATCATAAAATATATGAAAATCTATTATAAGCAGGTAAAGCATTATGAAAATTTTTAGTCATTCAGTGGTCCAGTGGCAAAGCTAACGCTATTTAACTTAAATAATATACTATAACACCAGTGATTCTCAAAGCCAAGCACAATGATATTACTTTCAGATTTGTTTTAAGTAGCTATCTTAAACTATCTGTTTAAGTAAATATCTAAATCTTGCTGCTGCTTCTTACGCTAGATGTCAAAGATCTGATCCTGCCAGCCTTTACCACCCATTAGTCCATTTTTCCCCACAAACACCTTCATTCTTTCTCCCCTGCCACCCGCACACAAGGGAAAGACTCCTTGTCAAAATACTTAAAACCATCCCCGTATCTTCTTCCACATCACTCCTTAAGACTCACGTCTGCCATGACGCTTACAGAAAAAGGCCATCTGATAATGGCTATGCAAAGAAAAGTTGTGATTATTGCTACTGGACTGTCTTATTACACTGTAGTTGTGCACATAGTAAAGGTATGCCAAAACATGATTTTGGTTTACCATTATCTCATCCCCACACTCATTTGTTTCATCCACTTGTTATGCTGTGTCTCTCGCACCACAAACATTTAGGAACAGGGACTTTTGCCATATGTCTCCAATGCCTATCACAATGGGGGCCCACTTGGTTGACGCTTTTAGGTACTTACTACTCTAATACAAAAATTAAATTTTAAACGCTTTTCAATCAGGTCTTAGAACTTAGTCAAAAAGAAGTTTACCTATTGGATAAAACTAAGTTTATATTTACCTTTCTTCCATGTTAGCTGTATGTAAGCATTTTCTTCCATTGGGACTTTCAGAATGTAAATGATCAATGTCACTGTCTTCAACATCAACAGACTTATCCATCTTTTCCTTTGGACACCAAGTGCTTTCTCCTATGAAATTATGGAAAATTGTCTTTTTCTCCCAAAGTGAAACCAGAATTCATCTTGTATTTTAAAAACCAGGAACAACATTCAGATGAGATTCACAGATTATGAAGTCAGAAGAAATTGTTGTTTAGTCTGACCTGAAACACAAAGCCATGGGACTTCCTGTATCTTTTAGAAAAAAGTCCAATCTTGAATTAAAATTTCCAGTGATGGCAAATCCACTTATACTCATTTAAAAATTTGCATCTTATTTCAATTGTCTAGCTTCAACTTCTAGCTATTGGGTTCTGTTACACCTCTGTCTACCAGGTTGAAAAGCCCTCTATTGTTAAATTCTTATTCTCCATGTAGGTACTTCTAGACTATGATTAACTCACACCTTAATTTTCTCTTTCATAAACTAAATGAATTGAGCTACTTGAGACTATAACTATAAAGCGTGTTTTCTAACCTCAGTCGTTCTGGCTCTTCTCCAAACCCCCTCCAATTTTTCAACCTCCTTGACTTGTTGGCACCAGAACTTGATACAGAATTCCAGTAGTGGTCACATCAGTGCCATATATATAGGTAATAATACACTCCTACTCTCAATGTTCCTATTTATACATCCAAGGCTCAAATTATCTCTTTTGACCAAAGCATCGCACTAGGAGCTCATGTTCAGCTGATTCTCTACTGTGATCCCAATAGTCCAATAGCAAAGTCACTTCTTTCCAGGATAGAGTCGTCCATCCTGTAAGTACAGCCTTCATTCTTTGTTCCCAGATGTATGACTTCATATTTGACTGTGTTGAAAAGCATATTGTTTGCATGCACCCAACTTGTCAAGTGATCCGGAGCACTATGTATCAGGACCTGTCTTCATTATTTACCATTCCCCCAATTTTGTGTCACCTGCAAACTTTATCAGTAATGATTTTATGTTTTCTTCCAGCTCTCCGATGATAATGTTAAAAGCAGCAGTCCACAAGAGAGAAAAGGGCCTGATCTTGTTGCCATTGAAGTGAATGGCAAAATTCCCACTGGACTTCAGTAGGGGTAGAATCGGTTGCGTGACAAATACATAGTCTATTGACAGGCAACTATGATTTAATTACCATCAAGTGAACTAACAGTTAACAGAAAACTAAGTATTTACAGTAACCTAACAAGATACTAAGATCAATAACTATGAAAAAACTCCAGATTATCTACAAAATTGTGTCTTAAATTTAACTAACCAGTGGTATTTGTGTGGTCCTCATTCTTCAAACCATTTTGCATTTTCAGAGATGCATTTGGACACTGTTTCTCACAGATAGACTCTGAAGGTAGACTGCTCTTCAAAGATAAGATGCATTCCTTGTTTAACTTTTGTAGTAATTCACTCTCTTGTGTATGTGAAGAAACAAAAGAAAAGCCATTCAGGATATGAATACTGTCTTGACTGAGATTCTGGTACACAGGTGGTGGCAAGTAAGGCTCAGTGTTTGAACCAGCTGGATGTCCATATTGTTGACTCAGATCTGCTGACATTAGAGCATAATCTTGAACGGGGACGGAAAAATGCATTATGATTTGTATTTCTATTATGATATTATCTCTGTGAGGAGGAGACAGCAGCTCCAGAACTGGATTGGTCACATGGATTCCATCCCTAGAGTCGCTGTCAGGAACAAGTGTCTTAACACATATTTGTCCAGTCTGTAGCTAAGGTTTTTTCCTTCCCTTCCAGATGGAGCCTAAGAGTATTTCTGTGGGTGGGGGAGAGTGAAAGGAGGCACTTTGGGTCAACAGTGATATAGCAGATTTTCTGGAATAGGGAGGGGAGGGGAAGAGAAAATGTTTTTTGGGGAAAAGTTTAAGATTCACTTTTTTATTTTGCTTTTCTGCTGCCTACCTATCACTATTTGTCTCTCTTTTCTATTTAAACCAAGTTCTCCAACACAAGGGTCCTATCATGCTATGTGTTTGTACAGCACCAAACACAACAGGAACCCAGTCCTGATTGAGACTTTTGGATGCTAATGTAATATGAACATTGAGCAGTAGTTTTTAAAATGTTATTTAAAAACACAGCATTTACCTGGGACTAATCAAGTAGTTTTGTGATATATTATGTGAAACATAACTCAACATTTTAAGTACAATATCAAAATTAAAGTGTTCAATTTTCTTATAGTATACCACATAATTTACTTCTCCACTTACCAGGCAATCCTTGCTGGCCAGTTACCATGCTAAGTAGTTTCTTTTGCTCTTCCATAAGCCTCTGAAGTTGTTCCATCTGTTGCTTCTTCAGCTGTTCTTGTTTCTGCTGTTGTATTTCTTTTAGCTTTATCAAGCACAAAAACCAAGTGTGTTTGAAGTTAAGTTTTCTTAGACTCTATACGAGAATAATTGGCATAAAACGATTTTTGTATTTCTTGCCTGAACATGCTTTATTAAAACAAGTGCCATTGGAACAGGATGCAAACAAGCTATGTTAAAACTAAGCCCTACACTCACTAATATTACATTTTAAATAAATTATACTGTAGCTCTTTCCACCAGTGACCAACTCCTTAATAGTTCCACTAGCCTTTAAATGGACCAATTTGTAAATTATATTAAAAAAGAACCTTGAAGACTTTTTTGTGAACTTCTGAAAAAATATAAAGATTCTGATATTTACTTTTGTACTACCACCTTTTTATTATAACTTGAAATATCTAATGAAAATAAAATCCTTATTGTAGAAATTTATCCTGTTGCTCATTTCTCATTTGAAGTCCTAATATAACATTTGTGATATCTCAGTTAGCTACAGCAGAAAAGGCTGTGACGTCACAGAGCAAGTGAGAAGTAAGAAGCACCAAAGAACATTGAATCATAAAGCTCCAGTGAGGAAGAGAAATTTTATATTGATTAAAGTACAGACATATTAGGTAACCTGCAGGCCCCCAACTGCCACCCTTATGTTGAACAGTGCCTTATTCCACAGGCAACCAATTGAAAACAAGGGATTACTTGCAAATCAAGATATACTCAAACATGAATAAAGGTGACAAAAATCAGGCACACAGAGTTAGTGGCGAAGCTGAAAATAGAATTCAACTCCTGATTCCAATTCTTATATTCTAACCACTGAGTTGTACTTTCTCCCAAAGTGTCCTATTCTCATGTTGGTGTTTTCATTAAATAAATATGAAAGTAACTACCTTCAAAATTCCAGAGGGCTAGCCATGTTAGTCAATATACAGCAAAAAAACGAGTCCTGTAGCACTTTAAAGACTAACAAATTTAATTTCTGCGGGCATAAGCTTTTGTGGGCTCTTACCCACTTCACATTTTCAATCTTCTGTTCACAAATGTTATCCTGGTTATCCACGTCTGATTTTATAATCTTTTCCCATATCTAACTCTGAAAACTTTTTTTTTTAAAAAATGCTGTTAGTGTATGCCCAGACATAAAGCTGTGCACCCAGTACGTGATCACACTTAGCGGCACAGTTCAATCCTAAAGTCCTTGGTCATGCTATGACATCTACGAGAGCAGCCCTCTGCCCACACAGAGACAGGGTACATCATTTCAGGACAGGATCTTCATTTGGCTTCTTCCTCGCCAGATGCAAAACTACTCAGATGGACAGAGATTTTAAAGCCAAATGTATTTTAATTATTCTAAGGACTAACAGAAAATTTTGCTATAGAAGAAATAGATAATGAAACTGAAATACTTCACTACCCTTTAGCTTTCAAATTTCCAACTATATTTCAGAACAACATTTTAGTATGCAGGTCTTAAAAACTGCATTGTGTTTTCTCAATTTTAGTGGGACAGATGATGGAACATTCTAAAATAGCTGGACAAACAAATACTTCCTCTTAAAGCAACTCACTTTCAGAGCTCGATCTTGCTCCCATTGACATCAATATAAGTATGGGCCCTCAATATTGGGAAATATGAAGAAAAGAAAGAGTGCTATTAATGATTTATTGTGATTTAGAATTTGCTCTTTAAACTGGTGTTTGTTCTGACACCAAGCAATACCTCTTGCAATGTTTAGGTAGCTGCAGTCACCTAGCCGTGAACAGAAGATGTCATTATAGACAATAACAAGAAATCCTAATGAATGCATGTTCAGGGGACAAGTGTTTTTACCTGTTCAAGCTTTTGTAAAAGTGGATCACTGTAATCTGCTTCATTCTGATCATCCACTTCATCACATATAAAGTCAGTTTTAGGGGCTTTCCATAGAGCTGGAGGAGCATCTTTAAGTGTTAACATTGTTTTTTTCTTGACCAATGCTGCAAGTGGAAAAGTTGTTTCAGTTGTATCTAACTGAAGTCCACAAGGGCTGCTGGACTCCAAGATTTGTTCTTCATGCATGGCATCTTCACTTATAGAACAACTGCTCTTTGAAACATGCAGCATTTTAATTGGGTGACTTGTGATGTTTACAGTTTCAGATGACTTTCTATCTTTATTAGTTTTCATAACATGGAAACTAGGATTTAGTATGACTCCAGCACGGGAAGCGTTGGACATCCAGTGTACGATAAAATTTGGTTCACCATTTAAATCTGCAGCTGTAGCCATCTGGAAAAATGTATTTCAGTTTACTCTTATGGAAGGTAGTAGTACAACTGACAAAATTACAGCCATTAGGTTTGGTTGTCAACTTTCAATACCTGTAAAAAAAAATGTAAAAGTTACACAAAGATGAAAAAAGCTCTTAATGTATCAACAAATAATATATAAAATTGCTTATAATCCACTCAGTACATTTGTAAAACTGAATCTTTGTGTATTGTTCCTAGTACAGTAGAACCCACTTAAACAAGTACTTGCTAAGGAATACAGCAAGACAAAACAATGACGCTTTTAAATTTAGTATCAATTGCAACTCCAAATATGCCAAGAGATACAGCATATGTAAGCACTAAATCAAGTAACACATATTTAGAGTGCTGGAGCCCTAAGATTTTTAAATAAGGTTCCCTAGAGCGAGAAAAGAAAAACTTTAATTGAGATGCCAAGATGACCCATTTGTCATTAATTTTAAGGCAATGTTTAAAGTATCTCTAGATATGGAAAATGTTACCGCATTTCAATGAAACACTTCAAATCTTGCTCATTTTCTTAAAAACACTTTTGTTCATATGGTACTAGTTTGTGTCTGATTTTGTTCAAGGTACAACCTATTCTTAGCCTAAGCCCTGTTGCCTTCTGAATTGGGACTGAATTGCAAACTGTTACAATCCCGGCCCAAGACAGGGGCCGGGGGAGTGTTCCCACTCGGGCACTCATATCACAACGGCAGGGTACGCCCGGCCCAGCTCCAGAGCTTGTGGAGCCGTGACACTTCCAGGCCGGGAGTTTTCCAGTGGCTCTGAAACACATAAAGCAAAAGTCCCTTTTCCCGCCTGGGGAGTCGATGCCTTAAAAACTGCCTTTGGAGGAACGTACAAAGGAGCCCGTCCCCCTCCCGACGAGCAGGGCTTGGCCGGCCACCACACCCCAGTTCTGAGGCGGGTGGGCAGCAGGCCCGACACAGCGCTCCCCTCCTGCCCCACAGCGCAGCCACCGGGGGCAGAACGAAACACTGGGGCGTGCCGTCCCCTCAGCCCCTGAGCATCTCCCGCGCCGCTCCTGGACGCGGGGCTATGTTCCGAAAGGCAACAGTCCCGCGGCCCATCGCCCCCTCCCACGTCCCGACTGCTAGAAGCGAGGGACACCCCGGCCAGTGCCGCCACCTGCCCTGCTGTCACTGGTGCACGAGGGCAAGTACCCCGCCATTACCCCCTGCGGGCCGACAACCTCCCGCAGACACCTGTGGCGGAGGGGCAAGGCCGCAGCCCCCACCCCTCCCAGGAGGGGAACGCAACATCTGCGGCTGCTGCCCCCGCCCAACACTCCACCCCAACCCTGCGCCCCGAGGCGGCAGTTACTGCGCGCGACCCCCGCCTTCCTCACGGCCCGCACCCTGCGACCCCCGCCGGCTCCCTTTACAAACCTGCCGCCATCCTGCCGCCTCCCCGCGCCACGGGCTGGACAATACCCGGCCCGGGGCATCCTGGGAGTTGTAGTCCCGACTCGCCGGCTTCCTCGCCCGGCTGAGGGGGAGGCCGCGGCGTTCGAACTACACCTCCCGAGACGTTAACGGGCTCGCTGGGAAACCTCGCGCTGCCCGCTCCATTCCCCAGGCCCGGGTGGCGGTTGGAGGGCGGGGCTGAGTCTCCAGTCACCTCCCTCCCCCGCCCGCTCCTGCTGCCACCGGACGCCGCCGTGACCCGGGCCTGCCCCGCCCTTCCTCCTGGGCCCCTGGAGCGCGGGGGAGCCGTTGCGGGGTAGGCGGGGCCCCTTCCGCAGTGCTGCTCGGTAGCGCCCGTTCCCCCCGAGGCGCTGGCCGCGCTTCTCTCCCAGCCCGGGGAGGCCGCTGTGCGCTGCTGTGTCGTGCTCTGACCTCGGGCCGGTGGCCTAGGTCCCTGGCCGTGCGGGGCTGCGCGTTTCTCGCTCTGCAGGCTCGTGAGAGAGCATGACATCGGCGCGGGCCTGCGGGCGGGCTCGGACTCGGAGCCTTCCCGGCTTGGGGGGATCCCCTTGAACTCGGGTGCGTGGGATTTAATCGTCTTTTATGGCCCCTGGGTTTTTACCGCCCGTTTAAAAGAGGGGGAAGGGCAGACGTACACAAAGGGGGGTGTTGGGCCCTGGCAATTTCCCGTGGTAGGCGGGTCTGGGGGCGCGTTTGGTCTCCAGGTGACAAAGGCGCGTTAGGTGGCCCGCCCTAAATTCCAACAGCTGCCTCAGCTTTGCGCGCCCGGCAGCCAACGGTTACGTGACAGGTTGGCCCTCCTCTGCCTCCGCACCTTCGCTATCAACGGGCTCTGTTTCGCACGAGTTACATTCAGCTCCTGTATTCCTTACTAGTTGCCAGTATTGGTCTTCACCTCAGCATGTCTTCATTTCTTCCATATATCCTCTGCTTCCTCCTAAATCTTTCTTTATCCTCCCGTTTCCTTTGCAGTCTAGCAAAATCTTTCCTAAATTACTCTCCCCCATACTGCATACACTGTATGACTTATGTGTAGTTAGTGCTATGTAAAAGGCAAGAAATTCCATGTTTACCTTATCTAGCTGCCTTTAAACCATTGAATGTTTTGGGATCCTCTATTATATAGTTTTAAATAAATTATTGTAGTGATTTGCCTTCAATATTTAAAACCCTATGGGCCCTCCAAAATTGCATGGTCTCTATTCTTAGACATTAAAGATTTCTCTTTGACTTCTTCTCTATGCTAAAACAAAACAGCCCCATTGTTAACAAAGACTTCAGCCCTACAGTTTGAAGTATGTAGGCCCTTATGTCCTTATGAAATCCCATTGAGAATATTTGGATTCTGTGGATGTCACCAGCATAGATTTAGACTGCAGGATTAAAGCCAGTGTTTGTCAACAACAGATTCTCCTCTGCCTCCACTCTCACATGTCCACTCATTCTCTTCATCTGAGGTTGAAAACAGTCTAACACCTTTGCATAACAGTGTTGGGAAAACCACCTTGTCTAGCAAACAAATCGTTCTCAACTCCAGTTGATGGGGGACTGGTGTCATGCTCATTGCTGACAACCATTGTCATCAATGGGTTACTTCCCTAGTGTGTATGAACTCTTATTGTGAAGCTTTGCAGCTTCAAAAAATGAAGGCAAACACTTCACTAATATTTGTCAAAGAGCACAGGTTAAATTCAGATCCTATGGGTAAAAATGCCTGGTTAGATAGATGTTGGATATTCGTGTGTGGAAGTAAAATGCAAACCCTTTAATATCAAGCTGATCTCCAAATAAAGATGATATTGTGGTGTCCCCCTCTATTCTCCAGAGGATTGGAATAAGGGAGGACTGGATTCTGTTTCCTCATCCCTAAAAGATTTCCTAGAATTCACTTGCACAGTGCACTGTAAATTTCAATGTCTATTTCCATTCCAATTTCATTTTCAATGGCCTGGTTCAGAGGGCTGCAGACTGCAGCTCCTAGCTGCATAGTAGCTGGAGCACCTGCCCCTTGTTCAGTCTGGTTGGTTGTCTGGTTCACAGATTAGTCAGTGCTGTCTTTTGTGCTATTTGGATGGGGGTTTCCCTTTATTACCCTTGGACTGGAGAACAGTCCACCCTCTCCTGTCATTACAGGCTGCCTCTGTCATGTGCCTTTGCAGATACAGGAAGAAAGATCTCTCTGGGTAGGGCGCTCGCTCCCAGCAAGTGAGTATATCCAGTTTGTCTCATTTTCTAATACTAGATTCCAGGTTAAGAGGGGACTTTGGTTCTTTATATCTATAGAAATGTGTTTTTTATTTAGGCTGTAGACAAACAAGGGAAAGGGTGAAGGAGAGTGAAATCTTTCCTCCCCTTGGTTTGCACTTCCCCCTCTGATCACTGGGTGAGTCAGATGTTATCTTTATATGCAGGCCTGATCTCTCTTAAGAAACTTCTCTGACAGAGAAAGGAATGCCCTTTATAATACTTTTCTGGGAATTATTGCTATCTGTTTGGGTTTCTTCAATTGCAGGATCAGATCCAGATGTGTTGGTTGGACTGACATTTGTAATTATTTCATTTACTTTAAACCCTGGAAATAATCTCATTGTTCAGACTGTATTACATCATTTTTTTAAAGAGTCAGTATGAAATCAAACTTTAAAAGGGGGTTGCAGGCCAGAGTCTGTTCCAGAGGTTACATTGAAAAAATCCTCTTTTTGGCAGCTGTAAATTCTGAGAGGGGGGATTTGAGATGGCCTATGGAAACTGTTCAAATCCAGTTTAGGTTCAGTCTAAGGTTTCAGTCTGACAGTGCTGAAATTACATGACCCATTTTTATAAGATTTCACCTCCAAGGGACCAAAATAAGAACTCTATTGAGCTTGTAAGGTTTTCGCCGCTTCAAGTAGTCTCATAAGGTTTCAATTCCTTCCAGTTTCTTCAACACATGGGCAGTGGTTTAACTATGCAATACTAAATCATCACCAGAGCACATTTTGTCCTGTGCAGTAAATGAGGCTGTAGGGTTCGGAAGAATTTGTCACGCGGAATCAGTGCAGTTGGCAAGGCTAGGCCCTAAAAATCCAGCTTGGGCCGTGAGCAAGACTAGGCCTGTGCTTGCCTGGATAGCCCCCTGCCATTTAATAGTTAAGTTAATCTTTGTCTGCTATTTCAGTATAAAGTATGTCAGCTGTAAAGAGATTGTGGAAGATAAGCAGTAGCATCCTGTGGTTGCCACTTGCAGCGCTTGTCGCCTTCCACGAGCCGGCAAAGCATCTAACCACAGGATGTTGGGCAGACATTGGCAAAGCGCAGCTGCCTTCTTTTCTCCGGCCTGTAGTTATTAACCAATAGGCTAATGAAAAACAAGTTTAGGACCCAATCTCTAATTGAGGTTGAGAGCTACGTATTGTGTTGCTAGGAAAAACCTTCTGCTAAGGCAGAGGGAGACGGGGGTATAACAAGCAGCCCCGGGGACCGCTCGGGGAGACTCCCCCCGTGGATCCGTCAAGCGCTTACCGGATGCCCCGGACGGGACGGTTCTCTGGTTGTGACTCACCTACAGAGTGGTTGATGGGTCTCCCCACTCTATTGCTTTGGGTAGGTGCTTTCTTCCTATGCTTCAGGATAGCTGGAGAGGGTGGCGGCTGGGAATCCTGCCTTTGGATTTGTGCCCAGTTCCTACTAAGGTAACTGGAGGGGGGAGTTTCTAGGGCCACTACTTTAAATTTGTGCCCAGCTTCTGTTAATGCAATAAAATACTATTGCTTAGTCATTTCACGCTGTCGGTCTGCCTCCTTCCACCACCGAGATCATAGATTAAGAACCCTCCGCCCCCGCGGAGTACAGAGGCACAAGAAGTAACGTGATCATAATGCATACACACAAGCGGGGGCTGAATTCAGGTTGCTTGGGCAACCTTAATTTGGGCATCTCCTAGCTTCTGAGAACTTGACTTTGCAAACATATTGTTCTTTTAATGTAGTTTTTTGTGTGTAATCTTGTGACAAAATGGGAATTTTTCATAATATTTTGGATTAATAGCATGTGTGCCTCAGTTTCCCCTATGTGGTACATAGTTAACTAAGTAGTGGGAAAAGATTTTTTACTTGTTATAGAGACCCAAAGATCTAGGTGTGACTAACACTTAGCTGTCTGGGGCCTGGACCCAGACAATTGCCCAGCCATTTGGTACCTAACAACTAACAATAATTGATGGCTGACCCTGCTCCCCCCACCCCCTTCAGGAAGCCAGCCAGTTGTGACCAACTGGAGAACAAAGCAATAAGGAGGATGGCCAGATGATGAGATTTACTTGGGAACAAGATCAAAGGACTGAGGTGGGATTGTTAAGTGTGGACTGCTGGAAGCAGGAGACACTTCTGAACTGGCACTCAAGGGGGGTCAGAGAAGGCTGTGGCCTTGGTCTGACCCAGATGGACTTTGCCGTAACTTTCTATTCTCCATGCTAATAAAGGACTTTCTACGCAGTGTTCCAAATGTCTAATAAACTCTTCTGTTTTTACAACACTGGCTGAGAGTCACTCCAGAGACAGGAGGGCAAGAATGCATTGCTCCCTTTGGGTGTGTAAGTCTTCCCCACATGAGCAGCGGGTATATTAAGTCAACGAAGGCTTCCCTGACTGCCAGGTGTGGCTCCACCCCATGGCCCCTGCCTCCTCCTGCTGCATACCACTCTTCCCTAGTGACCTCAGCCCAGGCACTGCTCAGTCTCTCCCCAGAAGTGGGTGGGGGCTGGGGCTAGTGCTTGGGGTGCCCAAGGGACAGTGCTTTGGCTGCCCAGGGCTAGGGCTGCCTGGCGCTGGAGCCTCCCAGCTGGCCCAGCACTCAGGCTACCTCAGCTCCGGCTGGCACTGGGTGGCCGGCCCGGGGCTGGGGCCGCTTAGCGCTCAGACTACCTGGGGCTGTGGGCCTGGGCCTGCTGGCGAGCTGGGACTCAGGCTGGATGGGTCAGGGCTCCTCCAGCCACAGTAGGGGGCTTGGAGCTCTGGCACAGGAGGGGGACAATAGAGAGCAGGGGATTAGCCTCCCCAAACAGGCAGTTCACATGCTGCCCATGCTTCACCAGGTGTCCAGTTCAAGTGGACTTGCTGAGGGGAGCTCACAGTGTGAAGTAGGGATGCTGAAGGTTCATTCCAGGAGGCAGTGAAGCCAAGGGGCTACCCCAGTGAGAGACTGTCCCCCTAAGAGGGTTGACACACTGAAGGGGTGCTCCCAGGGACTGTTCCATGGCAAATATATACAGTCTATGCCTATAAATGGAAATGTATATGAAATGAAAAAGGGAAGTTGCATGTAATGCTATTGTGTTGGTAAGAGACAGAGTCACTTTGACCTTGTCTACACTAAGGCTTTGTCTTCACTAGACAGTTTTGTCAATGCAAGTGTGATGTTCCCCTCTGCAATCTGGACTGGTATATCGCTGTGTCACTCCAATCCCTCACTTCTCAAGCTAGTCTTGCACTTGCCCTGCTGTGCGAACCACCCACTCCTGGGTCAATTCACTCACAGCCTCCTGCAAGTAAGCAGCTCCTACTTTAATGAGTGAGTGTTTTTGCCCAGCTACTTGTGGGATTCTGCAATAGAATGACTCCCAGCCAATATCCCCAGTCTCAGATCCAACTGTAGGAACTGCCGTTTTACAGAGTTCAGTGCTTCCTGTTGGACTGTGCAAGCTCGTAGGTTAATCTATTTATCAATGAAATCAATATGCACTAGCTCTGTCACTCTAAATGAAGTCTCTGTACACACTCAAGCCACAAGCATTGCTTTAGATAAAACAAATGAATACGTTTATTAAGTACAGAAAGATTTAAGTGATTATAAGCCAGAATAATATGACTCAAATTTGATCAGGAAGAAATTAAAAGGTAAATCACATTCTAAACTAAATTTAACATTTCAATAGCCTTTCAGTCTTTGATATTATCTCACCATTCAGGCTGTCTGACTCCTTCAGCCAGGCCTCACCTATCCTCCCCTCAACAGTCTGTCAATTGCTTGATGCTGCTTCACAGATGGATCACAAGGGAGAGTTCCAGAGATAAAACCACTTCTGCCTTTAACATGTTTCCTCGTCACACTCGGGGGGTCAAAGGATCGGCCACGTCCAACATGATTTCCTCCACTTGAGTCAAGTGAGTGTCGCCTTATCAGATGCTTGGGCCTGTCCATTTTTCCTGTATGCATGCCTCAGCAAGGCGTGAACTCTCACTCTGCTTCGTGTTTGCCTGGATCTATTCAAGACATGTGAGACACACATTTGGGAATATTACATAGCGGAGTTTCATAACTATGCATGTGACATTGCAAGAAGCATAATATCATAACAATAATGTTCAGTATGTCATGAGTGTTCCAAAAACACCTTATATGACATACTTTGCATTAAACAATACACAGTTACACTATAAGGGTGAACATGAATAATACACAGATCACACCATAAGGGTGTACATGGGGTACAGTGTATCACAGCAAGTTACATCGTGATCAAAAAGCACTGTAATTACAGCACTTGTGCCTGTCTACACTTGTGCCTTTTTGTGTCACCAAAGCATGTCCACACTTGGTGCTGTAGCATCAACAGTGAGATCAGTGCACTGTGAACAGCTATCCCACTGTCGAACTTGCCATCCTGTGCAGCTAGGAATTGTGAGAAGGTTGAGAGGATCACAGTGCACCTTGTATGCGGGCTCAACATCCCACAATGCAGTGATTTCTGTCCCATCATTCCTTGCATTTCCGACTATGTTTTGCAGAATTTTTCAACAGCCACCCATTTCCTGAGTGCTCACTATCCCTATCTGAAAGGATGGATCCTGCACTTCTCTCCACTGTTGCTTTCAGTGTTCTGAACAAATTGTGGCTACCTGCACAGTATATCATGAGCTCCCAATCAGAACAGGAATTCAAAATTCCTGACCTGCTGTGTGCCATGCAAACAAACAGCATTGGATTATTGGTTTACTTCATGGAGCATCTGCACATGGTGCACTGCCGCTTTTGAGCACGTGAAACAAGCACTGAGTGTTGGGATTGCATTATGCAGGTCTGGGATGACGAGCAGTGGCTTCAGAACTTTTGAATGCATGAAATCACCTTCATCAAACTCTACACAGTGCTCACCCCTGTCCTGCAGCACATCAGAATGAGAGCTGCCCTCTCGGTGGAGAAGCACATGGCAATTGCCATGTGGAATCTAGCAACTCCAGATTGCTAATGGTTGGTCGCTACTCAATCTGGAGTTGGGAAGTCCACTGTTCGAGTTGTATTCTCGTAAGTGTTCAGGACCATTAACTGCATTCTGCTACTAAGGACTGTGACTCTGGGAAATGTTTGTGAAATAGTGGATGGCTTCACGGTGATGGGATTCCCTAACTGTGGCAGGGAAATAGATGACATGCATATCCCAATTTTGGCCACAGACCATCTTGCGACGGAGTACATCAATAGAATCGGGTGTTCTTGGAACATCTTCCCTTTGCTTCTCCGAGGTCACTTTCTTACCAGCCAGAGGTGCTCCACAGGTCTGGAGGGTTTGGCTGTGAAGGCCACATCTGTAGAAACATAATAAACAATGAACAGAAGCATTATTGTGGGTGCCTTAACACTATAAAGGCATTACTGCTAAACTCACCTCTTTCTCACTGTCCCCTGGGAAGAGCACAGCTCTGTGATCAGCCTGGGCATTGGAGTTTTGCTCAGGGAGGGAGTGGGCCATCATACGGGGGAAGAGGTTCTGGGTGGGTGGATGCTTGGGGTATAAATGCAGGTACATTGGGCAAAATTTCAAATTTTGCCATTGTTGTAACAGACTTCTGTAAAGCCTGTAACGTATATGTGCCCCGAGGCCATTTTGCAAGTAATCGCATACCAGCATAAGGGGTACTCAAAACAACAGGGGCAGTTGTCATTGGAAAAACAAGCTGTTTCCAAAAGTTTAGCAATCGAGCAAATGAGGCAAGGCCAGGCCTGTTGGCCATCGGAAAACATCCTCTGTTGCAACAAGATTAGGATGACCCCCAACTCAAATTCAGATAAGGGTTAAGAAATGCTTCAAAGTAAGTGGTCTTTTGTCAGTAGCAAAAAACAGCATGTATCACACGGTCCGAAACCAAGGTCCAGCACACAGCTGCCCAATAAGGAAAATTTAAGACCATGTTTGGGTGTGTTGGGCCACAGGCCCCCGATCGCCTCATCGCCCAAAACACTTAATGATTGGCCAGAAGAGTGGGTGTATGGCTATGGGAAGAGAATAAAGTTTGTCACCATCAGGAAGTAGTTGGAGAAGCCTCGCATCTTAAGGAATGCACCAGAATAGCATTATGTGAAAGGTTTGATCGCCCTTTTCGTCTCTCCCCAGCTCACTGCTCTAGCCTAAGTGTAGGGCATGTGGCTGAGAAACCTGAGTGTGACTGTATAGTCCACACAGACGAAAACCTGGGAAGCAACCTAGGTAGTATAGTATTTGTCATTTTGTTGTTGACAAACCCCACTGCTGCAGTAAGAATAATTGTGTAAGTATAACTCCATAGTATAAGTTACCTATATAAGTATAATTGTATAGTTGTAATTGTGACCAGTTAAGTTGTTGCATTAGACCAGAATTAATGTTGATTTCTAAATTGTAATTGTTGATGTATAGATTGTCATAAGTAAAACAAATTGTATGCAAAGCAACCTTTGTCGCTCCTTTATTGAGGGATCCATATAATCGAACCTGACAGCAAGGTGGTTCTTGTTGTCACCACAGCCACCATTTTCCACAGGCAAGGGCCATAGAAGCTGATGTCTTGCTCCTGAGAGTCAACAGATGCTAGAGTGCATCTCCTCCATGCAGGCAGCTTCAAACCAGGTCTCTTTGTTGCTCACCTGTGTGCCACTTTGGTTCCTGCACAAATGATTGCCAGTTGGCTTGGGAAAGTGTCCTACAGCAGGGGAAGAAACAAAGCCACTCTGCCAAGGAATCTGAGGCAAAGGATTGGCGAGTACTCCAGGAAATATTCCTAAAGATCTCACTGGAGGATATCTGTAAAATCTCAGCGTGCATTAACATGTTTCTCAGCCACCCTGACTAGTTGCGCAAGGGAATGGGAAGCACATGGAAATAGCTACTCTTGTGCTTTCTATCCCTTCAACTACCTCTGTCACTTAGCAAAGCAAAGGACACCCATGCCTCCTATAAACAAGCAGCATCTGCTCTGAAAAACACTTACCAGAGCTCCCCTCTCCTGCATTCTGCATGCCAGAGCTTCAGAGCTGGGACTGGCTGGAACGGGGCTGCAAAAAGATCTTGACTCCCCACATCACCAAATGACCCAGTCCCCAGCTCTGGTTCCTCATTCAACTTCACCTCCTTGTCAACGACTTCTTCATTGGGGTCAAGTCTGGTGTCTGCTGCTTCCGGGCATGCAGAGATATCCACAGGTATCTTAGGGTTGGAGGTGGGTTGTGACACAATGTACCCCATGTACAGCCTTATGGTGTGATTGTGTATCATTCATGTTCCCCCTTATAGTGCAGTTGTGTATTGTTTAATGCAAAGTATGTTTTTGGAATGCTCATGACATGCTGATTATTATGACCAGTATGCTTCTTGCAATGTCACATGTGGTTATTAAGCTCTTCTATATAATATTCCCAAATGTGTGTGTCATATGAATTGAACAGATCCAGGCAAACGCAAAGCAGAGTAAGAATTCACGCCTCGCTGAGGCTTCCATACAGGAACAATGGACTAGCCTAAGTATCTGATAAGGGGATGCTCATTGACTCAGGACATGGAGAAAACCATGCATGGCTACTTTTGTTACCTGACCCTGAAGAGTGGGGAGGTGAGGCCCCAGAGATGGGCACAGGAACATGTTAAAAGGGGAGACATTTTGGTCTCTTGAGCTCTCTCTTGCACTTTGTCTACAAAAAAATATCAAGACAGACTGCCGGGGGTGGGGAGGAGCCTGGTTGGAGGCCATCCAAGCAGTCTGTGGTGAGAACCATCTAAAGACTTAGGTTACTGAAGTGTTAAATTTAGTTTAGAATGCAATTTGTCTTTTTTATTTCTTCCTGATAAAATCTGATTTATATTCTTCTGTCTTATAATTACTTAACATTTTTCTGTACTTAATAATCTTATTTATCTGTTTTATATAAAGCAGTGCATATGGTTTGAGTGTGTATAGAGACATCATTTAAAGTGACAGAGCTGGTGCATATCAATTTCTTTGATAAATTGACTAAGCAATGAGCTTGCAGAATCCAGTGGGCAGCACTGAACTCTGTAAAACAGTAGTTCCTAGGGTTGCATCTGGAACTGGGGATACTTGCTGGGAGTCACACCATTGCATAATTCCATGAGTGGCTGGCCAGAAGCACTCATACACTAGTGTTGCCTGATTTCTGGGTGTTTAGTAATTTGAATGGGTTTATATGCGCCAGTTGATCTGATCAGAAGATGATGAGGTTCTAATCCCAGAATCAGGCTCCAGAAGAGTTTTTACAAGGGCCCCCGGGGTGCACGACCAGAATGCTTATACTAATAACCGAATCTGTATAATTTTATAAACTTTTATTAAGATAACATAAAATGATAGACAAATGACGGTTTAAAAGAAAATGAATAATCTAATGGGTAAGATTACAGTCTTATTCTAAAGATACATGTGATATAGTTATATGGTATGCTTTGGATTAATATACTCATACCCTTCCCTGATGACCTAGTTGAGAGAGATTGGACATCAACTCTTGTGTGGAGGGGTGGAGAGCTAGGCAATGTTTGAGAGCTAAGAGCTATAAGGCTAAGACTACAAATAATACTAAGTGTAAACAAAGAACAAAAGATCCTAAGAAACACAAATTATAGATAAGCTTAAAGGAGTAGCTGGTAATCACGCCCAAATAACATGGTTTGCCCCTTTTTATAGCTTGAACAATATGGGTCTTCCTTTGAAGTCCAAACTTGGTTTCTTCACCCCCAAATGATTAGGGTACATCTATTCTACAGGCTAGCAGGTTCGTGCATATTAATAACATATCCATATTCTTTCAAGATGGTTCACTCATCTCACCTTTGTTGTTTCTGGCCCTTTCTATGCGTTTTGTGGTATACCTGTGAAGTTTACTCGAGGCATAAACTGAGGCAGCCCCCATGTCTTGATGCTTCCTGACTTACCTAGGGTAAAGGTTATAACCATATATGTCTTATCCTTTAACTCATCATTACTTACCTGGACCAAAGGTTGTGAACATATGTATGCTGACTGCTTTAGCTTTCATACAGGATGTGGTCTTAAGGTACCTTGCATTATAGCTATAATACATTAATATGAATCTGTGACTCTAGTATAATAAAACATCAATACTTAAATCTATAAGGAAAGGTATATATGTGCAAGCAAGGAGACTAGTCCTAAAGGCTACACTGGACAGGGGCCATTTGTTTGCAGGAGGCTGTGCGTGGGCTGAACCAGGAGTGGGTAGTTCGCACAGCCGTGACAAATGCAAGACGGGCCCCAGGAGGGGTAGGATTGGGATGACACAGCAATATACTGGTCCAGATTGCAAAGGGGACTGTCACAGGGAGTCACCACTGAGGATAGCTTCCAGCTCCTTATAGAAGCACTAAGTGTTTGCCTCTGCAGCAAAGCGACTATTTGCCTCCCTGACCTTTTGGTAGCCCTCCTGCAGTTCCTTGGTTTTTTTTGCTCAGCGCTGCAGCTGTCCCATTCATAGCCCTTCTGCACTATAGTATGAGAAATCTGGCTGTCGGTATCAAAGTTCCTTTGGTTGGTGCGGAGCTGGGACAGCATAGCCGACTCTCCCCAAATGCCACTGAGATCCAGAAGCTCTGGTGTGCTCAAGAGGGAGAGCGGTTGGTGCATGGAGCCTCCCTGGGCAGCTGGGAAGAAGAAATGTGAGCTCCTCATGCCCACCAAGCAGGAAGTGGAATTTCAAAAATTATCTAGATTTTAAAGAGGAAGTGGCAAGTGGTTGCAGAGCAGCTGAGTTCAAACTGATAGCCAGAGCGGTCAGGATGGGCATTGTGGGACACATCCAGAGGCCATCTACCATTACGTAACCAACCATGGTGTCTATACTGATACTTTGTTGATTTAAGTTGTGTGAAAAAAGCTCTACACCTTGTCAAGGTGGTTTTATTCTGTCAAAAAAAAAAGGGCAGTTTTGTTGGTGGGGGTGGGGGTGATTGCAGTGTGTATACCAGAACTGTTTTGTTGAAAAAAAGCTAACTTTGGTTGACAAAACAGTCTAGTGTAGACCATGCCAAAGAAAATAGCCCCTTGCTAATAACAGATAATAGCAGCAGGTGCAGCTGAACTGGTTCAGAACATGATTTATCTGCAAGTCTAAACCAGATCAGACAGTATTCAGCAGCATTTCAGAAATAAACCAGTTCAGAGAAGGCCTTGTTGATGAAACTGAAACAGTATTAATAACAGTGGAATTATTTTGAATGTCCCCAGTGTAGACAAGGCTGTAATGTTTGGTGATAAGTCGCTTGGATGGACTATCGTATGGAAGGAATTCTGGAAGTTTTGTGAACTAAAACAATGTTTTCTTTTTAACAGGATGAGTACGACAGTCTTTGCAAACTGTGTGTTCTTTCTTAAAGTGAAACATTTGCCCATTCAGGAGAAGAACAAACTGAGAACTTGCATTAAAGAAAATGGTGGAATAATTTATTTTGTGCTAAATCATGAGGTATATTTCACATTTATTGTTTAGCTGTAATGGAGAAAAATCAGGTGCTAACATTCTTCAGTATTTATAATTTTTGCCTCTGGCAGAAAAATCACAAACAAAAATGCAGAGAGAGTGAGTGAAAGTGTTTCCATATATGATGTTTTAGTAGGAATAGTTCTATTTATCAGTGCAGTTATAATGCATCTATCACTGTAATCTCTGTGTCACATAATAATTAAGAGCAAGATCCTCTCTGTTGACCAAAAAGCCATATGTTCCACCTTTATTTGGTTTTACTACTTCATTGTTGATGGCAGTCTTTTTCCAAAAGAAAAATAACCAGACCATTGTTTTTCTTCTCATCACTGAGGAAAGGCTTTACATAAAGTGACAGGTCTTGCATTAGGTCTCAGTTGCATTTTTTTTTTTGATTAGTGTGGAGTCATAGAAGTGGAAGGGACCTCAAGAGAACACCTAGTCCAGTCCCCTGCATTTAAGGCAGGACTATATAATAATTTGACCATTCCTGAGAGGTGTTTGTATAACCTGTTTTTAAAAACCTGCAATAACAAATATTCCACAATCTTCCTAGGCAATTTGTCCCTAACTACCTTGAGCACTTAAGTTTTTCCTAATGTACAACATAAACCTCTCTTGCTGCAATTTAAGCCCATTCCTTCTTGTCCTAACCTCAGAGGTTAACAAGAACAATTTTTCACATTCCTTCTTGTAACAACCTTTTATGTACTTGAAAACTGTTATCATGTCCCACCTCAGTCTTCTCTTCTCCAGACTCAACAAACTGATTTTTTTTAATCTATCCTCGTAGGTCATGTTTTCTAGATCTTTGATCATTTTTGTTGCCCTTCTCTAGACTTTCTCCAATTTGTCCATATCTTTCCTGAATTGTGGCACCCAGAACTGAACACAATACTCCATCTGAGGCCTTATTAGTGCAGAGTACAGTGGAAGAATTACTTCTCATGTCTTGCTTAGAACACTCCTGCTAATACATCCCAGAGGGATGTTCACATTTTTTGCAACAGTATTATACTATCGACACATATTTAGCTTATGATCCACTATAACCCCTAGATCCTTTTCCACAGTACTCCTTTTTAGGCAGTCATTTTCCATTTTTTATGTGTGCAATTGATTGTTCCATGGCTGGGTCTACACTGACGGTGGCAAATTCGCCGCCGTGACATCAATTGTTCTGGATCGACTGAGCGGTCTGTATAGATGCACTCAGTTGATCCAGGAAGCAAGGCAGGAAAACCACCTCAGTAAGTGGAGTAGCGCTGCGTTGAAGGGAGCGCTGTTTCCTTTGACACAGCGCAATATGGACGCCGCGCAGAGGAGACACTGCAAAGTCGATGGGAGATACGCAAGTGATTTACGTCACTTGCGTATCTCCCGTCGACTGCCGCCGAATCGCAAAGCTAAGTGTAGACGGGGCCGAAGTGGAGCAGTTTGCATTTGTCCTTAAATTTCATCCTATTTACTTCAGGCCATGTCTCCAGTTTGTCCAGATCATTTTGAATTTCAATCCTATCTTCTGTTATGAGAATGTTTCCCCTCACATCTCCAAAGCACTTGCAAGCCCTCCGAGCCTGGTATCATCCACAAACTTAAATGTACTCTTTATACAATTATCTGAATCATTTATGAAGATTTGGAACAGAACTGAACCCAGGACTTGACCAGTGCAGGACCCTATTCTCTATGCCCTCCCAGCTTGACTGAACCACTCTCTAGGAATGATTTTTCAACCCGTTATGCACCTACCATATAGTAGCTCCATCTAGGCTGCATTCCCCTAGTTTGTTTTTGAGAAGGTCATCTGAGGCAATATCAAAAGCCTTACTAAAGTCAAGATATACCACATCTACC
Organism: Mesoclemmys tuberculata; assembly: GCA_007922155.1. Lineage (NCBI taxonomy): Eukaryota > Metazoa > Chordata > Testudines > Chelidae > Mesoclemmys > Mesoclemmys tuberculata. The sequence continues at coordinate 71,780,553 of ML675618.1, read as the reverse complement.
ATTTCCCCCCCATCTACACGGCTTGTTACCCTGCCAAAGAAAGCTTATGTTCGTCTGACACAATTCGTTCTTGACAAATCCATGTTGATGGTTACTTATCTTATTATCTAGGTGTTTGCAAATTGATTACTTGTTCATTTGCTCCATTATCTTTCCATGTACTGAAGTTAAGCTGACTGATCTGTAATTTCCCAGGTTGTCCTTATTCCACTTTTTGTAGATTGGTACTATATTTGTCCTCTTTCAGTCCTCTGGAATCTCTCACATCTGACATGAGTTTTCAAAGGTAATGGCTAATGGCTCAGATATCTCCTCAGTCAGCTCCTTGACTATTCTAGGATGTATTTCTCATTTTGTGGCTTGGTCTTTCTAATTTTGTCCCTACATTCTTGTTTATTTGCTTTTATTCATCCTTTGTAATTTGACTTAGTTTTCACTTTTTGAAGGACTCTTTAGCAAAGTTTGTGCTTGAGAGCAGATGGTTGCAGATCAAGAAGGCTATGATATTGCAGATTTTTATTTTTAATGCAAATTTAATGCACATTCAGTGTACAGTAGTGATAATTCCAGTGACCTGATTCAGTGGGAGCTGAAGATAGATACTCAGCACATTATGGGTTCAGGCCCTGGAAGATGAAGATTGTTTTTATCCATAGAACTAGTGAACCATGGCAAGTTTCTCTGTCTGTGTGTCTCAGTTTTAACCTACCTTCTAGGAAAGAAGGTGGGTTGTTCTTCATGTGCTTTCACTTTTTGTTTTTTTGGCTGAAACTGCAAATAAGGTTTCTAATTAGGGAGGAAAGATGACTCAGAGACCTGGGTGCTTTTCCGGCTCAGATGTGACTTTGCTCTATGTCACATTGAATAGATTGTTTAAACTGTTACAGTAGAACCTCAGAGTTACGAAAACCCTGGGAATGGAAGTTGTTTGTAACTCTGAAATGTTCATAATTCTGAACAAAATGTTATGATTGTTCTTTCAAAAGTTTACAGCTGAACTTTGACTTAATATAGCTTTGTAACTTTACTATGCAGAAGAAAAATACTGCTTTTAACCATCTTAATTTAAATGAAACAGTTTCCTTACCTTATTAAATCTTTTTTTAAAATTTCCCTTTATTTTTTTTTAGTAATTTACATTTAACACAGTACTGTACTGTATTTGTGCTTTTCTTTTCTTTTCTTTTTTTTTTTTTGGTCTCTGCTGCTGCCTGATTGTGTACTTTGTTTCAAATGAGATGTGTGGTTAACTGGTCAGTTGGTAACTTTGGTGTTCTTCTGTATTTATATTGTTCCATGGGGATGAGTGCCACTTCACAAACAATTTTAAAATGACAGATTCCATCCTAAAGGAACCTATAGTTTAAATTATGCATAATAGAAGCAGGTGACAAGGAATTTTTAAAAAGGGAGTATTTGAGGAATGTGGTATACACACATAATCATTTCCCTTGCAATGCATCAGTCTCATGGCAACTGTTTAAAAGTGCACTTGGACATAGGACAGAAGGTGAATAGTACCATATCCAGGTAGAGCAAAAGTATCCCCCGGATGAGACAGATAGGCTTGTGTTGTAAACTGAGGATCTTCCAAACCACACTATGGCACCTCGATAATATGGTCAGACAGCGACATCGGACAGTGTAAACTACTCGAGCCAAAAAATAACTTGTGCAATTGATTTTGCTGAATCTGTGTTTACTGTAGGTCAAAAGAATGTTGGCTATTTTAATATATTGTCTTTTGGAGTTGAGGAATTCACTGTTCTTATTTTGTTTAATAATATTAATATTGAGCAAACAAACTAATAAACTGCAATAGTTACCTATTTTTGCATCTACATAATGACTGTGATTTTAACCTCATTTTTAGTGTACACATGTCATTGTGGATAATGTTGCTGTACTCAGCTCTTATCATCTGAAAACTATCCAGAAGTATCAGCTTCCCATTGTAAGTGCTGATTTTGTATGGAAATCGGCTGAAGAAGGAAAGCTTTTACAGATTGATGACTATGAATCTAGTAAATCATTGGAAGGTAGTTCTGATCAAAAGCCAAACAGTCAGGGTAAGTATGTTTTGTGACATTTTTTATGGGTTTCTTTGGAGGAGAAGGTTTTATTTAGAACTAATTTCAATGGATCAGCAACAATGGCTGATTGCAAAAAAAAGTGGTATAAATAATAGCTTCAGAAAAGAAACTGGGTATAATGGATCATACCATACTGAAGTCTTTCTGTTGCTTTTTAATGGGTTTTGGATCGGGCCTTGAATCACAAGGAATCAGAAGAATTATGAAATCTAGAGAACAGGATGTAATAGTAAAAGTATGAAATTAATAGCAGTGAGTATGGAAGACGGGATTGAACATACTAAAAGACCAGAATTAAGATGTAACAGACTACAGTTCTACTTAGAAAGAAAAATACAAGCAAGAAGTCTGTTGTGACACTGAGAGACTACTCAAGAATTTGAAAATAAACAAAATGATCTGTTTTAGGTTATTAGTCACCACATATATTTTCATAGATTTCTTTCCAGATAGATACTTATCCAGTATTTCATGCCCATATTTTTAACACTTCTAAGTAACTTTTATTTCTTTGTGCTTTTTGATGATAGCGATGTCTCCTAATGAAGTATTATCTGTGAGTTTTGTGTATTGGTCACCCCTTCTTTAAATTTGCAGTAAAGATGTTATACTTTTCTGAACTTGTAATGCAGAATTTAGTATCTCATGGTTAAATAAATGTTAAGAATCAGTGTAGTCTTGAAAAATAAACACAGGATTAGGAGTCAAGAGCCCCTGTGTTCTAATCTCGGCTCTTCCACTGGCTTGCTGTTTGACCGTGGCAAAACCATTTTACCTCATTCCCTCAGTTTCTCTGTTGTAACCTGCTACAGTTTACCTTAGCTATCAAATAGGAGTATTGTGGTGATTGATTATTTAGCAACTATATGGTTATTTTTAACATATAATGCACTTCGCAAATGCTAAGTAGCGTTCTTGATTTTTGAGCTATTAATATGTTAAACATAAGTAAGCCAGGTAGACGGAATTATGCTAAGCAATGTATTTTGATAACAGGTGAGGAAAACCACTCATCTTCTGAGCATGACATTAAGGAGAAACAGGATGCCACCGAGAAGAATGAAAGCTATGGCCCTGATCCCACTCCCATAGAGAGCACAGTTGGGCCCAATATGGTGAAAATCAGGTAATTCCTCTGCTCAGCGTAAACGAAAAAATATATGTTGATATTAAGTGTGAAAGGGAGTCAGTTTATGAATTTGCCAGTTTTCCAATTAGATTTTAAAGCTGAATCTAATAAAGTAAGTTTGCCAATATCTAAGAGAATCCAGTAGAATAACCCCTTTTCATTGAATCCAGGGAATGTCAGCTTACTAGTTTAACACTGGGTTCTGTTCAGGTCAACTTTCAGCTTGTCCTGATTTGAGAAGTATGATTCACTTGCTTGTTCTTAATCAACCAACAGTTTATTAATTTACCAGAACCACATTAATATATAATCAGCAGTTCACCTTTCAAATGTAGACATAACCAAGTGTATGTACTACAACACAATATGGTCTTGCAAGCAATTATCATAGACTAGAGTTGAGGCTTAGTAGTTATAGGAGATAAACAATGTAAATTACCAAGATTTCTTAATACATTTACATAGGGATCAAGAATTCTCTGTCATTTAGTACCTAATGCATTTATCGCAAGGCACTTTCAAGAGTGTAGTTAATTCTCTTTTACTAGATTGGTCAAAAAGGGCCAAGTTTAAAATATTAAAAGCAATTGCTTAAAACAACTCTTGTCAATCTCTTATGCCAATTTGCTTGGATTTACAAAGTTAAAATCTAAAATATGGTCTCACAAGGGAGTGTATGTTCAGCAAGATAACCTATAGTTATTTACATTAAAGAATAGAAATGGAAAAACAATCTTGGAAATGAAATCTTACCATTTCTTCCTATCCTCCTAACTCTGGGATGGAGAAGAGTCCTCTCCACATGGTTTCCACATGTCTCGTCCAGGAATTGGTTTCATTTAGGATTCTGCAGCTTCTTGTATTGGGTTCAGTCAGCTGTCTGAAGGATATGGTGACCCCAGTTTTATGTACCCTAGTTTGAGGGTGTGACCCTTCCATGCCTACGGCAGCCCACTTGAAAATGCTAAGGTCAAGGCAGGCTGCAAAAGGAGAGCAGATTCTCCCGACGAGTCATGAACAGTACTCCTGACTTCCCACACTGAAGCTACAACAAGATATATACAGCCCCATTTATTGCATTTCAGTTTCTGGCTCCCAATCAGCAACTGGGTCCAGTAAAGAGAGAAGTTATTTAAAACTCTGTTGCCTTTACCAAAATGTTCTCCTGGTCCCCAAAGGGTCAGCTACATTACCATATTAATATAGGTTTGGTTCTTATACAAAATACCATGTTGCTAGCCAATCCTTTAGTAACTAAAACTAAAGGTTTATTATAAAAGTAAAGTAACAAACAAGATGAGAGATGTTAAATGGACAAAGCAATCAGATACATACAAATGACTTTAAAGTCCATATATATCAGATTCTCAGCAGAATTGTGGAGATGCAGGCTTGAACAGTTCCTCTAGTATACATCCAGTACCTGGATGGGTCTTAGTCCTAGAGTTGTTAATGCAGAGGTAGGAATGAAAACAAGATGGAGTGCAGCTGCCTTTTATGTCCCTTTGCCATGTGGTTTGCCCCTCCCAAACACAGTCACACAGTACATAACATGGAAAAGTCTGAGTCCCCTATCTACGGGCATGTTCTTACATGTCCTGATGACTCTTAAGATGTAGCCCCTGGATTCCTTCATTGGATTCATTGTACATTTGAGTTCCCTTAATGGGCCATTAAGCAGGCTTAGTGCTACTGCTATCTTGTCTAGGGGTGTCACCCAGAAACACAGCACAAGTTTGAAATATAAATATACCATACATATTTAGATTGATATTACAAAACCGATACATACATGTAAACGTGCTTTTCAATCTTAGTTAATCATGACTTTTCCATCGTTACCTTGCAGGGCATATCCTATATGATATGTATTGCAGTTCTGTAATATTGGTATCAGTAATATTCGGAATGGTTACCCGTAATCGAGACAGCGTCACACAGGGCTCATTAGAGGGAGCCACTCTCTGATTCCTTTTGGACAAGTGCCAAGTGCTCAGATTTTAGCTGTTAGTGCCTTTTCTGCTTCCATTGGTACCCAGTAGATGGCATTGGTGTATAACAGATTTCCTTCATCCTTTTTATATCGGAGGCATTTTAAATTTGAGTCATTTCAAGGATTCTATTTCTATTATTTGGCCCTACTATCAGTTGGGATTCCCACCTTCTAAGCAATTTTTCTTAATATCCCAAAGTTATATTCTGGTTTATATCTTTTAACATTTCTCCTTCCTTATCCCAGATGATTCCTATTACTTCTAGAGTATAACAATTACTCACAATGAAAATCAACAAAATCTTTACAATCTTCTGAGGACATGCTCCATACATTTTTTGATTATACGTAAGCATTTCACATTATTTAGGATTTACAATAGAGCAAGAGGAATTTTTCACATGTGGAAGGATGTGCATCTGACTCACAAGGCAAAATGTGCAGATGCTAATTTGAGGTGAAGAACAAGTTATTCACAGTATATTTGATTTACAAGAACACAATGTATAGTTTATATTAGTTTGGGGGTGAAAACACTCTGCGTAAGAAAGATGGGTATGACCCTTGTTTGGTAACTTGGAATTTTTTAGCGTGGTTGTGGGGAGAAAGAGGTTTATCCATCTGCAAATTATGAATACTTACTTATGTGATTAACAAAAGTCTCATTTAGCCATTTTAGTTTCTATAATTGGAGAGAAGAATGTGTGACCCTGGCTGATTGGTGGGTCCTTAAGCAAAGTATCTCACACGATATGGACCATTTGCTTATTTTCTTCTTAGGTAGATCCTATTTTGGGATAAACAGATGTTGCTGTTCTAATTTTTGAGGGCTAGAAGAATAATTAGTTATAAATTATTCAAGGCATACCTGTCCCATATATCCCTTACAATATTTTAAAAAGAAAAAAACAAAACGTCCCAGCCCATTTAGCCCCACAAAGTTACTTTGGTGATTTCAAGAGCTTGAACATTATCTTGACAAAAGTATCTTTTAAAAAATCCTGACTTTCTCTATTTTTTGTACTGTATATACATGACTATATATACAGCTGTCATTTCTTTTTTAATTAAGAAACCTTTTTTACTTTTGAATCTTAGTACTAAGATTTGATTTGACTTTTGCTCCAGCTTAGTGTATGCACAGAGAGCGTTAGTATGTTACACCTTCAGATATAATTTTTTCTGTGTGTTGGCTAATGTTTATGAGGTATGTTAATGTGTGAAATTTACACTTACTTTTGACAATCCTGCCAACAGCCCCAAAGACTTAACTGTTTCTAAAACCCTAATGTTTTTGAATACTTTTTCTTTCCACTCAAAAAGCTGTAACTTGCCTATGGGTTAAGTAATGATGTAAAATTTTTGGAGGCTGTTATTCTGCAATGCAGCCTAGGATCTTGTGAGTTTTGGAAAAGATAAATTGAAAATAATAACAATAATTAATAATCACTGATTTGGTCTGAGCCTGCTCCCAGAGAAGTGAGTAGCAAAACTCCCACGGACTTTACAAACATTTCCCTTGTGAGGTAGGTCAATAAATATTATCCCCATTTTACAGAAGTGTAAACTGATGCTAAGTGTCTATACTGTTACCATGAGTCCCTAGCTGCATTTGAAGGGAAGTTGTGGTGCGGGTCCACAGCCACAGGACTTCCTGGAGGAATTCTGGATGATTCCATTAGAATTCCCCTGGGCAAGTACACTGCAGCTCTACCACTCTTATGAAGTACAGTGTGTGATTTCTCTTGTGCTTAGGTAGCCCATAGGGTAGCCCCTTCCTCCTCCCTGTCCACTTCAGAAAGTCAACCAGTTCTGCCACTACTGCCATTCTGACTGTGACTGGTTCTTGTGTAGTGTTGCAGAAGAGAATGGAAGGTGCTTTGTGCCTTCTCTTTTGTCTCATACCTGTGCAGGGACAGCCACAAGTACCTTCTCCAAGAACATACTGAGAGTTGTGAGGCAGAGCTGGGATCAGAACTCAGAAGGTTTTGGCTCCCAGCTCAATTTCCATAACTTATGATTGATAAAAATGTAGTTTAATTTGCTTGTGCCCTACACTGAGCTTGTCCACAAAGTAGCATTATGTGCTTTATGGGGTTTTGATTTCTAAAGTGCATTAGCATGTTAAACATTAGTTGGTCTGTTAGACCCTGTTGGTGTACTGTTTGAACAGTACTACGTTAAAGTGAACTAGGGAACCGTTGGCGCCACCAGTGGGGTCTAAAGGACCAATTAATGCACTACATGTTAATGTACTTTAGAAATCACACCATCATAGAGTGTATAACCCCATCATGCAGACAAGTCCTTTTTTAGTTTTAAAACAAGTTTTACAAATATCTTTAGCATACAATGTAATCCTCCTATTACTAGTACTAGAACCTAGTACTCCAGACCACAAAAACTATGAAAGTGCTTTCATGATCTGTTGGACCACAGTACTGCATCACACATTTCTAATGAAGACTTCATTCTTTTTTTTTTAAGAAAAAAGTAAACCAAGGATATACAAAAACAAGATATCAACATTAAATGTCTTTAAAGCACTGTCTTAAAAAAAGCAGGACATTTTTGATGCAGAATGATACTCCATCACTGTTTCACTCAGATTACAGATGACAGAGTCTTCAATGTGGCAGTCTTGAAACTGAGGAGTATATTGCATTCCGTTTGATTTTTGTAGTATCAAAGCACAACAGAATGAGTGATTGTGAGGCATTTATCTGAAAGATGACCTGCAAAAGGGAATGGAATAAAAATCGTTGGCTTTTGTTTCTTTGTGATATATCAGTATTATGGAAGTCTGTAAGCTGGCTCCCCATTCTTTTCATTTTTTTTTTTTAAGTTTAGCAGTATCAGGGTTGGCGAAGGCTGTCTTCCTTAATTATGCTAGAGGCCCAGACAGCTGTATGAGCTTTCAACTAAAGAGACAAGGATACTGAATCTTTCATAAATAGAACTTTTTCTCCCAGTCATTTACCAGGAGTTTGAATTAAATAGATGTTACAAAACAATCTGACTAAAATCCATTCCCTTTCCATTTTGTCAGATGGAAATCCTTGTGAATCCTTATCTGCTAGTTCTTGGGTAGTCCAGAGAGTTCTCCATCAAAAACAGACCATTCAAACCAGACATTTCCAATTTAAAAAACTCCAAAATATTTTTAAAAACATTTAAGAGAATTTCAACTGTTCTGATTTCAGATTTTATACAGAAAATGATCAAGATATTCCTTATTTTCCACAAGATTTTGAAGTTGCAAAATATGACATCCTTGAAAAAGTAAGCATCTTTAGTGACATTTCTTATGTTAGTAGAATGAAGTAGGACCAGTATATCAATAAATGGTATGGAGTTTTGTATGTTACTTTAATTTTTTGTTCTCAATTTACAAATCATTATGCGATTATGTTCACAGAAACAAAGAACAATATTGATTAAACAATTTAAAGTAGTGTATCTTTCAGTGCAGCCTACTTCTACTTGAAACACAACTCTAATTTGTATCACTATAGCATCCCACAAGATATTACAATAGAATAATATGTACATTCTTCTGGCAGTTTATACAGTTATCAAAGGTTTGATATAAATACATTAATTGTAATTTAAATACAGTTAAGTTTTCATTTAAAAATGGAAACAAATGTCAGATCTCATAATGTAGAAGAAATTATACACTGTCCAGCACAATGAAGCTCTAATACTGACTGGAGCTTCTTGGTGCTGTGGTAATGAAAATAATAAATAACTGCTTTACATTATGCTAGTATTTTCATAGCAGTAAATCATGGTGGTTCCGTATACAATGAAAAGTTTGTGGGGGACATAGGGAAGTATACGTTATGACAACAAACATATGAAAGACAGTATGAACTGGAATTGTATTGAAATTGAAGTGTTGGATTTTTTTCAGATTAATACCAAGAAAGGCAAAGATGTTGTAGTTATTGAATTGCAGTGTTCCCAGGAATCGTGTGAGTTTCCGTTTCGAATATCTGCGCACTTCAGCATGTCAGATGGACTCAGGGTATGAGCTGGTTGTTGCCATTATTACATGTTTGTTTATTTTAGTGTATTAAATACACCCCGTCCCATGGCGCCTGATGCTGGTCATTCCTGTTTGCAATCAGATTACTAAATATAAATAATAGAAAAAGTCATTCTACTAGCTTTTGACTGACATAACTGACTTAAAGTAGGCTCACAGACACAATGGGGCTAATTAATCTTTCCTGTAACTGTTGAAGCCAATGTCAATGTACCACAATTGAGTTCAATTATTTGAAGTTAAACCGGTGATGAATTTAGCCCATTGTGTCATATCGAGAAGCCTACTTGGAGCTAATTATTTATCAATTCTGTCACTACAGAGTTGGTAAAATGACCTTTTCCTATAATTGACTTTTAAGACTCTACCCAGCCGTTACAGACTTCGGGAGTAATGCAGCATGCTTGCCCTTCCTGACTCTCAGACTCTTCTCCAGAAGTCCTAAAAGCATTGCCTCTGTAGGTATATCAACGCTGCAATAAAAGACCCAGGGCACAGTTGCAGCTGGTGCAGGTCAGTTGACATGGGCTTGGACTGTGGAGCTAAAACTTGCCGTGTAGATATTTGGGTTTGGGCTGGAGCGTAGGCTGTGAGATTCCTCAAGGGAGGGGTCTCTCAGAGCCTGGGTTCAAGGCTGAGCCCAAATATCTACACTGCTATTTTTAACCCTACAGCCTGAATCTCACAAATCCAAGTCAGTTGATCTGGGCTCTGAGACTCAGTGCCACAGATTTTATATTGCAGTATATTTATATATCCTAAGTGATGGGGGTTGCACTTGCAGGTTGTGTAGCCTAGTGGTTGCACCACTGGGTCCCAGCTCTTCCCGTTTCCAGCGTCCCTCTCCACCAATTGTTCTAACATTGGGCGGTCCACTTTTTGGGAGGTAGCAACTCGGCCTTCTGGCTGGTTCACCAATGGAGTTCACCTCCTTTCCAGGTAACAAGAGTCCAACAAAATAGATACAGTCCAACATCCCCACAAAAGAAAGGTTCTTCACCCATCTTCTGGGCTCCTGTGGGTGATACAGTCTTGACTCAGGGCTGACAATATCTCTATACTCTCCACCTTTCCAAGACTGGGGGAGAGAAAATCCCTTACCTTACTGTACTTTCTTCTTATAATACCCATGGAGGCTACTTTATGACATAGTCCCCCTCTCCATAACACATCATAGGCTTTTTCAACGTTACTCCCCACTTCTGAGCTGTCTGGCTCCCTTTTAAGATCCTCCTCCAATTGGAGCAAGCTCTGCAGGTGAGAAGAGATGAAGACATCTGGGCCAAGAACAGCTCCTTAACTTATTCTCTCCCCAAGTAGGGTTTATATTCCCCATTATATTCTGAAAACCTGTTATGCTAAAGCTTCAGGTTAACCTTAAGCACAGATCTTTCCGCTGGTGGTGTGACATGCCACAAAACTGACAAGTCTTCTTTTTCTTATGTATTTTGATGTTGTCATTCACAGAGTAAAAAACAGTTCATAGTAACTAAGACTTCTGAAGAAGTAAGAGAAAATTATGGGATTTTTGTTGAAGATTTGAAGAACCAGGATTTTCTATTAAGAGAAACCTTTCTGCCAGGTGAAGACTGTTTAGCATCTACGAAATTACAAGAGGTTAGCATGTTTCTTTGTATTTGTATTCTTCTGATCTTAATGTTTTATATTCTTTATGTAGGAAAATTATTATTTAGATTAAAGTAGTAGAATATAAGAGGTTAGGGCAAATGGTATTTATTGCTAATGTTTTGAAAGACTTTTAGGAATAATGAACTAATGATTTGCATTAATGTCACTCTGATAAATGAAAAGCAAATTCAATTCATCATTCTGTAAAGAATTGCCAGTATCCTTATTCTGCCATAAGTAAATACACAGAACACTCCATCAAAGTCAATGGGAGCTATGCCCAAAAAATGTCAGGCTATACCATTTGATTTCTTTGAGTGCCAGATCTCTCACTCATGCTCATAGGATTGATCCAATTTCCACTGAAATCAATAGAAGGACTCCCATTGATGACAGTGGAGGTTGAATCCTGATGCCTAGAGTATTTCTGAAATAGGTTTGATTAGCTATCTGTTGCTATTCAAAATAGAAGTTGTGCAGTACAGAGTTTTTTTCCATATATCTTCTTACTGTAAACAGTCCACTCTCCCCTTTGCTAAACTACATGTTGACACAAAACTGGCTTTGAGATTATATCACCTATATCCCGGAAATGTTAAAATCCCTTCTCTAGTTTTCTCTGAAGTAATACAGCTATTGTCATTAAAAGTTCAATATCTTCCAACAGTTCTTTCCTGTTTTAACTACTGAGAAATGTTGAGTTGTGTCTGATACTGCTCTGCAGTAATTGTTGGAAAATATTTACTTTAATGGCAACCACTGGAGCTCAGAAACACTGCAAGAAAAACAAAAGAAAATATTTTAATAATGTTCCTTGGTACACATTAGAAAATCTCTCAATACTTTCCTTAGCTGTTTTGGATGTATTGCACTGGTTTTCATGGCCTGCCCTTCCATCTCTAGCTTTGCATCCTGTTTTTACATGTATCAGAGGAGAAGCAGGCACTGCATCTGTTTCTTTTATTAATTGATATTTGTTTACTGCAGCTACTTCTAGAGGAAGCCATAAATTCAAGCAGTTTGTCCCAAGAAATTAGTGCTTTTGTGGAATTGATCTGGGCAGAAGCTCTTGGCCATTTGGACCAATTACTACTTGAACCAGTAAACAACATTAGCCTCAATGATGTAAGTTAATTTTCCTGGAAAATGATTACTCTTTGGGAGTATTACCTAAGTATTAATGTAAGCTTTTTGTTTCCAAGCAAGAGTATTTTGCTCTTTCCATCCTCGGATCAGAACTGTATTAGGTACAGTTGTATTTAAATACACCTCCATTTCTGAACTGTTTTAATCTCAAATTTTGCTTGAGCATTGGAAATATACTGTAATTGCTACAAGACATGCCTCTCTTTTTCATTTTATAATGATTTATTAAATTCGCATTAAAGGAGCTGAGAATGACAGCCCTGGAAAATGAAGCCCTTTATTTGCGCTTGTTTCACGAATTCATGGTAGCAGTGTCAGCTTCCTTACATACTCTGCCAATGTGCTTCAACCGTATTTCAGGAAGAAATTTTCTAGAAATGGGAAAATAGTTTCAATTCCAGTCAGTAAGTCGCCCTTGCAGATGAGACATGGATTTAATGTGGGCCTACTCTTGATGACTCTTTAGATACTACAGCTGGTGTAGAATGCAGCTAAATACCCGCTACACTAAGGTTTGGTCTACACTTGAAAGGTAAGTCGGCATAACTGGTCAGTGTGAAAAACACGTCCCTGACTGGCATAATTATGCTGACCTAACCCCCAGTGTAAATATAGCTATGTTGGCAGACTAATGCTTCTGTCAGTGTTGCTACCGTTATTTAGGGAGGTGGTGTTTCTACACCAGTGGAATAACTCCTTTCATGGGTGTAGTCTGTGTCTACCCTATGGCATTATGCCGGCATAGTTACACTAAAATAACTATGTCAATATAGTCCCTACAGTGTAGACATACCCTATGTTAGCTTCATGGATCAAATAAGTTACTGTTCCAAAGATTCCATTGCTTTCTATTTGCTTCCCAGAGTGATTCAAGGTGTTGATATTGATCTCTGAAGTCCTATTTAATTTGCATCCTGGCTGCCAGAGAGACCACCTTTCTTTATATATGTTGCCACAGCAGATGAGGTTACTAGGGAACACATGTTAACACTTCAAATGTGGAGAAAATCAGCTAGTCTTGCTCTGCTCTGGAATGCACCTTGCTGGTCAGATAGTGCTCAGAGTTGATGATCTTTGGGAACAATGTAAGATAGGAAAGGTATTTGGCTTGTTTTATGGGATGGAAATCTGTTAATGTATAGACACTGGTCAGTAACGTACATTAATAATAGTGTATGTGTATACATATATACACACACATGCCCACAGACTGTGGTAAGTGCATTTTATAAATCAATACATACACATACTATTTGATGTGGTGATGTCAGAACCTGTCTACTGATATTTCCTATCTATTTCACATAGGTCACCAGGCATCTGGTAGATAACTTTCAATCATTGCCAGTGTAGGTAGGATATGAACCACAGTCCTAGAAGTGAAAGGGTCTGTATCCCAACGTGTCCCTCTGTAAGAATTAATTTGATAAAACTAATATATTCTGACTGCCTTCACTGCCAAAGTACTGTAGTTAATTTGTAACAGAATCATTGTGCCATTTCCTAAGAATCTTAAATTGTTTAAATACCAGAATTTAAAAGCTATTATTCGTTAGCTTACATTCTCTAATGTTGCCAAAGGGTCATTGTGAAGCAAGGACCAACCATGGATCACTATTGATATAGATTAGAACTTTATTATGAAGTCCCTGGCTTATGTCAACACTATTATACTACTGGATATTGCTTCTGGTTTGTGTCAGTTATGTTGCAGTTTGCCTCTTCCCTATTGCTCTGCTATCATCAAACTACCACATGGCATTGAACAGAAAGGATTCAATGGGAATGTATTACAAGAAACAACTATATTGAAATTTAGTACAGCTATGCGAGCAACTCTATTTCCTGCCTTCATTTCAAATTTGGACAGAATGTCAAATGGATAATGGTGCTTTAGTGCAATCTTCAGTCTGTTATAAATAGGCTTTGCTGTTTCTTTGGAGAAACTAGTGATTTAGAAGTTTAATTAACATTTATTGTTATCTTCCTGTAGTTTCCAACCATAAACCCTCTGTGATTAAGTTTTCCATTATTTAATTAAGAGTTAGTCTCACCTTGTGAATTTACAAAATACTAAGAAGCATTGCCAGCTAATGAATGCCATATTCTGTTTTGTTATATACTTGAGATAGATCCTGCTCCTTGTACTTTGTGAGTGATCCTATTGCGAACATGACAACTTGCAGAGTAGCTCAACTTGAAGGTAAAAGGTCCTTGGTTTTAAATGCTCATCTCAGATAAAAAAAGTCACTGTACTGATGTTGCAATAACAAAGAACAAACAAAAAAGTAGTATTTTGGTGTGGAAAGAAACGAACCCTCTATTTCCAGTGTTTACCCTTTTCACTCTTGTTGCACTGTTTGTTGTCAGGATTTCATTTTTAATAATCTGTTTTCTTGAAGGTAAGCAAAGGGGAAGGTATTCTACTTCAAATAAAGAATGCAATGAATGAGGGAACAACAGCAAAGGAACTGAAAGTGATGATGATGGAGTTCTATCGAATTATACGTCACAAAAGTGGAATAGACTATAATGTTACCAAAAAGCTGTTATCTAGCAAACAGGACCTCTGTCAGGTAATACTTTCAGATTGCTAATAAGCAGTGATGTGTCCTATGTAGTGTCATTTATGAACACTGTCACAACACCAGTGAGTAGGATATTTTTAACTCTTGCAAAGGCTACTGAAATATAGTTCCATTGTGAATCCAAAAAGCAATAGGGGGCTCCCTAATGATGCAAAAAAGTTAGATTTAAAATATAGATATCATTATCTTTGAACCTAAGAATGTCTCCGATACCAGAAGTCCCACATCCCATAAATCTTATCCTTGACTGGTGATGTGACAACGATATCATATTTGTATAGTTTAATGTATAATTAGTTTGTGTGCATGTTTGGTGCCCCATCAGGACATCTTGTTATATAGGCGGTCATACTATATGATCACAATGGTCCCATCAGGCCTTGGAATCTATGAATTTGCATCAGTAGAATTTGTGTGTGTGCCACTTGTCCAGGCACAAGTTGATGCTGAGTCTCCCCACCATGTCTCCATCCTCAGGGCAGGACCGCTTCTTGCTAAGGTTTGGGAACTGGATTGGTCTGAGTCTTGAGCTCCATGATCTGAATCCCTCATCTTTTCCCCCTTGCCTGGGCTCCAAAGCCTAGTTTTGTGCATTGCTTTTAGTGCTACTGACCTCCTGATTGTCCAGTGGTGCACTGGTGACAACACAGGATGGCTACTGACTGGCAACCAGCCAAAAGAGAATACTGGCTTGCTGATCTGTTGTGAGATGGCCCAGTGCAAGCTTGGATTTGGAGTTTTATGAAAGCAGTTTAACTGTATCTGCCATGTTTTGTTTACATAAAGTGCCACACCTCATCTCACTCCTGCTATACATGCTAACAAATGAATTGAAATATTATCCATTGTTATGTTCGGTTCCAGTATTATTTCACTGTAATTTTTGTGAATGATTTTCTTACTCTCTCTACTCTGGGTTTTGGGTTTTCTTTCTTAAAATGTAACAAGTATAAAATTACCAAAAAAAAGTCACAAAGAATGTACAGAATTAGAACACTGTTCACTAATCGCTATAATATATTAGCCACGTAACAATTCTAATTTCTATCTTTATTTTATAGCTAATCAGAGACATGCTTAATGTTTGTGAAGCAAATATGTCAAGCCCTAACCCATCATCTCTTGCCAAATACCGGGCTTTGAGGTGCAAGATACAAGCTCTCAATTCAAACAGTGAAGAATTTCTCAATGTTAAACAGCAGGTGTTGAAAAATAATCACAGGTGGGTATTTAATAGTGATAAGATTATCTCAGTAATAGTGCAGAAATAATACACAAGATACATATAATGAGGGCTGGGCCACCAGATTCTGCCACAGCAGTGAGATCTTTGGCATGAGGTTTCTGGAACACTCCACTCCCTCCAAAGGCAGCAGGATTGTGGAGTAGGCAGGGCTGGCCTTTAAACAAGCAAAGTAAGCAGGTATAGCATAGAATTCAGGGCCCAAAAGCTCAGCATGTCAGGAGTTTGTTTCTTCTATTCCTCTTCCAGCTCTGAGACCAAGGAGGAGGAAAGAACTTACTACTAGACCTTCCCTTCTAGTACCAGAACTAATGGGAAGCAATTCATGCCCAGTCATCAGCTTCAGCAGCTTGGGCTGTGTCCTTGCTTGGCCCCTGCAGATTATACAGCTGATCTGCATTTGGGCTGAATAGAAACAAATTTATTAAGACAGTATCTGATGAGACTGATAAAACTGCTCTATTTTTGCTTCATTATTCAAGGTCTCAATAATTTTGAAAAGCACAGCTTCTTCCTTTTTGGAAAGAACTATTTTAAAATTTGTATAATTAGATTTTATGGCTTCTGTATTTTGTTTCTGATTTTCAGTGTTTATTTTCAGGCATTTTATGGCTGATTTTTTTAAGAGTAAAATTTTTATTTCAGCTCTTTTTAAAATAAGGTTGCCTTGTATTATTTAAAAACTCTGGCCCTCTTCAAACAGTTCTCCTTCGTGTAAAAATATAAATTAAGGTTCTTTGGTATATACTGTCACAAAGCTTGCTCTCTAATGAATATTTCATTTCGATTTTATTTAATTGCATTGATTAGATATACTGGAGACCCTATTTTGTAATTAACCAATAAAATTAAACCTGGAAAAAGGAATATATACATTGTAATAAGGTTCAAAAAATATGTTATCTTAGTTTTTGGGACACTGCATTTGATTTTCTGTAAAAGATATTTTTTCAAAAATCAAACTGCTGTAGGTGTTGAAGAATCAGGCTTAAAGGGCCTTCTGAAAAAGAAGCTTCATCCAGTAGCTCCATCAGTAGGGACATTAAAAATATTTGTAATCGTCGAAAAAACCCACCTTGTATAAAGTTTTCAAAATGTCTAGGTAACATAGGAGCCTAAGTCCCATTTACAAAAATGACACAGGCACTTAGGAGCTGGTAGCCTTATCTACACCACAAATGCCTTGCCAGTACACTGTCAACATAAGATGCATCTACACCAGTGGTTCCCAAACTCTACCATGTTGCATACCACCAACATAAAATGCAATCACCTGTAGGGGTGGGGGGAAGGGGCAGGGGTAAGAGTGGGGAATGGCCGCCGTGTTGCTTGGGGGGCAGCACTGGTGCTGGAGTGGCTCCTGGCCAGCTGCTGTCTGTCTGGGGGAGAGGGAGCAGAACAGCTGGGCCACCATGCTGTTTGAGGGTGGGCTGCCAGCTCCCCAGCAGCAGGTGGATATGTACTATTGGGAGGTGGCCTGCGTACCACGGATGGTACATGTATCAGTTTGGGAACAGCTGGTCCACACTAAGGGCTATGACGAAAGGAGTTTTTCTTCACATTTAGGAACACCAAGTCCCTGTATCACATTAGCTACTTTGATAGAAGCACTAGTCTGTCAGCACAGCTGCATGGATTTTGCCACACAACTATGTTGGCTTATGGGGTGTGGGCTTTTTACACCCCTAACTAACATAGCTATGCCAACAAAACTTTTTGGTGAAGATCTGACCTCATTCTCTTTGAAAGTCATTGGGATTTAGGAGCCTAAGGCTGTGGCCTGATCTACACTACAAAGCTAGGTCAACATAAACTGCCTTGCATCAGCTTAGTTGTGCATGTGTCTATGCTTAAATCTGTCTCCTGCTGATGTAAGTGCCCAGTTAAAGCGATACAGTAACACAACGTTCTTGAATGATGTCAAGCCATGGTAGACGTACTGAGATTGATACAGCATGAGTGTAGGCACTGTGTGATTTATATTGACCCTGACAGTTCTCCAGCAGCTGTCCCACAATACCTAACACTGACTGCTTTGGTCCCATTTTTGAACTCCATTGCCCAGGGATCTCAGCAACCAGAAGCCACTGCCCCTCATTTAAAACCCCTGCATATTTTTAAATGCCTTTTCCTTATTGCCCTACCTGGTGAGCACACCTACCATCTTGTCCTTGTTGTAAGCAACTGCCCAACTGACCGTGCTGGCTCCATTCAATAAACTTGCTCCTGCGTGGAGCAGACAGCAGGTATTGGATCCCCTGGACTTGTGGGGAGAAGTGGCTGTGCAGACACAGCTATGGGGCAGTCATAGAAACATGGAAATCTATGAAAAGATTGCACGGGGATGCATGCAAAGGGGTATGGCAGGGATTAGCAACAGTGCCACATGAAAAGGAAGGATCTGCAACAGGCATCCTACAAGACCAGGGAGGCCAGTAGTCAATCTGGTGCCAAGCTGCACACCTGCTGCTTTAACAACAAACTGCACGTCACTTTTGAAAATGAGGCAAAGGCATGGTCTACTCTTAAAAATTAGGTTGACGTAGTTATGGCACTCGGGGCTATGAAAAATCCACCACCTGAGCACTGTAGTTGTGCTGACCTAATCTCCATGTAAATGCAGCTGGGTTAAAGGAAAAATGCTTCTGTTATCCTAGTTACTGTCACTCAGGGATGCGGAGTTCCTACAGCACTAGAAAAACTTCTTCTGTCATTATAATCTGCATCTGCATTATGGGGTTACAGCAGCATCGCTATGGCACCGTGCTGTACTGCTATAGCATCCATAGTGTAGAGGTGGCCTTAAGAGCCAAGTCACTTAAGTACTTTTGGAAAATTTACCCTTTATGTTAACTCTGAAGGTGACATCCTGTGGGAGATGTATCCTGGGAGTGACACCAGTAAACAGCTAGCTGAAGCATTACATGGAGCAGAAGCCAGTGATCTGCACCAAGTCTGGACTTCCCAGGATCTGAAAAGATACCAAAAAAAAGCAAATTTTAAAAGGCTTTGCTAAATTCCTCTCTGCCTGGGTTACTGAGAGTATTCAGCATCTGTTTCTACCACTCTGAATTTGTTATTTAAACGTCTTTGAGAGGATCCCATCAAGACTGTTTTGTAATTGAATATGTGTTTTGTATGCAGCAGAACTTGTGGCAGAAGTACACAGGATTGAGCTCCTAGGCTCAGATCCTCAAAGGTATTTAGGCATCTAACTCCCGCTGCCTTCATGGACTGATTTCAACAGACAAGTCTCAGTGGCTGCTGGGAGTGTAGTGTAATTCAGCTACATTTTGTGCAGACCACCAGCTAGAAGCTCTTCCCCATAGGTCACCAAGACTGTTGACTCCAAAAGGACAATGAATAAATAGGTCCGCTAGATGGAAACGTCAACATCTGATTTTGTTAAAATTTTGGAAAACAGACATTCTGAGTTTTTCCACAGTTCTGCTATAGCTTGAACTTTGTGAAACATAAATACAGTGTATGGAAAAGAAGTATGAGATTATAGACAATCAAAGATTAGATAGTTGCTATAGAATTATAATTTGCATTCCCGTTTGCCTTAATGTTTAACATGTCCAGTGTGTTTTTAGTAATTGCTGCTTTGTATTGGTTTTTGTATGTAATTTTGTAATTATGAAAGAAAAACAAATGAAGCTTGTTGTTGCTTTTAATTATACATTAATTCTTGATCCTTCTAGCTATTAAATGAATTAGAATAAACTTTCTAACTCATATGACCTCAAAGTACATTTTCTTTTCAATTTTTCAATTTCTTGCAGTGACTGTCCAGTGAAAGTTCTACAGATATACAGAATTGGCAGAATAAGTGAAACAGCAAAATTTCTGAGCAATCTTGGGAATGTTCAATCCTTATTCCATGCATCGTTTGTGCGCAACTTCGTTGGAATTCTCTCCCGGTAAGAATTTACAATATTTTTTCCTTAAGGTTTTCCAGAATCTTTTTACTTTTTTGTTTAATATTTTGAGCTGACGAAGGATTCTTTCTTTTGACATTAATCAAATGTTTAATGTTTGAGCATTAAGACTTATACAGTATATCATAAAAGAAAAAACAACCTTTTCTTTTGAACAAAAAAATTACACAGATATGATATTCTCTTGAAAATGAGTCTAGGTGGATATAAGTAGTCAGATAGCATGGTAATGAGCATAATTTAAATACCTGGGTAGAGAAAGAACTTAATTTTTTTTCCAATGTGTTTATATTGAAGCTTCATTATTACGTTAGACAAAATATAGAGAGAGTGGAAAGAGTAATAAATGTGAATAATATATCCCTTCTTTTAGATGTATGTATGATTAAGCACAATCAGTCTTCTGCTGCTCTAACCCATATCTTACCAGACACATTTTTATTTTCATCCTTTGTGTTGGATCTAATTAAGGGTCAGATCCATCAAACATTTGCAGCCAATAGTACTGTAGTATTAATACTAACAAATTCTATGGGACTACTCACAGTATTAAGTACTGGGCCCGTTAGTGAATGTTCATGTGATCATCCTGATTGATTGCAGCTCCTCAGGACAAGAATCTGCTAATTTTATTTGCTTGTAAATGGCCATGCACACCTATGACACTGTATCAATAATACAATGTTTCATTTCTATAGCCAAATCTGTTCTTGAATAAAGTTGATTTCTGTTGCAATCTTAACAGAATTCATAGAGTCTAAGTCCATAAGGGACACTTAGGTTATATGGTCGAACTTCCTGTATATCACAGGCCACTAAGGGTATGTCTACACTGAAGTTAAAGACCCACAGCTGCTCTGTGTCAGCTGACTCAGGCTTGAGTTACAGGGCTGTTTGATTGTGGTGTAGACATTCAGGCTCTGGGACCTCACAAGGAGGGAGTATCCCAGAACCCGGGCTCCATCCCAAGCCTAAATATCTACACAACTGATCAGTAGCTCCATAGACTGAGACCCACAAGCCAAGTCAGCTGATGTGGGCCAGCCACGGGTGTTTATTTGCAGTGTAGACAGGGTATACATTTCACCAAGTTATTGAGCCCAATAACTTATTTTTGTTTACTAAAACATACCGTTCAGAAAGGCATCCAATCTTGATTTGAAGAACTCAACAGATCCACCGCTTTGTTAGTTTTTTCTAGTAGTTTATCACCGTCACTGTTAAAAATATGTGCCCTATGTCTAATTTGATTTTGTTTGGCTTCAGCTTCCAGCCATTGGTTCTTGTTATGCCTCTTTCTTCAAGATTAAAGAGCCCCTCAGGATGAGGTATTTTCTCCCTGCAGGGCACCTATGCACTGAAATCTAGTCACCTATTAAAGTCTTTAAGTTTCTCACTGTAGATATTTTCTCAAGACGTCATGTTATTTTTGCGGGCCTTCTCTGTGCCTGCTCCAAATTTTCAGAATCCTTTAAAAAATGTGGACACCAGAACTGTGTGTAATATTCTGTTATCAGTCTCTCAGTGTTGTAGGCAGGGTAAAATCATTTTACAGCTTTCCTGTTTATGCGTCCGAGAATAGTGTTAGCCCTTTTTGCCTCTGTGACACATTGGGAACTCATGTTAAGTTTCTTACCACTGTGACCTCAAAATCTTTTTCAAAATCAGAGCTTTGAGGATACCAGCCCCCATTCTGTAGACATTGTCTGTGTTTCTTGTTCCTAGATGTATGACCTTGCATTTGGCTGTATTTAATCATATTTTGTTTGAATGGGCCTGGCCTACCAACTGATCCAGATCACTGCGTATGACTGCCCTCACCTTGTCCTCATCCTTATTTACTACTCTGCCAACCTTCATGTCATCCTCAAATTTAATTAGCAGTGATTGTATATTTACTTCCAGATTATTGATTAAAATATTGAAAAGCATTGGGCCTAGTGCCAATCCATGAGGAACGCAACTAGAAACATCCCCATTCAATGATGATTTCCCATTGACAACTGCTTTTTGAGTTGTCAGTTAACCAGTCCTTAATTTATTTAGCATGGGCTTTATTGATATTATATAGTGCTAATTTTTTAACAAGAATATCATGCAGTACTAACTCAAATGCCTTACAAAAGTCTAAGTATATTACATACATGAAGTTACCTATATCAACCAAATTTGTAATATCGTCTAAAGTTGAAATCTGGTTTGTTTGACAAGATCTATTTTCTATAAAAGAAGACTGAAAGTTAAGGATCAAACTGCCCTTCACTCCTTGTCACTTTATCTTTTACTCCCACCCTTGTTTTGATTAGATAACATATGCTTCTGTGATAAGTATGTGATGTTACACACAGTATATGTTATAGCAAAGTTACACTATTTTATATGATCAGACAAATATTAAGTGACGGTTTTGTGTTAATGTGGATGTTTGTCAATAATCACTATTTTTTGTTTTCATTTTGTAACATGCAGTTTTGTATGTGCTAAAATTAGAAAAATAAGAAATACTTACTGTAATATATCCTCTTGATGACCCTGGCCCATGGATTTCCCCTATGGTGACTAACTCATAATGTCTCTTGTTTTACTGAACATTTTCCAGACCTTTCTTCCCAAGGTTTCTGTAAGCTGTATTTTATCTGGTCATCAGTGGCACACTATTTTCATAGTATGTATTAACCAAGGGACTCTATGTCAGGATCCTTCTACCTTCATTAATTATGATGCTCTTTCTTTTCTAGAGGACTCCTTTTACCAAAGGTGGTGGTTGAAGATCATGGCATAGAAAGAACTGATATTGGGAACCTGGGGAGTGGCATTTATTTCAGTGATTCTATCAGGTCTGAAATATTTATTTATCATATCTTTGCCTCCTTTTGAGACTCTCTCTTTTGTGTTCTTTTGACTCTTAAAAAATTAAGTTTCTTTTTGTGATGTTTTAGAGCAATTTTAAGATAATTTTAATGTTGGAAATTATTCCTATTCATTTTTCTACTTTCTGTTGAAACTTAAAATAAAAATGCATGTTAATGTAAACTGTATAAACTGTATGTGTCTCTGCATGTGATCTTTCTTTAACTATAGTACAAGTATTAAGTATTCTCCATCAAGTGACATGGATGGAACTCGACTGTTGGCCGTTTGTAATGTGGCACTTGGAACCTGCTTGGACTTGTATAAAAAAGATGTCTCATTAACTAATGCACCACCAGGGTATGACAGCGTGCATGGAGTCCGTAAAACAGCAAACATCTCTTCAGATTTTGAGGTACTGAAATCAGATCCAACCAAAAAAAAGGCACTGAAGTTTTTTAAAATGCTTGGATATATTGTGCCAACATTAGATAACAGGACAGAGGGAGACTGAGCACCTAGGTTCTACTCTTCGTTCTGCCACTGAATGATTATGTTGCAGTAGGCAAATCACTTAATCACTTTTACCTTCATTTCCCCATCAGTAAAGTGCGTACAATACCTGCAACACAGGATGTTAAACATTTTTATAGAGCTTTTGGACAGCAGCATGAAAGACACTATTTAAATTAAAATTATGAATTTTATTTTATATTACAGTGGAATTCTATAGATAGCTGAGAGAGAGTTTATATTGAACTTGGTTTTAACGAAGTGGGGTGAAAATCCTGAACTATTTTGCAGTATTTCAGTTGACTTTCATGTCTCATGGTCAACCGGGATTTTTGTAATGGATGTTGATCATAGGTAGGCCATATCTATACTAGCTGAAAACCATATTCCACCAGGGTTGCAGCAGTGATTCACAACTTCTTTTCCCAATGTAGACACATCCCTTTAGTAAAGCATTGCTTCATTTATATTGAACTTTCATTCCATTATAAACTATTTGCATTGTGATAGTCCCCTTGGAATAAACCAATTCTTACCTATCAGATAGGTATTTGATGCTACATTCCAAGCAAGTTATTTCCCCTGCATCCTATAATTACTACTTTTACATAGTTGAGGGAAAGGGCAAGGAGGATCCCAGTCTTGCTTCAGTAGATCCCAGCAAGGAGTAAAGAGGAGCTGGGTAGTCTTGCTATCGTCGCTCCACACTGAGGGTAGAAACAAAACCTTCTACTTTCCTTCCCCACATATGTTGATGGCACTGTGACTCCTGGCGTTAAGAGTGGGGGTTTATTTTGTCAAGAAGGCTTGCTCACTCACAGAAACTTATTTGTATATGATGTCACAGTATAGGATATCTGCACCTGTATTTTCCCTCAGTTGTTCAGCAAGGGCACCCGACCGTCAGGCTTCCAGTTCCCCAATTGTTACCACTCTTGGTGAAGACACCTGTTTCTGTCTTCTAACTGCAGTGTTTCCAGGCTGGACAGTTCCCTGGCCTTCTCTGTATAATTCCCAGCACACACAGTCTATCTAAACAGACCTGCTTACTTTCTCTTCAGAGATGGATAATAGGGTTACAGCTACAGGAATAAGTTACCACACAGTTCTTTCCAAGCAAGCTTACTATATTCTTAAGGAAAAAATACTATGGAGAAAACCTATTTGAAACAATAAAAGAACCTACATGCATACTAATAAGCTTTCCAGGCTTTACCGCACCCTAGTAGGTTTTTTTGGTCGCAGATTAATTAGCGTTTCAGCTCAGAACAAGGACATAGTCTTTTGAGGTCTCACTAGGCCAAATTCTTCCAACCCTCCCATACGAATTAGTGCCCTCAGGGATCCTGTCTGTTTGGTAGATCAAGAAGAAGATATTTTAAACTGAAGCTTTTTATCCAGAAGTCTTTTCTTTGTGGGTCTCAGGAGAATTCAGTTTGGACTTGTGTATGCATATATTCGCAGGAGGACTTAAAAATCTATAACTGAGGAAGTTCATTAGCATCCTCCTTCTCTGGTAGAGAAGGTACATACATTGCCACAACACCACATATACAATTACTTTTTAATACAATGTACCCCATAGGTACTCCAACAAGGTTTAATTTAATTCAGTAAAACTGATCTTAATTCCAAAAGGTGTGTTCAGAATATAGCCAGTTTGTCACATATGGAATATTGAAAACACAACAATGAAAGAAGGGTCTGCTGTCTTATAAAGGTATCAAATAAACATAATCCCTGCTTCAAAAAGTTTAAATTGTAAAGGCAGGAATAGGTACAATACTGTGCAAACAAATAGGCATAACTGCGTCCAGGCAGCCATAGAGGGAAAAGTGTTAATTTTACTTGAAATTCTTTTGCGGAAGTTGTGTTTTAAGGAATTTTTTTAAAAGGGAGGGAGAGCACCTGGCTAATTTAATTGTGAGACTTTACCCTGATTTGAGGATAGCATGAAAGAAGGCATAAATTTGTGAAGAGTAAAGGAGACAAAAGGAGCGGTCACAATTGAAAATTGGGCAGCATAGGAAATATCAGGAGACATAGGATTAGAAGAGGGCAGAGATGGAGTGCTTTGAAAAGTGCAGAGTGTTAGTATTAAAACCATAGAGTCATATTACTATCCCCATTGAGATGTCTCTAAAGATCCGCTCTTAAATCAGTGTGCAGTCTTTATAGGAATACCTGTAGCTATTTTTATATTTGTAAAATATTTCTCTTTGCTTGCAATAGGATGATGAATTTGTTGTATACAAAACCTGTCAGGTTAAAATGAGATACATTGTTAAATTTTGCCTTGCTGGAGACCAAGTACAGCAGTTTCAGCCTGGATTTGAGATGGGATTAGAGCAAGATCAGCCAGCATCTTCGCACTGTCATTTACAACCCGAAGGTGGAAAATGTTTCTTGTTTGTAATTGAATTTACGTCATGAATGCTCTAGATATTAATCAAAAACTCCTGAATAAAACTGATCAAAAACATTTTAAATATAATTCTTTTGAACTGATTTGCAGCTCTTACCAATATTATTACTTGAAGTACTTTGGAAGCATCTGTTTCCCAGATTTCCTCTGGGAATAAATACTAAGGCTGTTTTTTTCCTCCCGACAAAGTGCCTTTCAAGAGGCCTATCAGGAAGCTTTCTTGCATAAGTCATCAGACGCTCTTTAAAGAATTTACATTTTGTTCCCTAAGAGCTAAACAAAGATCTTATGAAAGACCTGTCATGAACTCCTGATCCCTCAGACAGCCTTTATCACAGCAATGGAACAATGTATTGTGAAAATTAATAACAGACATTGAGTTTTATTAGTCTATGTATTCTGAATTACAGTTGAAAACATGGGACAATTGGCCATTGGTGTGAGGGATTGCCTATAAGCCCCCTCCTCCCCCCTCCGGCAAACATACACACTAAAAAAAACAAACCAAACACTAACCCCCCTTAAACTTTTTATATTTAGACTACACATTACCAGATGTCAATCTTTTGAATCATATAAAAAG
This sequence comes from Mesoclemmys tuberculata, assembly GCA_007922155.1. NCBI lineage: Eukaryota > Metazoa > Chordata > Testudines > Chelidae > Mesoclemmys > Mesoclemmys tuberculata. The sequence continues at coordinate 71,754,369 of ML675618.1, read as the reverse complement.
TGGTCTTCAGGACACATCTGGAAACCCTGTTCCTCTTGAAGATATTCATATCAAGGGGAGGATAATAGATTTCATAGCACAGGTACAGTGTACTGTTTATTGTTAGCTCAAATTTTCAGCAATGACTACTGAGAATTAATTCCAATTGTTATGTACTGTTTGATTCACTTTTAGGAAAATAGACAACTCAATCTGTAAATGAAGATCAATCTCTTTCAGATCTTGAGATTGATTCACAGTATTTTTAATTCTTAAAGGTGAACAGACAAATAGCTTTTGTAAATTCTTTGGGCAATGAAAAAAATAGTGAATTTGGGTAATTCCATATTTCAGAATAATTTTTCTGCTTATATATGGTTAAGTCACTGCCTGGAAGAAAGTTACTGCAGTGGCATATGCTTGTTTGTTTTTTAAGTGACTTTCTTGCCCTCCTATTTGATAACTAGGATTGGTGGGTTGAATTTACCAAAGTAAAGAAAGGCCCACCCCCATGGATGAGGGAGGTGCCTCCAAACCCAGAAATCAACAGATTATGTGGGACAAAAAATGAAAAAAAACAAGGATAGAAGTCCTGGATCAAAACAAAGGATCCCGGGAGGTATACCCAGCAGAGAAACCTAGACCATGTCCACTACTCTGAGAAGGAGTCCAAGGATCAGTGGACACCATCCAGAGGAACTCTGCCCAGATGCATGATAGACAAGGGACTGAAAAAAGGCCCCACATTCACAGAGATTTCCCCATCCAGCTTCCTCCTTAGGACTGATGGCTGGCCATCTTGGATGTGCCAGGAGGAAGTTGATGAGAAGGTCTCAGGATTTTGTTGGAACATAGACAGGGAGTACAGAGAGGAACAGGTGTGGACAGAAGTTCAGCTGGAACCTCTGGCACTGAAGACTGAAATTCTCTATTTACAGAACAGCTATTGTTCCTGGAGGGACAGAACAGATTTCCCGAGTATCAATGTCAGTAAAGCTTGACCTGGTTGGACTATCTGTCTTCTTGCCTACTCAGTCCTGTAATCACTCATAAGGCTACCAACAAATTTGCATTGGTGTTTTTGTGATGTGTTCTCCTATCCTATAGACACTAGATTGGTGATATTTGTAAAGTTAGGATTTTCAAATAGCTGTCAAATGGTAATGATTTTTATTTACTCTTCATTTGGAAGAGATTTGAATTGGTGGCCTAGAGATTAAAGGTTCCATATTCTAATTCCAGTTTCCTGAACTATCCATTTCCCCAAGCACTGGTGGATTTGCTACAGTCACTATACGTATGTGTATTTGAAGTATTCGTGTACAATTTTCAGAAAGATAAACCAAGTTGAATTCTACCTCCTAGTGACATTTTGTGGTGTAAAACATAGGACATTTCTGCTGTTAAATTTAAAATAGTGAATTTAAACCAAAAACACTTGTTCAGAATGACCTATGGAAAGATGAATTCAGTACCTGCTGGTTTTTTTTAATCATTATTTTTTTCACTTAATAGGATTATAAAAGGGATGCATTTCTCTATTTCAGGTAGTAGTATTTCAGACATATACCAATCAGAATGATAATCCCATTGAGGCAAAATATGTCTTTCCTTTGGATGACGCGGCAGCTGTATGTGGATTTGAAGCTTTCATCAATGGGAAACATATTATTGGAGAGGTAAGATGATTTAATATTTCACTTTTCTGTGGTGTTTTCAGCCGCAAGATTTCAACGAATTAATGAGCGAAGACACACAACATTAGTATTAATACCACTCTCACTCTGATTTTATACGATTGTCACTGAACTGATTTTCAAGTTGATGGTGGCCCTTTAAATTATTTATTGTTAACCAAGACAAGGTGGTTAACTGTGTTCCATATAAAAATAGTTAAATGACTGATTTTGGAGCAATCTTTTGCAGGTTAAAGAAAAGGAACAAGCACATAAGGAATATAACGAAGCAATCAGTCGAGGTTATGGAGCTTACTTGATGGACCGGGATGCCCCTGTATGTTGAATGTTACTATGCATTTTAGCAACGCCAGATTGGTTACATTGTATATTAGTTAATAAAGTCGTATCTCAAACAAAGCAAGTTTATTAAATTGATCCCCAGACCCGCAAATACATATGTACTTCTCTTTACACATGTGAGTAATCCCATTGGAATCTTTGCAGAATCACACATTTATGGGAAGAATTTTATTTTTGGCTTTTAACATTTTTTTTTTTTAAAAATGGAAATTATTTAGGCTGCACATTTGATCATTTCAGGAAATTAGTCAAAAATAACTGCTGTACATCCTATAGAAACTAGATTTTGCCAACTCTACATGAAATCCTCCTTTAAAAACAATGTGAACTCTTTGTAAAATATTGATTTATGTACAGTTCCTACTGATGAGTTTTGTCCATACAGGAATTTTTAGTAAATTATCAAAACAGCATAGCTTCTTGGGCTTTATCCCCATATTTAGTTTTCTTCAAGCTGCTTCTCTGAAGAAACATAGTAAACTAGCATTTGTTTTCTGTATGTGACAAAACAAATGATTTATTGCTTTGGAAAATATATAGTTTAAATATGCAGATTAAAGCAAGCATCTCTTTTCTAGGATGTTTTTACTGTAAGTGTTGGAAATTTACCACCTAAAACTACCGTTCTAATCAAAATCACCTACATCACTGAGCTTAGTTTTCAGAATGGATGTATTACATTTCAAATGCCTGCTGCTGTGGCACCTTGGCAACAAGACAAAGCATTAAATGAAAACACACAGGTTTGTGCATTTAAAATATAAACTTAAAGTATCATCTTCTTGGTTCGGATCAGAAGTTCTCCTATGTGCAGTGATTCTATAAGAAGTTTGTGGGGAGTCACAACTACTCTCCCTTACCTTTTTATATCTTTCTTATCTTTTCATTTTAAAAAAAATATTTCTGAGCCTTATGAGGTCCTAGAAAGAAAGTGGAAAGAGGTCCCAGTATGGAAAAGGTTGAGAACCACTGGTTTAGAACATGGGTAAATTTAGCAGTGCTAGTAATTAAGGTCCCAGTCCTGTAAGCTGATTATTTTGTGTAGGTTGCCCCCTGAAGCCCATTGACTTCAATGATGTTCCATGTGGGCATAAGGATTTGCCCACAAAGAATAGTTTGCAAGAAGGGACAAATGAGTTAGTATGTTTCCCTTCTTTAAATTTCATCAAACCTATTCTCCTTCTCATATGTTATACTCACACATTGAGGAAAGAATCGACCACTGAAAGTGAAAGAAACTGAGAACTCCTGTGTGCTCTGCTGTAGTTGCTTTTCTAATAAAACCAAAAGTGGCACTCAGATCTTCATATTTCATAACAATGATATATTTAAAGTTTTTTTTATTTTGTGTAGGATACAGTAAAGAAGGTTCGTGTTAAGCAAATAGGAACAAAAAAGGGGTAAGTAACATTTAATAAGACATTTGATGGTCAGTACATGATTTTAAAATGTTTCCTTATTTTTGTTACTAGCACCTTAGATTCTTAAATGTGAAGCAGCTTTTAAAATTTATTTTTCACCATTTATGTGGGGTTTTTGGAACTACATTCAGGTTGGATGATGAAAAATCTTTTTACCTTTAATTCAAAATTGCTGCTCTGTTTGGTTTGCAAACACTAAAGGGCAATAATTGTTGGACAAACTGCACCTCCATCCCATTACATTGAATATTTTTGATTGTTTCCTGAAAACATTTCTATTAATACCAGGTTTTATAAAAACTTTGCATCACAAAATCTAATCCCTTGAGCCTGCACTATCTGAAAGTGTACTTTTTAAAATTAGACTTTTTTTTAGCTTTTTTTTTTATTAACATCTTTAATAATTTTTAAGTTTATATTTCAAATGGTGAATTTTCTTCTAATTTTGTACTCTTGAGAAATGGATAATTATAGTTCTACCTCATGCAATGCCTCTGCAGATTGCCAATCACACCGTGTTCATAAGCCATTCTTCCATTAGAAGTAGTAAGAGCTTTAGGGGGCACTTGTGCAACTTCAAGAATTTAATTTTCAGTGTTGAAAACTACATAAGGCCCTACCCAAGTACACAATGCTGTGGCAAAAAAGGCTAATTATAGAATCATAGAAATGTAGGAATGGAAGGGACATCTAGTCCAGTCCCCTGCACTAAGGCAGGACTAATTCTTATCTAGACCATCCCTGACAGGTGTTTGTCTAATCTGTTTTTAAAACCTTCCAATGACAGAGATTCCACAACTCCCTAAGCTATTTGTTCCACTGCTTAATTACCCTCAGGAAGTTTTTCCTAATGTCTAACCTAAATCGCCCTTGCTGCAATGTATCATAGAATCATAGAAGATTAGGGTGGGAAGGGACCTAAGGAGGTCATCTAGTCTAACCACCTGCTCAAAGCAGGACCACCCTCAACTAAATCATCCCAGCCAGGGCTTTGTCAATTCTCCACCCTCCTAGTGAAAAAGTTTTTCCTAATATCCAAGCTAGACCTCCCCCACTGCAACTTGAGACCATTACTCCTAGTTCTGTCATCTACTACAACTGAGAATAGCCTAGTTACATCCTCCCTGGAGCCCCCTTTCAGGTAGTTAAAGGCTACTATCAAATCACCCCTCATTCTTCTCTTCTGCAGACTAAACAAGCCTAGTTGCCCCAGCCTCTCCTCATAAGTCATATGCTACATCTCCCTAATCATTTTTGTTGCCCTCCACTGAACTCCCTCCAATTTGTCTGCCTCCTTTCTGTAGTGGAGGGCCCAAAACTGGACATGATACTCCAGATGTGGCCTCACCAGTGCCAAATAGAGGGGAATTATTACTTCCTGTGATATGCTGGCAATGCTCCTTCCAATGCAGCCCAATATGCTGTTAGCTTTCTTAACAACAAGGGTACACTGTTGACTCATATCCAGCTTCTTGTCGACTGTAACCCCTGGTTCTTTTCTGCAGAACTGCTGCTTAGCCAGTCTGTAACAGTGTATGGGATTCTTCTGTCCTAAGCGTAGGACTCTGCATTTGTTTTTGTTGAAACTCATCAAATTTCTTTTGACGCAATCCTCCTATTTGTCTAGGTCACTCTGTATCCCATCCCTATCCTCCACCATATCTACCACTCTTCCCAACTTAATGTCATACACAAACTTGCTGAGGGTGCAATCCATCTCATCATCCAACTCATTAATGAAGATGTTGAACAACACCGGCCCCATGACTGACACCTGGGGCATTCCACCAGATACCAGTTGCCAACTAGATATCAAGCCATTGAATACTTCCCGTTGAGCCCAATGATTTAGCCAGCTTTCTATCCACCTTATAGTTAATTTATCCAATCCATACTTCTTTAATTTGCTGATAAGAATACTGTGGGAAACTGTATCAAAAGCATTGCTAAAGTCAAGTTATATCACATCCACCGCTTTCCCCACATGCTCTGAGCCAGTCATCTCATCATAGAAGGCAGTCAGGTTAGTCAGGCATGACTTGCCCTTGGTGAATCAATGCTGACTGTTCCTGATCATCTTCCTCTCCTCCAAGTGCTTCAAAGTGGATTCTTTGAGGACCTGCTCCATGATTTTTATGGGGACTGAGGTTAAACTGACTGGTCTGTAGATCCCTGGATCCTCCTCCTTCCCTTTTTTAAAGATGGGCACTATATTTGCCTTTTCCAATCATCCAGGACCTCCCCCAATTGCCATGAGTTTTCAGAGATAATGGCCAATGGCTCTGCAATCACATCAGCCATCTCCCTCAGTACCCTCAGATCTGTTGCATCCAGCCCCATGGACTTGTGCATGTCCAGCTTTTCTAAATAGTCCTGAACCTGTTCTTTCAGCACTCCTCCCCATTCTGTGCTGCCCAGTGCAGTAGTCTGGGAGCTCGCCTTGTCTGTGAAGAAAAAGGCAAAAAAAAGCATTGAGTACTTCAGCTTTTTCCACATCATCTGTCATTAAGTTGCCTCCCCCATTCAGTAAGGGGCCCTTCTTCTTGCTGCTAACATACTTGTAGACACTGTTCTTGTTCTCCTTCACGTCCCTTGCTAGCTGCAACTTCAGTTGTGCTTTAGCCTTCCTGCTTTCACCCCTGCATGCTCATGCAATATTTTTACACTCCTCCCTAGTCATCTGTCCAAGCTTCCACTTCTTATAAGCTTCCTTTTTGTGTTTAAGCTCACTGAAGATTTCTCTGTTAAGCCAAGCTGGGCGCCTGCCATATTTGCTATCCTTTCTGCACATCGCGATGGTTTGTTCCTCCGCCCTCAATAAGGTTTCTTTTAAATATAACCAACTCTCCTGGACGCCTTTTCCCCTCATGGTAGCCTCCCAGGGGATCCAGCCCATCAGTTCCTTCAGGGAGTCAAAATCTGCTTTTCTGAAGTCCAGGGTCCATATGCTGCTGCTCTCCTCTTTTCCTTCTATCAGGATCCTGAACTTGACCATCTCATGGTCTCTGCTGTTCAGGTTGTCACCCACTTCTACTTCCCCTACCAATTCTTCCCTGTTTGTGAGCAGCAGGTCAAGAGGAGCACAGCCCCTAGTTAGTTCTTTCAGAACTTGCACCAGGAAGTTGCCCCCAACGCTCTCCAAAAGCTTTGTGGATTATCTGTGCACTGCTGTTTTGCTCTACAGCAAATGTCAGGGTGATGGAAGTCCCCCATGAGAACCAGGGCCTTTGATCTGGAAATTTCCATTAGTTGTCTGAAGAAAGCCTCATCTACCTCATTCTCCTAGTCTGGTGGTCTATAGCAGATGCCCACCATGATATCATCCTTGCTACGCTTACCTCTAAGCTTAACCCAGAGACTCTCAACAGGCTTTGCTCCAGTTTCATACTGGAGCACTGAGCAATCAAACTGCTCTCTTACATACAGTGCAACTTCTCCACTTTTCTCCCCTGCCTATTCTTCCTGAACCATTTATACCCATCCATGACAGTGTTCCAGTCAAGCTTCTGTTATTCCAATCACATCATAGTTCTTTGTCTGTGCCAGGATTTCCAATTCCTCCTGTTTGTTTCCCAGGCTTCTTGCATTTGTGAATAGGCAACTAAGATAACTGGCCAATTGCCCTACCTTCTCAGTATGAATCAGGGCCACTCCTCCCCCCAACAGCCTCCTCCTTGTGCTTCCTCCCAGTATCCCACTTCCCCACTTACCTCCAGGTTTAGGTCTCCATCTCCCGGCAAACCTAGCTTAAAGCCTTCCTCACTAGGTTAGCAAGCCTGTCTACGAAGATACTCTTCCCTCTCTTCATTAGATGGATCCCATCTCTTCCTAGCAATCCTTCTTGGAACAACATCCCGTGGTCGAAGAATCCAGAGCCCTCTCTCCAACACCACACTGGCATCCACAGATTTACTTCCACAATTCAATGGTTCCTACCTGGGAACCATGTTTTTCTTTAACATGGAGGATGGATGAGAACACCACTTGCACCTCAGACTCTTTTATCCTTCTTTCCAGAGCAACATAGTCTTGATGTAAGACCATTTCTTCTTGTCCTGTCCTTAGTGGTTAAGGAGAACAATATATCACCCTCCTCTTTTTAACAACCTTTTACATATTTGAAGACTTATCATGTCCCCTCTCAGTCTTCTCTTCTCCAGACCAAAAAACCACAATTTTTTAAATTTTTCCTCATAGGTTATGTTTCCTAGATCTTTAATCATTTTTGTTGCTGTCCTCTGGACTTTCTCTAGTTTGTCCACCTCTTTCCTGAAATGTGGCACCCAGAACTGGATGTAGTATTCCAGCTGAAGCCTTATCAGTGCTGAGAAGACTGGAAGAATTACTTCCCGTGTCTTGCTGCAGCCACTCCTGCCAAAACATCCCAGAATGAAGTTCACTTTTTTTTTGCAACAGTTTACACTGTTGACTCCTATTTAGTTTGTGATCCACTATAACCCAAAGATCCTTTTCTTCAGTACTCCGTCCTAGACAGTCATTTCCTATTTTGTATTTGTGCAATTGATTATTCCTTCCCAAGTGTAGTACTTTGCATTTTTCCTTATTGAATTTCATTCTGTTTATTTCAGACCATTTCTCCAGTTTCGCTAATGCAGTTCTTGGATTGTAAGAGGGGAGTAGTAAGCAGGAGTGGGGAAGATAATTTTATCTGTGTATATGGCATCAGTGAGACCAATATTGTGTCCAGTTCTGGTGTTAATATTTTTTAAAGGATGTTGGAAAAATTTGAGAGGATACAGAGAAGAGCCACAAAAATTATTTGAAGGTTAGAAAAAATGCCATAATGTGAGATGCTTAAAAAGCACAATCTATTTAGCATATCAGATTGATAATCAAGTGATGATTTGATCTTGGTGTGGAACTACCTTCATGGTGAGAAAATACCAGATACCAAAGGCCTCTTTAATCTAGTGGCAAAAGCCTTAACAAGAACCAATGGCTGGAAGTTAAAGCCAGACATGTTCAAATTAGAAATAAGGCACAATTTTTTTTTTAACAGCGAGGGTGTTCCAATGGCTAATCTCCCAAAGGAAATGGGAGATTCTCCATCTCTTGATGTTTTCAGATTAAGACTGGATGTCTTTCAGGAAGGTACTCATTAGTCATACACAAGTTATTGGGATCATTACAGGAGTAATTGGGTAAAATTCTATGGCCTGTATTATACCAGAGATCAGACTGGATGATCTCATGGCCTTTTCTGTCCTTAAAAATCTATGTATCTATGAATATCCATAGTGAATCAGCATGTCCACTGTTTGGAATATCTTGGGGTTATAAACTTGTCCAAGAGGAAGTGTGGGGCAGAAGAGAGTAAGGAAGTCAGATTAGATGATCATGATGGTCCTTTCTGACCTTAAAGTCTGAGTCTATAAGTAGTGCTCAGCTTATTGCCTTTACCCTAAGAGCTGCGAAAAATAGAGAACATAGACTGAGGTGTTCTGATGGAGGGAGCATGGCATACATGCCAAATATCTTCTCTAGAAGTGCCTTGCATGTCAATTGTTTTTTTTTTATTTAGTGGATTCTGTGTGGCCATGTCTATTGAAATGCCATACAGTATTGAACGCATTCATAGTTGGACGCACAAACTTAAAATAAAGGTAAGTAAATCTTCCTGAAACTATTTTTCTGTTCTGGGGTTGTGTCTTGTATTTAAAAAGGACCCTTTTATATTTTGTAAATAAATTGCATATGATGTTTATATAGGACTCATCAGGTAAACTGGTAATTCCATTTCCTCATAACAAATGGAAATTCCTCTGATCTGCACTGTTTAGAGCCACTTCAATGGAAGTCTTTTAACCTTAAACGAAACCTTAAAGTACATGTTACTGTAAAGAAAAATATATCTTTAAATGAAAACTGCTTTTTGTAGAACTACATCTTCTGAATGGTAAAAAGCTTTGGTATACCTCATACCTAATGTTACATCTTCAAACCTGAGTTTTTCTTTTAAAAATGCAGTTTTGTACAATTGAATGCTGTTTTGGGAGAAACTGATAAATGTCTGCTTTTTACCCTCTAGCAAACAGACAGCAAAGCCGTAATCAAGACTGTGGAGAACAGTTCCTTGGACATCAGTGGCTTTGCTCTTGAAATCTGGATTACTCAAGCATATCTACCCAGAATGTGGGTTGAGAAGCATCCAGACAAAGAGAGTGAGGTACTACTTCTACTTCTGCTATACATTATCAACTAATGGATTGGCTAAATTCTACCATAACATACCTCTAATTATTCCTGAGGTAATTCTGTACCAAAAAATAAAAATTCTCTGCAAAAAATAAAAATTCTGCACACAATATTTTAAAATTTTTCAAAATTCTGCATATTTCGTTTGTCAATAAATAAATCATGGCAGTGGGGAGCGCATGCACTGGCAGAACAGAGGTGGGCGATCACCTTGCAGCCCCCCCTCAGGGCATGTATTCAGTACTGGGGGTGCACCTAATCCTTCCACAGCACAAATGCTGGGCCTTCCCCAGAAATATCCCTGGGCCCTGCCCCTCCATACCAGGCATACCACAATAGCAAGCGAGAGGGAGAGTCTCGCATGCACGCCCAGCCCTGGTGCCCAGTCCAGATGTGGGCCAAGCAGGCTCATCCCAGCAGGATAAAAGTTTGGAGGGGCTTAGTGTGGGGGGACCCTGTTGTGGGGTGAGAGGGTTCTGTGTGGGGCAGTCTGGGTGCGGGCAACTCGTTGGGGTATCTGGGTGTGGGGGGGATCTGGAATCACAGGGGTTCATTGGGGGGTTCCAAATGCAGGGAGAATGGGACTCTGCAGAGCGGTCCAAGTGAAGATGGTTTGGGCTCAGCAGGGGAGTCTGGGTGTGGAGGGAGGGGGCTCTTTGGGATTAGCAGTGTAAAAGCCTAAACATTTAAACCATAATCAGCTATTTAATGATTACTGTTTAAACTGGGTGGGAGGGGAGCAGCAGCTAGGCTGGCTCCCTGCCAGTGAGAGAAGCTGGGCAGCTCTTGCTGGTGGGGAAGCACGGAGTCCAGTGTTGGGGGCGAGAGCTGGGCTTGGCTGCCCTCGAGAAGAGGGGCAGCGCAGAGCCTAACGCAGGTTGGAGCCATGACTGGACTTTGTTCAGCTCCCTGCCAGTGAGAGCTGCCCAGCTGCTGTGATGGGGAGAAAAGGGGAGCTGCAGCTAGAGCTCCCCCCTCCTCCTCCTGCGTTTAATTAAACTCATTTTTACATCCCTAGTTGGGATGATCCAGATATGGGAAGGGTGGTGCTCAGGGGGTTCAAGTGAAGGGTACTCAGTGGGGGTGGTATGTGTGCATTTGTGGTGGTCCAGATGCAGAGCATAGGGGTTCAGCAGGGATCCAGATGCAGGGAGGGTAGGACTCAGTGGGGGAAGTCTGGATGTGAGGGGGTTGGGTGGACATACAGTAACCCCTCTTCCTATGGCTGAGGAGAGATGGGGTCAGGAAGAGGGTGCATGGGAGCGGAGCTTTCTGCACCCGGGGTTGGTTTCTGGGGGTGGGTCTGACTCCCGGCCACTTCTTGCAGAGGAAGAACAAGTCCTGTCCTCCCCCATCCCCAGTCCAGCTGATATTAGCAGCTGGGCCTGGTGCAGGACAGGACCAGTGCATCCCTAGGCCCACCCCCTCCCCCAGTTATTTATCTTTCCACCAGCTTCTCCAGGTGCCTGAAACAATGCGCCCATGCTGCTGGCAAGGGGTGCATGACCAGTTTTGCTGCTTCCCTTTGCTTCCACATCAGAAAATCCATTTTTCTGCAAGGAACTGAAAAAATCTGGGGGGGACATGAATTCTGCACAAATTGTATCACAGTATCATTAGTATTTTGAATGATCCCTACTTCTATATCATAGTATCAATTTTATCATTAGTATTTCTAATGGTCCCTACTTCTGTCTGAGCACACTTTTCTATGACTAGTTGTGCTGTCATATATAATTCAGAGAGATGTGACTTCACTATTGACACTCAAACGCCTATTATTCCTATTGCGTTAGTATTCCTGTATTCTGTGCAGGAGTTAAAATGAATCAATAATTGTTGGGTGGATCTGGAAATATGTAGTTTCATTGAGTGGACAGCCCTAAAGAAAAATAGATTTTGGGAAAAAATGATAAAATATAGGTATCAATTAAAATAAAGCGTCTTCCTTAACTGCATCATTTGACTAGTGTACAAAGTACATGGGGCAAAATGCATCTCCAGCACTGTCAGCTGGCACCTGCTATGTCCTTTTGGAAATGTCAACATCCAGGGGAAAGCTGGCGTTCAGGATCATGGTAGCTTTAGCAGAGATCAGCAACAACAAGGTCGTTGTGTACTGAATTTGCAGGCTATAACTGCAACAAATTCAAGAAAATGTAAAGACACTGCATAGGTTCTCTTTTAAGGGATTTGACCTGCACAGTAGAAAGTTTGGAATGCATCTGTACGAACAATATCTGAAATCCTGGTTTATCAGAAGCATTTTAAAACAAATTCTTTTACTAATATCACATATAGAAACCAATTTTATGAAAAAATTGGAGCATACAAAGAAAGGAGAATCTTAAAAAGTGTATCTTAAAATGTGTGAGTCCAGAATGATAAAAGAGAGGTGCCAAAAATGTTTATGATTGATGCTGTCTAATCTCTTACACTTTTGTGTGGTATTTGCTATTTAAAGGGGTGCTGGCATATTGCCACTTTTAGAGCATTCTGTTTTAGAATTGATCCTTACCAGAGGTGAATATTCCATTTTAAGTGGAAGAAAATGTTATAGCTGTTCTACCACAGGTGAAAAGTGAACTGAAATATAAGGTTGTTGTCCAGTCCCCTGGAGTTATGGATCCTTCTAAGCCAGGGTGGAAAAATAATAATGGAAAGAACAAAACTGCTCTTTAGTTTGTTTTCCTTTTGGGGAAGTTCAGTCTCTTATTTTCTTCCCTTTTTATCAGGGTTGCTTAGTTTAAACAAATAATTAGACAATAAAGATTTGCCTCTTAGCCTGGTGGCCGCATAGTCCTAGTCTTCCCTTAAGTAGGGGAGGAAACAAGAGTGCCCTATTTCCTTCTGCAGGCTCCAATCCTCTCCTCTCTGTTTGAAAGTCCTCTCTACTCCTCCACCTTCTTCCCTTGAGCACCTCTTTGTCCCACTGAAAGCCTTAGGCTTGTCCTGATTGGCTATACCTGATTAACTTGTTGGGTGCATGCTATTATTCTAGAATATGAGTGCCTTAATCTGAACGAGTTTAGTTTTGAAAGTTGATTAAGCAAATTGGAATAAGAGTGTCCAAACAAAAAGTGAATTAGGAATTGCTATTTCACTAAAAATACACATCATACCTCAATTTGAATGAACTTCTATTGTAAATGAGCCCTTAGCTTTTTATAGTCTCTTTGTTCCACTTTTCCATTACCTAGTAGGCTACACCCATAGCCTGTTTCAAGTCTTTGCATCAATGGAAGTCTCATAGTTCAACTGAGGATGGGATACACTCATCTCACCACACCATAAATGGTAACCCATGATCATACTGGAGGGAGGGATTCCACTATGTAAGAAAATTTTAAAATAACATATTCAATCTTTTCTATAATAAAGTAGCTACCTGCTGTAATAAACTTGTAATGAATTCATGGCTTTCTTTTCTATATTTCCACTCTATGAGCTTAGAGAATGCAGGTTTTTTAACTTTTTAACCAATCACAAATGCAAGGCAATACAATGCACATTATTCTCCTGTTTTCTTCAGGAAAAACATAGTACTTTTAAATAAACTTATTTTTAAAATTCCAGACCTCTCATGAAGTGATGATGGTGTTGATGATTTTAAAAATTAAACCTGTTTCTTACTTCAGAGAAGTAACTCCATTCTGATTGCAGAAAACTAAAATAGATGGGAATAGAACACTTGCAAACTTCCCACTGAGTTTCTTACCTACAAGGTTGAGCTAGGGATACAAGATGGGGGAAAGCTACTCTTGTTAAGATTTAACAAAAACATACAAAAAAACTACTTGTTATCTCCTAGGCCAGTGTTTTTTTCATTTGTGGACACCTAAAAATTTTAAATGGCATTGCAGACTCCTTTGGAAATCTTAGGCATACTGTAGTCTGCGGACCCCCAGAGATCCACAGACCACAAGCTGAAAACCACTATCCTAGACATTTGGCTTTATTATGCTTAAATGCCACATTGATGAGTAACCTTATGAAAGCCTAGATATAGTGATCTCTGTAAAATGTTTAGCACCCTTTTTGCACTATATAAATAACAGTGATCCACTATTGATGAATAAGCTTTTCTTTCTTCAGGCATGCATGCTTGTATTTCAACCAAAGTTTGAAACAACATTTAAAAGATTACAGAAGTCCGGAGAAATTATTATTTGTCTAGATTGCTCCAATTCCATGGAGGGTTCAACACTGCAACAAGCAAAGCAGATCGCATTTCATGCTCTACAAATGTCTTGTTTTAGACAGAGAGTGAATGTTATCAGATTTGGCACAAGTAAGTTTTCTTTTGTTGGATGCTAACTTTTATTATTTTCTTGTCATGCTCACTTTTTTTGTTATTAGACAAGCAGTAATGTATTAAACTGGAAAGCTGTTGATCTCTATTATTTATTCATATGCAATACTTTTATTGTGTTTTTTCTAATAGTAAAAAATGTAAACGTTTACTGCCATAATGTTGCAATTCCTAGCTAACAAAATATAACTTAAATGTTTAAAAGGAGCTCTTAATGTCAGTTTTCATTCCACAGATTTCACAGAATTTTCTTCCCATTCAACGAGTATCACAAGTGATCTTGCATCAGTGAAGGACTTTATTACAGTAAGTAAAATTGTTTTTCTCTATATGCTACCAAGAGTTTCTTTGCCCATGGGGATTCCATGTAATGTCCACCATCATGTAACATTGTTTTGTGGCGTTATTTGAGGTCACCTTCTAAATTTCTTCCATGTCGTAGTCTCAATAGTATTCAAGAGCCCATTTTTCCTGGTAACAGGTGCATCATTTCTGTTGTATGTCCTGCTACAGCTCAGTGAAAATTTAAGGTAACCCATGGTACATGTTAGATTAGTCATAAGATAATAGAAACTGGAGATGGAAGAGTCATATTGGGTCATCTAGTTGATCTCCTGAAATACAAGATTATTCTCTGTTTACTAGTATCTTGTCCAGTCTGATTTTAAATGATTCCTCAAGTGATGGAGCTTCCACTCCTTCCTTTGGAAAAGTTCTCTGCAGCATTCTATATCTGACTACCAAGAAATCTTCCAGATGTTCCTCCTAAATTTTACCTTTTAAAATGTCATGTGCCCTCCCTTTGCCCTGTGGTGACTTTGTAACAGGACAGGGGAAGGTACAGACATCCATGTGAATCTCCCTGCTCTTAGGGCAGCATCTTTCTGGCACTGAAGACAGCACTTGAATATTGCCAGGGCACTTGGTCCTCCCAATGAAAGGAAAAATTCTATAGGCACTATCTTGGAAGGAAGATCAGATTGTAAACTCTTGAGGGCAGGGACTGTATTTTTGCTCTGTGTTTGTACAGCTCCTTGTACAGAGGAGTTCTGGTCCATGGTGGGGTTCTTAGGCACTATCACAATACAAATAATAATAATTACAGCAGGGCACAAGGCAAGCTCAGAATTAAGAAGTGAGCAATCACTTGTACTTGAAAACCAGGAGAAATTTACCTTGTGAAGAGGGACTTAACTCTTCACTATAATTTATTCTGCAGAAAATTAGAAATAAAATCCAGACTTTCAGATTATCATTTTATTATTTTTTTCTCTTTAGTCTGCTACACCTGCAATGGGAAACACTGACTTATGGAAAACCTTACGTTATTTAAGTTTGTTGTATCCTTCTCAAAGAGACCGTAACATTCTTCTTATATCCGATGGGCACATTCAGAATGAGAGCATGACTTTCCAAATCGTGAAAGAGAATGTCAAACATACCAGGTTATTTACGTGTGGTGTTGGGTAAGTGCAAAATGAATGATCAGTTGTACTGTGCTGTCTTTCAGACTTGAAAATCACGGAACATTTACTTGAACTGAGATGCCAGTGTGTTTAGGATCATCAGCTCTGCGAATGTGCTGTCTTTATCACATAGATATAGTTTGAATGCAAACAAAAGTGAATGCCACATTCTACAGTTAAAATAAAAATTCCAGAAAATTCAAATTTGAGATTCCCTCAGTAGAATTTATTTTGCACATATGTATTTTTATCTATTCCTCTCTTCTGAAATGTGTAATTGAATATATTCCTGTTTTATATTAAAAGCATGCCTTAGCATTAAAATGGGGAAGTAGTTAATATTGCCGAAACCTTACCTTTAACATTTCCTGACTCCATAACCTTAATAATGCACTAACCTAGTTTTCTGCATTTAATTTTTAAAAATAAGGATTTAAAAAGCAATTACCATTTCTTAATAAAAATGCCCTTAATTGGTTCCGATTTGGCTTTGTCTAAACCAGGATTTAAAGATGTGTTAAAAGACATTAGCTAACATGTTTTTACTAACATGTTGCAAAAATCTAGTGTAAATTTTTCAGGGCTTGTCTACATTAGAAAGTTATACCATCTGAACTCTAGTGGTACAAACCTCCTAGTGTGGATACAGTTATATTGGTATTAAAGTACTTTACACTGGAATAGCTATTGCTGTATGGGTAAGGAAATAACTATACTATTATAAGTAACCTTTATAGTGGTATAACTGTATCCATACAGGGCTTTTATGGTGTAACTATTTCAGTAAAAAATATCACCTACCTTATTTATACTGGTTTAGCTTTTAAGCATAGACCAGACCTCATAGTACACTGTTAACATACTAAACTGGTTGAGTTAAAGTAATAACGGTGAATAAGACATAGGAGAGATAAGTTCACACCTTTCCTGATGCTGTTGATTAAAGGAGAGACAGTTTTCTGGGAAGCTGAATTAACAGAGAAGCAGTGTATCTTTCTATATTGTGGTAGTTGTATATTGGCAATAGAAGAAAATGGGGGGGGGTTAAATGACATTTTAGAGTTTTTAGAATATTGCAAAATTAAACAATGGTTGTGAAGAGACTTTACAATTGTGTATGTCATGCTTTCCACTGTGCCTGTGAATTTTGTCCTGGTTTGGGGGTAAATGCAGTTTTTTCTCGTCATTTTGATTTGTTTTTCCAGCTAATTTTCATCCTGTCAATGGTGTAACATTCTGTATCAGTAAGTCCTTTATCTAGAGAAAATGGGTTTATCAGATCCTATTTTCTTTTTTTCCAACTGCCATCCCACTTAAAGTTACAGATTATTGGAGACTTGTCTTCCATTTCATCCATTTTATTAGGCATTCTCCTTATTTTATACATTCGTTGCTCTTCCCCTTCACATTACTTAATTACATTAGCTTCCATCCTTTATAAATATCTGCATTAGGTAAAAGCTCTTATATGTTAAGCAATTTTGGCCCCACAATCTTGATTTAAGATCACCCATTTCCAGAAAGAATTGTTGAACAGTCTAAGATGAACTGCCAGTGGCTTTCAATGGAAGTGGGGCATCTAACTTATTGAGGCCCCTTTGAAAATCCCTGCCTTAAAGATCTCGTGTCTGTTTATGGAGAAACACAGGAATGCATTTACCTTAAAACCCTGTGAATGTATACTTCATCCGTCATTTCACTATTTCCTAGGGGAAACCAATGAGTTGGCTAATTGGATTTGCACTAATTGAATGATTAATTTTCAGAGCTAAAATGGTGGGTTTTAGGCCTACAAGCACTGGGGATGAACATGAAAAACCCCTTTGCTCTTGTTGGTTTTTACTCTTGATAACATTAGAATAATGGTAAATATGTGCAGCCCTCTGTCAGAATGGAAACCGTGTTGGATCTTGTCAATTCTGAGCTTTGTTTAATGTAGATGTGAATGAAGGAGTGGGATTTAGGGAGATCAGAGAACTTGCTGCACTATTAAAAGTTTTAAATGTTTGGAATCAATTTCAGATTATCAGTTTTTACTTATAAACCAAAAATCTTTTAAAATGCTGTTAGTTCCACAGCAAATCGTCACATGCTGAGATCTTTGTCTCAATATGGTGCTGGAGCATTTGAATATTTTGACCCAAAATCAAAGTACAACTGGCAAAAAAAGGTAAGTTTATCAATCCTGAATGTTTTTCTGAATTTTACACTATTAGCAGCTGATTTGGATGGAATTCTTTGAGAGTCTCTGTTTCAAACTGGGAGGAGCATCTTCACAGGATTGTGGGGCCTTAATATTTCAAACTGGAGAACTCATGTGTTTTAACAGAAGGAAAGCTGCTTCGTATTGGGGAATGGGGCATTTGTGTCTCAAAGAGCAGTTCCCCATTATGAGACGTCAGGCTCCACTTGAAAAGCAACTCCCTCTACCTTTGATATACCACATTGGGCCTTTACCAAACCAAATTCACAGGAGGGACCTCACAAAAAAGAGAAGCTTCTGAAATATCTTCTCACCTCTCTTTCTCTCAGGCTCCTCTGATTTTTAAAATATAAGCTTACCTGTATAGAAGGTGGTACTTCTCATTTTAGGAGCTTGGTGGGGCCACCTCAGTAGTTTATGATAAGGTGATGTTGGCTGCTACTTTTTGGGGGACCTCTCCTGGGAAGCTGCAGCAGTGATCTCTTTCAACTGGAAACATGTTGCTTATCACCACTGAGTCTCCGTGTTTTTAACATAAGTTACATTTTAAGGGAAGAGAGGATAGTATCTGGTGTGAATAAGAACCAGGTTTCCATTTTGTTCCTTATTTACAACACCAAGAGAATAAAATAAAGTGAAAAAACACCATGGCTTTTATTTTATTTCTCTACTTTTAATATCAGACTCTGTTGTACTCTTGCTGCCTAGCGATTGGTCTACACTTGAAACTTAGGTTGATAAGCTACAGCATGCAGGGGTGTAAAGAACCCACACCCCTGAGCACTGCAGTTATGCTAACCTAAATCCCTGATGTAGACGCAGCAAAGTCAACAGAAGAACACTTTCGTCAACCTAGCTCCTATTGTTCAGCGAGGTGGAGTTACCACAGCAACAAGAAAACACCTTCTTGTGATATTTTTCCTATTGAAGTAACATATTTAACTAATTTGCATCTTTGTACACAGATGGAAAGTCAGATATCCAGAATATTTTCTCCAGGATGCAGTTCTGTCTCTATTAAATGGCAACAGTTTGATGCAAGTGCATCAGAGCCATTGCAGGCTCCTGCACAAGTACAGTCTATATTTAACAATGAAAGGCTTCTTGTCTATGGATTTATCCCACGTTGTACTCAGGTAAGGAATGATACAAAGAAGCATGTTCTTTTTTTGGGTGGGTAAAAATTAATATCCAATAGATTGCAAAGCTTCCTATATATTGATTCTTGGGAGAAATTTTATGTGACTTGCTTTCCACTGGCTTCCTATAAATTGATTAATCCAATTCAAATTATTATTTAAAAGCCAGCATTGTGCTTAGTCCTGTAAGAAATATAGAGAAAAAGGTAGTCCCTACCCCATGGAATGTACAGTCTTACCTCTAGTCTGTAGTACGACAATAACCAACTCATGACAATGATCCTTTTATCTATCTTAGGTACTTATATGGCCTCCATTACCATAGTATCTGAGTGCATCACAGTCTTTAATATATTTATCCTTACAACACTACTGTAAGGCAGGGAAGTTCTATTATCCCCATTTTCCAGATTAAGAACTAAGTGATCCAGGCAGTCCTTTGTGGATCAGGGACTTAAATCCAAGTCTCCCAACTCCTAAGCTAGTGCTCTAACCATTGGACCATCCATCCTTCCCTGGGACCATCCTTTTTCCAAATTTCTCTCAGTTGTCATTAAAAATGGTTCAGCTGCTAGTATGAATGAGACAAAACATTTTCAGTACAGTTACAGAAAGTGCTATTGACACACCTTTTATTAGCCACCAACTTTTATCATACAATCTCCAGAGGAAAGCAATTAAACTTTAATAGAAGCCATCTTCTCAACAAAAACAACGAGAGTCATGTAGCATATTAAAAACTAACAAATTTCTGTGGGTATAAGCTTTTGTGGGCTGCAACCCACTTCACCAGATGCATGAAGTGGAAATCACAGATAAGAGGTATATATATACATCCAAAGGTAAGAAACATAACAATGGGGAGGGCAAGTGCAGGAAGGGAAACATGAGAGGAATACTTCTCATTTCTTTCAGGCCACTTTAAATGCGCTAATAAATGACCAAGAATTGCAAGCAATGGTGTCAACCACTGAATTACAGAAGACAACAGGAACCGTGAGTTAGGCCAGTGTTATTTATACATACCATATATATATATATATGCTGTTTTAAAAAGGCACATACTCCTGTTTTCAGCAGCACTTTGACTTTCATTTTTGCTTTGCTTCTTTTAATAAAGAACTTCAGTCTTATGTGAAGGAAGCTTTTAAAAGGCAGCTGACCTGTGTGGGATAAGTGAGTACATTTCCCCCATGCTAGCTTGCCCAGATTGATTTGTGAAATATAATCTTACCTTGGTGAAAGGTGGTTCTCCTCATTTTAGGAACTGGTTGGGGCTATGTCTGTAGTTTCTGATGCTGAGGCGATGTTGGCTGACCTCTTCTGGGGAAGGTGCAGCAGCATTCCCTTTCAATACTTAAACCATTGCTGTGTGGAAACTTTCTGCCACCTCTGTAAAAGAAGAAGTGAGAAGGGAGGGATCCTAAAAGACTGCACTATGCAATGTCACCAAAAGTTGTGACTATTTCAGTTAACATTGAAGAAACTTCACATCCCCTCCCTATGAGAAAGCACAGCAGCAGTACTGATAACTTCCTAAACTGAAAAGAGGAAAATGGCTAAAAGAGGCATTTATTTACTTTTCTTGTCTATTTTTCTTGTCTACTCCTGGAAATTTACCAAAATAACTATTCCAGAATAATTAATGCATTAATAATAATTTTGAAATCATTATTTTGGTGTCAATTCGTGTGTGGGCATTCTTATTCTGGAATGAAAGAGTGTTTTTCCAATTTAGTTTAATCCACTTTGGAAGCTATTTCAGTAAATTTCCAAGCCTTATACAGACAAACTGGGTTGGTGAGAATGGGAGAGGTACTCACTTGTCCTAATGAATCAGGTACTCTTTAAGCTACTGTACTGAGAGGTTCAAATTCTCATGTGGACTTCAGACCAGTATTCCTCTTCATGGGTGAAAGTTTGTAGTTTATACCTCCACAAATCACACTCCTTATTTGACCCCACAACTAATTAAACATGCAGAAAGGACAAGTGCAATTATGACAGGTACAAATAGTGATTGAAAAAAAAGAAGCTGCTTTATGAAAATCTGGGCCAAATTTAGAAGATGATTGTTATTTTTCTATGCCTCAGATGGAATCTGAGAATCCCCACCATTTTCTCCTTTCCCCCTTATCCAGAAAGTCTCCTTTGTTGTGGCTACCAACATCTGTCTGAAAAAGGACTCACCAGGGATTCCTATTAGAGTCAGTTAATATTTCTTCAAAAATGGGCCTATGGAGATGATTGGATGACATATTACTCCATATCCTCACTGGGCACAGCTTAACAGTCTTTAGTAATCCCACTCCTTGTTGGCTTTAACACCATACAATATACAGATTGTTTTTCTCCTCTTGGCTAGAGTGATACAGTTGAAATAGAAATTATATCACCAGTTTGCACTGTTCACTATCCCCCAGGGCAGGAATTAGTTGATGGTATAAATTGTATGATGGTATAAAAAAGGTATGATGATTTTAAAAAGTTAAAATAAGAGCACTGATCATAAAAACACATAATTATTTCAGGCAAGATATGGGCTGTAATGCTCCTCTGTGGAAAATACTCTCTTGAAACGTCTAACACTCAGTAGAATGTAATTTTAGATCCCAGTTATCTTGAAACTTGATGCTCATTAATCAGGAGACCGTAAAATCATAAAACCTAATAGACAATATGGAGATTTTTAAATATAAGTTTTTAAATTGGTGTTCATTTGAACTTGTCTTTTTTCCTTAATGAAGCTGCTCCACAAACTCACAGCAAGAGCCCTCATTAGGGATTATGAAGATGGGATACTTCATGAGAATGAAATGGAACATGAGGTTTGTCATTCTAAAGATAAGAATGTGAACTAGGAACCACTATTTTGCCTGAGTTTATGCTTAAAAAAAGAATTATTGGGGCTCAGTGAAATGGGGATGGGAAGAGGAGAGATGGAGAGACTCTTTGATTTGGGAATATAAATTAGAAGGTTGCAGTATGAATTTCATAAACTTTAAGACCAGAAAGAACCATTATGATCATCTAGTCTGATGTCCTGGATAAAACAGGCCAAAAGAACACACCAGTAACTTCTTTATCAAGCCCATCACTTTTGTTTGAGCTATAGGATATCTTTTAGAAAAATGTCTTGATTGAAAACCTTCAAGTGATGGAGAACCCATCATATTTCTAGATAAATTGTTCTAGTTAGTTTCTGTTAGAGTTGTGTACTATCAGAAATCTTTATCTTATGTAGATACTTTGTAGACTGGGATCAAATCACTTCTTAACCTTCTCTTGTGTAAACCAAATAGATTGAGCTTCTTAAGTCTCTCACTGGAAAGCATATTTTCCACACATCAAATCATTCTTGTAGATCTTAAATTTTTCAACATTCAAACATCCTCTAATTTTTCAGCATACCAGTTTATAGACATGAGGGCATAATCCTGTAAACCTTTCCTTTGTATTTGTGAGGCCTGGTCCTACAAACTGTATTCACCTGAGTAATCTCACTAGAAGTGAGAGTTCTAGAAGCCAGTAGGCCCACTCATGAGAAAAGTTTGCGGGAGTGGGCCCCATCTTTGTAACAAGCTTACGGATCAGATTGGGTGGGGTGGGGAGTGGGAAATAGTAGTAATACTCTTCAAAGCTCTGCCCACAAAATAAACTCCACCCATGTGAGTTGGATGTAATGCTTAAAATACGATGGTGCATATTCTCAGAGTTCCACTGGTCTCCTTGAGCTTGTCCCCCCTCACTGGGGCTTGAATATGCCCATGTGCTCTGATGGATAAATTGGGGTTGACTCGGGGAAATAACTAAGTGATGTTATCTTCCAAATGCCATCCTCTTGAGGCATCAAGGTGAGAAAGCTAATTCACAGATAGTAAATTTTGCAAATCTGTGATACCCCCTCACTGCTTTCTTACAAATAGTTAACAATATTGACATTTAAATTATTGTCACTGGGCATTTGAGGTAACACCTCACTAAGACAAGTGGACAGGGGACTGGTCACACCTTACAGAGCTACTGGTCCATACTCTGAATACCCACAGAAATTTCAGCATCTGTTACACTCAGTTCACAATTTTGAGGTTTTCTTCACAGCCATAACAGCTAGAGGCTTACTTTATTTTCATTAAATGAAAACTGAGATTCTGGAGAACAGAATAGAGGTCCCAGTATGTTGTACTTCTGTGTACAGGCTGTTTCTGAGTCCTGAACAGGTTTGAGCATTTCCATTCCGGACTTGATACAAATTGTATCTCATAGGTGCAAGGCATTTTGCATTACCGGCAAGAGGAAAAGTTGTGCTGCTGACATGCCTCCCTTTAGATTTCAGTAATGACTGATCTGGGATCTGATGAGTCAAATGTGCCTGCACTGGAAGGAGCTGGAAGGCCAAGGCTATCAGTTAATGCAACCCTGACTGACTTGTGACATTGACCATGCCAGTGCAGTTATTCTTTAAGAATTACCCTTTCCAGTTTCCTCTTACACAGCAGAAGTGGATAAATCTGCAAGTAGTTGAGAGGGCTAGGATTAGCCTCTCTCCCTTCAGAATGCTTTTTAAAAGGAAGTAGGAAATTGGGCACAAAAACATAACCACATAAGCACTGCTTAGAAATAGCTGTGAGCTGAGTTTATTTACATGCCCATATCCATAATGCATAAGAACATATTCTGAGTATTCAGTTTTGACATTGACACTTATTTTAACTACTATTGCTTTCACCCATATGTTTTGTTTTTAAACCTATTTTGTTCATATATAACAATCTAGATGAAGAAACATACTTTGAAAGCCCTGATTATTAACCTCAGCATGGAGAACTCCATCATAACCCAGTTTACAAGCTTTGTGGCAGTAGAGAAAAGGGTATGTGTTTCCATTAAAATATCCCATACAATCTCTAAAAAGTTTTTTAAAAATAACTGAAAATAGAAATAATCTTGTAAGAATTAAAGTACAATTGCTTAATATTATCACAGTGAACAATTTTAGTTGTTTTACAGAAGAACTAAAATTATTTTTGCAAAAGCTTGTCGTCTTTGGTGATTTCTGAAACTAGTTTTCTCTTTGTATCTGTGTATGCATGTGGCAGACTGCAGAACAGTGAAATGTTCTGACTTTTGGACTATATCTGTAGGCACAACTCCTGTAAAGTCATGTCTGGTCCGGGATGAACTTTTTAATCTTGTAGAACAATATTCTTACCCTGTAGTGCTGCAATTGTAATAGAAAGAAACCGTTTGGGTCACAGGCAGAAAGAACTGTGTCTTCCCATGTGTTTGTACAGCATCTAGCACATTAGGCATGATTATAATATAAATAATACAGATAGTTACCTCCTTTGTAAAGTTCCTTAAGATCTATAGATGAAAGTGCTATATAAGATTTAGTTGTTTGGTTTTTTAATTATTTATTTAATTTATTTATTTTGGATTTTAAGTATAATAAGGGAAAATAATCAATTCCCTGTTATGGTATAATTAGCTGATTGTCCTGGAGGGCATTGAATAACTGAAGGAACAGGAGCCATGATCATGTTTTGGACAATTCCATTTATAATGAATTTAAAACTAAATTTAAAAATTAGCTGGCACAGATTTTGTTCATGGAAATAAATATTGTTTTGTTTGTGTTCTTTAAGACTATAACTTATATATTTGACAGATGTCATAGAATGTATAATGTCTTAGCAAAACTGTGTAATAGTTATTGGTGGAATTATTGTCCCCTTCTTGTAAATACAGTTCATTAATCAGCCAAAGATTTGCTGTTGAATTCTGTGCAGCTACCTTCTAGCAAGAGACTAGTCAGAGCTTTCACTTTTCTGGCAGTTCTTATCTTTGATTTTAAGGAAATGCAATTATCTCTGTTGTCTCCTCCTAATAATAATCTTTGTATAATACAAACTTTATAAACAAAGTGCCCTTCTACTTAGGTGCTCTGATTACTGTGAAATGTCATAAGCAGTGATTAAACATCAACAGTATAAACTTGGCAGTATAAAGATCAAATAACATGCTAAAAAGCATAATGGTCCCAATGCATTGGAAACTATCTTTACCACTTATATGTATAATAAAGCAGGTCATGTGTCTTATACATATAGCAGAAAAAAAGAAGTTTAAACATCATCTTTGTCTATTAGGAAACTGTACATTGTGGAGGGGACCCCTGAGTTTGGGTTCCTCGACAACATTGATCTGCCATAGTCCAGACCACTGCATTGCACTCTCACATAAGAAATATTTTTTTCGTTTCGTAATCTACAAAATATTGGTGTGCTTGGTTGCTGTTAACCATTACCTTACATCAGAGAGTTGTGTTGGAGAAATGTCACATGAGTAACAGCGGATATTCAAAATTTTAAATTGCCTGATGAATCTGTCTGCTCGAAAGCAAGTGAGAGTGTCATTTATGAACTGAAGTTACATAAGATACAGAAGAGATTTCTCAAGATACATGGAGATGCATTGCCAATGTAGTGTGCAAGTCCATTTATTACCAGTGATGTGTTATGATACGACAGCCATTAATTCAATCAAACATTATAAAGTTACATTTACTGCATGTTTTTGTAATCTGAGCATCCTTCATATACCGAATACACCTCCAATCTATATTTCCTTACAGATTTCACCCAGCATTTGACTCTCAAACTTACATTGTCTGACAGAGAGGGAATCTCTGACATAACAAGCATCATATTTAAGGATGACAATAAAATTAAAGACAGTTTTCTAGTTTGTAATTCTGTTGCATTTTAATTTAGGATGTTAATGAAGATCAGGATCCTGGTGTTCCAAACATTCTGGAACTTATAAATGAGGAAGATACAGACTTTTTACCCTACATGGACTGGGAGCATGAAATATCAGGACCTGGACATGGATACGTGTCTATTGATATAGATATGGGATTTGGCACCTGTGAATCAGTAAATATGCTTAGTGTGTTTGTGTTTTTAACATTTTTTGTGTATTATCCAGTTGTGGTAGTAGGTGGTATATTAGGGTTCTGTACATTGACCAACCATTCTCCAGATCACTGCATTGCACTTTCACATCAGAAATATACTTTTCTTTTCATAATCTACAACATATTGGTGGGCTTGGTTGCTGTTAACCATTAGCTTACATAAGAGAGTTGTGATGGAGAAGTGTCATATGAGTAACAGCTGACATTCAAAATATTAAATTGTCTGATTGATCTGACTGCTTGAAAGCAAGTGAGAGGGTCATTTATGAACTGAAAGTTACATAAGATACAGAAGAGGTTTCTCAAGATACACAGAGATGCATTGCCAGTGTAGTGTGCAAGTCTATTTACTACCTATGATGTGTTATGATACAACAGCCATTAATGCAATTAGCCATTATAAAGTTACATTTACTGCATGTTTTTGTATACTGGGCATCCTTTATATACTGAATACACCTCCACTCTATATTTCCTCACAGATTTCATCCAGCATTTGACTCTCAAATGTACATTGTCTGACAGAGAGGGAATCTCTGACATAACAAGCATCACTTTTAAGGATGACAATAACATTAAAGACAGTTTTCTAGCTTGTAATTCTGTTGCACTTTAATTTAGGATGTTAATGAAGATCAGGATCTTCCTTTTCTAAACAATTTCTCCAGCATGAGCAATGACCATGACACATATAGACATGAATTCCTATCTCTTGGTACAACAGGGGGATTTGGCGCATGGGAATCGGTAAATACGCTTAATGTGTTCTTGTTTTTAACATTTTTTGTGTATTACCTAGTTTTGGTAGTAGATGGTATATAATGTAGCAGTTGGTAGTTCTTTGTAAAGTCTGCTCTATTTCTTATTATTCTGGATGCAATTAATTACATAAATGTTGGTGTGAAGTACAAAAAATCAGAGGACTCTCTCCCAAAGAAAGGCACAGTATATAAAAGGTGTAATGGCAGCAGGCCCCATTGCAGCAGAGAGCTCTGAGTGAGAAGAGGATGCTAGTGGTCTTCTCCTCTCTTTCAGGATAAATTCTTCCCTGTTGTTTAATCCAAGGCTTTTCCTTCGTTAGAGTACTCTGATAGTAGTACTTCTGTCAGTTGTATTACACTAATTGAAGTACCACTAACTGGCCACAATAGCCACCCTGAATCAGGGTAAGACTTGTCTTTGCATCCATAGCAAAGCTGGTTAGATGTGGGATTTAGATGTGGGATGTTACGTATCTCTCAGCTGACAAACCTCCTTAGTTTGCTGCTAAAGTCCTCCTCTCTTACATCCACCAGACCTCATTCAGTGCTCCCAATACCCCCACAAGATATGGTTACCCTTTTTTTACCCAAGCAACTAGTCCAAGTTTGAGACATTGGGGATATTCCAGTTGGAGGTAGAAATTGATTAAAGAGTCTGGTATTTTCTTTGATGCCGTCTTGTTTATTAACAAGGAATGTACAAGGTCCTGTGTTTCCGAAGGCAGGATGAACCAGAATAAAAAAACTAGTTTCTTATCCAGGGTCTTATACCATGCTTACAAGCTACTACTGCTTGGCTCTTCTCCCCCCCACCTCCTTTTGAGATTGAGCGTTAATGTACCCTACAAGTAACATAATTGTCAGGATAAATTAAACATGCGCCTCTACCCATATAAGACTAAAGGGATATCCTCTTTACCCAGGGAACATATATATCCAGGAAACATATATACCCAGGGAACATATATACTCTCTTTACCCAAAACAATATTCAGCAAAATCCCTCCAACCATTCAGTCCAAAACTCCTAGATGGGATCACAACCCCTTTTGTTTTAGGTGGGGAGCTTGTGCTTAATTTATCTTGGCAGTCATGTCAATTGTAGGGTGCATTCACACCCAATTTCAGAGGTGTTTTAACTCCGCCCATAACAAGGCTTCACACAGCTCATAACAATACCTTCCTTTCACGCTGATCCACATGTCCTCAGTCAAGATCCCACTATGGATAAAGTCCTGTGTAAATCATGATTTCATGGGATTGCATGGAAATTGTGAAATTAGCCCATTCCATGATTTTTCCAACAGTCTCCCTGCTGCTGGAAAAATCATGGTACTGGGCTAATTTGGCTGCTCAGGGAGAAGAGAGGGGAGGGCATCAATTTGGGAGTGGGGTGGTGCTGTGGTGCTGGCTGGCAGGCCTGGGGCAGGGATTGAGGTCCAGGCTCAGCTTCATAAATTTGTAGGACTGAAAGGGACATAGAGAAGTCTTCTAGCCCAGTCTCCTGCACCCAAACCAGGACTTGATTCATATAATCATGCGTCAATTAAACTTTCACAGTCCCTTGCAACATACTTATAGAGCAACCTTCCACACGGCCAAAATTAGAGACAGAGTGAAAATTATATTGAAGAATTAATTACCCAATTAAAAATATTAAGAAATAATGCTGAGGCCTTCAGATGATGTGAAATTAGTTTCAACATTATTTTTATAAACTTATTTTCATGATTATGCATTTACAAATAATAATAAATACAATCAAACCAGGTTGTGTGTGACTAGAGTAAATGCTAAGGGTATAATGAAGAACACCTATGTATATATCACACTGTTATTTAACATGGAAAGTTTATTTGTGAAGTGTAACTTTAGAGGACATAGTGGTAAAAATGAAGGGCTATGTCCTCGGTGTAAATTGGTGAAGCTCCAGTGAAGACAAATAGCATGCTAAATAGTTACTTTGATCTTTTTAGCATATTATTTGTTTTTGACTTTTGCATATTTACACCAGCTGACGATCTATTCCAAAGTAGCTAATATGTTGCATGATAAATTTGAATAGATAAAACAGATTTTTAAGGCCAGTACGGACCATTGTGATCATTCAATTTGACCTCCTACATAACTCAGGTCACAGAATTTCACCAGTAAGTTCTGCATCAAACCCATAACTTCTATTTGAGCTATATCATATCTTTTAGAAAGATAGCCAGTCTTGATAGAAAGCCTTCAAGTGATTCCTTGTTTCCTTAGGTAAGTTCTTCCAATGGCTAATTACCCTCACTATTAAAAATGTGCACCTTATTTCTAGTCTGAATTTACCTGGCTTCAGCTGGAAGGAAAGAAGTTATTTGCTTCATTGACAAGAAGAATAAGCTTTATGTTGAGCATGATGCAGACTAGATTGATACTGTGTCTAAGGGAAAAAAAATTATCTTAACCACAGAAAAGTTCATCTAATTAAGCTCCAGAATTATTTTGTTTTCTTATAATTTTACTCGACAGGTTTCTTCTCAGGCAGTAACTGATGTTTCTTCTAACTATTTCCTAACTGGAGATGAGCAGCTGGAAAGTTTCCAGCCTCGAAGTGCTGCTACAGTTGAATGTGATGAAGGTGCAACTGAATTCGAACTGCTTGTTTTTCACTCTAAGAAAAAACGACAATTCAGCACGCATAGTCAAAAACCACCTTCAAATACGAGAGTTCCCACATCTGCACTTTGTATGGATTTTCCTCCACCCCTGCAGGCTTCTGGCGCGGGTTTCTGTTTTTCAGCTCCTAAACCTACTCCTCGCCTTGATCAATTCACTCCGGTGCTTTGTTCGGATTTAACAAACTCATTTGCTCCAGTGGATATAACCCTGAAGAAGGCACAAGATACTTCTGAACTTCTTGCTTCAGCAGCTAGTTTAAGAGCAGAATCACCAGTGCTACTAACTGCACCAGCGCATATACGAAAACTTCCTTATGAGCACGGCATGGTTAGTAGAAGTCGGCATTATGCTTTGCCTTTCTCTGATGTTGAACATACAGTCAATCAAAGACTACCAAAGATGAAGATGCTTCAACGAAGTCTACAAAGTGATGTAACCTGGACTCAGATTTTTGAGCTCCAACATCAGGTATAGTTCCCTTCTTTCCATATCTGCTTCACTTAAAAGCAAGATACAAGGAATAACTATTTTAAAATTGTTTTTATTACAAACAGTGTACTTTTGGGTTCTTCTGTTGGCATCTAAATATAAATCTATGTCTAGCTAAGACTTACTACTGCAGAGACCTACAGAAGAATTTACTTGGTATTCTTCATGGTTTCTCAGTATAAAGAAGAATATTGGTATCTAATTTATACTGTGGATTTACTCAGAAAGAAATTAATTTCCAATATGTTGCCTTTCTGAAAGCCAGTTTGTTGTTCAAAAAAGCAGTTGCACTTAGAAACATCAATCTTGCCATCAGATAATCAGGTTTGCATTGTGCAAATTCATCTTTCTTATTTGTTTATAATCAGATTTTGTAAAATACATGATAAGTAAGGTTAAGATTATATCATGGGTATTTTTAGTAAAAGTCAGAGACAGGTCGCAGGCAATAAACAAAAATTCACAGGGACTGCAGCCCATCCCTGACTGTTACTAAAAATACACTGCGGAGAGGGGAAAACAAAGCTGTTCCACAGCCCAAGAGCTGGTTGGCTGATCAGCAGCCAAGCCGATCAGCTGTTCAGTGGCAGCCCTGGGGCTGACAGCTCTTTCAGCCGTGACCCAAAGTCACAAAGGTCCTGAAAAGTCACAGAATCCATGACCTCTGTGACCAAATTGTGTCCTTAATGATGAGACAAGATCTTGGTTGCATTTGAAGATTTCACTGGCAGCTCCAGCGATCAGACCAGGAATCCTAAAATTGCCTCCTCAGTACCAAGAGATATGTCTCTATATTTTTGAGATGCTGAAATTATAAATTTTCTAAATCTTCAATTCTATATTCTGATACAATTGACAAATAGTCAGAGTCTTTAGTATTGTATTAATGGGAGCTAGAGTAAGAATATAGATCAACCATACTGGGTCAGACCAATGGTCATCTAGCCCAGTATCCTGTCTTCTGACAATGGCTGGGGTCAAATGCTTCAGAGGGAATGAACAGAGCAATTATTCAGAGATCCATCCCTTGTCATCTAGTCTCAGCTTCTGACAGTCTGAGTCTTAGGGACACCCAGAGCATGGGGTTGCATCCCTGACCATTCTAGCTAATAGCCGTTGATGGACTTGTCCTCCATGAATTTATCTAATTCTTTTTTAACTCTGTCATACTTTTGGCCTTCACAACATCCCCTGGCAATGAATTCCACAGGTTGACCATGTGTAGTTTGAAGAAATACTTCCTTTTGTTTGTTGTAAACCAGCTGCCTAATTTAATCAGGTGACCCCTAGTTCTTGTGTTATATGAAGGGGTAAATAACGATTCGTTATTCACATTCTCCTCACTCTTCTTGATTTTATAGACCTCCATCATATTCCCCCTTAATGTTACTTTTCTAAGAAGAACAATCCCAGTCTTTGTAATTTCTCCTCATATGGAAGTTGTTTCATACCTCTAAAGATTTTTGTTTCCCTTCTTTGTACTTTTTCCAGTTATAAAATCTTTTTTGAGTTGGGGCAACCAGAACTGCATGCAGTATTCAAGCTGTGAATGTATGATGGATTTATATACTGTCAGGATGATATTTACTGTCTTATTATCTATCCCTATTCTAATGGTTCCTATCATGTGGTTATCTTTTTTGTCTCCCTCTGCATATTGAACAGATGTTTTCGGAGAACTATCCATAACTCCATGATCTCTTTGAATGGTAACAGCTAATATAGACCCCATCATTTTGTATATATAGTTGGGATTATGTTTCCAGTGTGCATTATTTTGCATTTATCAACATTGAATTTCATCTGCCATTTTGTTACCCGGGCAGCCAGTTTTTGGAGATATATTTGTAATTGTGAGCGTTGGACTTAACTATCTTGACTAATTTTGTATCATCTGGAAACTTTGCCACCTCACTGCTTACCCCTTTTTCCAGAACATTTATGAGGATGTTGAACAGCTCTGGTCTCAGTACAGATCCCTAGGGGACCCCACTGTTTACCTCTCTCCGTTCTGAAAACTGACTATTTACTCCTACCCTTTGTTTCCTGCCTTTTGACCAGTTACTGATTCAGGAGAGGACCTTCCATCTTATCCCAGGACTGCTTACTTTGCTTAAGAGCCTTTGGTGAGGGACTTTGTCAAAGGCTTTCTGAAAATCTAAGTACACTATATCCATTGGATTACCTTTGTCCACATGTTTGTTTATCCCCTTAAAGAATTATAATTATAGATTAGTGAGGCATGTTTTAAATTGTGTTCATCTATGTGCCTGACAATTCTGTCCTTCGCTATAGTTTTAACCAGTTTGCCTGGTACTGACGTTAGCCTTATCAGCCTGTAATTGCCATGATAGCCTCTGAAGCCTTTTTAAAAAATTGTCATTACATTAGCTATCCTCTAGTCATCACGTACAGAGGCTGATCTAAGTGATATGTTACGTACCACAGTTAGTCATTCTGCAGTTTCATTTTTGAGTTTGTTAAGAACACTTGAGTGAATAACATCTAGTCCTGGAGACTTTATTACTGTTTAACTTATCAATTTGTTCCAAAGCCTCCTCTACCATCACCTCAGTCTGGGACACTTCCTCAGATTTGTCACCTTAAGAGAACTGCTCAAATCTTCTGCTATGTTCCTTGAGTGCTTCTTAGCAACTTGATCAGTGACCCCACTGATTGTGTGGCAGGCTTCCTGCTTGTGAGGTACTTACAAACACAAACAGCAACATTTTTGTATCTTTTCTTAATTGCTCTTTAAATTCTTTTTGGCCTTCCTAATTATACTTTTACACTTGACTTGCCAGAGTTTATGTTCCTTTCTATTTTCCTTAGTAGGATTTGACTTCCAATTTTTAAAGGATGCCTTATTGCCTCTTGTATTTTGGCATGGTGGCAATTTTTGGTCCTCTTATTTGGGTTTTTTTTATTGGGAGTATATATTTAATTTGAGCTTCTAGTATAATTTTTTTTTAAAGTTTCCATGAAACTTGCAGGCATTTTGCTTTTGAGATGGTTCCTTTTAACTTCCATTTAACTAGTGTCTTCATTTTTGTGTTGTTCCTCTTTTTGAAGTTAAATGCTACTGTGGTAGGCTTCTTTAGTATTCCCACCTCCCCCCAAGAATGTTAAATTTAATTATCTTATGGTCACTGTTACAGAGTGGGTATATTCATGCTCCATTGAATGCTCCATGGTTGTATTCTTTGAAATATTTCCAGTTTCACATGCAGGGCCAGTTAGACAGGCAGAACTGCCAGGTCTCAATGAATGGATGAGATGATGGTGTTCGGAGGAAGGTTTTAGGTTTATTAGGAACTGGAGAACCTTTTGGGAAAAGAGGAATTTATACAGGAAGGATGGGCTCTATCTAAACCAAAATGGAACCAGATTGCTGGCATATAAAATTAAAAAGGTTGTAGAGGAGTTTTTAAACTAAGAGCTGCAGGAAAGCCAGAAGGTGCAGAGGAGCACAGTTTGCGTGGAGACATGCCTTAGGGTAGGATTTATTAATGGGGATTCTCTATATCCTAGTTAAGAGGATAGGACAGAATTTAATAAAGTTCAGGTAGGGGCTGAAGAGAAACAGTCAAATGAGAGTCCCATTCAATTACGTCACATGAAGTCAGACAATTAAATACTGACAAATTTTATAAGGGCCCGTATACAAATGCTAGCAGTCAAAATACGAATATAGCTGAACTTGAGAGCCTGGTATTAAAAGAGGATATTGACATCATAGACATACCCACGCTTGAATAATAGAAATATAACTGTAGGAATATACTATTGATCACCTAACCAGGATAGTGACAGTGATTGTGAAATGCTCAGGGAGATTAGAGAGGCCACAAAAATAGAAAACAATGGGGGATTTCAATGCTCTCCATATTGACTGGATACATGTTACCTCAGGATGGGACACAGAGATAAAAGTTCTAGACACCACTGCTTCTTGGAGTAGATAGTATTCTCAGTGCAAGAGGATACCATGACCTCATCGGAAAGGAGGATTCAACTATGGGATCATTTCCCTCTACTTGAGTTTGCTGTTCTCCTTCCCCAAGACTTTCATCCTCCTCAACAGCACAAAGGCTGTCAGACAGGGAGTGGGACCGTTTTACTGTGTCCCGGAAAGTCTTTTCTACATACCTCTATGTCTCTGTTAGCTAAGCCTGTTCAAGAGCCTGTGCTCGATTTCTGAGGGCCATGAGCTGTTTGCAGTGAATGCACACATATGCTACTTGTGCACCAGGCAAGTAATCATACATGCTACATTTGGTGCAATAAACTGGAGAGCCCCACTCTGATGCTGGATTTTGGCTCTATTATTTTTAGACTGTAGTTTTTTGAGGGGGAAAGGGGAGCGATGTTTATTGGTTTAGAGAATGTTTATTAGGTGTATCTGGCTTTCATGGTCCCTCTCTAAACTCCCTCATCAAACTCCCATTTGCTCCTCCTGTTGGCTAGCTTCTCTGGTCATTGTAGCAGCCATCAGCAGTACTGTCAATAGCAGTTGTTCTTCACTTTGGGGTCAAACCCAATGAGTTGCAATGCTTTTTTTCAATTCCTGCAGGATTGCCAAACCTGAACTTTCATTAAAGAAAAAAAGCTTCTAGCACAATGTGATTTACTACCCTAATTAGGTTTAGTGGGACAGATTTTCCAACACCTTGCCCCCATTTTAATGTTACTTCGTGTTTTCCTGATTATGCCTTTAAAATGAGATATTTTGTCAGCTAAATGACCTTAATTGTGTCCACAAGTAACTGTGGGCATAAAATTGCACTCGGTTTTTTTGTGCTTGTAAAGTTGCAAGAACAAAATTGCAGTTCCAGTTCAGGCCAGACTTAACATTTAGCCTATTGAATATTTAACATTGAAGAAATCAATATTTTAAAAGATTGTGCAAAAAGATTTTTTTATATATCAGATTTGATTTCAAGATCATTATACTTACCAACTGGGACACATTTTGATTTGGAAGTGAATGGTCAAAGTTTTGTGTTCCTCCTGTTTTGAAAATAGCAAACTGTCTGGTACATGTCTCTTTCCTGCTTATCAGAATTGTCCAGTCTTGTGTTAGATAAAATGGAATAGGATTTAATAAACTTAACATTGTATTTCACAATCTGAATAGCAGATGTACTCATTTCATGGTGGCTGTCATTTTCTCAATGGAGCAGATCCTTTTCTGCTTAATTCAGTTGGGTAAGTACTCTATTTGAGCATTATATTTTTAGGGTAATTTTCAAAGTGTTTATTTTAGAACTTTTCACAGGTTAATATTTTAGTTTTGTTTATTTAGTATCTGAAAACAAAGAAATTGCTGCTGCTGCTGCCACAGCTGACCTACTTCACTCTAAGACTCAATGTTCCCCCCTCTTGTGCTTTCTTCTCCCCCACCTCAACCTTCTCATCCCACAAGAGGTTCACTTCCCAATCAGAGTTCCCCACTCATTCTAACACACAAATATCATCGCAAATAACACACATTACTGTTGCTGAGATAAATAATAGAAAGAAGCTATTGATTTGCATTCATCTTGTTGGCTTATTTTGAGTACTCCATTGATGTAGGACTGGTAAAATAATGTATTAAGTTCACAATAAGAATCCACTTTAACTACATTGATTAAAATTAGGATGTCGATATATCATGCTTTTGAATTTTCAATCTTAAAGTTTGAGACTCACTGACTAATTCACTAAAGTTCATGATATATTTTTGTATGTCATTTGAACATTTTATTGTAATTAGTTTCCTAGTTGTACTTTGATCTTTCTAATGAGCTTGTTGCAATGTCTTGAATGTTTTAGGAAGACCTATTCCTGTTTTTTTTTTTTTGGTTTATTTCACAGGATGGCTTTTGGAATCTCAGCCCAGAACTTGGAGATATTTTGGATCTTGATGTTGATTATTTAACCAATATTTTCCTTGCAAAAAAAGGCATTTGGTCCCTTGGTAAATCAGTTGTTTTCTAATTCGTTAAAAGTAACTGTATTGCAGTACAATTAATGTATTTTTTTAAATGTAATAACCACGTGTGCAGTAGAGCTAATATTAATGTATGTTTTCTGTATTAGTAACAGTGGCTTAAGATTGGCTTACCCTAGATTTTAAATAGACACTCTCAATTTAAAGTTTTCTGAAGAAACTAATAATTAAACATTTGCTAGCGCCCCCTTTCAGTGGTGTGCCCTGACTGCTGTGTGCCTCTCCTATGGAGGCAACATATTTTGGACAGCAGTAGAGGTTCTTTTTGTCCCAGTTGTTATACCTGCTAGATTAAGCAGCTCTGAAATTTTTAATTGTATTAGAAAAAAAATCAGACTCAAATGTTCCCACTTTCATCCTTAGAATGGTGAGACTACTTCTACATAACAGGAAGGAGGGCAAAATGGGGCCCACTTGAGGCCATCCCTACCCCCAGCATCCTGCGGAACCAGAACTATGCAGGAGATACCCCTGTATACTGTGGGGTCACTAGAACCAGGATAGTGCCTCCCCTCCCTCTTCTTCCCCCCATGTGGGCATGGAAGTAAGCAGCAAAAAAGAGTCAGCCAGAGTCTCCAGCCACTAGGGACAAAAGCATACAAAGTAGGGACCTTTGGTCCTTGTAGAACTTTCCGTAGTTTTGACTGGACTTTTTCTGCCCTATTTCTCTCACCCTCTTCCCTTCACTTTTCTTTTCATTTAGTTGACTCCTCCCCCAAAATAATGGAACTAACATGACATTTGCTGCCATCATATTGTTCCTCTGCTTGTGTGTGTGTGCACACGCGCATGTCCTTCCCTCCACACCACGTGTTTGTGTTGTGTATTTAGATTGTAAGCTCTTTGGGGACAGAAACTGTCTTTGTTCCAGAGGGGTAGCCATGTTAGTCTGTATACAGCAAAAACAAGAGTTCTGTAGCACTTTAAAGACTAACACATTTATTTTTTGTAGGCATAAGTGGGTTAAAGCCCACGAAAGCTTATGCCTGCAAAAAATAAATTTGTTAGTCTTTAAAGTGCTACAGAACTCTCGGTGTTTTTGTTTTTTTGTTCTGGCTGTAGAGCGTCTAACATGATAGGATCCTGGTCCATGAGCAGGGCTCCTTGATGCTACAGTAATACAAATAATAAATAATACATTCTGTGTCATCTTCCATCTCACACTTAAATTCCAAACTACACTGATGTACTGCTTTTTCCCACCCCTTCCCATTGTGTTCACATCTTTCATGTACACATTTCCTTCTTCTTTCTCAGCTACTGCTCCATGCTGTTGGCAGGCACAAAACTAAAATGAACAAAGTTGTCCTGTCTGAATAACTTAAAGTGGTGAGGGGAGGAGAAGTGCAAACTGGGCATAAAGAAATAATTAAAAATTGGACTGAGGGGCACACTTTAATCACTGTCTTACCAAAGCTGCTGCTCCAGTGCTTCATCGGAGATCAGAAATTTTACAAGTTACCCCTTGCTGCTTGCACAAAGAACAAAGTGGAACATGATGGAAGCAACCCCAAACTGCAAAACCCCAGCCCTTTAGTTCTGACTCCAAGGCAGGAGTGAACTGTATATCTCTTAAACTGCTTTTTTTAAAAACATGGATTATAGTGCATATTCGAAAGATGAAAGAGAATTAGGCAGCATTAATGAGCATGACTGCTACTTTGCCAGCAGTTACTACAAAATATCGAATATTGACTTTCTTAGTTGACAAGTAACCATTCTACTGAGAATCACACCTTTTTCTCTCCTTTTTAGGGCCTAAAGGAAGAGAAGTATTGCAGTTGATTGCTACACTTCTGGTGCTGCAGTTCATACGTTATAAACAACAACTGAAAGGGATAACCTTCAAATCTCTAATGAAATTGGATGATTCTCCCACTTCAAGGTGTGCTCCAGATGCATGCATGCATTAAATATTTAATGTATTAATGTAAACTGCTGAACATTTTAACACACATACAGTTAATAACTATTGGGTATTGGTAACTAACATACTTCAGCATATGACTGTAGACAAGGAATAAAAAGTATAATTGACAGTGTCAATACATTGCTTCTTATAACAAAATCTTTGTTTTCAAAATGTGGTCTGTAAAATTAAGAAATACACAAATAATGTCTTTCATCAGTAAAAAGAAAAACACCCCAAAACTCTTATTTATATACTAAATGAGAACAGAATTAATTTTAGGGCTTTATTATGCTCTCAGATGCATGGCACAAATCATCATAGACCAGATCATCTATCCTTGGTATCAACATGGAAGTGAGGTGGATCAATATCCTCCACACCACAGTCCCAACCCTGTCCATGAACCCTCCAAGTGGCCTTAGGAATGCATATGCTCCCCAGATGAAACCCTTTGCAATATAGTAGAGCTGCATGCTGTATTACGTTTTGCAGAGAGGGCCTCTGCATCATGGAACTCCCCTTTACTGGGGGATACAGTGAATAACAGACAGCTGGGGGACCTGTCAGCACCACTGCACCAAAGGGAAGGGGGACAGCAACAGAGATCTAGGCGGGAGCATGGAGACAAAGGCACTCCATACAGATGGCTCTGGCCTCCAGCAGATTCCCCCTGGTATGTGAATTCTGGGAGTTGTATCTGCATGTTGTGTGGGGGATTAGATCCCACATTCCTGCTCCTCCCATCCCCCCCAAAAATTAGAGGAAGTTGCAGCAAGGAAAGCCTTGCAGAGTTTTCCTCTGCAGTCTCCCTGCTTTGGTTTTTCTGTGGGAGGTGTTATCTGGGTCTGTATACCTAGGGTTTCGGTGACAATTTTTATATGTCATGTGATAGATTTGTCACATTGCTTAATGTGTTACTGGAAGGCACACAGATATCCTACATGATAAGCTCGGTATAAAAACCTATACAGAGTAGGGAGATGCTTAAATTGGTTATGTCCTACAGCCTCAATCAGGAATGCAGTACATAACAATAAAATGTGATATTGGGTTAAAAAACACAGTAAGGAGAGTAGGAAAATGGGAGGAACTCTGTATATATGTGAACACATGGAGGACCCAAAAGTTGAGAGTCAAATCCTATATTACTATCTTGATGAGATGCATTTTATGGACTAATTTCATGCCACTGAGATCACCTGAGTGCACACTAGCTATTCTGCATGCTTACACTTCAGAGGAGAATTAAACTAAGGTGTACAAAGGCACTCAGTGTAAAGTAACAGTGTCCACCCAGGGAGTTACTGTGAAGCAGATAGTACATTTTAAATTCACATCCTATGTTATGCCACACTATTGTTCCCATGTAGACAAGGCCATACATTTGTGGTGAATTTGACCCTACGTCTCTTCCTCCATGACAGTGCTCTCTGAAAAGACTAAAAAAGCTGCCTCAGGCTAGACTTTGTTTTTTCTTGAAATCGCTGCCTCAAATTATCATTTATAGATAGATCTCTTGTTAATGATTGGGTTAAAGCATTATTGATATTTTCTCCACCAAGTGACTTTGTTGGGAAGGACAAGATTTTCTTTTTATATCCTTTGGTGCATTCTATTGTACTACAGTAACTGCTCACTTAAATCATTATAAACATGATTTATTTCTACATACAGTGCTATTCACTGGGCTTTTGATTCAGTGAAGAAAGCAGTGGAATGGGTGAGAAGAGTTGACAGACAATTTCCAGACATCTGCCATCGACTTGAACTTGGGAAGGATTGGGATTCTGCCACTAAGAAGTTGTTGGGTATTGAGTTAATCGGTGCCAACTTTCCTCCAAGTATTTAATCACAGAAGACTTCTATGAGGATGAGAGCAGAGTTAAGTACTTTACTCAGTTTGCAATTATAAAACTAATTATGGGATTTCACCGCATTAGCAGGATTATTTGATTTTATATTGTACTTTTATAGTGTTAATATTCAGGACATTAACCAAAGACATGCAAATGTGGGGTTTTTTCCTATACTGTCATTAATAAGGACAGGGTAATTTTAAATTTAAATATAGTGTTTTGCTAAGACTAAACATATACTACAAGCCACTGTTTAAAACTCAATATCTAGCTTCCGTGTGAGATGATTTTTAATTGAAACTAACCATTTTGCAGTGCTAATGCTTTTATAATGTGTTTAATAAAAATTTGATTTCTTCTATAAACCTAATTCACTTCTTTGAACCAGTAGCACTATATAAAAAATGTAATGTAGTAAAGGAATTACATCAGCAAGGAAATACTGCAACACACTTATGTTGACAAGTGTAAGAACCTGAATATTAAAAAGTTAATAAACATTCTGTATTACGTTTCAAGGTTTTCACTTAGGTAGTTAAATAAGTAATTCAGTTTGAGTTTCTCATCGAAATGCAGCCAGAAGAAACTGCATACCTGTGATACCAATTAGGAGCGTATGTCTGTCTCTCATCAGCAATCTGTTAATCATTAGATGCCCAACTGCTTCTGGCTGTCCAGGTAGCAGCCTTTTCTTTCCAACACAAACATTGTTACTCTTACCTGTGTCTTTGGTGCTTTGTAGTTGGACTACTGCAATGTGCTTTAAATGGAACTGCATTTTAAGATAATGTGAAAAATGCTGCAAATGCAGAAAATGGTTAGCTGCTTATTCAGAAAGACCATGTCATCTTAAAAATCTCATTTCAGTTTGAAAACTTTTGATCTACTATACAGTTGTTACAATAAACACATAATGATGACTAATAACTGAAAATAATTTTTAAAAGCATGTTTTTCTGGCATTCTTTTCAGTTTATTTAACAGCGCTTTGTGCATAGTCAGTTTCCCATGTTTGTGTGGGTCTTTTACACAACCCAAGAGGGAAAGAGAGAGAGAGACTTTTAAAAATAGAAAATGTGATTGTAAAACCACAAAATTGGCAGGGAAACTTGGGGTAGATTTATTTATTGAAACTACCTTTACTCTTTTTTTTAAATAATATTTCAAGCTGACATTGTCCCTTTAAGGATTATTCTTCACAGAGATTCGTAGATTCCAAAGCCAGAAGGAACAACTGTAATCATGTAGTCTAACCTTCTGTATAACACAGGCCATAGCGTTTCCTCAATGATTATTTCCTAGAGCAGGGGTCGGCAACCTGCGGCTCTTCAGCCGCGGCGAGCCGCAGCTCCGGAACGCGGCTCCCGTAGTGACTAGGGGACCAGAGCAAAAATTCTTCCCCTAGAAGAACATTCTTCCTCTAGGCATGTCCAAAGTACGGCCCCACTCTCCAGCTCCGCCGCCGAAATTGACAAGGGCGAGTCAATTTCCCGGCGGAGACTGTACCCTGATTCCAGCTCTGCTGCCGAAATTGACAAGTGGGTGCTGTGTGCATAAATGTGTTTATTTATGGCCCAGCCCCTCTGTCAAATTTTAGAACCCATTGTGGCCCGTGAGTAAAAAGGTTTGCCCACCCCTGTCCTAGAGCATATCTTTTAGAAAAACACCCAATCTTGATTTAAAAATGGCCAGTAATGGAGAATTACCATGACCCTAGGTAATTTGTTCAAATGATTAATTACCCTCACTGTTAAAAATTCCAGAGGGGTAGCTGACACAATCAGACTGGGTCTGAATAAAGACTTGGAATGGTTCTCTCATTACAAGAAGTCATTGTCACTGTTCATACATTCTCACCTTCTAATCAATGGTTGTGAATAGGTCTCAGCTACTCTAACTATATGGATCTTGCTATTACCTACCCCACCCATTGTTGTACCTTTCTCTTGACCGAATATATATACCACCTATCAGATTTCCATTCCCTGCATCTGATGAAGTGAGTTAAAGCCCACGAAAGCTTATGTCTACAAAAAATAAATTTGTTAGTCTTTAAAGTGCTACAGAACTCTCGTTTTTTTACTGTTAAAAATATACACCTTTATTTCTAGTCTGAACTTCCAGCCACTGGATTTTATTATACCTTTGTCTGCTAGACTGAAGAGCCCATTGTCGTATATTAGTTCCCCATGTAGGTACTTTTAAATGGTGATCAAGTCACTCCTTAACCTTCTCTTTGTTAAGCTTAAATAAATTGAGCTCCGTGGGTCTCACTATAAGACATGTTTTCTAGCCTTTTAATCGTTCTCCTGGCTCTTTTCTGAATCCTCTCCAATTTATCAACAGCCTTGATTTGTGCACAGCAGAACTGGACACACTGTTCTGGCAGCAGTTGCACCAGTGCAAAATACAGTGGTAAAATAACCTCTCTGTGCCTATTTGAGATTTTCCTCTTTATAGATCCAAGGATTGCGTTAGCAGAGCTAGTCTCTGGGCACCCTCACAAGCACAACTGCAGTAGGCTGCCTGATTGGTTATGCCACCTGGTTGGAAGAGTCAGCAGACCAGCTCTGAAGCCCAGCAGCAGTTGCTCAAAGCATTTGCTCATGGCTGTGATAGTTCCTGCACCTACTTGTTCCTGGCTTATTCACCTCTTAGTTCAGCCCTGCTTCTGCCTTGCCTCATTCTAGGGCTGGGTCTACACTGACGGCGGCAAATTCGCCGCCGTCAGATCGATTGCTCTGGATCAACTGAGCCGTCTGTGTAGACCCGCTCAGTCAATCCAGCAATTGACATAGGAAAACCACCTGTCAATGGACGGCGCGTGGACGAGACGCAGCGAAGTCGATGGGAGATACGCAAGATCACTTGCGTATCTCCCATTGACTGCCACCGAGTCCCGAAGGTAAGTGTAGACCGGGCCTAGGTATCCCAATATTGACTCTCGGCTCTTGACCTTGATTCTGGCCTCTGGCTTCTGATGCCAATTCTGCCCCTCTGCTCTGATTCCTTACTTAAGCTCTGATGCTGGGGCTCTGATTCCTGGCTACCCACTCCTGCTCTAACTAGGACTGGCAAACTTTTTTTTTTAAATCGCAGTTAATCGCGAGATTAAAACAAATAGTTGTCATTAATCAGAGTTTTAATCGCACTGTTAAACAATAATAGAATACCAATTTAAACTTCTTATAAATATTTTGGATGTTTTTCTATGTTTTCAGTTACAACATGGAATACAAAGTGTACAGTGCTCACTTTATATTATTTTTATTAGAAATATTTGCACTGTAAAAAAGGTACAAAAGAAATAGTATTTTTCAATTCACTTCATAAGTACTGTAGTGCAACTTATAGTGAAAGCACAACTTAGAAATGTAGAATTATTTTTTTACATAACTGCACTCAAAAACATACCAATGTAAAACTCTATAGCCTACAAGTCGAAGAATGAATGGGCATACAAATGTTTAGCATATCTGGCACATAAATACCTTGCAACACTGGCTACAACAGTGCCATGCAAACACTTGTTCTCACTTTCAGGTGACATTTAAATGAGAAGCGGACAGCATTATCTTCCGTAAATGTAAACAAACTTGTTTGTCTTAGCGATTGGCTGAACAAGTAGTAGGACTGAGTGGAATTGTATGAGGTTAATTGAAAAACATTATTTCTTTTGTTTATCTTTTTACAGTGTGATTAATTGCGACTTCTTTAAATCTAGTTATTTTGTTTTGCATAAATCGCATGGATTAACTGTGATTAATTGACAGCCCTAGCTCTAACCATTAGAAAGAATTGCCCATGTCCCAGGCATTGACAGTATGAACAGTCCAAACACAGACACTAAGGGAACTAGAGCTGATATGTGACTATTGGATTCTACAAAGGCCAGTATCTCTCTGATAGAGATAATGGGAGTCCTACAGACCCTTCAGGCCCAGGCTGCTATCCTGCAGGCACAAATGTGGTCCTGCAAGCTTAAGCTGCGCGACCTTCAGCTCCAACCACTGCTCCCACCCAAGCCCAAGGTTCCCTTGACTCACAAATTTAATGGCAATCATGACACATCTTGTGGTGCCTCAGTCAGTCCCTTAGTCATTTCCACAAGTGGAACTGATTATTAACCTACTTACTGGGAAGGCCCTGGCTTTGGCCCTCTGTTCCTGGAAAAAATCAAGCCTGCTTCTAAGACCATTTGAGGACTTTGTTAGAGCTATGGCGATGATCTTTGATGACCAAAGTTGTGAGGATATAGCCAAAGCTATGCTTCAGATGTTGTGGTAGGGACCTCAGCCAGTGCTAAATATGCAGCAGAGTTCCAACACTTTTAGTGGAAGACAGAGTGGATGAGGCCACCCAGTGTTACCATGTCTGGCTCAGACTCAACTTTTTCAGTAGGGGGTAGTGAAGCAGCTTACCTAGGGAGGTGGTGCAATCTCCAACCTTAGAAGTTTTTAAGGTCAGCTTGACAAAGCCCTGGCTGGGATGATTTAGTTGGGGTTGGTCCTGCTTTGAGCAGGGTTAGACTAGATGACCTCCTGAGGTCCCTTCCAATCCTAATCTTCTATGATTCTATAATTATATTAAAGATGAACTGGCACAGGTGGACTCCCTATTCATCCTCAATGCCATAGTCAACCCATGCATCAAGATGACTGCCTGACCAAATGTCACCAAGAAAAAGGATTGTCCTGGCTTCCTCTGTTGAAAAATGTATACAAGTCAATCAGGTCTGGCCCCACCTCTCTGACATGGTGAAGTATCAATACTGGGAATCGGGCCCCTGCCTATACTATGGGAACGAGGACACTTTGCACCAAGCTGCCCTGCGAAGGTCAAATCTGTATCCTGGTCAGGAACCACCCACCTTCAGCCCCGATAGGGGGAGTCCAGGCTAGATTTTGTTAGAGCACCATTCCCTTTTCCCCAGCAGGCTGCTCCAGCACTTGCCCACCAGTACCCTGATGATGGCCACTCAGCACCCACTACCTCTCTAACTCAGGCACCCTGCAATGCCTGATATGAACCTGGGGTGCTGATGGACTTGGGAGCCTCGGGCAATATCATGGATCTGGATTTCGCCCAAGCACACTGTCATGCTGGCTGGATTGGGTGGGGGGGAGGAGGGGGATTTATTATATTATTTAACATCAATATGTCAAAATCATAATAATTCATGTGCGATATGCCACGTCAGGTACTGTTAGAAAGGCTGTAATGTGCTGAGTAAGATGATGATGTTTATGTCCATGTGTTATATGTGTAATGGAAGTTATGGATATGTTTGGTATATCTGTATTTCAAATTGTGCTGTGTCTGGGCGACACCCCAGACAGGATGGCTGCAGCACTTGCCTGCTTAATGGCCCATTAAGGAAATTCACAGGTACAAAGGGCCCACGGGAGAAGCCAAGGATATACCTGACGAGTCACCAGGACTTACTCCTGTGACTCTGGACTTCATCTTATTCCTGTAAAATTCCACAAACAGCATGGC
Source organism: Mesoclemmys tuberculata (assembly GCA_007922155.1). NCBI lineage: Eukaryota > Metazoa > Chordata > Testudines > Chelidae > Mesoclemmys > Mesoclemmys tuberculata. The sequence continues at coordinate 71,709,442 of ML675618.1, read as the reverse complement.
AAAGACCAAAGGACGTAAAAGGCAGCTGCCCGACATCCATTTTGTCTTTCAGTCTCTATCTTCAGCCACCTACCAATCTCTGGATCAACTCATCTACAACTGAACTGAATGAACTGAAGCAGTGAAACAAAGGACTGAGATCCATCCAGGTCCTGGATATATACCAGAGGGATACAAGCCTGCAAACTCCACAATTCTATTAGAAACCTGATATATATGGACTTTTAAATCAATTATATGTGTAATCCTTTATAACCAGTGTGGGGAATCAGAAGCACTGTTTGTGGCTGGTTGGGAAGTCTGATGTCAGTGTCACCCACCAGTGCTGGGAGAATCTGCTCCTCTTTTACAGCCTGCCTTGACCTTGGCATTTTCAGGTGACTATCACAAGCAGAGACGGGTCACACACACCATATTCTGACCTAACACAAGGACTCCCCTGAGTTAATGGAGTCTATAGACGGGGCAGTCCTTTCACTGGGGCTGGTCATCTGCCAGATGACTTCCCTAGAGGTACCTTCCCTTTGAGGTTACCACGAAATCCTCCCGTTTGGGCTAATTTGTGCACCACATTCATCAGTTGTCCTTGGCATCCCCTGATTCATCAGCCATAACCTGCACATCTGCTGGTGGTTAGGCATAGCATCTTGTGATTCCCCATTTTTCTCACAGTCCTGTTGCCCTGAGAGCTAACCCAGGACCAGCAGCGTTTTGTGGCTTTCTCAGTCCTCCAAAGAATTAAGTGACATGAACAAAGGATCCAAGGGAGATCCCAGCACCCCATGACCACCAAAATAGCTCCAGGGATTCCTGTTAAATATCAACCGTATGCCAACATATTTCAGCAAAAAGAAAAGCCAATGCTCTATAGCCCCATTGCAGCTATGACTGCCCGCATTGGCCTCCAGCCAGGAGCAGAGGTTCCTTTTGGGCATGTTTTTTTCCTCTCTCTGAACCCAAACTACAGACACTCCCAGCTACCTCAAGGAAACCCTGTAGAAAGGGGTCATTCACCCCGCCCACATCACTAGTAGAGGCCCTGATTTTCTTTGTAGCAAAGAAAGACATCTTACTCCAGCCTCGTGTGGACTACTGAGCTCTGAACAAGATTACAATATAAAACCAGTACCCTTTACTGCTTATTAATGAGCTGTTTAAAAGACACTGCCAGAACTACCTCTATCCTAAGCTACAGAAATGTAAATTTGATACAGACACTGGAATTCTTGGGAATATCTTACCCAAGGGACGTAGCATGGACTTTCATAAGGTGGCAGTGATATCCAAATGGGCTGCACAAAAGGATGGGCACAGCGATTCCCGACTGTTCGCCAATTTCTATAGGCTATTTATTAAAGGATTCTCTATCCTGGTTGCACCCATAACGGCACTCCTAGAAAAGGTGGCCTGGTTTACCTGGACCACCGACTCAGTCAACCTTTGATTTATCAGAGTGTGCATTCACCAGCACCAACCTGATTCTCTCAGATCCTACCTAAGCATTTACAATTAAGGCCGGTGTCACAAACTTTGCTATAGGTGCAATACTATCTCTACTTGTGGGCCCCACAATCAACTCCACCCCTCTGCCTTTTATTTTTGGAAGCCAACTCAGAACTAAATTATGATAAGAGGCTATTGGCTATCCAGGCAGTTAGGAACTAGTGCCTGTAGCAGAGCTAGTCTCTGACTCTGCAATCTAATGAGTGCAGCTGGCCTGTAGTAGGTGACCTGAATGGCTACACTGCCTGTTTGGTTTGAAGCGTCAGCAGACCAGCTCTTAAGATCAAGGAGCAATGCAAGATAGCAGTCTAATATCCCAGGCTCTGTAGAACCTAAAGTTTCAGGGCCGATTCCATGTCTTCATACTTATCTGTAAAGCACTTAGCACACTGACTTCATTCAGTAAACAAGAATGGGTAAGATTTGCATTTGCCATGCCTGCTTACAGCAGGCCGTGAAGAGACATAAGGCATAACGTACCCCTTAGGGTATATCTACACAGCCTGCAGCGGCAAGCCTCCATGCCTGGGTCAACAGACTTGGACTTGCAGAGGCCTGTGCTACCGTGCTAGAAATAGTTGTGTAGATGGTGCTTTTAACTTCATGCTTCACTTTCCTCCACCTTTAACTGGTTTGCCTCTGTCTTGCACCACAAGATACATCCTGTTGATGCCCAAGCCCTGGCAAGCCCTTACATTTTCTTCCTCCACTTCTACTCACATACTGCAGTGTATCTCTGGCGTAAATATCATGACTAGGCTGATGTTCTCCCCTACAAATTCATTCTTGCCTTCTTCAGTTCTACCACCTTCCTAACTAAACAAATTCTATTTCTCCACCTTAATTGAATCCCATACCTGCAATCCCACCTGCCTTTTTGCCACATTTGATTCACTTCTTATGCCCTCTCTTCTCCTGCCTCCACTTCCCTCTCTGCACAGGATCTTGCCAATTTCGTCCAAGAGAAAATTTGCAAAATACAATGTGACCTTCCCCCTTCCCTTGGCTTGCCTTCCCTTTCCCTCCTATAACTCTCATCTTCTTCACCCAACCACATTATTATATGCTCTCTTCCTCTAACCCTTCCACTTGTCCCAGTGACTCTATCCCCTGCCCTCCTCTCCCTTATGCTTCTCCTTAACCTCTCACTCTCCTCTGGCTCTTCCCTCTCACAAGCATGTTCTAGTCTCTCCTAGATTAAAAAATTAACACTCTTGACTGATTCCACTTGCCTCTCCAACTACTGCCCCATCTCCCTTCTGCCTTTCATCCCTAAACTCATTGAACAGCTTGTTTACAATCACTGTCTGGCGTTGCTCTCCTCCAATTCCATCCTAGGTCCTTACCAATCCGGCCTCTGCCTCTCATACTCCACTGAAACAGCTCTCTAGTAACTTTTTTCCTAGCCAAATCTCAGAGCTGCTACTTCATCCTCATCTTCCTTATTCTATCAGCTGCCTTTGACACCATTGATCATGCTCCTCTTTTTGAAATCTTGTCCTCCCTTGTCATCCAGGCCCCCTCGACTTCCTCCCCTTTTAATTGCTCTCTCAGCATGTCCTTTGCAGGATCCTCCTCATCTGCCTTCCAACTTTTTCTGGGGATTCTGCAGGGCTCTGTCCTTGGTCTTCTCTTCTTCTTCCACAACTTACCTCTGAGTGGCATCATCTGCAAAAACAAATAACTACTATCTGTATGCTGATGGCTCGTAAATCTACCTCTCTTCCAGACCTTACTCTTTTTGTCCACTCTAAAATCTCAGCCGGTATTTCTGGCATCTGATCATGGATGTTTAGCTGTCAGCTCAAGCACAACGTGGCTAAAACAGCTTTGAATCCTTCCCTTCAAACTCTCCACACCACCTCCTTTCTCAAACACTGTGGACACCACCACTAACCTGCCTGTCACTCAGGCCCAAAACATGCTGTCATATTCAGCTCGGACCTTTTGCTAGATCCTCACATCCAAGCTATGTCTAAATCTTGCAGATTTTTTCTGCATAACCTCCCTAAGTTATAGTCTTTCGGGTCCATCCACACAGCTAAAACTCTCATTATCTCTGGTCTCCATTACTGATCTTTTCTCTGGCCTTGACAAATGGAATCTTCCACCGGTCGTATCTGTTCGGAATGCTGCTGCAAAAAATCATACTCCCAGCCTGTTGCTTTCAGAATGTCTCCCTTCTCTTTAAAGCCTCCCACAAGATATTCCTCCTGTTGTATCAAATATAAGCTACTTGTCTTCACTTTCAAGGCCTTTCATGAACCATCCCCACCCTACCTATCAGCTCCCATTTGGTACCAACATGTCGATTTCCACCCCTAGTTGGCCCAAGATGTCAACTGCCATTGCCTACTTGTTAAATTTTCAAACAGGCACCTTCATGCTTTCTCCCATGCTGTCCCTCATGCTTGAGAGTTGCTGCCTGTAAACATCGACAAAGTTACCTCATTATCTTCCTTCAAAACCTCCTTAAAACGTTCCTTTACTGTGATGCCTATAAACAGCTTGCCAGCCATTGGAGCACTCCCTTATTTGTTTCGTGTTTTGTAATTAGACTGCAAGCTCTCTGAGGCAGGCACTGTCTTTTTGTTCTGTGTTTATACTGTACCTAGCACAGTGGGGTCCTGATCCATGAATGGGGCTCCTAGGTATTATAGTCATACAAATAATAACAATAATAATGAATAATTAATTAATTGTGGAACCTAGAAAGGAGTAAATAAGTACAGGGGTAGAGCCATGTCTGTCTCGGCCTGCACTTGCAGAATACCATCCTGGCTGATCACTCACCTCCTTTGCCCCTAACTTGCCCAGTCAGGTCTAAGTTGTGGATCTAGAAGAAGTTTGAGAAAGTATGAGTCATCATTGTTCAACCTTTTACAAATTTATACTAGCCCCTCAAATTCTCTACTTCGTACGTTCTGGACCTCAGAAACCACTCACAGCTGATTACTGCAGGGAGACTGGTTTAGGTACTTCTTGGGATGGCTCCCATTTAAGAACTGACTAGGCTCAGCCCTGCTCAGCTTGTGCAACTGCAAGGCATCCCTGCACAGGGTCGTGTGCCTGACGACTAAGTTCTAAATAAAGCTTATGGAAGCGCCTACAGAAAAGTGTATGGCACTAAAGTCTTAAAGGATAGGGTGGATGCAATTGATAACTGCACAATCTGAAGCCCCAGTCCTGCAAAGTCCTGCTTAAATTTAAGTATGAGTAATCCTTTCAACGAGACCATGCATATGCTTAGCGTTAAGCCTCCTCAAAGCCCTGCTCTCACTCCCATTAGGTATCATTCATTATTGTTGCCAGCTTTTCTGTTACTATTTGAAAATGACCTATTTATTTATTTATTTTGCTGTTTTTCTTGCATCTATTTGTAGGTGCAAGCTGAATCCATACTGAGAGGGGAACGTATAAAAAATACCAGCTTTGACTTTTCCATAGATTTTGAAGATTGTAGTTTTTTAAAATGATTTATGTAGGCATTTTAAAATTAACAAATGTTGATATGTAATCTGAAAGTGGTATCAAATGGATCAAATTCTACCCTGGAATAAATGAAATTTAAGAGAGATTAGTTACCACAACATCCCTCTCCCATGGAGTCCAAAATCCCAGGAGAGGAGTTAATGTAAAAGACGTGTTAAAATGGAGAAGAAAAAGACCATGTATGAATTCCTAGCTCCATTTAAGTCAATTGCAAAACTGCCACTGATTTTAATGAGGCCAGGATTCTACCCCATATTGTCTGGAATTTATAATTCATAACCTGATGAAAGAAGAAAAAAGGCACTTTAACTGTGAAACCTGACTGAAAGTTGCAGTTACAAAAGCGTGAATAACTCACAATCACTAGTCATTAGGCCTGATCTGAAAGACAGAATGAAGGAACAAACATTTAAACATCAGAGGCCAAATTCATCCCTGATGTAAGGGAAGTCTATAGAGTTACAATATGGATGAATTTGGCTGGTTATCCCAGTATCTCTGCCTGAAGGCACAATGCAAGTTAAATAGTTTTTAGTTAAATCCGAGTCAATACTATTTTTCATCTATTCGGCTCCATTTTTTCACTCTTGGAGGGGTTTAAAAGTGGGACATTAAAAATTGGTAGGCTTTGCTGCAATTTTAAACATATATTAGTCACATGCTACCTTCACAAGGAAAAGATTCTAGGATGCCAGTGCCTTAAGATCAAAAAAGTGTGCGACATGTAAATGCTTGTGTAAAAAGAAAAGCTTCTAAACTTGTGGTTTGTGAAGAAAGCCTTTGTAATGTAAACTGATACATTAGAACAGTTATCTTGTGGAGTCTGGAAACTGAAACAACTGTATGAATAGAAGGTAAACTTTCCTTCCTTCCTCTTCATTAACTATTTCAATAGCAACACGTAACCATTTCACTGATGATGATGCAGCCTGCACACGCCCATCCACAGGGCAACTAGACATACGTGGCACAGCCATTCCATTCCATTAATTTGAATGATGTGAATTCTTTAGGAAACCATTGCTGGAGTACATTAACATCCCAGCAGCAGTAAAGGCAGTTAAATAAGCAAGTGGTTTGGTTTGGTTTTTTTCCCCGTACAGAAAGAGGATTTCTTAGCAATTTTTTCCCTGACTCTTCTGTAGAAAACAAAGATATCTAACTAGAACAGGGATGGTCTCTAAACATCACTTGATTATTTCCAGGTGTAAAATGCTACTCAATAAAACCAATTAACTGAAAGGCTTGCTATTAAATTCCTCCCCCCCAAACACATGCAAACTGTATTTCAAACCCATCTGTGGCCCAGAGTGCTTGTCAGGGAGTAATAACACAGAAGTTGGTGTGGTCTTTGTTAAGTTAGCACTCTAGTTCACTGGAAAAGACCTATGGGTAGCATCAGCTCAGGCTGGAATCCTCTGCTGCAGCTGGGAGAGGATTTATTTCCCCTCACACTTCTGAGCCTCCACACCAGTGGTGAAGAATCACCTTTGTGTCTCTGTTGCACAGAGCATTTCTCTTGGAGATCCCACTAGCAACAGTAGAGCAAACCAGATAAGGCTCACAGCATGTTCACTCTATGCTGTTGTCACTACAGAAGCAGGGTGGTTGCTTAGAGCCATGTTATATCAAGAAAGGGATGGACAAAAAGATCCAACACTGGGGAAGAGAAACAATTGGGGCAGGAAGGACAAGAGGATATGGGAGGGAGATAGACTGAAAGCAAGAAATAGTTGAATGTTTCTGTGAGAGCTCATATGAGTTTGGCACTAATTTCCTGACCAACCTGATTGCCTTCTATGAAGAGGTGACTGGCTCTGTGGATGCAGGGAAAGCAGTGGACGTGATATAGCTTGACTTTAGCAAAGCTTTTGATACTGTCTCCCACAGTATTCTTATCAGCACGTTAAAGAAGTATAGGTTGGATGAGTGGACTCTAAAATGGACAGAGAACTGACTAGCTCATCAGGCTCAATGGGTAGTGATCAATGGCTCCATGTCTAGCTGGCAGCCGGTGACAAATGGAGTGCTGCAGAGGTCGGTCCTGGGGCCGGTTTTGTTCAACATCTCCATTAATGATCTGGAGATAGATTGCACCCTCAGCAAGTTTGTAGATGACACTAAGCTAGGGGAAGTGGTAGATACCCTGGAAGGTAAGGCTAGGGTACAGAGGGACCTAGACAAATTGGAGGATTGGGCCAAAAGAAATCTGATGAGATTCAGCAAGGACAAGTGCAGAGTCCTCCACTTAGGACAGAAGAATCCCATGCACAGCTACAGACTGGGGACTGACCACCTAGGCAGCAGTTCTGCAGAAAAGGATCTGGGGGCTACAGTAGATAAGAAGCTGGATATGAGTCAGCAGTGTGCCCTGGTTGCCAAGAAGGCTAATAGCATATTGGGCTGCATTAGTAGGAGCATTGCCAGCAGATCAAGGGAAGTAATTATTCCCCTCTATTTGGCATTGGTGAGGCACATTTGGAGTATTGTGTCCAGTTTTGGGTCCCCCCCCACTACAAAAAGGATGTGGACAAGTTGGAGAGAATCCAGTGGAGGGCAACAAAAATGATTAGGAGGCTGGAGCACAAGACATGAGGAGAGACTGAGGGAACTCAGCATGTTTAGTCTGTAAAAGAAAAGAATAAGGGGGGATTTGATAGCAGCCTTTAACTACCTGAAAGGGGATTCCAGGGAGGATGCAGCTAAGCTGTTCTCAATGGGAGTAGATGACAGAACAAGGAACAATGGTCTCAAGTTGCAGTGGGGGCGGTCTAGGTTGGATCTGAGGAAAAACTTTTTCACTACAATGGTGGTGAAGCACTGGAATGGGTTACCTAGGGAGGTGGTGGAATCTCCATCTTTATAGGTTTTTAAGCTGTGGTTTGACAAAGCCCTGGCTGGGATGATTTAGCTGAGGTTAGTCCTGTTTGAGCAGGGGGTTGGACTAGATGACCACCTGAGGTCCCTTCCAACTCTAATATTCTATGATTCTATGCATAGAGACTATGAGCACTAAAACAGCATATTCTGTCCACCTGAGGAGTCAAGCATTTTGTACCACTCCTATACAACCCCCATGGCTGATTGAATGTGCAGCATTTACAAGCTAAAAAGTAATCCATATGCTGCCCAATCTTACTGTGATAATGATTTTACATTTGTAATCCATCTTTCCTTCTGGATTACTATTTATATAGTACCCCAAATCTGATGGGACTGTATATTAAAATAATAAAATGTACCTGCTGTGAAGAGCTTACAGCCTAGGTAGGGGTTCCAAATTATTTATAAACAGTAATGCCCACCTCAAGCATTCTATAATAATGAGTCAAAAATCATGAATTTGCTTAAAAATAAAAATTGTGTTTTTTAATTTGACTAAGGGCTATTTCTACACTGAAAAGTTTTATTGTCAAAGCCATGCGTGATATTGGGTCAGGAAGAGTTGAGCCTAGCAGGTTGAAATAGCCCAAAATCAACCTTTGAGGACATGTTTAAAGGTATTAAAATGGTAATTAGAGCCATTCATTGTAAATAGCTAAGACTTTAAGGTTAAATCTTGCATTGTTAATATTCTGGAAGTAGATATGTCTGTAATTACATATAATCTTGCTAGTGATTATCGATATAACCAAATAGTTCCTGTATGTCACTATATTCTGTTAGTCAAAAATCAAAGGAAGATATTAACATTTAGATGGAACTTGAATATAACAATACTATTTTTTTATTTCTTTAAAGTTTAAGTAGTAAATATCTGTGAATGGTTGTAAATTGACGATTGCCTTATGATAATGTAGCTAGCTACCAATGTGCATAGAAAATAGAGAATATTATTTCAAAGCTACAAGTAATTACCTGTGATGCACCCAAGAATTACTTGCTGTGATATCTGCTGTCAAAAAGATATCAAGAAGCCTGCATGGATCTATAAAAGATTCTAAGATCCTGATCCTGTTTATCTCAAATCTGTCCAAGCTTCGACAGGAGGAGTTTGGATTGCAAGATTGGGATTCCAGCTTGTTCTGGTCCACTCTGCTATTTCTCATGGAAGAAATTATACAGACTCTGTCCATGGACTGTGTTGGTCTTCATTTTCTGCTTCATTTCTCTGGATTGGATTTCTAAAAAAGAAGCTTTAAACAAGCATTGATGACCCCCAAGATGTTTGGGTAATTTGCAGAGACATTTTACAAATTAAGAACTTTGCAACTCAGTTAACTTTGAAACTGACTTAAAAACTTAATTTTCATCTGAGTATGTATAAGGATCGTTTAACCTTTACTCTCTTTCCTTTTAAAAAAAATAGTTTAGTTAATAAGCATTGGTTTTAAGCATGCATGTGGGTGAGATCTGTACTATTCATGGACTTGTTTGATAATTGTCCAATCCTTTGCGATTGGTAGAACTGTTTTTACATATGATGGATAAAGCTTTTCAGTAATCTCCCTAGTATTTGACTTGGCTGTCTGGGTAGAAGCCAGAGGGTTAAATACCTTCAAGGTATTTTTATCTTCTGAATAACTAGTGAGGTGATCAGAAGCTGTTTGCTGGTGGCTTGGTATATCTTATGGAAGAAAAACCACCAGTATTTAGGGGTCTGCCTACCCCTTCTTTGCAGTTTTGCACTATGTAAGCTATCTCAGGGTGGCTCCCCTAGAGGCCAACATCACACTATGTCTCTAGAGTGTGAAAAATCTACACCCCAGAGAGACATAGTTAAGACAACCTAACAGTGTAGACAGGCTAGGTCAACGGAAGAATTCTTCCATCTACCTAGCTACCACCTCTTTGGGAGGTGGATTACCTACAGCAACAAGAGAATCCCTCCCATCGCTATAGTAAGTCTACACTGAAGCACTGCTGCAGCATTGCAGCTATGCCACTGTGGCATTTTAAATGTAGATATAGTCTAAGTAGTTTCTGAGCCTTTAGGAAACACTTGGTTCATATTTGCTGGCTTTTCTCTGCAAGGTGAAGGCTAATATGGTTTTTTTGGGTCCTATAAATTAAAATTGAGATTCTTAGCTTCAGGACCTGGGCAGAAAAGCAGTAAGTATTGTGAGATTTATATTGGCAATGCTATAGAAATTATATAGAGAGCTCACATCATCTGCCTCTGAAATGAAGCCAGTTCTAAGGTGAAAAACAATAATGCGAACATGCAATAGTTTAGGATAGGAAATGACAAACACTGAGCCCATCAGCCTTTGCAGGAGATATGGGGAATGGATTGTACAGCATCCAGAAAAAGGAAGCCTTGATCGTGACTGGGGTCTCTAGGCACTATTGTAATACAATACTAGTAATTAGTGTGGGCAGAAAGGAATTACTAAGAGTATAACTTGGCTATTACTCTTGAGGTAATGGGACAGCTTTCATCTTCACTAACACACTGGGGATTGCACTGAGGACCTCCACAGTTGAATAGATGGGTCGCTAGGGTCAGAGTCAAGAAGCTGGCTTTATCGGTGAGGCTATAAGAGAATCACAACTCCTGTGAATTCAACCCTGGACAACCAAGAGATGAAAGTTGCATCAAAATAATGGGACCTTTGCTGGGGAGGCCCTCTGAGATTGGCACAATCCCCCCAGTCAGTACATTCATATCCTGACGGTGTTTATAATGCAGCTGATCACCTGTGACAATCTAGTCAATTGTCCTTGTAGCTGAAATGGCCAAGAGCTTCTCCACTAGGGAGCAAGTGATCAATAACACCTTGTGAAGGGCCATTCCAGTGACCTGCGGGCTGTGGCGAAGTAGCACCTAGCCAGAGATCAGACCTGGCTGTGTAGTGTTTGCCGTGAGGATGGCGCGACACCTGAAATGCGTAACAGGGAAGGTATTAACCATGGGAACGACCCGCACAGGGCTATGGTGGGCTCTCCCTCACCAGCCGCTCTTCAATGCGGACTGGAGGGTTTTTAAGGGCAGGCGCCTGCTCAAACCAGATGAGCCCAGGGAAGTCCCATGGCCTGCGTTACACCGGAGGCCGGAGCAGGGGATCTGATCAGCGGGGTCGCTCCTGGCCAGGGGAGCCGTGCCTGAGGCTGACCAGGCGGGGGGACTGGCAGGGGGCAGCACTGGCGGGCTCGGCCCGCTGGAGAAGGGCAGGGGCAGAAACGTCACAGGCGGCTCCACCTCACGGCTGGGCGCAGGCCTGTGGCTGCCCCACCCCCCTAGGCCACAGCAACGCCCGCCCAGCCAACGTCCCACGGCCTTCTCCAGGCCCCGCCCTTAGCAGGTCAGCGCCCCGCCGCAGACACACGGCCGAAGGGAGGGGAGCACCGCCCAGTCCACACGCAGCGGGAACTTCTCCCCCCGCCCCCGCTGCCTCCTCTCTTTCTTATTGGCTTTGCCCTACGGCGCTGCCAATTGGCTATTTGGAGCTGTCACTCTAAACGCCGGGGCGGCCGCTGGTATTGGCTCCTTGGAGGCGGGTCTCTGCGCGTAGCGGGTCGCTGATTGGCCGCAGAGGTTACGTCACGGGGGTACCCGCCTGGCTGCGGGGCTGTGCATGTCGCAGCCGCTTTTCCCTGCCCTCGCTTGAAATTCAGCCCAACATGGCGGCGGCCGGGAGCGGGGTGGAGGCGGCGGCCCCGGCTGAGGCGAAGGAGGAGGCGGAGGCGGCGGGGTCGGGCAAGGCCGGGGGCGATGCGGGCGGCGATAGCGAGGAGGAGGAGGACGTGTTCGAAGTGGAGAAGATCCTGGATGTGAAAACGGAGGGGGTGGGTCCGTGGGGGCGCCCGGCCGGGGGGCGGGGACGAGGGTGACCAGATGTCCCGGTGTGTCGGGGTAGCCCCTGGCGGCCGGGGCTTTTTACATGCGGGCGCCATTATCCGCCGCCCCGGCCTTGTTCGCGCTTGCTGCCTGGTCCCCTGTGGCGGAGGAGGGGAGCCCGGCTCGCTGAGGGGGGAGCTGGGCCCGTGACCCTGCGTTTGCAGGGTCCGGCTGGGTGAGTGGAGGGCCCGGTTGGCAGCGGTGGGGGGGTCCTAGACTCGCCCAACTCAGAGCTGCTGTTGTGGGCCTGCCCTGCCTGCTCTCTCCATCTCCCCCCCTTCCTCCAGAAGCCCTCGGCCTTCCCCTTCCCCCACAGCGCCTGCCCTCTGTGTTCTTACCTCACCCTTCACAAGGAGTCCCGCGTCCTGCACCTCGAGTCACAGCTCCCGGCTAGATCAATGAGGATGGGCTGTGGGGCTGGCTCCCCGTTTCCTCCCCTCACACGGACACAGACAGGTTCCTGTTCAAATGTTATTACTGAGGTTAGGGTTTTGTCGGTTATTTTTAGTAAAAGTCAGGGACAGGTCATGGTCAATACACAAAAAATTCATGGCGCCCGTGGCCTGTCCGTGACTTTGCCTCCCTCCCTTACTTTTGGTAGAGTTGGAGGAGAGGAATGACAGCTGGAGCCCTATGGCAGAGGGGTGGGGCTGGTCACTCAACAGCTGTTAGGCAGAAGTGGGGCTGCCCATCAGCTTTTCAGGGGTGGCCCAGGGCTGACAGCTGCTCCAGCCCTGTTCCAGAAGAAGTTATAGAAGACTCCATGACAGAATCACATCCTTTAACTAACATTTAGTTATAACCAAATGTAGCAGGGTACCATCTTGCATAGGCTTGAATTTGGGTTTCTGTTCTTTTTGTTTCCACCTTCATGGGCCACTTAAACTGTCTGAAGTGCATTTATAATACCTTTCTTTAAGAATTTCATTTAGCATAACTGTACCTACCCGGTGGATCAGTTATTGTTAGCTGGAAGAGTTAAGCCCTTTCTTCATGGCTACATAAAGTGCTGAAACTCTTCTGTGTACAGTGACAGAAAATTGTTCCTAAAATACTTTAATTTTTGAGTCCTGATCATAAAATCTTCAGACACTTAAGTGTCGGTATCTTAAGTTATATGGATTCTTGTGGGTCAGGTTTGTCTGGGGTAACTTGTTTTTTGTTTTTGTTTTACTTGGGCTATAAGACCATGAATGGTTTTTATTATATAACCCTAACATAAAATATTACTTTTTGCAGTTTTGCATGAAATAATTATTTTAAAAAAATCATTTTTACAATTTTTTTCCCAGTGGTTGCAGTGGTAAAATACATTGTGAAAATATTCATTTCCTAAATCAGTGGCTCACTTGGATAAGCTTCTGACAGATATAATCCTTTAAATATATTGTCTCCATGAACACATTGTTTAATCCCTCCTGAACTTTCAATCGTTTCTGAAGATATCTTGAATCCTGCAATCATAAAAAGTATTTTAAGTTCTCATTGCTGTTGTATAAAGTTACTTTCCCTGTACTGGTAATTTAGTTTTCACAGCTCCATTTGGGACACAAGATCTCTCAGGCCCTGGATACTTGTAAATATTGCAGTATTAGAGACAGCAGGAATGTCTTTTACAATGAAAGTTACCCTTCCTTTGAGATGTTGAGCTATTCTGAGGACTTATCTACACATAGGCTGCTACAGCTGCACTGCTGTAGCACTTAATTAAAAAAAATGTTACCTACACCGATTGGAGGGATTCTTCCATCAGCCTAACTCTGTCTACATGAGTGGTTAGGTCGGTTTAACTGCATCACTCGGGTGTGGATTTTTCACGCCCCTGAGCAAAGCAGTTATGCTGATTTAGTTTCCTGAGTCCAGGCATTAGGGTAAGATACAGCTCACTATCTACCAGACCTGTAACACTTCATCATAGAACTCCTGTATGTTGGCTAATGAAGTCAGCCCTCATTTCTTGAATTCTGCTACATAAACAGCTAACTTTTTACTAACTTACACCCCAGTTTAAGATGTATTTCCTTCCGAAATAAGTGTCCACTTGCACCAAAATGAAAGGGTGAATTAAAACTGATTTAGTTATTTTGGTTCCCAGTTTGTGTAGACAAACCTTATGTGACTTCTTACATGGCCAGCAGAGCCAGAACTAGAAGTCAGGACTTTCTGGTTCCTAGTTTCACATGTGGTCCACTAGAAGTTAGACCATTCTTCCTTATCTCTCTGATGTATTGGTTTGTTTCCAGAATAACTTCATCGGTGCAGTGTTCTTGGCCTTTGCAAGATCAATGTGAAGTATCCTCCTGGGTCTTTTAAACCCTAATTTCTAAGTTTTCATACCTCTGAACAAGTATAAGCATATATAGAAATGTGTGCAGCTTTTGTTATGTGTAAGGACGTAGATGGAATTTTTAATAGTGTTCTCTCAAAGCATTTCTATTGTTGACAAAATTTTAAGTTTCTGGGAATCTGTAGAGAAATAGTGGCATACGGCTTTTCTTTGAAATGCTTTGATAGTGTCCTTTTAAACTTGGTTTGGGGAGGAAAATATTTCTTTCTGTCAAAGTAATCTGACTCTTAGCAAAAAAAAAAAAAAAGAGAGAGAGAGAAAAAGATGGAACATTTGAAGCTTAGAATGTTCCTAAACTTTGAATAGAAAATGTTTTACTTTAAAACGTCAGCACTCTACTGGTTTTGCCTCTGTTGAATGGGTTTCACCCATTTGTAACCTTTTTTTTTAAAAGGTCCCAGCCCTATTAGCTGCTCTGCTTGCGTGTAGGAGTTTGCCTGTGTGAAGTAGCTAGCAGCATTCGGGTGCCTTAGATTGCAAACTCTCCGGGGCAGGGATGATCACTTATATATTTGTGTGGCATCTAGTACAGTGGGACCCTCAGCTTGGATGTTACCTCTAGATGTTAATGTAATACAAAAAATTCAGGAGTCTCCTAGAAATGTCACGTCCCAGGCTAAGAAGATAATGAAATAAATATCTGTAGGTTCCCCTTATACACCTCTTTATACCACACTGTAGCGTAGTCTTCTGACTGACCTAACTTCTGGTGTAGACCAATGTTAGATCAATGGAAGAATTGTACTGCCTCTCGGGAAGGTGTAACACCTACACTGACAGGAAAACTCCTGTCATGGTAGGTAGTGTCTACAGTGAAGCGCTACAGTGTGCAGCAGCAGTGGCTGCATGGCAATATAATGCATGGCAGGCTACAGCACTGTAGATTTACACCCCAGCTTGCTGTGCACTAAAACTCCATGTAGACAAACCTTTGTTCTGTATTTTAATTGTAATTGCAAAATGAAAACTAGAATTAAAGCACTTATAGTTCTGAGACACTTTGGTATGTATTGCTTAGTGAACTGTAAAAGGAAGGGGAATGCAGACAGGTGAACATTTAGGAAATTTGTTTAAATAAATGTGCCCCCGCTCCCTCCCCCTAGAGATTCATAAAAGCAAGTAGATACTGTAAAAACTCACCTATAAAATTTTGTTTTATATAAAAATACTTTTTTCTCTTACAGGGTAAAATTTTGTACAAAGTGCGGTGGAAGGGATATACCTCAGATGATGATACCTGGGAACCAGAGGTTCATCTGGAAGATTGTAAAGAAGTGCTGCTTGAATTCAGAAAAAAAATTGTAGATAATAAGCCTAAGCCTGTTAAGAAGGACATACAGGTATGTCTGTTTTTCCCCCGCCTTCTATTAAAATGAGGCCTCATTTTTAGGCTTCATTTTCTGGCATCAAATGTTCTATGGAGTTGCGTGCAGCTCGTAAAATTTAATAAAACTGTATTTGCAGAAGAGGCCTTTATTATTGGAAGGACCATTGCTTGCTTGCTTGAGAGTTACTATTAATTAAAGCTTGGGTAAGATTACAAAAATCTCTTTAATCAGGAATAATGCCACAAGTGTCCTTTTTGACCAAGGTTGTGAGGTCCTTACACTAAATTTGAGGGCATTTCTTTACATGTACTGTGATATGTTGTGAATCCAATGTACAATCAATTACAAAATTAGTGTGAATGTTCAAGGTATCAGTGGCCAGAACTCTACTGATTCTGGGGGAAATTGGAAAACCAAAAGGGGAGAAGTGGAATCCTACCATCGGATTACTGCGATCATTGTTGCAGGCACCTCTGCAGTTGTCTATAGATCAAGCAACTGGTTGGCTTCTTTATACAGCTTAACTTGTTAGTGTCCTGAATGACTTATCACCCAGATAGATTGGGAGTGTGTGGCATGGGGTGGAGGGGGGAGAGTAGGTAAGGAAAATAAAAGTTCACACACAGCCCCTGTCCACAAGCCCCTGGTGGAGAATGGGGGACCCTGGAATGGGAAAGGAGGCCATACAGTTCTTGCCATGATGGGGGGAGGGAAGGTAGGAGTGGGAGATGCAAAACATCTTGCAGCAGGGAGATAGTGAGGAGTTGCAGGGAGTCCTTGCAAAAGGGGGATTGGAGGGTGCAATGCAGGAAGCTTATAGAGGAGGGTGGAAGGAACCCCTGATGTGTGCAATAAACTCAGACTACACAAGATATATGAAGTGTGTGACCTGCTAGTATGTTTTCTCCTAGAATAGTAATAAAAATTCATTTTTTCTGCATTTCAGTGGCTCTCATATTGTTAGAGTAGTTTGAAAGCACTCCTTAACACTAACTTTTGATGGGTATATTTTGCATCTGAACATATAATCTTTTAAAGTTTATGCGTGTTTGGTTTCCTGCTGGGTTTGATATCTTTACACTGTAAGACCAGAAATTCATTTTGTATTTTGGAAGGCTTATTTCTGAGTCCGTGTTGTGAAACAAGGTTAACTAGATTTCTGAATATTTACGTGGATTGATAAAGCAGTTACCTTCTGAAAGCTAGAACTACAGCTAGGAACTTGTCTGTCTGTCACAATTATGTATGATAGCAATGGAAAAATTGTAGGCATAGAATGCAGACTCTGATACCCGTCTTACCACCATTTTATTCTGTCTGTTTTAGACTAAGCTTTATCAAGGAGGATGGCAGGAATGAAGAGACTATGGATGGTCTTTTTAGTTCAAAGCACTGTTCTGCTTTTTTAACCTTAGCCTTGCTGTTATTGTTTGCCTTAGACAACTGTGTGTCAGCCAGAGAATGAATTTACCTCACACAGATTCATCTCAGTTTAATTTCAAGCCTAATTCGGTTTACTTAAATGGTAAAGGGCAAGTCTAATCAACACTCAGCGGGCAATTAAATGCAAACCCTTCTGCCATCTCCACACCCAAACCCTTTCCTCTTCCAGTGAGGATTCTTTGCTCACTCATTCTTTGAAGCAGAACTTTCCCTCCCTGCCTTGTTTAGAAGGAGATTTTCTTTGCCCACTAATGCTTGGGGTTTTTTCTTTGTTCCTGTTTATTTTAAAGTAATTGGCACATGGATTTTTAAGTTGCTTTTATTGACTATGTCTACATTGCAAAAACACTCTGCAGCTGGCCAGTGTCAGCTGACTTGGGCTCATGGGTCTCAGATTGCAAGGCTGTAAAATCGCAGTGAGGATGCTTGGGCTGGAGCCTGGGCTCCGGGACCCTTTCCCCTTGCTGGGCTCCAGCTCAAGCCCAGACATCTACACTGCATTTTTATAGCCCCGGGGGCCTGAGCCCTGCAAACCTGTGTCAGCCCTGGATGTATTATTGCAGTGTGGACATACCTGTAGGCTTTAAAATAACCTGCAGCAGCCTTCTTTGGAGTCTTGTGCCTTACTTCTGGAGAACCAGTATATCACCATTGCACTATCAAGTTAATTAAACGATGTCTACACGGGGCACTAAGCGGCACAGACACAGCTATGCCATTGTAGCACTGGAATGCAGACACTTTCTAGATTGACAGAAGGGGGTTTTCTGCAATGGTGGTAATTCGCTTCCCCAAGACACAGTAGCTAAACTGATGGAAGAATTCTTCTGTCAACCTAGTTTTCTCTACACTGAGGTTAGATCAGCTTAACTAGCTAGGTCAGTCTAAACTTTAAGAATAGACCAGGACTGATTCTTGCCGCAAGGAAAAGTCCAGAATCAAGCTTGTGCTCTATTTTGCTGCTCAACATAGCTATCCAGGTACATCCTTCCTGTTTTTATTTTCTTTTTTCCCCCTCTATGTGCCTGTTGATGCCACTTCTAGAGGTAGTGACTTGAGTTATGGCTTGTCTGCACAAATAGTTTGTTCACAGCAAGCAGGGATGTAACTGTTCCCTTCACTATCCTGCCGGAGACTATCTGTCCACATGGACCCTACTGGCGTGCATTGTTTGTTAGTGCACTTTAATCTAGTCCCATTTCAAAGAAGATTTAGTAATGGTAAACTAGAACTGGAATAATCACTACATGCTGCAGGAGTGTTTAAAAATATGAACTTTTGCACTTCCATGGGTTTGGGCACTATGGCTTTATTTAAGCATGTATAACACTGTTGGCTACTAAAGTAAGTAAATAATAAAGTTTAATTGGGAAAGGAGGAAGGAAATGTTTTCTGTTTTTTCTTCACTTTATAGAAGCTGTCTTTAAATGATGACTTATTTAAGGCAGACTCTGACAGTGACTGGCAGAGTGAAGCAAAAGAAGACTCATCGCCAAAGAAGAAAAAGAAAAAATCAAAAGATGGAGAGGATAGAAGCCCAGATGATCTGAAAAAGAAAAAATCAAAGTCTGCAAAATTCAAAGAGAAACCCAGACTAGAACGTGAAAACTCCTCAGATAGTTTAATTTTAGATTCAAAGCCAAAGAAAAGAATTTCAGAAACCAAGGACGATTCAAAAGATTCTAAAAAGCAGAAGAAAGAAGATTCTAAAGAAGTCAAGAAAAAGAAGGGAGAAATTAAAGATTTAAAGACAAAGTGTAAAGAGGATTCTAAAGAAAATAAATTAAGAAAGGAAAAACATGGTGACCTTCAGTTTGACTCTGAGTCAAGTGCCCTAGATGATTTGTTTTCTCAAGCAGCTGACAATGAAAATTCAGACATGTGCTCTGAGAGTAGAGAGGAGAAACAAAAGATAAAAAGTGGAAAAGAGAAATCTGAACAGGAAATGGTTCTGAAGGATTCCATTGCTGACAGGCAGCCAGATGGATCAGCAAGTACTGAAGAGGACAGCATTGAGCTTAAGGTTAAGAGGAAAAAGAAGAAACTTAAAAAGGCTGAAGATTACAAAGAGGAGAGCAGAAAAGTGGAAACTAAGGAAACCTATTTGGAGAAGAAAAATATACACAAAAAACAGAAAGCTCAAGAAAAGGCAAAAGCTTCTGCAGAGCTAGACAAAGTTTCACCTGTGCAAAAAAGCTTGAAATTGTACACTGATGAAAAAGGGCGCAAGTCCACTGATTCAGTAGGGGAGGTAAGCAATGTTAAGATATTGAAAAACAGAGTTTAAATCAGACAAATATTATTTCAGAGACCTACCTCAGACACCTCAAAAGTCTGATTTAAAAAAAAAATTTATCCATTCAGACATCCAGATGTGGAAGTTTAATTGCATGATATTTTTGTTACCTGTGACTTTCCTTACACCACCTCCTTCCTACAGTTTGTCCTAATTTCAGACATGTCACAACAAGGGAAACTGTAAGCTCTTTAAGACAGAGACTTTTATCTAGTTTTCTTGTTAGAAAACGCCTAGCTTGCTTGGGGTATTAAAAGAACAAGAAATGCAGATGCTAATAGTTTCTAGCCTTTTCCATTATGAAGTCATAGAATCATAGGGCTGGAAGGGACCTCGAGAGGTCATCTAGTCCAGTCCTCTGCACTCATGGCAAGACTAAGTAATATCTAGACCACCACTGACAGATGTTTGTCTAACCTACTCCTAAAAATCTCCAATGATGGAGATTCCACAACCTCCTGAGGCAATTTATTCATGATTAACCACCCTGACTGTTAGAAAGTTTTTCCTAATGTCCAACCTAAACCTCCCTTGCTGCAGTTTAAGCCCATTGCTTCTTGTCCTGTCCTCAGAGGTTGAGAAGAATATTTTTCTCCCTCCTCCTTGTAACAACCCTTTATGTACTTGAAACCTGTTGCATTGTCCCCTCTGTCTTCTCGTCTCCAGGCTAAACAAACCAGTTTTTTCAATCTTGTCTCATAGGTCCTGTTTTCTAGACCTTTAATAATTTTTGTTGCTGTTCTCTGGACTTTCTCCAGTTTGTCCACATCTTTCCTGAAATGTGATACCCAGAACTGGACACACTACTCCAGTTGAGGCCTAATCAGTGCTCAGTAGAGCAGAAGAATTACTACTTGTGTCTTACTTACAACACTCCTGCTAATACATCCCAGAATCATGTTTGCTTTTTTTGCAACAGCATTACACTGTTGACTCATATTTAGCTTGTGGTCCAGTATGACCCCCAGATCCATTTCACAGTACTCCTTTGTAGGCAGTCATTTCCCATTTTGTACAAGTGCAACTGGTTGTTTCTTCCTAAGAGGAATGCTTTGAATTTGTCCTTATTGAATTTCATTCTGTTTACTTCAGACCAAATCACAGTTTGTCAAGATCATTCTGAATTATAATCCTATCCTCCAAAGCACTTGCAACCCCTTCCAGCTTGGTATCATCCACAAACTTAATAAGTGTACTCTTTATTTCATTATCTAAATCATTGATAAAAATATTGAACAGAACTGGACCCAGAACTGATCCCTGCAGAATCCCACTCGTTCTGCCCTTCCAGCATGACTGTGAATCATTTATAAATAATTTGTGGGAACGGTTTTCCAACCAGTTTGCACCCACCTTATAGCTCCATCTAGGTTGTATTTCCCTCGTTTGTTTAAGCGGAGGCCATGCAGGACAGTATCAAAAGCCATATTAAAGTCAAGATATACCAGATCTACCACCTCCCCCAAACCACAAGGCTTGTTACTCTGTCAAAGAAAGCTATCAGGTTGGTTCGACATGATTTGTTCTTGACAAATCCATACTATTACTTATTACCTTATTATCTTCTAGATGTTTGCAAATTGATTGCTTAATTATTTGCACCATTATCTTCCTGGGTACAGAAGTTAAGCTGACTGGTCTGTAATTCCCTGGGTTGTCTTTATTTCCCTTTTTGAAGATGGGCACTATATATGACCTTTTCTAGTCTTCTGGAATCTCTCCTGTCTTCCAAAACTTTTCAGAGATAATTGCTAATGGCTCAGATATCTCCTCAGGTAGCTCCTACAGTATTCTGGGATGCATTTCATAAGGCCCTGGTGACTTGCAGACATCTAACTTGTCTAAGTAATAGTGTAATATAGTATAGTGTAGTGTAGTTATAATTCACTGTCCTGCCAGTAAGTCCTTATTTTGTCCTAGTGTATGTCCAACTCTGCTACTTAAAGCTTTGATTGAATAGTGGTGATTTTATCATGTGAACATGTGTTCAATAGGAATTGAGCTAAGGGCACTAAACACCTTTCATGTAAGTTTGTGTACAGCTCTGATGACTTTTATTCATTAGCAACCTTGTCTGAAAGTGTGAAAGGCTTTGTATCCCACTACGGGTCACCTGTGTTGTTCACTGTCTCCATTTTGTTATTTTCCTGTTCCACACACTAATCTAATCACTAATGTTAATGATGACTCTGGCAGAGAAATGCCAAACTCTGAACTTGATTTTTGCAGTTGAAAACTTGTCATTTCAATTTTAATTTTATCTTTTATCTTCAGTACCAGGAAAAGGAAGTAAAGAAAAATGAAACAAAAGAAAAACTCCAGAAAAGATATGACTCTGAAAAGGAAGAAAAGGGCAGAAAAGAACAGAAGGGATTAAAAAGTAAGTGCAAAACTCTTGATTATAACAGAAAAAGCAAAAGACCATTTACATCATGAATCCTAAGCAGTTCGATAGGGCAGGATATAGTCCCATTATAGAATGCTCATGAGAATTTACATTTATGCTATACTTAATGTTAACTTCATTCCACCTTTTAATACCTTGGTTCTAGTGGTTTTTCAAGAAGTGAAATCAACTCCATGACTTCTAATATTTGATAGTTTTGTATTTTCATTATTTCCCTTTCTAGATTTATTTTTACATCATATACTCTAAATCTTAGAACACAGCTGAATATTAAAATCAGATGCATCTTTTCCACCTTGAATTGCAGATATTTTTCTCTCCTTCCCCCCTATGAAGTCAGCCATATTTGCATATCATACTTTTAGTAATAAACTTTGTGTGTGCTCGTGTCACGTTTTTTAAGACTGGAAATTCCAGGCGTAGTTCTACCCTGTGGATGCACCCTTTGGATGTCAAGTGAATGTTTATTGTGTTTTCTTTAATGACCGCTTTCTTGATGGCTGATACTGCAGTCGGGTATGAGTAAGTAGAAGACTCATGCTATAGATCTCAGATAAGTTGGTGGCTGTGAAATCTCATAGAAAATTCTTGCTCAGCATAGTGATAGATTTTCATTTAAATCAGTATGAAAGGATTTGCTGCTGCCACCGCCCCATCACTTTGGCCACACTGTCACAGATTACTTCAAGATCCTCTTGTTCAGCAATCTAGTGCAGCTTATTTACAGTCCCACCACTTCCTTACAACATACAGCTTGGTTAGCTGCCTCAGGAGCTTCTGCAGCCAGGCAGGTAGAGCCTCTCCTCTTCTTCCATTCCCTGACTTCTACTTCCCTCAATTAGAGCTCCAGTGGCAGAGGGCTGGCTCAGCCTGTTTCCACCCAGCACTCTGTCACACACCTCCCACCTTATGAACTGCCAGGTTCAATCTTCCATATCTCCTCCTACTGCTGCTTGGGTTTGAGTGGGGACGTTTCTCCCCTTCTATGGGGTGACTCTTTTGTGGTTCATTAATCCCCCACCCACAGAAAGTACACTGCGTGAGAGGTGGATGCCCCTACAGCTCCACTGCCACCCACTGGTTCTCACACCAGTCACACCCCTGGGATCGTCCCCCTCAGATTTCTTGAACCCATCAAGCGTGGTCCAGGCCACCCCTTTCAAGGGTTGCATCAGGAGGGGCTCCCTTGTCACCTTTCCCCCTTCCAAGGGGCCTGGACTGGCCATTTCCCCCCTGGTCCCTTCCTCCTTGCCTTTTTCCCCCCTCTGGGCTCTGTCGTCTAGGGTCTCCTCCTTCACTGAAGTTCCTTAGCTCTGGGGGCTCCACCCACTCCTTCTGGGGACTTCTTGCTTTTTCCCCTTTTCCTGTTGGGCCCATTTACCTTCCCTCTCTGGAAGGAGTCCCAGTCTGTGCCCAAAACCACTGGATATGGTAATCCCTCTACTACCATGACCCGTTTCCAATCAAACCTGCCCCACACTTCAAGGGGTACTTGGGCCACCGGGCAGTACATCTTATCCTTGTGGATACATTCAAGGTCCAGCTTTTCTCCTGTAATTTTCCAGTGAAGCGTCACCAGCCCCTTCTGGACAAGACAGCAGGCGGATGCCGTGCCCACAAGACCCCTCTGGGGTTTCCTCCGTACCTTCACCGGAAGGGAAGACAATTTCCGCCCTTCTCCCTCCCTTCCACATTAGTCCAGCCACAAAACTCCACCCAGCAGACCCACTTTTTATGTTCTGGTCATCAGCACTGCCAGCAAACAATCAGTCAGGCCCCAGTGGGAGCTCCTTTGATATCCTTCCTTCTCTTCTCTGGACAATTTCCAGGCTGGATTCTCTCGGCTTTACATAGGATCATAAATCCCTGTATGGTTGTCCCTCCTTCCTGGCACAGTCTGCTTCTGTATATTCCTCAGTTAACTTCACAGCAGCCTCCACTGTGCTCAGCTGATGTTGCCGAACCCAGACCTGTATGTTGTCAGGGAGACCATGTAAGGACTGTTCTAGGACAAGCCTGTCCATAATTTCCCCGACAGTCTAGGTGTCAGGCCTCAGCCATCAGGTGGCCCAGTCCATCTACTGTTGTGCAAATGCCTGGGGTCGAAAACCTCCCATCCACCTTGCTGACCGAAACTTCTGGTGGCACTTCTCTGTGGATAGCCCCACTCGATCCAGGATGGCCAACTTCACGGCCTCATAGTTCCTGGCCTGGTCCTCACTCAGGACTATATATGTTGCTTGAGTTTCACCCACCAGGTAGGGAGCTAGCCATAGGGCCCAGGTAGCCCTATCCCATCTGGCCCCCATGGCTACCCACTCAAAAGTGCAGAGGAACGCATCTGGGTCATCTGCAGGGTCCATCTTGCACAGTCCTAAGCCCGGTATCTGGGTGCCATCCCCCACCATGGGACTCACCGTTTTCTGCAGGAGCTGCTGTTGTAGGCTAACCTATTCCCATTTAAAATCCTGCAGGCCTTTTTGCTGCTCCGACTGCCAGGTAAGCAAGGCCTGCTGCTCCATCTGCTGGGATTGCTGAAAGGCTAGCAGGGCCTTCTGCATCTCTTTCTGCTGCTTTACCAGTCATTGCAGGGTCTTCTCAATCTCAGCACCAACTCTTGTCCTGGCTCAGAAATCCAGGGCAAGCCCGCATGTGTAAGTGTTCACTGCTGCGCCTCCACTTCAGCCACCCTTTTTGTCACGAATGACTCCAAGACCCTCTTGTTTAACAATCCAGTGCAGTTTATTTACAGTGTGCAGTCCTACCACCTTATCATATACAGCTTGACTAGCTGCCTCAGGAGCGTCTGCAGCCAGGCAGGTAGAGCCTCCGCTCCCCTTCCACTCCCTGGCTTCTCCTTCCCTCAATTAGGGCTCCAGTGGCAGAGGGTGGGTTCAGCCAGTTTTCACCCAGCACTCTGGCACACAGTATAATAGAGCAGTGATGTTGTTAGGCTTACTTAGTTTAGTAGAACTTTATTAAAATGTCTTCTGAAATTATGGTTAACATTTTTGTAGTCCCTGGACCTGTCAGTGACTGCCTGCCATAACTCTTGATACCAGCTAGGTTGAGAGAAACACCTTCCTTCCTTTAAAAGGATTAAGGTTCACATCTTGAATGTAGGTTTATTATCCCAGCTTACCTTACATAGAATTATAGAAGTGTAGGACTGCAAGGGATCGCAAGGGGTCTTCTAGTTCAGTACCCGTCACTCAAGGCAGGACTAAGTAATATCTAGACCATCCCTGGTAGGTGTTTGTCTAACCTGCTCTTAAAAACCTCAAATGGTGGAGATTCCACAACTTTCCCAGGCAATTTATTTTCATGCTTAACTACTCTGACAGGAAGTTTTTCTTAATGTCCAACCTAAACCACTCGTGTTACAGTGTAAGCCCACTGCTTACTGTCCTATCTTCAGGTTAATGAGAAGAATTTTTCTTCAAGTGCTTGCACATTGTTGATACTGGACATTTTGTGATCAGTGTGGATACCAGTGATACACGGTAACACCCGATTTGCCGGTCAATAAGGTTTAACGTGCAAGGTTTTCTATAGATATACTAGTTGAATACAAAGCCTAAAATTAACTACAATATATCATACTCACTGAGCGTAGAGAGTTAAGCTGTTACTCAGAAGGCTGTATACAGGAATGGCTTTCTTCAGGGGCCCCACCAGGGAGTCAGTGGATCCTCTGGTCTGACTGGCAGCACCTCCCAGAGAGTCAGGAGTTGATGCAGTGCGTCCCTTTATCTAAGTGGCGACTTCTTATACCCTTCCATAAACAGCCTTCACTTAATTATCTCTCTCATTATCGTATATGCTTATTACCTACATTGGGTTTTCACCCTTAACTACATTCCATTCCCACCATGATAATTGGGGTTGTCAGAACAACATCTGCTGATAGGAGGGGTGGAGTAAAAGTATGCCCATTGGCAATGAAACAGTGTACCTCCAGACATTCAAGGATTGCTTCTTGTTGCATCACCATTATCTATGTGCAGCTGCAAGCATGCACTATCTGTATGTTGTCTTATATGTGCCATGGTACGCAGAAACAGAGACACCTACAAGGTTATTCAGTAGTCCTATTCATCTCTGCCAACTGGAAGATGTCATGCTACAGGAGTTTGACTAGCCAAGCAAGCAACTGAAGCTATGCTAGGCCTGTAGGACAGTGGTCAAGCAACTCAAATTGTACTGGATCTCCAACAGTGGAAACACACATGTTCATTCCAATGTAGGTATGTGCATGCCCTGAGCACAGTCGCCGGAAATTTTCCCTCGGGTTGGCTCTGCCGCCCCTTAGTGCTGCGTGCACGTTGCACCAGTATAAAGGGCCTGGCTGACCCTGAGCCCTCTCAGTTCCCTCTTACCACCAGTGATGGTCACTGGCACTGTTCTGCTTTGCTGTCGCAGGTTTCTCCGTGGATTTAATTTTCCTGTTAATTGTATATAGTTCCCTTTATAGTTGTAAATAATTAATTCTCTGTTAATTAGTGTAGCTTAGGGCTTCAAGCTTTGTGCCTGCTTCAACAAGGTTATGCCCTATAGTGACCTGAACTCCAGATGCCTGAAGTGCTTGCATGAGGCTCACATTGGGGCGTGCTGCAAGATTTGTAGGGACTTCCCCCCCCGCCCCCCCATAGTGTAGGGGTGCCAGTGCTGAGGACGAAGCAGGAGAAGCTGCTGGCTGAGAGAAGTCATTCACTGACCCCAAGGGAGGACAGACATTGAGAGGTCACTCTGCACGCTGCTATGTCAGGCCACTTCTCTGCCCTGGCAGCCCAGTACAGTGCCATTGGCTCTGGGCCATACGTGGGTGTCTTTAAGTCTGGCTCCAGAAGACCTGCCGGCAGTGGAAAGTTGGCACTGTTCTGGAGCTGGTGTAATGCCATCCACACTAGAGGCATTTGCCACCGCTAGAGACCTGATTTGGCTGTCAGTGCTAGCACCACTAGCTGTTCAAGAGTCAGTGTTGGCAGGCAGGAGGGAGCATGCAGTTACCGTTCAGTGCCGGGCCCCGTGGTACTGTTGAAAGGGAAACTGTCCATTTGACCCTGCTGCACTCTTCCCCACATTAGCACTGTTCTCCAGCACCAGCGGGAACTGCTCCTCTGTGGTCATCACGCAGATACTCCTTGGAGTTGTGGTCATACTCATTGTGTCTGGGGAGTTGACCCCAGCATGCCTCCAGCTATCTATCAACTTGGGTTCGGGAGTGATATTGGGTTCTTGGGCTCCTGGGCACTGGCCCATTCCCATGCAGTGTTTTGTTTTGGTTTTTTTAAATCTGGGGGCATTTTCCCCTGTGCCAGGTCCTAGTTAAGGTGCTTCATTTGGTGGTCTCTGAAAGAGGGGCACTGCCACCCCTTAGGGCAGCACTTGATCCAGACTCTGGTACTGAGCTTGGCGCTGAGTACCAGGAGCCAGCACCATGGGATCTGCTTGATGTAGGAGGCAAGGAGGAGTGCCCTCAGTTGGTACCAGCCATTGCCACCTCCTCCAGACAAGGTCATGTTGGGAGCAGGCACATCATCTTCCCATGGTGACTGCAAGGCACACCAGGAATTATTGAGAAGGGTTGCCTAAAATTTGGACTTACAGGTGGAGGTAGTAAAAAAGTCCTCCCATAGTTTGACATCCTGGTCATGGCAGGTCTGTTGAAAGTAGCCCTCCCTCTCAATAAGGCTGTTATGAACCCTGTGAAAAGCCTTGTGGCAACCCCCATTCCTCTACTTCCTATGGCTAAGAGGGCCGAGAGGAAGTACTTTATCCCTGCTCAGAGCCATGAGTTTTTATATACTCATTTTCCAGCGCCACTCCCCTCACCCCCGATACCTAGTGGTCTCTTTTGCCAACGAAAGGGATCATCAGGGTTTGCAAGAGGCGACTCCTAAGGCAAAGGATTCCAAGAAGCTTGACCTGTTTGGAAGAAATGTCTACTCCACTGTGGACCTGCAGCTTAGGATTGGTGCTGCTGGGCAGATGTGACTTCAACATGGAATCCCATGTGTTGAAGTCCAAGGACTTGCTGCCACTGGAAACTAGACTGGACTTCTTGCTGGTGGATGAGGGGAAATCCATAGCAAGGGCTTCCCTGCAAGTAGCCCTTGATACAGAGGATTTGGCAGCCAGGTCCATGGCATCCACAGTAGTCATGCATAGGAGTTTGTGGCTTCAGTCCTCTGGCCTTCCACAGGAGGTTCAGCATACCCTCCAGGACCTTCCCTTTGAGGTTACTCTGCTCTTTTTGGAGCACACCGATGCAAAGCTTCATGATCTGAAAGACTCCAAGGTGACACTTAGTCACTGGGTTTGCAAACCCTGGCGACTTTGAGGAAGCACTTCAGATGGTAACTATCCTCCTGGTTCTTTGCTCCTCCCTCCTGCAGAGGAAATGGAGCAGTCCACTGCCCGCCCTCTTCCCCCCCCCCCTTCTAGACTCTCAGTGGGCCCTAAGCGGGCATTTTGATGGGACACTTGAGGATGTTGTACTGGTTTCAGAGTTTGATTCCTCTTTCTCCTTTGTTTAGAGACTTGTCCCACTTCTGCTGGGCATGGTCCCATATCACTATGTACCTTTGGGTGTTGAACATGGTGGACATGAGAGAGACCCTCCAGTTGAGTTCGACCTCTCCTCCCCACTCTCCTTTCTTGCCCTTCTTCAGGGACCTCTCTCACAAGCAACTTCTGGCCTAAGAGCTCCAGTCACTCCTTTGGTGGGAGCCATGGAAGAGGTTCCAGAGGATCTAAAAGGGAAAAGGATTTTACTCCCATTATTTCCTAATTTTGAAAGTCAGGGTTGGTGTCAGACCTATTCTATACTGTTGTCAGCTCAACCATTACCTCAAGAAGCTTAAGTTTTGCATGGTCTCCTTGGCTTCCATTATCCCCTCCCTTGATTCAGGGGACCAGTATGCCGTCCTCAATTTGAAAGATGCCTGCTTTCACATATCTATCTTCCAAGGCCACAGAAGGTTCCTCAGGTTCATTGTGAACCACACACACACTACCAATTTGCAGTTCTTCCCTTTGGCCTGTTAGTGAAACCACAAGTGTTTTACAAAGTGTATGATGGTGGTAGAGACCCACCTGAAGAGACAAGGGGTAGAAGTCTACCCATATCTGGACTACTAGCTGGTCAGAGGTCAGTCCAGGGCCTCAGTGGAGTCCAGTATCTACCTTATCCAGTCACCATTCAAGGCCTGCTAATAAACATTCAGAGGATTTATTGTAGTGGTGCTCAACTCTACCCAAGCCAGAGCTTTCCTCCCAGAAGGCTGATTTCTGGCGATCACATCCCTGATTGTACACCTCAAGCACCACCTGATTATAACAGCCCGGAGTGGTTTGAGGCTTTTGGGCCACATGGCTGCATACACATATGTGACACAGTATGCATGACTGGCTCAGGCCTCTTCCTGGTGTGACTGGCCTCAGTGTTCTTGTCAAACTGCTGCCACCTGGGCTTGGTTATCACAGTACTTTTCCCCGATTCTTGCCTCCCTTGACTGGTGGCTGGATCTGCTGGTGGTTTGCACGGGTTTTCTGTTTTCACAGCCCCATCTGTTGGTATTGGTGCCTGATGTGTCAGCGCTAGATTGGGTGGCAAACCTTGGGGCCCTCAGGACTCAAGGTCTTTGGTCTCCAGAGAAGTTCTTTCTGCACACTGACATTCGAGAGCTCAGGGCAATATGCCTGGTCTGTTGAGCGTTCCTGCCACATTTGATGGGCAGGAGCATGTTGGTTCTTATGCACAACACAGTAGCCATCTTCTACTTGAACAGGCAGAAAGAGTCTCACTCTTCCTCCTTAGTCTAGAGGCAGTTCATCTGGGAGTTCTGCATTGCCCACTTGATTCACCTTGAGGTTTCCTACCTGCCAGGTGCACAGAATGAGCTGGCAGGTCACCTCAGCACGTCTTTCTCCAATCATCACTAGTGGTGCCTTTGCCTGGCCATTGTAAGGGATGTTTTCCAGCAGTGGGGGATGTCCCAGGTAGACCCAGTACAACAGGAGGTATCACCAGTTCTTCTCCCTGCAAGGTCACAACCTGGGATCGCTCATGGATGTCATCCTGTTACCATGGATGGGTCACCTATTCTACACCTTCTTTCCTGTCCCGCTCATGCACAAGGTTCTGCTGAAATTTAAACAGGACTGGGTGTGGATCAGTCTAATAGCTCTGGCTTGGTCCAGTCAGTTCACCACTCTGCTAAATCTCTCCATGGCAGCCCTGTTTCCACTTCCTCTGCTCTTGGACCTGATCACACAGTACCATGGTTGACTGCTCCACCCGAGCCTCAGCTCTGTCCAGCTGTGATGGCCTGGAAGCTCCTGCTTGCCTGCTCAGAACAGGTCTTTCAGGTCCTGTTAGGTAGCAGAAAGCCCTCCACCAGGGCTACTTGCCTTTCACAATGGAAACCGTTTTCTGTTTGGTCTTCCCAGCTTGGAATCTCACCCGTGTGGTCGTCACTGTAGCTTGTTTTCTAGTACCTTATTGCACCTAAAAGAGCAAGATTTTGCCATCAGTCAGGGTTCATCTTGCATCAATATTGCCTTCCTTTTCCTGTCATTGGAGTTGGCCAGAAAGAAGGAACTGGGTGGGCATTGGGTTGGCCAAGCCCTTTATACCAGTGCTATGAGCGTGCAGCCCCAGAGGGCAGTGCCAGTACCAAACTGATAGGTACCTCTGAGGGAAAAATTTCCGGTAACTATGCTCAGGGGGTGTGCGCACACCTACATTGGAATGGACATGTCCAGTACAGCTTAAGCAACAGTTACGGAAGATTACTAACCGTTTATTCACCCTCCTCCTTGTAACAATCTTTTAGGTACTTGAAAACTGTTGTCCTGTCCCCTTAGTCTTCTCCAAACTAAACAAACCCAATTTTTTCAATCTTTCCTCATAGGTAATGGTTTCTAGACCATTAACCATTGTTGTTGCTCTTCTCTGGACTTTCTCCAATTTGTCCACATCTTTCCTGAAATGTGGTGCCCAGAACTGGACATAGTACTGCAGTTGAGGCCTTTCAGTGTGGAGTAGAATGGAAGAATTACTTCTCATGTCTTTCCTACAATGCTCCTGCTAATACATCTCAGAAGGATGTTAGCTTTTTTTTGCAACAATGTTATACTGTTGACTCACATTTAGCTTGCAATCTCCAGATCCATTTCCACAGTACTGCTTCCTAGGCAGTTAGTTCTTATTTTGTGTGTGCATGCAGTTGATCGTTCTTTCCTAAGTGGAGTCATTTGCATTTGTCCTTATTGAATTTTATCCTATTTACTACAGACCATTTGTCCAATTTGTCCAGATCATGGTAATTTCCAACCAAGATTAATCTATATGTATTGTAAACATAATTAATCATTACTACAGTCCTATATGCCTTGGTAAACAAACAAGCAATGACTTGAATGAAACTTATAAACTGGAAAATAAATACTGATGTCTGTCTTGCCTTGGTCAGAATTTACTACAAGGGAGAACAAATAATTGATATTATGAAATCAGAATGTTTTAGAACATATACCATGAAAATACTCATTTAGAAATATTGGGAAATGTTTCCAAAGAAGCAATATATTTACACATTATTTACACATTATAATTATAGTTAAATTACCTTCTAAAGGAGGATGAAATTAGATTCTGAATCTAGTCAGGATTCAGATTTACATAGGGTAATCAGAGAGAAATAATCATCACTGAATTTGGCTTTTACACATGCACGTGTGATTTAATTTGTCAACCTTGCTCCAGGCCTCGGTATTGATAATTTCTAAAAGATAAATAGAAACTTACTTAAAATCAACTGTTTCAGCCAACTACCAATCAAAACTTATTATCTAATAAAATGTTGTGGCTTGTATATGTAGTCAGTCTCATTAAACCTCTCTCAATTATATTCTAGGTTTGAAGGAGAACAAAAGTGCATTTGATTTATTTAATATATCTTCAGAAGAAAAAAATGAATACTCTGAGAATAACCGAAAAAGAGAGGATTCTTCAGTGGACTATAAATTCATAGAAGAATTCAAATCAAAAGAAAATAAACAATTATACAAGGAAAGGAGGAGCATAAGAGATGAGACAGATACCTGGACTTACATTGCTGCAGAAGGTGATCGGGAAGTGCTGGACAACGTATGTCAAATAGAGGAGAATTCGGGTAAGTAGTAAAAACAAGTCAAGGAAAACTTGAGCACATCCATTGAGACTTGCTGTGCAAAAATTGGGTCATACTGAGTTCTACAAAGATGTACGGTTGTACTATCCATTCACATTGGTCCCAACTGAGGAATCGGTCTTTCTCTGCTGACACCCAGCACTGGAGTCTTGTCACTTCTGTGACAAAGGATCTAAATTTCTAGGATTCTGCACTGGTTTGTACAGCAAGTATAACATCATTTAGACTACAGAGTTTATGGTCTGTTTACTTTGAGCCCTAAGAAATTTGAAGCACAGTGTAATGAACAACTTCTGAGCAAATTAGCTTGGTTATACAAAATTACCTTGGTTATTAACACCTGCCGTAAAGGAGTGCTCATTTTAATTGTTAAAATCAGGGCTAAACAAGCATTAACTTCTTTGACACCATCTCCTGGAACATCAGACTTTTTTATTTCTAGTGGTTGATTAAATTCTTGAGCCAAGCAAATAGTTCCTGCCAGTTAAATCTTTGAAATGGTTAGCTCTTCTTTTGTCTGCTCAGGTTACTGAACACTGCCAATTTTTAATGTAACATTATTTGGCATTTACCCCACTATGGGTCATTACCGCCGGTTTGACTGGAAAATAATGGTGCATGATTCTATTCATGTTATGCTGCCAGTCAATAGAGACAGCAGGGAGTGATTACATTTTGGTGGTTATACAAAACAAATAACTTGTTTTCTGGTTTTTTCTTCCTGAAAATGTACGATAGATGGCAGGCAGCAAGTCTTGAGTTTGGGTATGGACATGCAGTTAGAATGGCTAACCCTGGAAGACTTTCAGAAGCATTTGGATGGAGAAGATGAGACTCATTCTTCAACAGAACCACTATCAAGTAGTAAGTAATCTTTAGGAAGAGGGGAAGATTTCTTATCTGGTGTTCTAAAGTTAATATTCCAATTGAATGAATTCTTTTTCAGCTCTACTGAGAGATGCTGTTAAAAATGGAGACTATGTTACAGTAAAGATGGCACTTAATTCGAATGAAGAATATAATCTGGATCAAGAGGTAATATCTGTAAAGAGGAAGCAGTGAAGGGAAATTTTTTACAAATCTAGTGTGTAAAAGAGGAGACTTTACATAGAACTCTTCAGGTTAAACTGTTCAGATTTGAAATTGGTAAGCAAATATGTGCATAGTTAAATATGACATATGCAGTTAAATAGAACCCTAGACTCAATTGGCAGGAAAGCAGGAACTAGCTTTCAGATATTTGGTTTTTAAATCTGAATAGCTTACTTTTAACATACTCATGTAGTTGCTTATTGGGTATTTTAAATGGCTGTGGATCTCTTCTCCATTTTCTTTAAGTAAAAGAGTTAATTCTTTGAGGGTTTGATTTTATTGCAAATGACTACATGTAAAACTTGACATTTCTAAAACATGTATGTCTAAAACATACATGAGCATGAGGGATAGCTTGATTTAAATCAGCAAGTGAAACATTGATTTAAGTCATGGGTTTTAATCCTGTTTTGCATCTGTACTTTTTAGTTATTTTCCTAATGAAAGGTTGATTCATTGGCTGGTATCCATTATAACATGTTGATTTGAAACTAAATACAGCCTTTACACTAAATTTGGTAAGTCTTGCTAATCAAGGAGATACATTATATCTATACCAGAGCTAGTGGGAATGATTAGAATGTGGCCTGGTTATAGTACAGTTGTCTTCCAAACCCATTTACATATGTCTTGACTTTTTTTTAATGTAGATGATCCATGGTGATATCCCTGAACCATGCTGTAGCATTGGGCTGTCAGATTGTAGCACATTTCAGGGACATCATCACGATGCAACCTATACTTTCATGGAACTGTGTTGTAACTGGGAGCTTTTACAGGTGTAGTTAGTGTAAAGAGGCTCTCATTTTTAGTTTTCTGACTGAAAAGTAAAAAATTGTTGCAGGATTCAAGTGGAATGACTCTAGTGATGCTTGCTGCTGCAGGAGGGCATGATGACCTCCTCCGGCTCCTTATCAGAAAAGGAGCTAAAGTCAACTGCAGACAGAAAAATGGAACTACTGCATTGATACATGCAGCTGAAAAGGTTAGTTTCCTTTAACAGTATTCATACATCTTGCCCTTTTTACTTTAAGTTCAGACTCTCCTTGCTCAGCTTGCTGCATCTATTAAACTGAAGTATTTGTTCCAAATTTGCATCTGCGCCAGCTACTTAGATTGGTTAATTAACTGCTGACCTTCAGCTGTTATTTCTGTATGTAGTTAATGAAGATAATCTGTTGCAATATCAAACTACTGTTTGTCAAGACTTACTGACAGAGCAGGCAACATTGATCCTATGACAAAACTTCTGTTTTATTTAATCATTTTCTTACTATGTTTAAGTAAATGAAATAGGTCAGTATCAGTTTATTTGAAACTTCAAATGATAAAACACTTTATTGTAAAGCTGTGTGTAGCAAAATATTCACCATTTCATTTGAAGTTAAGATCCTTCATTCAGAATGGAAACCCTCCAATCATTAATTTTTTGAGGAGGAGCAAATCTGGGATGGACGGCTGTTAAAAATTTGCAGGTGAACCTGACATCCAGGAGCAATGAAGTACCATTTTGATGCCTTATTTTGGGGTCTTACACCCTGATCATGCTACATTCTATATTTACCTTACTATTCCAAATATTTTTAAATGTGAAGTTTAACTGTTCTCTTCCATTGTTTTTTAAGAATTTTCTAACTACAGTGGCTATTCTTTTGGAAGCTGGGGCTTATCTGAATGTCCAGCAGAGCAATGGTGAAACTGCTTTAATGAAGGTAAATGCAATTTTGTCCTGACATGGTTTGATATTGCCTAATATTCGGCATTTTAACAATCCTACTATAGGAGGACAGCAGTGTGGTATATACAGTGTGTCTCTGGCCCAGGTCTGTTTCCATAGTCTTTCTCAAACCATGTTTTAGATATAGAACAAAGGTCTACTGCATGTGTCAAAGCCCTCAGATCACTGTCATTAGTGCAGTAATCTTTCAGTCAGTGTACTAATGAATCTCTTATTAAATGGAAAAGCTTACAACATGCAACTTTAGTGTTGCCTTATCTATCGTATGTAATCCCAAAATCCATGTGTCATCAGCTCATGGGTTTAACTTCAGGTTAATTTACCTTTCCACTTCCCAGATCAAGGGAATGTGAGTTGAGGATTAGAAGCCAGTCTGGTTCCTCAGCAAAAAGGCAAAAACGCCAAAAAGTGGTTGCTTGGGAGATGCCTCTGCACACAATTATTTTTGCCATTTGGTGGTAACCCAGAGTAGGGTTTTCTTGTACTTTTCGGGGAAGAGAAGATCGGTCAGTATTGTAATGGGGAAATGCCGAGAACGTCAATGTCCCTGGGAAGAACAAGCTTGGTGAGGTAATGTCTTTTGTTGGACCAGCTCCTGTTGGTTAGAGAGACAAGCTTGCAAGTGACACAGAGCTCTTCTTCAGGTGTGGGAAAGATACTCCCAGCATAGGTGACATGTCTGATAGGTTTATAAGTAGGAGGCTTGTAATTAAAATATGAAATGAACATCCAGAAAGAATTAAAGTTAAAGGTACAGGAGTGAACCTGTAAATCTGTTGTGATATTGAGTTTTCAATTTTATGAATGCCTCAATCCCCAATTAGTTTTTAAAATGGGGGTTCTGTTCTAATAAAATTCTCATTACAGCGTATTTTGCTACTTCACAAGTATGTTCTTTCCTTTCATGCATAGGCTTGTAAGAGAGGGAACTCTGACATTGTGCGACTTATGATTGAAAGTGGAGCAGATTGTAACATTTTGTCAAAGCATCAAAATAGTGCACTTCATTTTGCTAAACAGTGTAATAATATACTGGTGTATGACCTGCTCAAAAGTCACTTGGAAACGTAAGTAATCTGTGTAGTTCTTTATTATCTAAGACTTCAGACATGCTTTGTGTTTTTGACTTAAGTGACTGAGAAGAAAGTGAGAGAAATGCTAGGAAGAAATGCAGGTTTCCCATGAACAGAAAAATAAATTAAGCATTACCAAAATCACACGGGGATGGGCCAACCACTTTTAAAACATTGAGTAAAAGTGCAGAATGAGGAGGCAACTGACAAGCAACGTGGGCTAATGCAGAGGTTTCCAAACTTTTCTTCTTGCATACCCCCTTCCAGATCTACCAGCTGCCCATGTATCTCTCCCACCTCATCACTGATACTTTGTGTTCCTCTTAACACTACTTGTCTTTACCCATCTGTCCATGTTTATCTGTTATGTATAGATATAGTGTGATGTATACAACCAAAAAAAAAACCCTAATTCTGAGCTCAGTTAGACTGGACGGTTGCTGAGCAACAGAACCCCTGATGTACAATGATTGGAGGTGAAAGCTCTGTACGTCAGCATCTGTGTGTTCTCACTGGTACATCTTGAAGTAAATAACTACTGTATTTTATATAAAAATTCCCACAATTTAAAATTTTGTCTGAGTAGACTATTATGAAAATGCAATAAATAAAATTAAGTAAAATCCACCATTACACAATTTCTCTCACATAACCTCCTCTCCCACGAGATATCTCATGTCCTGTCAGGGGGCATGCGTAGTACAGTTTGGGAACCCCTGTGCTAACGTATTCATTTTATAAAAATGTCTGTGTAGTGCTTTGGGGGCACTATTAGTCAATGGCAGCCACAGTGTGCTAGGTACTGGTCAGACACATGAAGATAATCCCTGAGTTGAAGAGTTTTCAAATAAGATCACCACCTTTATGAAGAAAGGAGAGGTGCTATAAAAATGTGTAGTCAAAATATATACATCATTATATAAGATATGCCCACCTGCCCTTCAGTCTGCTCATTATTAGCTGATTAATATCCTGTAGCATTGCTAGGTATAGGGGAAGAAACAATTAAAACTAAACAAATAGACCACTGTCAAGCAAACTAGGCCCTTCCAAATCCTCAAAATCTTTCAGATCCAGAACTTGCTATTTTCCATCTAGGCCCCTCATGATTAAGCCAGAATTGTTAGTTTGAGTTCTGAAGATAATCTCAACTACCACAGACAGGGAAAGGTTAGGTCACGGAATAGGAACCCAAATAATTTAAAGCTTTAAATTAAAATCAGCATCTATAAAGCTGAGAACCTAGAACCCCTGAGTTCTAATTCCTCCCCCTGATCTTAGTTAAGTCATTTAATCGCTCTCTGTTTCAAGATTCCTTGTGTCACATGGGTATTTAGTAACTACTTGTAAAGGTCTAAAATGCTAAGTGTCATTGACAGATGCTATCTTTCCCTTTGGAAGGTGGTTTGCTGCTAGTAGAAAGACTTTATCTTGACTCCCTCATGGTCACTACACAAATCAACTCTTCAGTGGGAGTCTTGTTGCTCTTAATTGAATTTTTACTCAGTATGAATTGGGAACTCTGCACATTCTCTCATGCAGCATCATAAGTAAAACTACAAATCAGCCTGGCTGCAAGTGAAGTGCTAATCAGCACAGTAGCGCTGCTGCCATGGAGATGCTGTCTAGAACTTGCCATTGAGTTCTTCAGAGGGGACTGGCTATCTTAGGAGGATTTTCCTGTTGGAGGAATTTTGTTTCTGCACTTGAAAACTTTCCAAACCTGTGGCCAGTTTGTATTTTTTGGA
The DNA here is from genome assembly GCA_007922155.1 of Mesoclemmys tuberculata. Lineage (NCBI taxonomy): Eukaryota > Metazoa > Chordata > Testudines > Chelidae > Mesoclemmys > Mesoclemmys tuberculata. The sequence continues at coordinate 71,671,995 of ML675618.1, read as the reverse complement.
GATTCTGCAGTGCACCTGTCTGAAGATTATTATGGTATTTAACATCTGCAGACCTGACATAAGCAAGCAAATCTCTCAACTAGGTTAGATCACTGATGAAACTTAATAGCAGCTCCTCATTTCCAGGAGTTGGGATATTCCCCCTCTTAAATGTAATCCAGGATTTATTCGTTCTTGGAATTAGGAATCCTAAATTTTGCCATCTAGAATCCTTCTGTGCTTCAGTAATTGGTACATCTGTACCAGATAGTAATCTTTGCACAGTGATGTGGTCCTTAGCCAGAGGGGAATACAGATGGTCTAAATCTCCTATAAACGTCACTTGTTTGCTTATTTAGGCTCTCAAGAGTAGCAGAAGATGCAATTAGGGATTACTTTGAAGCTCGTCTTGCCTTGCTGGAGCCTGTCTTTCCGATTGCATGTCATCGTCTCTGTGAAGGACCAGACTTTTCTATGGATTTCAACTATAAACCCCCACAGAATGTGCCAGAAGGTAAGAGTTTGTAATCTGTTTCTAACCTGTAGTTAAAGCACTGCATGTATTACACAACACTAATTTAATCATAAATTCCTTCTTTTCAGAAACTTCCCCCTTATTATTATTATTTTTTTGAGTTCAACATCCTCCCTACTTCATTCCTTTTGGCCTTTATAACTCATTATTTTTCAGCGCCTGCCTTCTACTTGTTAGGCAGGGTCTTTCTTGACAACACACACATTCTTAACCAAACTTAACTCTTAATTCTTTAATTTCATATTTATCCTACACCTTGCCCCAATGACAAAGGCGGTTGTCTTGGAATGAGCTTGCTGTTCATTGCCTTGGGAGTCTGGAATCTTGGTGGTTCTGAATAGCAATGCTATGCACTGGTTATGCATCAGCAAAACAGTAAAGTTTAGTATTTATGTCGGTATTTGTTAAAATCAAAAACCAAAATGGTGATCTTAAAATAATGTACGATATAATTGTATGAAATTCTCTTTTGTTTTAAAAACAAAAACCACAATACCCTACATCTAAATTATTTAGTCAAGGTGCAGTTCATCTAGTTTTAGGTCCCATTTGGGGGGGGGGGTGTACACTGTTGTAAATCATAAACCTTCTAATTTCAGATCAGTCAATTTCAGAAAGAACATAATGTGTCTTATTGTCTTCCTTTTAGGATCTGGAATTCTTTTATTTGTTTTCCATTCAAACTTCTTCGGTAAAGAAGTCATTGCTCGGCTCTGTGGACCATGCAGTGTACAAGCTGTGGTTTTAAATGATAAATTTCAGCTTCCTGTATTTTTGGTAGGTATTGTTCATTTAACTAGCTAATCTGTTTTGATAACACGTCTACAAAAAACAAATTTGTAATCTCTGTAATTTCAAGGGATTTGAGGTGTGCTTCAGTGCCAGCATGTTTGACAGGCCTTTTAATATAGTAAATTGCATTGGTTTCTTTGTTTAAAAAAAATCTGTTTTGAAAGATCTGTAGAGAAACTACAGTAGGAATGGCTGTTATCATTTTCCTGTCTTTAAGGCTAGTGAGGACCGGGATATTACAGAGATGAAGCACTGTCAGTAGGGAGTTGAGCAGGAGGTGGGCAAACTGTTCATCTTAGAGTGCATTTTCTGGTCAGCTTCAATTAATGACGTGAACATTTCAATAGCTCAGTAGTCCCAGTCTCCTAGTCACGAAAGAACGAAGTTTTAGTTCAACTGCTTTGCACTACTATTACCCTGGTATTTGTAGTAATTAAACTGTATTCCGTAGTTTACCTTTCATTAGTGCCGCAATATGATCACATTCCCTCATTCGTTTCCTCATAGAGGATGGTGTGCTTACACCAAAGGGCTTGATTAACGTTGTCTCGGAACTACCCTTCAAAGAATACATTTCTTGTAGCGATGAATGTTCTTAAATCCAACCTAGCAATGCCTCTCTGCGCACTTTGCCACACACCAACACTAACTTCTTGTAATTTTTCCTTTCAGGATAGTCACTTTATTTATTCCTTCAGTCCTGTTACAGGCCTTAACAAGCTGTTTATACGGTTGACAGAAGCACCTACGGCCAAGGTGAGGCATGCCTATCTGTATAGAATGAAGGTGTTGAGAAGTGGCGGTAGAGTGACTTATTTTGACAAGTTTCCATATCTCTCTCTGTCAGGAGTCTCAGTACTCCAAAGCCTTTTTCCGTGCCTATTCCAGCCCTGTCTGTGATGTTGCCAGAAGTCATTTAAGAGCACTGCTGATGAGATTCACTTTGTTTATTCATGATGGAAATATTTCTATCTTTAGTAGCCAGAGTAATTCAGACCCCAGAACGAAGTGATTAAATTGCAGTACGACTAAATATTGCAAATGGCGTTTACTAGGTCAGGCAAAGGGAGCAGCCCCTGGATGGGTGCTGAATGACATCCTATGCGCAGAGCAACTACCAGCCATCTTTTCTTAAACCTGTGTAACTGGTTTCAGTGCCATGGAAAGTTCAGAAACGGTTACCAAGAGCCTGCATTGAAGGGAGGGGAGTTCTGCTTCTTATTCTCTCTGGCACTACAGAGTAATGATGTTTTCCTGTATTTAATTATGCTGCCTATCAAATACATCAGCATTTCATCCAAAAAGCTTTTCTAAAAACTGATTGCTGCCTAACATGATAAAGGGAGGTAATTCTGTTGAGAGTCCTGGTCGAGGTTTGGAGTATGCTAATTTACAGATTGTTTGCTGCATGAACAGAGGGTGCTTAAGGTATTTCGGAATACCTTTAAGTCTTTCTTTTCAATTTTGGTTTTCAAATTGTTCATTTTAGAATCTGGGTCCAAAAAATTATATAAACTCCATTTTCTTCTGTAACTAGCCAGTTTCTTACACCTCCCCTTTCACTCAGTAGTTTTACCTTCTGTGCAAGATATATGGATTGTCATTTGAAGAATTTTTTTTTCCTTCTTACAGGTAAAGTTGCTAATAGGGGCATACAGAGTGCAGTTGCAGTGACCTCATGAAGTCGCAAGGATAATGATTTCACTCAATTCTTTGGATGGACTTCTGGTTCCTCCTTCCATTTAGAGACTGATGAAGCAGTTTGGAACTTTTGGCTCGTCCACCATTCTCCGATTGTGTTCCCACCTTAACACATTTAATCAGGCAATCTATATTTGAAAGTACCAGTGCTGTTCTAATTGTTGGGACGGAGTTGTCAGTTTTATTTTGTACAGGTGTAGATGTAAGTATTTGTGCCAATGCCTGCGATTCCATTTTTTCTTTAATTTGTGGAGTAAGTCCAGACTGCATATTTCTGCTTTTCCACAATGTGGAATGGTGCACATAAGAGCTAGTTAAGAACATTAGAAGAAATGTGTCTTTTTTAGTAATGGCAAAGATAATTTGTAAACAAAAATTTTCTACTTGTCCTAACAGTAACGTTTCTATGTAAAATGCAGAGCGGTCATGTTTTCAGAGCAGTGGGCAGAACTAACTTCAGAACTGCTGCATTACAAACTTAAACTTTGAGTTGTTCAGGGCTGCATTCTTATTTGGTGGGTAAAGGAGATGTCGTCATGGGACTTCCTGTCAAAAACAAGCTAGCAGTGACACTAAAATGATGGGTCCTTCAGGTCATGCCTAAGTTTGTTTTGAAAGCATAGTTTATATTAAAGTTTAAAAGCTACTTTTATATTGGAGAAACAATTGATAATTTTACAGATAATCTTAACCTTTCAGGTCTTCTTGTGTAGACATATAGGAAAATAAATACCTACCAATAAACTAGAAAACTTGTAATTACTTTCAGTTGCCAGACAATACTTTTTGTAGTCAAAAGGATGCTCACAGGGTTCAAACCATCTAAAATTTTTGCGGTGGGATTTCATACTTTGCCTTCTAATCCAGAAGTTAGTTCCTCAATGCAAAGAGCTGCTATCTTTTATTTAAATGACCTGTTTTATCAGGTGACAGCATTTCTGTAATGATTCTGTGCTGTTAAGTACAAATGTAAATACTTCTGCATGAAGCATAGAACAATATTTTTGTTTGTAAATTAAACGTCACTTTGAAAGGTAAAAAAATCCAGATTGTGCCTTTGCTGTTCTGGTTGCTATGTGTAATTTACATGCCGCTATGTGCCTATATTGTTACCAAAACTCTTGTGGAAGAAGTGTTTGTTGTACTAGAGTGCTCACCATTAAAATGGTGTGACTGTATTATGTATCTTTTTAAGAACTATGATTTTATGTAATTTCAAACAGATTAATTTCTGGTTCTGAAAAAAAAGCTAGAGGGTTAACTTTTTAAAAACATGAAACAACTTTTTAGATACCAAATTACAGTAGTTTTTAATTAAAGCACATGATTTCAATCTTGTGGAATATCACATTATATAAAACTAAACAGTGACACACCCTTTGCAAATATACATTTCTACATTGCATCAAAATTGCTGTTTATCCTCTCATTTAAACACTATGTATAGAAATCTGTTCTGGGAGCAGATGTAACTATTCTTTGCAGTAATTTTGTAATATTAAATACCTCATTTATTACTTTAACATAATAGATGAGATGTGAAAGTGATCACCAGTTCAGGATCAAGTACAATCAACCTTATGCATTTGGGAATTTTGTATAAGTGCACTTTTCACATTATGTGAGCCACCTTGTAATAGTTAGCTTACTCATTTTAAACTCTGCTGTTTGGAAATAATGAGTTTGAGGGCTTGCTCCAGTGGAAGTCAGAAGCTAAACTTGCATTGATTTCAATAGGAACAGACTGAGTTCCTGAATTCCTTAATTTTCCCATTTCAGAGATCTTTTTTCATACATGTGGTTGGCTAGTTTTTAATTAGTTGTGCAGTTCCATATGTGTGTATGATACTGTCAACAAAATGTGATGGATGTGCCAGAGGTGCCTTACAAAGTGACATCTCTTTTGTATTGCAAACCTTCAGTGATGGAGGTTTGAGCAATTCAAGAGCTGTGTGAGGACTGGGACAAAAGATCTTTGAACAGAATGTTACCTTAAGCAGTCTTATTTTATAAACATAACCACCACATGGAAATTACACTCTCCAGTGCAAGGCACATAAAACTAACCTAAAACATTTCCAGGAATTTCTGTTGCTGCTCTCCGTTATCATAGTTACTGGTTTGTCAGGTGTGTTTGGGGAGTGGGTGGGGCAGAAATAAATGGATTAATGATTTTTGTTAAATGTTTTTTCTCCCAGCTTAAAACGTTAGTATAGACAGTGTTACACTGCCATCTACCAACAGGGAGCTCAATAGTGAGAATACATAAAAGGTGTCTCATATCCTGCAACTCTTCCCTATGCATTGTCTTCTCTTCTTCTGGATGTATCCTTGTTTAATCTTCTGATTTTTAGCACATAACTTGCATCCTTATGCTTCAATAATCAAAGGAAGAAATCAATGACAGAATGAAAAGTTGGAAGAAGGTTGAAGTAAAGCACCTATTGTCCAGGTTCCTGCTATCCAGAGGGAGGAAAGCCTGTCTTGTGCCTTGTTGACCCCATCAGATTAGTCGCCACTGGTGATGTCCCATCATGTCCTGGTGTCTATTAGTGCTGCTCTGCCTCAGCTTGTTCCTTACATTTATGGAGGTTTTGTATGCCACCTTTTGCTGCAAGTTTGTTTCTCTCGGCAGAATGTGAGTACTGGCATTTGGGGAATGGTTTGCTTCCCGTTCCCCTCTGCTAGCTGCCCATTAACTTGGTAGAGTCCCTCTTGGCTGTTGGTGGCGTATTCCTGTTTCGATGTCTTGTTATTGACCAAGCACTAGCTACCCTCCTTGCTTCCTACATGGTGGTAGGAGTGCAATTTTCCACTGGTGCAACCTCTCAGCTAATGGCCCTTGCCTCAGGAAATGGAAACAGAATTTATGTATTCAATTCTTTTTTCCCTCCCAGATAATATTGCTGTGATGTTTATCCAGGGAGTCCTTGCAATGGGGTTTTGAGCTTGTATTTGAAGAAGGAACTCAATTATGCCTTCAGGGAGTGAATTGAGAGGGAAGGAGCCTGCCTTCATCTACCTTTATGCTCTTATTTTTCAAGCAGTTTCCAGAGGCCTCAGCATGTTTAGTATTGTTAGACGTACATGACCCCAGAAGCTTAGTTTATTCACATTTTCTGTACCTCCTTGCTCTATTATAGGCGTTGCTTTAGCAGCAGCTTAGATTGGATTGTCTCAGGATAGAAGAGAAGGGGCTCTCCAAAAGGGGAGTTACTTACCTTTTTGTAACTGGAGTTCTTCGCCATGTGTCCCTATCTTTATTTCATTATGGGTATGCATGTGGCTGCAAACTTTTGCACACAGTGTCTGTTAGTCTATGTCTGTGTCCCAGATCACTTTGTTTCAAAACAAGTATATAAGGGGTAGGACAGACCAACTGTCTTTCCAGTTCCTTTACTAGATCTGAAGTAGAGGGGAAACCACACATCTCTAAGTACTCTAGTTAAAATAAGGTAAGTACTTTTCCATGGTTTGTGTGCTGATCCCTATGTATCCTCCACTGTCAGTGGCTGAGGAGCAGTACTCAGGAGTCAGGTGAAAGGATGGAGGTGGTAGAAATGTTGTCCCAAAAGAATGCATCAGCAAAGGAGAACCAGTGAATGTGTGAATGGAATGCCACGTAGCTGCCCTGCAAATGTCAAGGCAGGGTACCACTTGATATGAGCCACTGATGTCACTGTGCCCTGGTAGACTAAGCACTTGCCCCATGTAGTGGAATAAGCTGTGCCAAATAAAGTAGGATACAACCAGAGATCCACTTTGATTCTCTGAGAGGACGTAGTTTGACCTCCAGGCTCATTCTGCTATAGCAGTGAGGAGTCTAGGTGATTTTTTTGATGGTCTTGTCATTTGCAGGTAAAATGCCAATGCTTGTTACATATTAAGGGAATGACATCTCTCCTTCACAAGACGCATGAGGCTTCAGAAAAAATACAGGTAAGTGAATCTGACTGGCTTATGTGAAATTCTGGAAGTATCTTAAGAGTGAATTTTGGTCATAGCAAGACTTTGTCTTTACGGATTATTGTGTATGGAGGACCAGCCATTAGGTCCTGAGTTTGCCTACCCTTTTTGTCAAGGTGATGGCAGTGAGGAAGGCAAACTTTCCTGACAGGAGAGACATGGAACATGTAGCTAGCGGTTCAAAGAGTGACTTAGTGAGTGCTGAAAGTACTATGGAAAGTACCTCATGGTATCCCATTGGAGGGAAGGTTCTAATGTGACTCTTCAAGAATCTGATTATTACTGGATGAATAAAAATTGAATACCCATTCACTAGTGGGTGACGAACTGACTGGCCTGGTGGGCCTACAGCAAGATAAAGGAGAGAGCTGTTGTTTTGAGCAGGAAGATAGTGTAGATGATGATCACTGCTGCTGAAGTATGCTTTTGCTGGGCCCAGGTACAGAAACATTTCACTTGACAGGTTGCATTTTCTGGTGGGGTCCTTTCTGCTATTGTGATGCTATGCACCCCCTACTTCATCCTTGTAGCATAGTTGTGTGTTGTTTAATGCAAAGTATGTCATATGTTTTTCAAATGCTCATGAGGTACTGAGCATTATGGTTATAGTAATGTTTGTTGCAAGGTCATATGTATGGTTATGAGGCTTTGCTATGTAATATCCCCAAAGATGTGTCCTCATGACTTGAAGTATACCCAGGACAGTCAGTTCACGCCTCGTCAAGGCTTGTATAGGACAAACCCAGCTCAGCTTTCCTGGAACAAAGGATTGGCCTAGGCATTAACAAAGATTCAATGGGACTCTTGAGTGAGCCACCCCTGTTCCCAGGGCTAGCTTGGAACCACGATGAGGTAATGCTCACTGACTCTGGACATGAATGAAACCACACCATCCATCTACAAACGCCACCAAGCAACTGAAGTGCGGACTAGACAGGAGCGCCAGGAGGAAGGGAAACCAGCCAGACTGTGGTGAGAATAACCTGTTTGTAAAGTTGCTGCAAGTGTTAAATTTTGTTTAGAATGTGTTTTGCTTTTGTTTTCTCTTGACCAAATCTGACTTGCTATCCTTTGATTTATTATCACTTAAAGTCCTTCTATAGTTAATAAATTTGTTTATCTAAAGCAGTTCATTTGGTTTGAAATGTGTGGGAGACTTCATTGGGCATAGCAAGGCTGATGCATATCAACCTTTGTCAAACTGATGAATTTATATGAACTTACATTGTTCTCCTTCGAGTGATTGCTCATATGCATTCCACTTAGGTGTGTGCACGGCTCTCAGAGAACTTTTCCCTAGCAGCCCCCTGTAGGGGCCGGTCTCAGGGCCCCCTGGAGTGCCACCCTTATGCGGCGGTACATAGGGCGCTGCCAGCCCCTCCCCTCCTCAGTTCCTTCTTTCTGCCTGTGACGGCTGGTTGAGAACAATCCCTGCTCTGAGGTTTTCTTCTTTGCAAAAAGTGAGTAGTTAGTTATCAGTTCACCCTGAACTGAGTTAGTTTATAGTTAAGGTTTTTTTAGTTAGATAGGAGAGCCTTCGGGCTCTAGGCGACCCGGCTATGCCAGGCTCGCCGGGGTTTAAACCCTGTGCTGGCTGTGGGAAGGTTTTTCCCATCAGCGACCCCCATGACCGTTGCTTAAGGTGCTTGGGGAAACAGCACTGTAAAGATCGGTGCCACGTTTGTAAGTCCTTCAGGCCTCAGACTCAAAAAGAAAGGGACGCGAGGCTGAAGGCATTTTTGATGGAGTCCACGTTAAGTCCAGTGTCCGAGCTGTCGCGGACCACCCCGGCACCGAGTGTGACCTCGGTGCGAAGCGCACCGCCAGCACCGGAGGCCTCTGTGCTGAGAAAAAAGAAGCACCGTCCATGCTTGCAGAGCTCCCCCGCACTGCAGGAGTGGCTGGGGTCGAGCCTGGAGGTGCTTAGGCTCTCCGATGTGCTGCCTGCCCCAGCACCAGCACTGACCAGGGAGGATCCCCCGACTCCTGGGAGTGGGGGACACCCTGTACAGGACCCTTCCATGCCGGAGGTGTTCGAGGCGGCTCGAGCCTTGTTGGCCTTGCCCACGCCTCCAGCACTCTCTCAGCTGAGAGAGTCAGGGCCTGTGTCCCAGGGCAAACCCGCGCTGGGTGTCCCTGGCACCGGAGGATAGGCTACCCCACCACCCAACGCGGGAGAGTCGAGCTCAGCTCCTCTCCCTCCTCATCGTCCGATGACGCGTCGAGGTACCGGTCCAGGTCCTGGCACCGCTCCAGGTCACGGCACCGCTCTTTGACTTCGGATTCCAGCCTGGCACCGAGATGCAAGTCGTCCCTCTCCCGGTACTGGTCACCGTCACTGTCGCCCCATCGACAACGTCGCTCCTCAGGATCATCGCGTAGCGGGTCCAGGAGCGTCTCTTCCCGGCGGCATCACCGGCACCGATCTCCTGGCTCGGGGTCCCGGACCCGATGTCAGGAGCAGGTACTACCGCCGGCACCGGCACTGCAGCTGAAACTGCAACTGGTACCGGCACCGACTTTCACGGTGGCACCGGCATTGCCCTTGGCACCAGTGCCACCCCTTAGCTGGCCCCAGGGCCCCTGGCAGTGGCCAATGTGGGGCCCCTGGGCAGCCCAGATGGGGCAGGGAACTATGTCGGCCCCTGCCTCGGTCACCCAGTTACCTCCCCAACAGGCACCTTTGGTGCAGGAGGGTGACCATTCCTCCTCCGAGGAGGAGGAGGACCCTGGGGAGGGCCCCTCCACTGGACTCCGCCACCAGTCCTATTCTTCGTCGCTGGACGAGGCGGCTGTCAGGGACCAGGGGGCCCCTCTGATTGACTTCAGGGCTCATCAGGTGAAGCAGGTGGCCTTGAACCTTGGCCTGGAGGTCAAGGTTCTGGAAGAAGAGGTGGACCCCCTCTTCGGGCGTGTGGGGACACAAGGACCATCAAGGGTAGCCCTCCCCGTCCATGAAAGGGTCCTGCGTCTGGCTAAGGCCATCTGGCAGACCCCTTCCTCGGTCGCCCCCACGTCTAAGGGCACCGAGAAAACATAGTTACTTACCAGTAACTGTTCTTCGAGTGATTGCTCATATCCATTCCACTTAGGTGTGTGCACGCCCACGTGCACGGCTCTCCGGAGAACTTTTCTAGCAGTCCCTGCAGGGGCCGGTCCCAGCGCCCCCTGGAGTGCCACCTTTATGCAGCGGTATATATAGAGCTGCCGGCCCCTCCCCTCCTCAGTCCCTTCTTTCTGCCGACTCCGACAGCGGGGACGGAGGGTTGGTGTGGAATGGATATGAGCAACACATCTCGAAGAACAACAGTTACTGGTAAGTAACTATGTTTTCTCCTTCGAGTGATTGCTCATATGCATTCCACTTAGGTGATTAACAAGCCAGCAAAGGTGTGCACCGAAGAACAGGTGGCAGCCCTGCAGATGTCCTCCAGGGGGACCCTCTCCAGGAAGGCCGCCGATGCGGCCTGGGCTCTCATCGAGTGTGCCGTCACCACTCCTGGAACCTGGACGCCTACACGCTCGTAGCAGAGCCGGATACAGGCGGTGATCCACTTGGCGATGCACTGGGCGGAGACCGGGGAGCCCCTCATCCTCTCTGCCACCGCGACAAAGAGCTGCGTGGTCTTTCGGAGCGACCTCGTCCTGTCCAGGTAAAACGCCAGTGCCCTCCTCACGTCGAGGGTGTGTAGTCTCCTCTCGTCCTCGGACCCGTGTGGTTTAGGAAAGAACACGGGGAGGAAAATATCTTGGTTACAATGGAACCGAGAGACTACCTTAGGCAGGAATGCTGGGTGAGGCCTAAGCTGAACCTTATCCCCGAAGAACACAGTATAGGGAGACTCCGAGGTCAAGGCTCTTAGCTCAGAGACCCTCCTAGCCGAGGTAATGGCCCCCGTCCATTCGAGAAGAAACGCGTCCGAAAGGGAGCCCGGCTCGCGACCCCTGAGCGAGCAGAACATCGGGCACTTTGCGTTCCAAGCTGATGCAAGCAGGTCCAGAGGGGGAACACCCCACACGTGAAAAATTCTGTCCGCCACCTCTGGATGGAGAGACCAGTCGTGTTGAGGTAGAAACGACCTGCTGAGGCGGTCTGCCTCCTCGTTCCTGATCCCCGGGAGGTGAGAGGCGGTTAAACAAAAGTTGCACCTCACCGCTAAGTCCCAAAGTCGAAGCGCCTCCTGGCACAGCACTGAGGAGCGTGCCCCCCCCTTGCTTGTTGATGTAGTACATTGCAGTGGTAGTGTCTGTTAACACCTGCACCATTCTCCCCAATAAAGAGTGGCAAAACACCTCGCATGCCAATCTGACTGCCCTCAGTTCCTTGACATAGATATGGAGGGCAGTCTCTCCTTGGGACCAGCGTCCCTGCGTGGTCAGACCACCCGTGATATGGGCTCCCCACCCCAGGTCTGCTGCGTCCGTGATCAGGGTGACCGAGGGGGTGGGTGCCCTGAAGGGAATCCCTTCCAACAGAGTCCCGGGGTCCAGCCACCAAGTTAGTGACCCCAACACCATAGGGGGCACTGTTACCACCTTGTTCAGAGCATGCCTGCTGGGCATGTAAACCTTGGACAACCAACCTTGGAGGGGCCTGAGCCTGAGGCAGGCCAACCTCACCACATAGGCCACATGGCCTCGTGCACCTAACAGCTGCAGGCACTGCCTGGCTGTTGTCGTGGGGCACCTCTGAAGTTGCAATATCGCTGTCATGGCCCCGAACCTTGAGCGTGGGAGGGAGGCTTTTGCCTGTACCGAGTCCAGGCAGGCCCCTATAAATTCTATGCGCTGAACCGGACACAGCGTCGACTTCTGCTCGTTTATGAGCAGCCCCAGAGCATGGCAGGTGGACTGGATGAAGGCCTTGCGCACCTGCGACTTGGTCTTGCCCCTGATCAACCAGTCATCAAGGTAGGGAAATATCTGGACCCGCCTGCGCCGGAGGAAGGCCGCCACCACCACCATACACTTGGTGAACACTCTGGGGGAGGAAGACAGGCCAAAGGGCAAGGCTGTAAATTGGTAGTGGGCACCAGCTACCACAAACCTTAGGTACCGCCTGTGGGTGGGAAGGATGGAGACGTGAAAGTATGCATCCTTCAGGTCAAGGGCGGCGAACCAGTCCCCTGGGTTTAGTACGGGAATGATGGACGCTAGGGACACCATGCGGAACTTCATCTTTCTTATGAACCTGTTGAGCCTGCGCAGGTCCAGTATAGGCCTGAGGCCTCCCTTGGCCTTGGGAACGAGGAAGTACCTCGAGTAAAACCCCTTCCCCACCTCGACCAGTAGAGGAGCCGCTACTATGGCTCCTTTGAGTAGGAGGGATTGAACCTCCTGAAGGAGTAACTGCTCATGAGATGGGTCCCTGAAGAGGGATGGTGGGGAGGGAAGGCTAGAAGCTGAAGGGCGTAGCCCCAGCGCACAATGTTGAGGACCCAGTGGTCCGATGTTATTTCCCGCCACAGGCTGAGGTAAGGCTTTAGCCTGTCCCGGAAAGGCGGGGGACAACCCAGGGAACATGAGACGGTGCCACCCTCGGAGACACCGTCAAAATTGCCTCTTGCCCTTAGATCCCTGGGAGGGTCCTTTAAAGGAAGAGGTGGACGATGCCGGGCGATCGCGCCGTCCAGAGCCCCTGGTCCTGTCCCTACCCCTCACGGGGGGGAAAGGCCTAGGCTGCAGCCTAGACTGTTGCCACTGTCGCTGTGGCAGCTGCTGGCGGCTTTGTAATCTAGCCGCCTGGGGCGTGTACAGGCCCAAGGAGCACAGCATTGCCCTTGAGTCTTTGAGAGCGTGCAGCTTCTCATCCGTCCTCTCTGAAAAGAGGGCAGCTCCATTGAAGGGCAGATCTTGGATGGAGTTCTGCACCTCCTGTGACAGATCCATGGACTGCAGCCACGCTGCCCGCCTCATGGCAACGGCGGAGGCTATAGCCCCGCTGGCTGTGTCCGCAGCGTCCGACGCAGTTTGTAAAGTTGCACTAGCCCCAGAAACACCCTCCTCCAGGACTATACCAAAGTCTGCGACCTGGTCTGGAGGCATGGACTCCGTCAACCTCTTCAAGGAGTCCCACAGGTTTAAATTGTATCTGCCCAGGAGCGCCTGATGGTTGGCTACTCTGAGCTGAAGCGCCCCTGTAGAATAGACCTTTCTGCCGTAAAGGTCCAACCTCCTGCCTTCCTTATTTTTAGGAGAGGCAGTCTGAGCACCCTGCCTGTCCTTTTGGTTGGTAGCATCCACCACCAAAGTACCCGCGGCAGGGTGCGCATACAAGTATTCGTGCCCCTCAGCTGGCACGTAATACTTCTTCTCGGCGCCCTTAGAAGTCGGGGCAAGCGAGGCGGGGGTCTGCCAGACTGACTTAGCCAGGCGCAGGACCCTTTCGTGTACGGGGAGGGCTACCCTAGCCGGTCCTTGTGTCCCCACATGCCCGAAGAGGGGGTCCACCTCTTCCTCTAGGAGCTTGACCTCAAGGCCAAGGTTCGAGGCCACCCGCTTCATGAGCTCCTGGTGAGCCCTGAAGTCAATGAGTGGGGCCCCTTGGTCCCTTACCGCCGCCTCATCTGGAGACGACGAGTAAGATGGGTGGCGGGGTCCAGTATAGGGGCCCTCCCCAGGGTCCTCCCTCCTCCTCTTCCCCAGAGGAGCGGTCACCCTCCTGCACCGAAGGTGCCTGTTGAGCATGGGTGACAGAGGCAGGGGCCGACATAGTTCCCTACCCCATCTGAGCTGCCCACTGGGCCCACATCGGCCACTGCCAGGGTCCCTGTGGCCAGCTCAGGGACGGCACTGGTGCCGAGGGCAAAGCCGGTGCCGCAACAGTCGGTGCCGGTACCGGTAACAGTACTGGTTGGAGTGCTGGGGCCGTCTGCAGCGGCGGTGCCGGCTGCGGTGCCGACAACCATACCTGCTCCTGACGTTGGGTCCGAGTCAGGAGAGCGACGGCGACGCCGGGAGAAGCACTCCGAGACCCGCCACGTGATGATCTCAAGGAGCGACTACGACTACGGTGCCGACGAGGCGACGCTGAAGATGAAGACGACCGGTACCAGGGTAGGGATGACTTTCACCGCTTCTTTAACGCTGCTGGGGAGCGGTGTCGAGAACGCTGTCTCGGTGCCGAACCGGAACTCGATGACGAGGAGCGGTGCCGGGACCTGGAGCGGTGCCGGGAACGGTGCCGCGACGCGTCGTCTGAAGACGAAGATGGAGAGGAGCTTCCGAGCTCAACTCTCCTGCGTCGGGTGGTGGGCGGCCTGTCCACCGGTGCTGGGGCCACCCACCCTTCGGGGCCCCCCATCGCGGGTTTGCCCCGGGAAACAGGCCCTGACTCTCTCTGACGAGAGAGTGCTGGAGGCGTGGGCAAAGCCAACAAGGCCTGTGCCGCCTCGATCGCCTCTGGCTTCGAAGGGTCCTGTACAGGGGGTTCCCCACTCCCAGGAGTCGGGGGAGCCTCCCTGGTAGGGGCTGGTGCCGGGGCTGGTGCCGGAGAAGGGGCCGTTAGGAGGAGCACCTCCGAGCTCAACCCCGGCCACTCCTGCGGTGCGGGGGAGCGTGGCAAGCGCGGGCGGCGCTTCTTTCTCCTCGGCACCGAGGCCTCCGGTGCCAGGGGCGCACTCCGCACCGAAGAGACACTCGGTGCCAGAGTAGTCCGCGATGGCTCGGACACCAGACTTAAAGCGGAATCCATTAAGAAAGCCCTAAGCCTCACCTCCCTCTCCTTCTGAGTCCGAGGCTTAAAGGACTTACAGATACTGCACCGATCCCTGCAGTGCAGTTCCCCCAGACAGCGCAAGCAACGGTCGTGGGGGTCACTAGCAGAGAAGGCCTTCCCGCAGCTAGCACATGGCTTGAAGCCCGTCGAACCCGGCCGCGAGCCCGAAGGCTCCTTAAACTAACTAAAACCCTAATTAAACTATAAACTAACTTAGTTCAGTATGAACTGCTAAACTAACTACTCACTTTCAGGAGAAAAACAACCTGTTGAAGAGCAGGGGTAGTTCTCAACCGGCCGTCACAGGCGGAAAGAAGGAACTGAGGAGGGGTGGGGCCGGCAGCGCTATATATACCGCCGCATAAGGGTGGCACTCCAGGGGGCGCTGGGACCAGCCCCTGCAGGGACTGCTAGAAAAGTTCTCTGGAGAGCCATGCACGTGGGCGTGCACACACCTAAGTGGAATGCATATGAGCAATCACTCGAAGGAGAAGTAGTATTACGTGCCAGCCGAGGGGCACAAATACTTGTACACACACCCTGCCGCGGGTACTCTGGTTGTGGATGCTGCCAACCAGAAGGACAGGCAGGGGGCTCAGAGCGCATCCCTTAAGAACAAGGAGGGCAGGAGACTAGACCTTTATGGCAGGAAGGTCTACTCCACAGGGGCGCTCCAATTCAGGGTGGCCAATCATCAGGCCCTCCTGGGCAGGTATAACCTGAACTTGTGGGACTCCATGCGAAGGTTCGCGGAGTCCCTGCCCCAGGACCAGGCTGTGGACTTCGCTGTGATCCTGGAGAAAGGTTTGACTGTGGCTAGTGTAGCCCTCCAGACTGCCTCTGACACTGCAGACACGGCCAGTAGGGCGATGGCCTCCGCCGTCGCCATGCGGCGGGCAGCGTGGCTGCCATCCACGGACCTGTCTCAGGAGGTGCAGCACTCCATCCAAGATCTGCCATTTGATGGAGCCGCCCTCTTCTCGGAGAGGACGGATGAAAAGCTGCACGCCTTGAAAGACTCAAGGGCAACGCTGCGCTCTTTGGGTCTATACACGCCCCAGGCAGTGAGGTTACAAGCCCGCCAGCAGCCGCTGCAGAGGCAGTAACCTAGTCCACCGCCTAGGACTTCCCCCCCGCGAGGGGCAGGGATAGGAGCAGGGGCTCTGGACGGTGCGACCACACAGCGTCGTCCAATTCTTCTCATAAAGGACCCTCTCAGGGCTCCAAGGGCAAGAGAAACTTTTGATGGTGCGCCTCAGGGTGGCATCGTCTTCCATTCCCTGGGTTGCTCCCTGCCTTTCCGGGACAGGCTAAGGCCCTACCTCGGCCTGTGGTGGTTGATAACATCGGACCGCTGGGTCCTCCGCACCATGCACTGTGGTTACGCCCTTCAGCTTCTAGCCTCCCCTCCCCACTCACCGCTCCCCCCGTCCCTCTTCAGGGACCCCTCTCACGAGCAGTTACTCCTTCAGGAGGTCCAATCCCTTCTACTCAAAGGAGCCATAGAAGCGGTTCCACCGCTCGAGGTGGGGAAGGTGTTCTACTCGAGGTACTTCCTCGTCCCCAAAGCCAAGGTTCCGTCGGTCAAGGTACAGGCGCTGGCACATCAGTGCAAAGGAGGGGAGGAGCACACTCCCCGACCCTCTGCAAGAAAGCCATCTGTTGGGTTCTCCTTCGAGTGGTTGCTCATATGCATTCCACTTAGGTGTGCGCGCCCTCGTGCATGGCCAATCGGAGAACTTTTACTAGCAGCCCCTGCAGGGGCCGGTCCAGCGACCCCGTAGTGTCGCCGCCCTGCAGCGGCTCAACGGTCGCTGCCGGCCCCTCCCTCTTCAGTCTCTTCTTTCCGCCCGTGACGGTCGGTCGAGAACTAACCCCTGCTCTTCTCAGTTTGTTGTTTCGCCTTAAAAAGTGAGTATTTAGTTAGTAGTTCGCCTCGAACTAAGTTAGTTTTACAGTTAGAAAGGGTTTTTATAGTTAGTTAGGGAGCCTGCGGGCTCAGACGCCCGCGGCCATGCCCGGCGCGTCGGGCTTCAAGCCATGCGCTAGCTGCGGGAAGGCTTTCCCAGCTAGCGACCCCCACGACAGTTGCTTGCGGTGTCTGGGGGAAGAACATCGGCGAGACCGATGTAAAATCTGTAAGTCCTTCAAGCCTCGGACACAAAAGGACCGAGAGGTGAGGCTGAAGGCATTCCTCATGGAGACCGCGCTTAGTCCGGCGTCCGAGCCCACGCGGTCCACCTCGGCACCGAGTGTATCCTCGGTGCGGAGTGCACCTCCGGCACCGGGGGCCACGGTGCCGAAGAAAAAGAAGAAGAAGCGGCACTCGCCTGTGGAGAGCTCCCCCGCACCGCAGGAGCGGCCGGGGTCGAGCACAGAGGTGCGCTCCCTGGACCGGCCCCCGACCCCAGCACCGGGCCCGGCTCCAGCCAAGGAGGTCTCTCCGACTCGCGTGAGCGAGGGACCTGCCTTGCAGACTCCGTCGACACCGGAGGCTTACGAGGCGGCACGAGTCCTGATGACCTTGCCCACGCCTCCGGCGCCCTCTCGCATGAGGGCCCCAGAGTCTGCTTCCCGGGGCAAACCCGCACCGGGTGTCCCCGAAGGATGGGCGGCATCGGCACCGAGCGTCCAGCCGCCCATCTTAGCCATCACCCGGCACCGAAGGCCTGAGCCCAGAGACTCTTCCCCTTCATCGCCGGAAGGCCCACATCAACGCTCCCGCCGCCGCTTCAGCTCAAGTTCCAGTTCGAGCCCGGCACCGAGCCGGGGCTCTCGTCACCACTCTCTGGCACCGAGGAAAAGACGACGGAGATCCTCCCGGCGCAGATCATCATCCTCATCCTCGGCGTCGTCCCGCAGGCGAGGCAGGCGTCATCGCTCCGAGTCGCGGAGCACCTCCTCTCGGCACCGCCGTCGCCTCCCCCGCACCCCTGGCTCGGGATCCCGGACCCGCCGCCAGGAGCGAGAACCCTCACCAGCACCGCAACAACCGGCACCGCCGCCCCCGGCACCGCAGACCCCGGTGCCGCACCCGGCACCGCAGACCCCGGTGCCGCAGGTACCTCTCCCCATGGTACCGGCACCGCCGACAGCAGCGCCGGAATTGCCCTCGGCACCGGCGCCGCCTCTGACCTGGCCCCAAGGACCCTGGCAGTGGCCAATGTGGGCCCAATGGGCAGCTCAGATGGGGCAGGGAACTATGCCGGCCCCTGCCTCGGTCACCCACTCCATACAGGCACCCTCTGTGCATGAAGGTGACCAATCCCTCTCCTCACAAGAGGAGGACCCTGGGGAGGGCCCTTCCTCAGGACCACCCCACCCCTCGTACTCCTCATCCCCAGACGAGGCGGTCACAAGGGACCAAGGGGCCCCACTCATTGATTTTAAGGCCCACCAGGAACTCCTGAAACGGGTGGCCTCGAACCTGGACTTACAGGTCAAGGTTCTGGAGGAGGAGGTGGATCCCCTCTTCGGCCGGGTGGGCACCCAAGGCCCTTCTAGAGTTGCCCTCCCTCTCCACGACAGGGTCCTACGCCTGGCCGATGCCGTATGGCAGACCCCTGCCTCGGTCGCCCCCACGTCTAAGGGCGCCGAGAAGAAGTATTATGTGCCAGCCGAGGGGCACGAATACTTATACGCGCACCCTGCCGCTGGCACCCTAGTGGTAGAGGCTGCCAACCAAAAGGACAGGCAGGGTGCACAGAGCGCCACCCCAAAAAACAAGGAAGGTAGGAGACTAGACCTCTACGGCAGGAAGGTCTACTCCACAGGGGCGCTCCAGCTCAGGATAGCCAACCATCAGGCTCTCCTGGGCAAGTATAATCTGAATCTATGGGACTCCCTGAAAAGGTTCTCAGAGTCCCTGCCGCCTGACCAGGCTGCCGATTTTGCCATGGTCTTAGAGGAAGGGGTGACAGTGGCCAGTGCAGCCTTACAAATTGCCTCTGACACTGCAGACACTGCCAGCAGGGCTATGGCCTCCGCTGTCGCTATGCGGCGGGCAGCCTGGCTGCAGTCGACTGAACTGTCTCAAGAGGTGCAGCACTCCATACAAGACCTGCCGTTCACTAAAGCTGCCCTCTTCTCAGAAAAGACGGACGAGAAGCTGCACGCCATAAAGGACTCAAGGACCACGCTACGCTCCTTGGGCCTTTACACACCCCAGGCGGCAAGGCTGCAGACGCGCCAGCAGCCACACCAAATCCCCCAGCGGCAACAGCAGCAGGCTAGGCCGCAGCCTAGACCCTACCCCCCCTCCAGGGGTAGGGACAGAAACAGGGGCGCAGGGCGGCGCGACCAAACCGCGACCCCCTCGTCCTCCTTCAAAGGCCCCTCCAGGGGACCTAAGGGCAAAAGACAAATTTGACATTGTGTCCAAGGGTGGTTCCCTTCCCTGTTCGTTGGGCCACCCCCCGCCTTTCCGGGACAGGCTAAGACCGTACCTCAGCCTGTGGCAGGAGATTACATCGGACCAATGGGTCCTCAGCACCATTCGCTGGGGCTATGCCCTCCAACTACAGACTACCCCCCCCACGCCCCCCCCCCCGTCCCTTTTCAGGGACCCCTCTCACGAGCATGTACTCCGTCAGGAGGTTCTCACCCTACTTCTCAAAGGCGCGATAGAAGTGGTTCCACCACTCGAGGTGGGGAGGGGATTCTACTCCAGGTATTTCCTTGTCCCCAAGGCAAAAGGAGGCCTCAGACCTATACTAGACCTGCGCAGATTCAACAGGTGCATAGAAAAGCGAAAATTCCGCATGGTCTCCCTTGCATCCATCATCCCAATATTGAACCCAGGGGATTGGTTCGCCGCCCTAGATCTGAAGGATGCGTACTTCCACGTCTCCATCCTTCCAGCCCACAGAAAATTCCTAAGGTTTACGGTAGCTGGTGGCCACTACCAGTTCACGGTCCTTCCCTTTGGCCTGGCCTCATCCCCCAGGGTGTTCACAAAGTGCATGGCAGTGGTGGCAGCCTCCCTGAGGCGCAAGGGAGTCCAGATCTTCCCATACCTGGACGATTGGCTAATAAAGGGCAAGACCAAGTCGCAGGTACGCGAGGCGGTCTCTCTCGCCCAAACTACCTGCCATACCCTGGGACTGCTCATAAACGAGCAGAAGTCAACTCTACACCCGGTACAGGTCATAGAGTTCATAGGGGCCCGCCTGGACTCGATACGAGCAAAAGCCTCCCTCCCACGCTCGAGGTTCGAGGCCATGTCAGCGATAATATCGCAGCTCCAAGGGTGCCCCACGACAACAGCCAGGCAGTGCCTACGGCTGCTAGGCCACATGGCATCCTGCACCCATGTAGTGGAGCTGGCCCGCCTCAGGCTCAGGCCCCTCCAGAGCTGGTTAAAGAAAGTCTACATGCCCAACAGGCATGCCCTGAACAGGGTGGTAACAGTCCCCCCTGCGGTTCTGGGTTCGTTGAACTGGTGGATGGACCCCAGAATCGTGTTGAAGGGAATTCCCTTCAAGGCCCCCACCCCCTCGGTCACCCTGATCACGGACGCTTCAGACCGGGGATGAGGAGCCCATATCACTGGTGGTCTGACCACTCAGGGCCTCTGGTCCCGGAGGGAAACTGCCCTACATATCAATGTAAAGGAACTAAGGGCAGTAAGACTGGCTTGCAAAGTGTTTCGCCATGCTTTATTCGGGAAAATGGTTCAGGTGTTGACAGACAATACCACTGCGATGTACTATATCAACAAACAGGGGGGCGCGCACTCCTCACTACTGTGTCAAGAGGCGCTTCGACTTTGGGACCTAGCAGTGAGACGCAACTTCTGTTTAACCGCCTCTCACCTCCCGGGGATCAGGAACGACGAGGCAGATCGCCTCAGCAGGTCGTTTCTCCCCCAACACGACTGGTCTCTTCACCCGGAGGTGGTCGACATGATCTTCCACGAGTGGGGTGTTCCCCGCCTGGATCTGTTCGCATCAGCCTGGAACGCGAAGTGCCCCAGGTTCTGCTCGCTCAGGGGTCGCGAGCCGGGCTCCGTCTCCGACGCGTTCCTGATCAACTGGACGGGGGGCCTCCTGTATGCGTTTCCCCCCCTCCCGCTCCTGCTCAGGGTCCTCTTGAAAATCAAGAGGGACGGAGCGGACATCATCCTGATCGCCCCATCGTGGCCGAGACAGTATTGGTTTTGCCTGCTCCAGGACCTATCGGTTGCTCCCCCGATCGAGCTACCGAAGAGACCGGACCTTCTCTCTCAAGACAACGGTCGGCTACTGCACCCCAACCTGGAATCCCTACACTTGACGGCCTGGAGGCTCTCTGGCTAACGGAGGAGGAGAGAACCTGCTCGGAGCAGGTCCAGCGTGTGCTACTGGGAAGCAGGAGGCCCTCCACCCAGAGTGCATACAAGGCCAAGTGGAGGAGGTTCACCTGCTGGTCGGAATCGCGGGGCATAACCCCCGGTACGTCTTCCGTGCAGGCGGTCCTGGACTACCTGCTGCAGCTCAAACAACAAGGGTTGGCGCTGGCTTCCCTAAGGGTCCACTTGGCAGCCATTTCGGCGTTCCACCAGCCGGTGGAGGGGAGGTCTCTTTTCTCTCACCCCATGTCGGTGAGGTTCCTCAGGGGAATCGAGAGGCTGTACCCGCAGGTCCGTGACCCGGTGCCTCCCTGGGACCTGAACCTAGTCCTTGACAGACTGACGGGGCCCCCCTTTGAGCCCTTGGCCACTTGCCCCCTACGGGTCTTGTCTTGGAAAGTAGCCTTCCTTGTGGCCATCACCTCAGCCAGGAGGGTGTCCGAGTTGAGGGCCCTGACCTCGGAACGCCCCTATACGGTGTTCTTCTGGGATAAGGTGCAGCTTAGGCCTCACCCAGCTTTTCTACCTAAAGTAGTCTCCAGGTTTCATTGTAACCAAGATATTTTCCTCCCTGTGTTTTTTCCAAAACCGCACGGGTCCGAGGACGAAAGGAGGCTACACACCCTCGACGTGAGGAGGGCTCTGGCGTTCTACCTCGATAGAACCAAGCCGCTCCGCAAGACCACCCAACTCTTCGTCGCGGTGGCAGAGAGAATGAGAGGCTCCCCAGTGTCATCACAGGGCATCGCCAAGTGGATCACCGCCTGTATCCGGCTGTGCTACGAGAGTGCGGGTGTCCAGCTCCCCGGACCGGTGACAGCGCACTCGACAAGGGCCCAGGCCGCGTCGGCGGCCTTCCTGGAGAGGGTTCCCCTGGAAGACATCTGCAAGGCTGCCACCTGGTCATCCGTACACACCTTTGCCACGCACTACGCTATCGTCCAGCAGGCCAGGGACGATGCCCGCGTGGGCAGGGCAGTGCTGGGGACAGCCCGTCGATGACTCCTACCCGCCTCCAGGTAAGGCTTGTTATTCACCTAAGTGGAATGCATATGAGCAACCACTCGAAGGAGAAAACATAGTTACTTACCAGTAACTGTTGTTCTTCGAGATGTGTTGCTCATATCCATTCCACACCCACCCTCCGTCCCCGCTGTCGGAGTCGGCAGAAAGAAGGGACTGAAGAGGGAGGGGCCAGCAGCGACCGTTGAGCCGCCGCAGGGCGGCGACACTACGGGGTCGCTGGACCGGCCCCTGAAGGGGCTGCTAGTAAAAGTTCTCCGATTGGCCGTGCACGAGGGCGCGCACACCTAAGTGGAATGGATATGAGCAACACATCTCGAAGAACAACAGTTACTGGTAAGTAACTATGTTTTTCACAGTGAGGCATGATTTCCGCTTAACTGCCTCTCATCTCCCGGGAGTCAGAAGAGACGAGGTGGATCGCCTCAGCAGGGTGTCCCTTCCCTGCTGCGGCGGGTCCTGGCATCCATGGGTCCTGGCATCCGTAGGTCATGCCTATGTTTTTCCCCAAAGCGGGGTATTTTCCAACTGGACCTTGTCGTGTTGGTCTGGGACACAGTGTCCAAGGTTCTGCTCGCTCCAGGGTAGCGAGACTGGGTCGCTTCCAAAGCACTCCTCATCGACTAAACGGGTACTCAGGTACGCATCTCCTCCCACTCTGACCCTGACCTGGTGTCCAACTGTGCAGGTAAGGTAAGTCGGGGCGGACGTCTTACTGATTGCTCCAGCCTGACCAACACGGGACTGGTTCAACATGATGCTGGACTGTCCAGTCGCCCCGACAGGTAACTCCCCCAGGACCTGGGGTACCTGCTGCATCCAGACCTGCTGACAGAAGGAGGGAGGGCCTGCTTGGTGCAGGCCCAGCAAGCCCTGCTTGGCAGCAGGAACCCTCCGCACAGGTTGCGTATTGGGTTAAGTAAATACGGTCCATCTCTTGGGCAGAGTTCTGGGGCATCCTGCCAAGACTCTTGCTGGCACAGGCAACCCTGGAGTATCTGCTCCAGCTAAAGCCCAAGGCCTAGTCCTGGCCTCATTGAAGATTCGCTGGTCACTCTTCTTGGCCTCCCTTCAGCTGCTCGAAGGGATGTCCCTGTTCTGGCTCCCCCAGATCAGCTACCTGCCTCAAGAGTGCAGTGTGATTTATCGGCAGGCACACGACTGGTGCTTCGTTGGGATCTCGACCTGGCCCTCTCGAGATGCTCGGGGCCCCTTTTTGAACTCATGTCTCTATGCCCCAGCTCATGCTTTCACAGAAGGTAGCCCCCTCCTGGTGGCTATCACTTCGGCAAGAAGGTTCTCTGGCACTAAGTCCGGGACCTTGGAGCCTTCTTATATAGTATCCTATAAGGACAAGGTCCAACTTCGCCAACATCTGGCCTCTCTACCCAGGATGGGTTGCTATCTTTCGTTGTAATCAAGATAAATTTTCTCCATGTTTTTTCCCAAACCACATGGTGGGGAGGAGGTGAGGAGATCACATTCGCTGAAATGTAATGAGCCCTAGTCCTTTGCGTTGGGCATACATAGCTGTTCCAGGAAGTGAACCCCTTGTTCCAGCGGTAATCCAGATGAAAAGGTCACCAGCGCGTCTCCGCGCGGACCACCCCCTGCATCAAGTACTGCTCTGTGCTGCTGAAAAGCACCACTTTCAGAGGTCATCACAGTGCCCTTAACTAGTGCCCGGGCAATACCCATAGTGGGCACCTTTGCACAACATCTGCAAAGCCACCGCTGGGTCGCCAGTGCACACTTTCATGTCGCACTACGCCTGCAGACGAGGGAGGGCGCAAGTTTCAGCAGAGCTGTGCTGTGGGCAGCTCACCAGTAACTCCTACCCACCTCCAGAATATGGCTTGGTAATCACCTCAGTGGAATGCATATGAGCAATCATTCGAAGGAGAAAACATGGTTACTTACCAGTAACTGTTGTTCTTTGCTATGTGTTGCTTATATCCATCCCACACCGACCCTCTGTCCCCGCTGTCGGAGTTGGCAGAAAGAAGGGACTGAGGAGGGGCGGTGCCGGCGGTGCCCTATATACTGCCGCATGAGGGCGGCACTCCAGGGGGTGCCGAGACTGGCCCCTACAAGGGGCTGCTAGGGAAAAAGTTCTCCGAAGACAGGGCACACACACACCTAAGTGGAATGGATATAAGCAACACATCTGGAAGAACAACAGTTACTGGTAAGTAACCATGTTTTCCTAGGGTTGCATCTGGCATTGAGGGTAGTGCCTGGGGTCATTCTGTTTATATAATCCAAAAAGTGGGTGGCTAGAAGCACTCTGTTAGAAGCACCTTGCTTGCTGATGGCTGTGTGTGAACATCCCTGGAGTGGGGGTTCTCACAGCACAGCAGGGTCAGGCAGGCTCCAGGAGTGAGCGATTGGGTTGACTCAGCCATTCACCAATTCAGATTGCACATGGGAATGTCACAGCTATTACGGACAATTTACATGGCTTCGAAAGAGGAACATTCTAGGCTTGATGCCCATCCAAATATTAAAATAGGAGATGAAATATTGCAGAGTTGGGATGCTGGACCCTGACATTCTTCTGGATCAAGAGATTCAGAAAGGACTGAACGTTGATCAGCAGACAGGATGACATTCATAGATTTGGAAACCTGGGCTACCTGGGGGCAACTCATGTTCTATCCTGTTGAATCTTCTACAATGTGAGGTAGTACTGTAATGGGAAGAAAGATTCAAGGCATTAGGAGAACCTTAATTCTAGAGTGCTGCCCTTGAGCTCCCCTTGATAGACTTTTCTAAGCTCCCACAGACTCTAGGGATAGGAGCTGAAGCATCAACAAGGTTGGCATGAGGGCTGCTTTGTGGCAAGGAATCAATCATCCAGATAAAGAAGACAGTGAACCTGCTCCATCTTAATTGCACTATTACTAGTAGAAACACTTTGGTTGCTAGGCCAAATGCAAACACCTGTATTGAAAGTGTTGGGTGCCCACCAAAAATATAAGGATCCTTCTTTGGGTGGGATGAATGTACATGTGAAAGTAAGCATCGTTCATGAGAGCTATGAGCCATATGTCCCATTTCCTTAGAATGGTGGTATTAATGCCAACATAAACACAGAAATCTGAGTTTGCAAATAAAAATGCTGTTGGTGGACACTGAGATTGGGTAACCCTTTTTTAATACTAGGAAATATGTCTAATAGAACCCCCTTTCCTTGAGGTCAAAGAAATACCTGCTCTATTGCTCCCTGTTGCAGGAAGCATTCTACCTCCTGGTGTAAGATCTCATGAGAATGGTCACTGAAAGGGGACTGGGGAGGTATTTTTATTTTGGAGGGGCAAGGGGATAAACTATTGCAGTGGTTCTCAACCTGTGGCCTGCTCAGCACACAGCCGGGGCCCATGTGACATCCTCAGGGAAATACAGGTAGTATTGGATGCAGACCACAGTGGTAAATAGGTTGTGAACCACTGAACTATCATGTAGTCGGAATGGATAATATCCTGTACCCATTTATCCGTTGTTATTGCACTCCAGTTCTGTTGGGGGGGGAATACTAGGTGACCACCAAAGGATATGTGCGGCTTGTTGGGGTGGCAGCATTAGGGTTGCAGCTCCTGAGTCCTGTTAAAAACTGTATATTTGTGGGTGGGTGGGGGGCTCCCACAGGACATGTAGAGTATTGTAATTTTTGGACCCTGTCTCTTACAAGGCAGTTCATAGGACTGTTGATGGTAAAACTCATGCATCATAGGCCTCGATTTGAGCGTTAGTGGCCTTTCTTCTTTGGGAAAGGTGTATATATTCTTAGAGAGCAGAGGTTGCCCTGGAGCCCATTAGAGAATGCAGGGACTCATTGGTGTTTGTGTTGAAAAGGTTGGTCTCATCAAAGGGCAAGTTCTCCAGAGTGTTCTGAACCTCCGAGGGGAATGACTCACTGTGCATCACAATAGCAGTTGTCATTGACTTTAGTGCTACATCTGCTGTATTAACTGAGTGTAGAGCAGTTCTAACAACCAGTTTGCCCTCCTTGATAAGGACCTGGTACTTGGCCCTGACATCTTAAAGTTGTTTGTCGATGAAATCCAGATACTTTGAATCATTCAGGAAATCTCACTTAACCAGCAATGCCTGATGGGTTGAGTCTAAACTCAAGACAAATAGATGGCAAAGCCTTCTTCCTCAACAAGTTTAGACATTTGGTCACCTTGTTGGAGAGGGTAGCTGCCTAGACCTCCCGTAGGCAGCCTGAACAACCAAGGAGTTCAGTGCAGCATGAGTAAAAAAGAAATTCTGCTCCCTTAGCTGGGATGAAGTAGTGTTTTTCAGCCCTTTTTGGGATAGGGATGCATATAGCTGGTCTAGTCACACTGCTCTGGCAGTTTCCAGTATCTCCTTATTTACTTGAAGTGCTATGCAGCTGGACCCTATAGATTTCAGAATGTCCAGGAGTTTGTGTTGTGTAGCCTAGACATCCTCTAAAGAAATCTGGAGCTCCCGTGCTCCTGAAATTGTTTACAGTCATCTATCTGGAGGAGACAGATGCTGGAGTGGCTGGTTCATCTGGAGATAAGAATGCTCCTTCTAGTTCCAGCAGAAGTGGCTTGAAGTCTTCCTCTTCTGTGGGATCCAGCTGTTCCCTAGGATGGAAGGTATGGAGACACTCCTTAGTGGATCACACCCACCCTTTGTGTCATATGTATGGCTCCCATTGTCCTGTTTGGCCAGTAACAGGGATCAAAGGGTTGAGGAAGCTCCCTAAGGCACGAGGTACCTCTAGTCCTGAGGGAAGCATCTCATTGAAAGTTGGTACCAGGAGGCTTTCAATCTCCTGTCTGAGCTGATGTCCTGCGAAGGAGGTGAGTGACTAAGGTTAAGATTTTGTCATGATTATTTCTAGTAAAAGTCATGGACAGGTAAACAATAAACAAAAATTCATGGAAGCTTGTGACCTGTTTGTGAATTTTACTCAAAATAATGGGGCATGGAGGATCTGAAGATAGAAGGGGGATGAGAATCTGAGCCCCACTACAGGGGAGAGGGTGTCCAGCACCCCTGTGGCAGCTCAGAGCTCCAGGTGCCCCATTGGGTTTAAAATTACATGTTTAGCTTGTAACAACTTTGATAGGAAAAAATGAACTCTGCAGTTGGGGCAGAACTGAAAGCTACAGGGATAGGAGCACTCCCTCAGTATGGGTTAAGTTAGCACCTGCTCAATCACAGGAACAACATTGGTATGACTTAGCAGCACCTCTTTTGAACTGTTGCAGAAAGGCCAGTGCATCCTTTCTATGATTTTATGCTGGATTAATTTTAAATGGAAATCGCAGAAACAGTTCAAAGCACTGGCTAAAATTTTGTTCCTATTGGTTAGCAAAAATAATTGGCCTAGTTCCTTCCCCCTCTCATTTTTTTTTAGGGGATTTATGTTTAGTTCAAATTTGCTGGCTAAGTGCGCATATAGTGTTGCCATAGGTTTTGGCAATCTGGATATTTGTAGAAATGAAAGCAATTCAGGCAGGTCTGGATAGTGGGGCATCAGGGCCAAACAAGTAGGAGTTGTCATGTTTAAATTGAATATATTGCCACTCTAGTCTCTAGATTGAACGTTTCCTCCTTTTCATATTTAAAAGAAAGCATCATTTTCAATAAATTGACTGATCAAAATCCTTTTCCGAATCCAGTCTGGCAAAATGATGGGGTTGCTTTGTATACAGAGTTCTGCGTTACCCCACATAGAAGTGTTGGTATATAGAAGGGTGATTTTTATATTTAGTAGAAGTACACCAAATATTTCTGGCTGCTACAATCTTTGGTAATTTTTTTTTTAAGAAATCTGTAGTAATCTAAGTGCAGTTCATTGGAAAGGGTGTTCTCTGTTCAGCAGAAGTCAATCCAGAGCCATACAGCACCAGGCAATGAACCACTATTTGCTTGGCGAAGAATTATTGCTTGATGGCAAAATTTAAAGTTGGGAAACTTAAAACTATGGGTTTTGATAAGGATCTGTAATCTTTATATGAAGATTCTGGGTTGGTTACCAGCACCCCACAAGAAAGACCTGAACATGTTGTCAAATTTGATAAAATAAAAAGGAGGAATATGCATAAGGGACAGAATTCAGAATAAAAAAGATCCTGGGAAAGAGTATTTCCCTCAAAGGGAAGTGCCTGCCATCTATTTAAATAGTTTGCTAACTATGATTAATGCGTCTTGGTAACCTTGACTGTTTTTAATTTCCTTACGGAACAGGATACAAGCTATGAGATATGTTTGTCATCTGAATGTTCCTCTAGGAGAGCTATTTACTAAATGCAGTTTAATCGCTCCCAATTTATCTTATAGCCTGAGTATTTACTAGAGTTTCTATTTATTGGATATTTTTAATATCTTGATTTGGATTTCTAATAAAGAGGATGTATGCATATAGGATTTTTGCCTTCTGAGTCAATCCCTTGAATGCCTTGGTGTTTCCTTATTAGTATTGCAAGTGGTTTTAATGTGAGATTGAACAGAAACAGGGAGAGGGGCATCCCTAGTTAGTTCCCTGAAACAGATCAAAGAATGAGGATGTTGTGCTGTGTGTTAGGATATGAGCGTTCAGAGTGGAATATAACGGCTTTAGCCAGGAAATAAAGGATTTCCCTAACTCAAATACATTTAAGGGTAAGAAAAAAAATTACCAGTTTACTCTGACACAGGTTTTTCTGCATTGAGTAAAATGATTGCATGGGAATTACAAAAACATTGATGGAATGCCATAACATTAATCAAACAATGTGTTATCTGAATCATTCCTTTTTAAACACATCCTACTTGATTGGGATGAATTATATCATTACTTTTTCAAGCCTCTTTACCAGTATTTTGAAAGTATTTTTATTTCAGTATTGATTAAAGACATGGGGCTATAGCTGTTGCACTTTTGTGCATCCTTCCCTGGTTTAAATAGTACAGTGACTAGGGCTTCCCTCATAGTAGAAAATAAGGTACTTTTCTTTAAGGCATCTTTGTAGTATAATAGCTTAGGGATTAGAATTTCTTTGAAACTTCGGCAGAGTTCTGTTGGTAGACCATCAGGGCCTGGAGTGTTACCTGGAATCCTTTCCCCCATGGTCTTAAGTATTTCCTCTGATTGCAAGGGAGACGTTAGCCTGGCTTTCTACCCTTTTTGTGGGGTTTTAAAGAAATTATTCAGTTCTCCTGGATCACTGATTGATCTCTTTTTGATTAGTAATAACCTCCCCTTTACTCTGATTTGAGTAGAAACTGTTGGGACCTTGCATTTCTTACTTGTGTATGCAAGACGTCCATGTATTCTCCCTTGACTCCCAGTGTGTTTGAGTCTTATAAAGAGCAAATTGAGCTTGTGCTGGTCAGTTTTACTTCATACCTGATTGATTATAAGATTTTCTTGAGTTGGGTAGTATTTGCAACTGCATGATTAATGGGTCTTGCTTTCCTTTTTAACTTTGAAAGTAGCAGGAAATGAAATAAAGTAGTCCAAACACAATCTTCTGGCTAAGGCTCATGATCTATTGAATTTTGTCTTCTTTTCCACCATGTCCTTGGTGTAATCTGGGAAAATCATCCTTTCCCTGTTAGATATTTTAAATTTACAGACTTTTTAAAGATTTAGTTCCTTAATATTATAGTTTAAAACTTGTAGTTATGGCCCAGGGTTTCCATTTAGAGTGGGTTTTGGTGCAAGGGAGTGTTGGGCTTACTCAATTTCCAAGTTTGATAATGGGAGAGAGAAGCGTTGCCAGCATGGTGGATAAAAATTCCACAGGTCTTTTTCAAGTCCCTTGGGGAGACCCCCAATTCTCCAATTAGTTGCTCCTTGATCTTCCCTGGAGATCATTAACTTTTCCTGCACTGCTTTAATAGTTCTTTCCTGTTCCTCTGCAGTTAGTCATACTATTTGTGTCTTCTAGTGAGAAGATCCTGTTCTCAGCTTCCTCTGGTCTTGATGCCCAGCCTCGCAAATTAGCTTGAAGTGTAGTAGTAATATTTTTGATCCCAGCTATATCTTCAGATCTTTTTCTAAAGATAGTCTGGTCACTTGAGATTTGTTGTAGCCAGTCCATAATTTTCTCTGGTCTCAGTGAGACAGCCTCTGTCTGGTCAGCCATCCTGGCTTTAAGAAGGCTGTCCAGCAGCTGCTAATCTTTAGGATTTTTTAGGAAATCTGGAGATGGAGCAGCATCAATGATGATATTAAATGGAAAGAAAAGAATTATAGAATATCTCTCACAGATTAGATAAAAATAGTTCAGGTGCTGATGGTTGTGCATCTTAGAAGAGGGGAGGGGCGCTGTAAAGCTATTCAGCCACCATCCCCTCCCACTCCTGACAGCTCCCAGAAGTCCAGAAACAATTCTTAATCCTCAAGACTCTAGGGATAGTCCTTGCCCCCAAGGGAGACTTTCTGTAAGGTGGGAAAAGAATGAACTAAACTACACTATGCTAAGTATTAAAACCTATCGGCTCTAAAATAACTAAAGTACTTCAATGATAGATTGAAGAAAATGACAGGAAGAAGCCGTGGATACAGACGATTCCAACTCAGGCTGTGTGGCTGTAAGAAAAACCTGGAGAGGTGTCATTCTGCACTGTACCTCACACCCTCAGTTCAGAGCACAAGGAAAAGCAACTACATGTGTGAACAAACTGACAAAGCTTACTACAACTGTCCAGACAAAGCAGCAGGATATGCATGCATACCTATGGGTGGAATAAACACAGGGACAATCACTCAAAGAACTTACGTTTACAGGTTGAACCAAGAAAGAAACAGCAGCACCGCTGGATACTGGAGGTTCCTGCTCATGCCATGCTAGGGTAAGATTTGGTTGGTCCTGCCCATTCCAGCATCTGTTGGAAGCATGAGGGTGGCAGGTGTAGATTAACAGACACTACTTGAGTTGCTTTCTTTGTGCTCCAAGCTGATGGTATAAAGGGTGGTGTGATCCAATTCCTTCTCCTCCTGCATACCAGAAGACTGAAGCAGAGGGGGAGGTGGGTAGTGGAATACAAATAAATGCATTTCTTCAGGTGCTAGTCCTTATGCATATTCCACACATGGGTGATTGGTAAGAGGAGGGTGTGAGTATGCAGCTGGCATGGACATCTGCTACCCTCCACAGCTACATCTGCTGAAGACCCCTGGCCTAGGCTGTAATACTTCAAGGTGGACTCTGAGCTTTTCAAAGTAGCATTGTTAGTTGGTCCACACGTGAGCCTTTGTACCACCTCAGGGTTTCATCTGGGCAATAAAGGGCAGGATAGACTGACCGCACTTACAGTTCCTTCTCCACTGCAAATCTACCAGATCTGCAGCAGAGAGGAAAGAAGGTGGGATTGGAATAGAGATAGGGACCACACATCTCAAAGAGCCTCCAGTTAGATAAGTAACCCCTTCTTCTCAAGTTATGGTCCCTATTGTATTCCACTGAGGATGATTAACAAACAGTACCCAGATAGGCGGATGGTGCAAGAAAGATGATGGAACTGTGGACTGCTGACTGAACCAGGCATCTATTGCAGTGTCTTGCAGGAGGGCGTAATGGGAAGAAATGGTGTGTAGCCGAACTCCACATGGCCATTTTACATATTGTGGAGCATGGCTGTACTCGATGCTTGCACTTTCATGGAACAGGCCCATATCCCACCTGGTGGGGACTGCTCTAACAACTGATAGTAGAATGTAATGCACCCTGAGAACTACATTGAGATTATCTGGGCGGAGATGGCCTGCCCCTTAATTTTCTCTGCAATGCCAAAAATAGCCTGAGACTTCAGGAATGTTATCCTCCTTTGCAGGTAAAAGGCCAGGGCCCTACATACACTGAGGGAGCGATGCTCTCTTTGAGGTGTGCAGCTGGGAAAGAAAATGAGTAGATGTATGGGTTGGTTGAAGTGGAAGCAGGAAACCACTTTTGATAGAAATTGGGGATGCAAGCACAATGAGACTTTTCCTTTGGGAATGTGGTGAAAGAGAGATTTGACATCATGGCCCTCAGTTTGCCAACCCTTTTTGCAGAGATGATAGCAACCAGGAATGGGACCTTCATGGAAAGCAAAAGGGAGCAGGAGACCAGAGGTTTAAAAGGTGTTTGTCAGTTGCTATAAAGACTAGGCTGAGGTCAAAGGACTAACAGGTATTTACCTACAAGGACCTGACAGAATCAGGCAGTCAAAGGGAGTGAAAACAAAATGCCTGTCCACAGGAGAGTGGAAAGCATGGATAGCTGCTGTGTGCACTTTGATGGAGCTGTGTGTGAGCTCTGAGGCCTTCAGAAAGAGGAAATCAGGCTGCTCATGACTTTGGCAGCAAGACCTTTCTGCTAGGCCCAGAAAGTGAAACGCATCCATTTGGCTTGGTTACAATGTGAGCCTTGCCAAGGCACTAAAGGCCTTTGCTGGTGTTTTGTCACTGACTGAGAAGGAAGAGAGCAGAGGTTACAATTCTCTCCTGCTACTAGCTGTAAAAACAAAGTCTATAATTATTTACATTTACACTAGTGACAACAGGACAATTGTACTGAACACAATACCTTCCTGCTGCATGGTTGGACATTAAGAAAAACTTCCTAACTGCAAGGGTAGTTAAGCACTAGAATAAAGTGCCTAGGGAACTTGTGAATCTCTATCAGTGGAGATTTTTAAGAGCAAGTTAGTCAAACAGTTGTCAGGGATGGTTTAGATAATACTTCGTCCTGCCATAAGTGCAGGGAACTGGACTAGATGACTTCTCAAGGTCCATTTCAGTCCTACAATTCTATGATTTAAGTTGGAACTGGAGAGGTTTTTATGACATTTTTATGCCCTGGGTTTGGAGCATGAGGTTAGCAACTATGCATCAGTGGACACTAATACAAGGGATTTTTAAGATGCTGTAATTAATATAAGACCAGTACTAGCGACAGCATGTGGCCATACAGCTGAAAAAGCAAGCGGAGAGGGGGAGAAAATTGGCAAAGATTTTGCCTGCTTTAATTGGAAAAACAAAAATGGTGACAGTATCATAATGATTAGCCATGAATTGTAATATAGTTTAAGTTTAGGCTTCTGATAACTAGTAATTAATGATAGTTTAGAGTAATTTTAGTTAGAAATCCAAAAGGGTGGTCGATGCCATCAGCCAGAGGGAAAAGAAACAAAATGGTGGTATTAGGAAATTGACCAATAGCATGAAGGTAGGATGGGGTGAAATAAAAGGGGGGGGGTCTGTCAGTGAGGTCGTCGACCTAAGTTTGAAGTAAATAAGTGAAGCTAATTCACATATCCAATAGCTGATTGGTTAAAAGTGATCATCTTGGAGGAGGAGCAGCAGCAAGAGGAGGTCCTAGTTTGAGGTAAAACTAATTAGCATAGTGGGCCTGATCTCAGGCCTGCATGGGAAGAAATTGCTGATTGACATTAGAAAAGCCACCAAAGCTGGAGCAAATTGCTACTATGACTAGAGATGAACTTCATATATTCAGTAGTTTCAGGTCACAAAAGAAATTGCTGATTGACATTAGAAAAGCCACCAAAGCTGTAGCAAATTGCTACTATGACTAGAGATGAACTTCATATATTCAGTAGTTTCAGGTCACAAAATTCATCAATATCCATTATTTATTTTTTCCCATAAATATGAACAAGTAGCAATTCAACTTTCATATTTTATTTCACTTGCAACAAGTGTGACTACATTTGGTGTTTTTATAAATTCTTTATAGTAAAAGAATAAGTAAACTTTAACTAGCCATTAAACTTTCCCATTTGGGACTACATTTACTGACCCCAACTCTTCAATATACCATATACTGTGAATAGTCAGCTCTTCCAATAAATTCATCTGATGTACCCATTCAACATTTTACACACATTTCTATAAGCCATCAGCAGGTAAAGCTATATGATGGTCTCCTTATATCCTAACTATAATTTGTTTATGAGCAGGTTTCAAATTTGCAGATTTTGCTGCAACTTCCATTTTATCACACTCCATTCCTTTCCTGATCATAAGAACAGATAACTGAATTAAATTAAACTATTTCCCTATCTTGGTCAAACACCATAAATGCAGTTCAGTCATACAATGTAAGTGTTATATCTGAATGTAGTTTTTGTTTAACCTGCCTTGGGTTTTAGGGTCTACAAACTTGAAAACCCTGTTATCAACACTACGACCCAGAACATTATGTATAGTGATCCTAAAACAGAACTTTCCTTGCTTATAGCACACATCCCCTCCCCCATCATAAACAAAAAGTCATATACATCACCATTGATTCAGCACCAACGTTTTAATTTTAAAAAGCTGGCTTTTTTTTTTTTTTTAAAGAGTATTTTTTGTTGGAGAATGTGGATGGTGACAGATGCTTCAGCTGTCTCCTCACTGGGGGAACAGAATGTTTGTTGCTTAATTTTCTGCACAGTATCTCTCAGGATGAAGATGAAATGGACTTCACTACTGCCTTTTTCCAACCTGAAAAACAATATATTTTATGTATGTATAAACCAATCAAGGTAAATGGCCACTATCTAGCTCCTCTTCACCATTTTACAAACAACTTATATCCTCACCCACCATCACTGCAGTGCTATTTTAATACGTAACAGCTGTTCAAAAGCAAAACAGGATAAAACTTCGGCATGATCATTTCTGCTCTATGAACTGAGCTGCAGAGGATGCCAATCACATTATTTTGAAGATACTATGTCCTCCACAAATTTTACCTTTAATTCACTTACAGCAGGAGAAGGAAATGTCAAAATATTTTGTTACACCTTGACAAATTAATCAGAACTGGCTTAGATCTCAGCATTGTCCCAGAGCAGCTTTCAGGTCAAGGGCCTTAAAAATGAGGCAAAAAGCCAAAGAATGTAGCGAAGCACTGGGTAGGGGGTTAAGTTCACAGGTGACAACAACACAGGAGCTCATGCGCACAAAAATTGTGCAAAGGGAGCTAAAGGAGTTGCTAGTCTCCATCTAATTGCATGGGCACAGATATCCACATCACAAAATGCATCCACAACTGCCAGGCTCATCAGCAGTCTCAGAGGGACCAGTACAGACATAGAAGCTAATTACCTTCCCCCCCACCCACCACCACCACGGTCCTTGTACTTCAGGTTTGAAGTACACTAGCATGGGATGCCCATAGTACCCCTAGGGAGAGAACTTCAGTTTTCAGGGGTTGTAAATCCATCAGGTTTCCTAAACACCTAATTCACTGGTTAAAAAACAAACAAACAAAAGGCAACAGGAAATAAGATTCAACCTGAGGAGTTGCAAATTAAAAAACAATCAAGACAGCAATACTCAATGAGAGGAAAATGCCTGGAAAATAGTAATAGTGAAATAGCATTAGATATAAAGGACAGCAAACTACAGAGAAGCTTGTACCATCATGCTGTGGCAGTAAAAAAAAAAAAAAAAAAAAAGCCAATGTAATGCAGATGTGTGTGTGGGAGCAGGGAGGCACTAGTTGTTCTCCAAATGGAACTGGCAAGAGCCTACCTAGAAATCTATACTACATTTTAGGCATCTCAGTACTAGAAAGATTGACAAACTGGAAGGACTGATTCATGAGGAAAAATTAAAAAAACAAAACATATTAACTCTCAAAATATAACCAAGAGGAAAGTGAGCCCTGCACAGCAAGGTAACTTCTAAAATACATAAGCTGAGAGAGGTGGAGGTCATGATATTTACAGAGGCCAGGAGACATCTCTCTGACATGCTACCCACCAAAAGACTAGAAAGACCAGCCTGAGAAAAGGTGATACTCAGAGTGAGCATCTTTGCTTCTTCACTTGTAACGACAAAATCCTTGTGTATCTAGCTCCAAACTTCTGCAGTTTAAGACAGGCTTTTATGTTCTCCATCCGTTTCTTGTTTTAATCGGATTCTCTATTCTTAATAAAATTTAAGGTCATGATAGATTGATTTGATGTAAACTGGTAAATTCTGGAAAGGAAAACCTTCTCTGACCTCTTATCAGGGTAACTGAGGAGAAAACTGTACTTTGCTGAAGCAATGGCTAAAGAAATGCCACTCAAATACGAGCTACAGATTATGTAGGGCATAAGGGAAAGCAACAATTCCACAGGAGTGATAGGAATAGAAGACTGAAGCTTATAGGAGGATTTAACTGTTTAAGCAGGAGAAGGCTCCATACCGAAGTGCTAATGGTCAGTCCCAAGACAGAATAATTCTAGGATAGAAATGGCAAGGGTCAAAGGATAGCAATTATCACCTACAAATAAGATTCAAAGGTATTGGTTGAAGTGTACGAATAAATTCCTTCATCAAATTGTAAATGCAAAAACAAAACCAAAAAACCCAGTTGTATCAGAACCTTCAGTGATTATTAAATAAAAAAGCCAAATGTGCACATACCTGAAAGTAAAAAAACGGCTTCAGCATCTTGACCCTCTGTACTCAACACAGAGCAGAACTTTGTTTTTAAACCAATCTTCATCTGCATTTTAGCATTTTAATTTTAACCTAGAAAAAATAATATGTAGTTATAGTCAATTAAATAAATATCTGGAGCATTTTAAGCAAAACAAAAAAATTATCTAGCTGGTAGTGGGCCCTTTACTGTTCAAAGTACAATAACTCTTCCCTCTCTTAACGTGAACTTTTAAAAGGTAGAATTATGTGGGACATAACTTGTGACCAAATTAAACAAATTAATTTTAATTACTAACCTGTTTTTCATTACCATTGTCTCCACTATAAGCAGTTTTCCCTACTATTAATTACAAAGATCTTTAAAATATGTTCTTGTAACAGTCAGCTAATAATCATTTGGGATTTGTCCTTATGAGTTCCTATTGCTTATGAACATTTCAGCTCAAAGTGCAGTTCTCCTCTGAAAAATGTGTATGACATAAGTTACATTTGCTAACTCAAACAAAATGGAGAATTTGAGAATCAAGCTAGGTTCCTGGCTTTTCATGTTATCACTATTAAAAGGTTCTGCCAAATAAGGCTCTCAGTAACATCTGTGTAACCCCAGTGCCTTCAGTGTAATTGCACAAGTGTATTGGAAAGTTGGACACAATTCTGTTGCTGGTATGCAATCAGGAATATAATCCCGCTCCCTCCCCTCTAGCTCTGCGGAGCCAATGTAGCTAACAGATATACAAATCAATAAACTCTAAAATTAGCAGATATTTCTGAATTACACACAGGGAGCAAATCTGTGGCATAAGGAACCATTGTATTTCATTTCAGAGCAGAACCGTATTTAAATATGATACATTTAATCCATGCAGCAGATTTTTAATATTAAAATAAAGATTAATACTCAAGTACAAGACATTTGTTTCGTAGTTTAAAATTCTTTATAAAATATATATTCACCTTAAATATAGTATTTTATCACTTCAAATATAAATGCAGTCAACTTTAAAGGGCAATTCATAATACAAGTTGTAACTTTATTTCTGTTGAAAGTACTAATTAATATTTTACAATAAATGTTAATGTAAAACACAAAAAAGTTAGAGTATTTAGTTATTTTACAAACTACTGGGGGTATGCATCCCAAACTGTGGATCCCCCTTACAAGACTTAACATTCAGAATAATAAAAAATTCAGAGCACTTACATTCAATGCCATCACAATCAATCCAGCCCCAAAACTTAATTCCAAAAAAAAAAAAAAAAGGCAGTCCCATTTAACCCTCATCTTTTCTCCAAAAATACTTGAGGGCTTAAAAAAAGAACATTGCAGAGTATTCAGGTCTTTAACAAATCCTGGCACTAGCAAACCAGTGAAACAGGGGAAGAGAAACATGTTCCAGAGTCAAGAAGGCCTAACAAAACCCTCTTTTCTACATAAAGGAAACTGATTTGAGGGTCTGTGTTCAACTACAACACTATGACACAAGAAGATGGGTGTGCTCTCAAATAACTTGACTCAAATTATCTTTTTAAAAGACCATTTACCAACATTTTCAGTTCCAGTTTGAAGCCCACAGAAAACAGGTATCTTGCTGAGCTTATGTACTTCCAAAATAAATACCCACATAAGCAGGATGCAGCATTCTGGACTAGTTTCAATTGCTTAAATAGTCTCAAGTTGTAGGCCCAAAACATTTCAATAGTACTCCTTCGAAGTTACAAAACAACAAAAAATGCAGCAACGTCCACATCCAAATTAAAAGGTAATACTGCCATACCAAATGCAGCTGAAACATAGCTGCTACATAATTATGCATGAGCTGCTTTGGGTCTAATAAGATTCCAAAGTTGAAAAATTATTCATAAATAGCTGCATCCAATCAGAAGTGCTAATATAATTCTAGCCAATTCTTCCAACTGCTTCCACTACCTGATTGAAATTATTTCTGCCTCATCTAGACTGATCCAGCCAGCTAGTCTTCATTTACATCCCAATCTCCAGAGACATCTGGGTAATCCATTCATGGCACCGGTAAGACTAGCCATAATGTAAGTAATGTAAGTATTCAGCTGGATATCCTCTGCCTTCTGCAGACAGTCTAGCCCATATTTTCTTACTACCACTTCTAAAGGCCACATGCTACTAAGAACCACCTCTCTAACACTCTCTCATAATCAAGCATACCAAAAGCAAATTGTATATCTACAAAAAATCAGGATGGGCATGCCTTCAATACCTAGCCATGAGAAGATCAACTAACACCACTTGTGTAGTTTCTATCCCACATCCAGGTCTAAATCCAGCCTGATCAGGATCCAGGGAATCTGAAGACTGCAAATATTGCCATTCCACTTCACTGCCACATTATGTAAACTTTTCCATATATGGGAGATTCGATAGCACTCTGGTGAGATCATCAGGGTCAAAATTTTCTCTCTTTTCTATGTTGCGGGCCCAACTCTACCCTCAGATACGGAGGAAATGACAATCTCAATTAACAAAGCAACCATTCTCACTGCTGACTTTTACTAGACAAAAGAGACAGAGATGCAAATAAGCAGGTGCCCCAACATTTCCAGGTGGCTAGTGAGTAACATTGGTCAAAATTCAATCAAATCCATGGCTTTTGAACACTGAGACACTGCTCTGCACTCACAGATATGGCAAGCTCCATGTGAAATCCCAGTTTTATCTGCAGTGTAACCAAAAAAATCCTCACTGAGAAAAACTCAACTGTTCCCAGGTGAAGACAGCTTCATCCAGTTTCATCGACTTTGAGTGGACCATCAAATCATGTCCCTTTTCTTCAATGGAACAGGAGAACCCCAGCCTCAAACCACAGAAGGTAATGGCTGTCCCATAATGACATAATCATTACCCATCTCCAAGCTCCAATTCCAAACACTAGATCCAGAATGGGACTACTTATATAGCTATATATATAGAACCAAAAACTATGTGGGATCATGCCCATAACTGTCTCAATAGCCATAAATTCCTGTATCAATCTAGATGAACTGTCATCTGGACAGATACTGAAGTCTCTGAACATCACCACTGTTCACCATCACTTCCAAAATCATTGTAGTGAGGAAACTGAAATTCAGATAAGGAGTAATGGAATGCAGTAGGGAAATCTTATGTGCAGACAAGAATCCTTATGAGCCATAATCTGATGTTCCCATATTTAAACATAGCAAATATAATGAAACCGAGTTTATGCATTTTAGCCTGTATGATTTTATCTTTTTGCTATTTCCTGCCTGATCTTCCCACAACCCATCACCACTAAGACTGAGGAGCCCAAAACCTGCAATGGGTTCCCCTCAACTTCCTATCAGATTTTCAGTGCATTACAGCACACTTACTTAGCCATCTAGAGGTAATTACTAAAGGAATAAAACTGCTGGAACTAGGCTCCCACATATCTTCCTGGTCAGACTTCAATGGCCCATCTCAATACTTGCTCAATACACACCTCCCACCTGAACCATCAACCTCTCCATCTCATTTAATCTTTAAAACCTCTCACTCCCTCTGGATAAAACCTCTCATTCCCTCTGGAAACAACCAATCAAATCCCTTCCACATTCTGTCTAACCAAATCTTAGTCCTTTTGCATAACTCTTCTTAATCTTAAAGATATCACACCCAGGATATATATATATCCTATTTTCTCATCCATATCATCAGTCCCACATGCAAACAAATTAGTAGTAGACTCTTACTCTGGATTCTTATAATCCGCCATCTTTTTGTCACTTTCAAATGCACAGTTGAAATAATTTACTCTTCCATTATAGATGTTTGCATTCAAGTATTATTTTAAAAATCCTCCAAAATATATTAAATGCAGCACGGAAGGAATAAAGAGCTGTTAGAAGTTGTCGTTACAGTGCATCATCTTGCTCACCAGGTGAGCTAGAATAATCACCAATGGTTACTCTAAATCACTGATGGCCAACTGGCAGCCCCTGGAGATCTGGCAGCTGCAGCTTGCCACAACACACACAAATCTTAGACTGAATTTGGAGCCCAGCCATCGCTGTGCCTGGTCCCTTCATATTAGCTCAGTTTTACTTATTTTTTTAAGCACGTGTAACAAATGTATCTGGCTGCTGTACAATGATTAAGTAACTCTGAGATGAACACCTGATGCATAAAAGGATCTGTGTGTGATTTAAAAAAGAAATGCTAAGCACATGTTCAACTAGGTCCCAAGGTCAAGTTACGGAGGCCAGTGGTGCAGATGAAGGTTGGCTGAAGTGTGACGGGTTCAAACACAGGTGGTAGGAAAATAGGAAGAAGGGTGAAAGGCCTAAGACACAATGACAAGAAACTTTACCTCTCTAACCTTCCAGAACTTTACCAACATGAACCACTCTCAAAAATGCACTATGACAAACCTCCAAATTTTACCACCCTCCCAGCTTCCAAAACCATCCGGTACACTCATTACAAGTAACCTAGTCCTCTTGTACCACACTAATAGATATGAGCTCTTGATCTGCCCTTTCCCATCATTGCCAATGCCCACCTGAAGCCACAGATAGTTGTTCATCTACTATATAATAGCCAGTACTGGTCACTCCTGCTTTAGAACAAACTGTTCTCTTTGGCCAAAAGTGAGGCTAGCTAAAACTGGATTACCCATAAGGGCAAAATAAATAGGAAGGTATCATCCTTTTAATCACAGCAAACCAGTATCAATGGCTTTCAACAATCTGAATGCCAATAAACAAATTTGTAAGAAGTGATGTTTTATAGAGCACACTTAGCCATAATTAAATTGCTAACATAAAATATATTTAATTAAAAAGCATAAATAATACTGAAATAGAATTGCCTCAGCTAGTGAGAGCACAGGAATGCTGCAGTGGTCCTGATCTTGACACTCTGATTCCAATATTTTATGATCATGAATATATTCCTTTTTGCTCTGACTGGCTACTCTCATCAGAACCAAATTCTGACAAACTATGGCCATTTCAATTCTGGCCCCTCCCTGTCTCTCTAACACAAGTTGTGAGGTAGAATTTAATTAATAGGAATTATTCTTTGTGAGGACTGGATGGAGTATTCTGATAGGAACAGCTGAGCTCAGAGATTTATAATAGCTAGAAGGAGTGCACAGATGAGGAAAGATCATTTTTTGGTATAACAACTGGAAGTTATGTCACGTTAATTCTGCTGAAAAGGTTTGTTTTTATATTTTAATCCCATAATGTGGTTATTTACTCAATAAGTAGCAATGCTTAAATATTATTTAAACACTTTATGCAGTTGACAGCATGAAAAATATGTTCAGTATGAAGAGAGCAGAATGAATGTAAGATTTAAACACCCTTGACATTTTGTAAGCATACCTAATGGCGCAAGATACTACTTCCTTCTAAGGCTCAGGGAGGCATGGTGTCATTCTCTTCACATAACCTAATGAAAACATTAGCTCTTAAGTGCACATGCCACCAATATTCACAAGTTATGTGCATATTTAGTTTAATTAAGAACTTATTTAAAACAAATTATTTCCTTAAAATTAATACACAATTTTGGTATGAATCTTTAAGTCAACATTCCAAATACATCACAGAAGTCTATCTATGATTTTATACCACATCCATCACTTACAGCCAAGCACCTTCTGAGTCTTATATTTCTGTTTTAACACGTGTACTTTGCCCTCATTCTCCCAGGACATAATTCCTTACACAGCTTCATTATCTTGGTGAGGTTGCTTCTTACTTTATTCTTAACATAAATGAGAATATTAGTGGCAATCTCAACATCTGGTCTCCCCTTCCACCCTGAGTCCCTGGTCCACCTCTTTACTTTGTGTCTGTATAAAATTTACCTAAAGATATAGAACTGCAGAGTAAATGGACTTCCACTGAAGTGGGCCATATAGCACTTTGACTCAGCCAGGAGGAATAGGAATCACTTTATGATCAGCATACCCACTTATCCACCACACCGAAAGGAAGAACTTCATTTCTGAGATGCATTCAGGACAATATGTACTCCTTTGTGATTATGTATTTGGGGAGTCAGATGTTATCCAAAAGAAACCCCCAGCCAGATACTTGACACAGCTGTGTTCGTATTTGCATTTGTCCATCTTACTTCCTAGCAAAAGGTGACAGAGAACAATGCTGGTTGCTAAAATAGCAATAAAAAAGTACAATAATATACATTTTAAAAATTGTTAACCAATGAATCTGTTTTTCCCTTAGCTTTCTGTCAATTTTACTTAAGTATTTCTTATTCGTCCAGGGCTAAATTCTGCTGAATTTAAACACGAGTAGACCCTACTGAAACCAACTAGTGCAATACTGTGAATAAAAACAAGCATAATTTACTCCTTAAGAACAGCAACTGTATCTCTGCAGATAGCTGAGAGGAGGGGAGGATATCTGAAGAAATAACTAAGACTATTACACCATACAAACTAAAATTAAACTGTTGGATATATCAAGGGTAAATACTGCCTCAAGTGATGCCAGCCAAATAAGGCATTTTTATTGGCAGAAAGTCTTACAAACTGAAAAAACATTTTCCATCTATTTTATAGTTTTCACAGTTTACAGATTAGGAAGTATCTGTAACCTTATCAGTCTTGAAAGGAATGAGAAAATGTGAATAAAATGCTATTTACTTTCCAGAAGAACTTTACACCATAAGAAAAAATGGTGGAAGATTGAATATAGTTAAAGCAAATATAAATGGGAATAAAAGGCAGCACGCTTAAAGGAAAGGTTTCATTCACTATATTTAGCCTTTTATTATATCATAGTTTATTCATGCCAGGATTTAAAGAATTAGTTTCTGAAGGATATTTGGACTACTTTATTTGAAAATATTTATGAAACCTGAAACAGCAGCTGCAGAGATTTACACAATATAATTCAAATGAAATGTAGATTTGAAGACAGAATGGAATTTACAGCATTCAGTACATTTTTGGACACTAAAAATAATAATTCTTGAAAAGTCTCATAATTTGCTTATTTATAGTAAGGTGTTTCTATATGTCTGACATTTAGAAAATGTCCCCTAGCAAAAACTTTATTGCCTGCATTTAGGGCCTGATGTAAAGCCCACTGAAGTCAAAGGAAAGCCTCACAATGTATTCAATGGGCTTTGGATCTGACTAGCAAAAATAAACTTAAAGTGACTTTAGTAAACCAATGACAAAGCAAGACTATGCAGTTTGTATCACAAAGATTTCCATTTGCCAGGTGATGTATAATGAAGACAGAATGACAAGACATATTTACAAAAAGCTTTATGGATTTTAAAGTTGTCTATAAATATAACTGAAATGTATACTTTAAAATAAATGTATTATGAAACAACTGGCCTTAAATAGGTAAATTTTGAATCTGGGTCTACCACATCTCAGTGAGTTTGACTTGTTGGTTTATTCTCCTGAGTCAATAAAATTCATTTCCAACTGTTACTTTAAATTATGTATCAGTGGAATATTTTGATGTATCACCAGTTGACTTTTGTAAGCATCCATTACAAATACTTGTTCGAATTATTAGCAAACAGCAGCATGTAGTTACAATAGGTCTTTATACAGTTCATATCTGTACTAAGGAATATTTAACAGGGAATTTTTAAAAAGCATTTGATATGATTTTCATACTATAAATGTGTGTTAATGGTATCTTGAAAGGAAAAGGGGTCACACTCGGTGATTAATACCAATCAATTTTGTACCAAACTGCTAAATGTACACAAGCATATTATATTTTACATTATTACTGGATAGCTATAAAATACAAAGTTGCTCAAAAAGGGATTTTAAGGATTTACAATCCTCTCCCCAACATAATCTCTCACCTGCAAACACTCTGAGGTGTAGATGCGACAACGACATAATTAAACTCAAATGAAAAATAAATCAGCACATTTTAGGATGAAAAGGACCTAAAGTCAAAGCAATCAATCATGGTCTTAAAATTATGTTTATAAAATCAAAAGTTTAAAAAAAAATCTATATTCCTACAATATTCTGAATGATAGCTTTTCCAGTTACAGAAACCTAGATTAAAGCATGTTCTACAAACAAAACTTGCACTTATTTACCTAAAGTATTTGAAATAGATTTAGTTAATCTAGTACAAAGAATATAGACATACTAAAATTATTTGTATTATTGTA
The DNA here is from genome assembly GCA_007922155.1 of Mesoclemmys tuberculata. Lineage (NCBI taxonomy): Eukaryota > Metazoa > Chordata > Testudines > Chelidae > Mesoclemmys > Mesoclemmys tuberculata. The sequence continues at coordinate 71,627,392 of ML675618.1, read as the reverse complement.
GTGCCTAGAAGCCCTAGTCATGGTCAGGACCAAACTTAGGACAATTCCTTACCAAATTAAATTAAATTGATATAAGCCAGCTGTCCAGCTATACCAAAAGGACTAGAGACATTTCATATGGTTTTAATCAGACCTTGATGTCTGGGACTACCCAGCAGATAAAGGTGTATAGTGCAGGTAACCCCATCTTAATTCAGTAACTTCCCAGGGGGTTTCTTTCCTTCAGTCTCCCAGCCAAGCCATTGCTGGTTTCTTACTATCTGCTCCCCCCTCATAGGAGAAGTGAGGTAGACTATAAGAAAGGGAACTGGCTCCCTGCTGTACCAATCACAGGACCCCCAGCCCCCTTCTCCCCATTCCATTCCTTTAACCAACATTTCCTTTTTAAGTCTTTTACCGAGCCTTTTATCCGGTCACTGTATACTTTTCCTATGGAGTAGCTGCACTGGACATCCATCCCACTTATGAGTTTTGACATATAACTGAATTCTCCTCATGCCACACATCAACAAAGCCTTCCCCAAACAAACCCACTGTAGAGGAGAAAAAACCCCAATTCCACCTAGGCCAATCTGATGGTAAAGGAAAAATTCCTTCTTACCCCTTCCTCCCCGCACTGAAAAGGGGCAGCTAGCACAATGCCCACAGCAGGTTTTGACCAAATCTGGTATTTCAGCACTTAAATCAGAGGGAGGGTGGGTGCTGCCTCAGCCTGCTTTCCGTAAAAGGGGATTTCATTGCACAGGCTGCCCCCTTTAAACCCTTTCACCATCTAGATTCCAGGGGATGAGTCAGTGTCACCCCTTGTCCTCTTTTGGAGCAATGTGACCCCCACCCCCAGCCATAAAGCACTGTTCCCTTTCATTTGGCCAGTTAGCCAAACTCTCCCCATCCTTGCTTAAAGGTGCAGTGTGTTCACTGGTAAAGAGATTTAAGTCATTCCATGAAAAGTTTTGTACCAGTTTAAATCAATTTTAAAACTGATTTTAGTTAAACTAGTGCAAGATGTGTGTGTAGACAAAGTCTAGGCAAAGGTTTGCTCAAATTTACATTGTAGTAATACTGTGTAAAGTGCACAAACAAGCACAAGCTTTCCAGCATACAAAAAGTATTTAAGTTGAGCTGAACCCTGGTTATCTTAATGGTTTAGAGGACACCGTTTAATTTCAGAAAACTATAAAATTTGGGAAAACAGAATTACAGTTATGGGGATATTTCTGAATTTTGGATAATCTGAATTACAGATAATATGAGTTTATCTGTAGGTCATAAATCAGGTCAGCATTACAAATTAAGCAGTATTTAAATGCATTTCTTATGTTACATTACAAGTAAATTTGAAGATTATAATATTGCTGTTTTATAAAAATTAACTCAATGATCCCCATTCCCTCCTGTGTGTTTTTTCTTACCTGTCTTTTTGTAGTGGGTACCAAAGCAAGGCCAGCGTCCTAACATCCTCTTCCAAAATAATGACAGCAGATTTGAAAAGTCTTTGTAGGGCTACAACTTCTTAAACCATGACATGAATGTTCTGGGGGAAGGGCAAGGAAGGGCTGTGTTGCATGTCTTTGTAAAGATCAACAAATTCAAGATGTTTTATTCAAAGAGCCCCCAACTTTTAAACTTCATTTAAAATTATATCATCTACAGAGATACTAAGAAATACATACATATATGGATAAAAAGGAGAACAGGTAGGAAACACATTTCTCAGCAGGCACATAATGATTTGTCAATTCATAAAAGTCAGAAAATCAGACCAAATTTTATTTTTAGTATCTAAGTTGAATATTTTGAAAAACATTATTTCCATTGCAATGAAGTCATGTGCTCCCATCACTGCTTCACTAGTGTAAGTAGTCTCTTCCACTTCATTAGAATTTATTTCATCTTGAGATAAGATCACAATAACTACTTAAAGCTTCTATTAAAATCCAAAATGCAACTTGTAAGAAAAAAACCTCTAAATTAGATCTGAAACGGGGAACTAAACCAGTATTTCAAGATAGCCACAAAAAATACACAAACATATTTAATAAATGATAGCACATGCTATAAATGCTCCGTATCTTATAGGTCGATCTAGATGTGACTTACCTGTTTACAAAAAAATTAGAAAAAATGAAATATATGTTCAAATAAATAAATAGTCAAATATATATTTTTTCATTTGGATGGAGGCATATAAGTGTGTATGCTAAGACTTCCCTAGGGGACAAAAACTGTTTTAGTACAAAATCTGGGATTACTGATATTCAGCCTTGGACCATTACCCAACTGCATGCATTCACAGCCTGACAAGCTGTGAGCTATCAGACTAACATCACAACTGTTCTTCACACAATATTTTTTTGCTATATCAATTCTGAGAGAATTACCACTATCTCTAGAATCAGAAATCAATGCTCAAATTTTAGAGAGCTTTTTAAACAGGTATACACTGTTAACTGTTGATTAACTATAGATTAGGAATAACTTTGGAAATCTATTTTTAAAAATCTGAGCATTAGTCTTTAGTTCCTAGAGTTTGAGACATAAGCACTAATATCAAGTCATAACTGAGGATGAAAAAGCACAATGATAGTAATAAAGTGATTTTAAGGTCTGATTTAATAGTGAAGTAGTAATATTACTAACATTATTATGTGCTCAATGCATTTTACAGACATGAAGGAAGACATATTTTAAGTCTTTCTAAAAGATACACTCTAGTTCAACCACAAATTATTGGGCTTGATGCAGGAATTACTTAATGAAATTCTAGAGCCCTAATGGCCCATTCTCACCTTAAAAGCTATCTATCTATGAAAAAAGCCTCAACACAGCAATTAGGTAAATCTGATCCCCATTTTACAGTCAGGGAAGCAAAAAAGTTGATTTGCCCAAGATTATACAGCAAGTCTCTGGCAGAACTGGAAAGTCTCGACTCCCAGTCCCATGCTGTTAACCACAAAATCATCCTTCATCCAACAGCAACTTATGCCTAAATATACCTTGGCAGACCTTCCCCAGCACTAGCCCTGAGTGTGCGGTCTGAAAGAGGCAAAAATACCTGATTTCCACTCTCCCCACTCTATCACACTTAAGTGCAGATCAGCTGATCCCAGTTTCCAGATTAAAACTAGTATTTGTAAAACTGTTTCCCAGAATGAAATATTTCAAGCGAAAGGTGCAGTTATTGTAAGCATTATTTGTTACTCTTCTCTCTACAGTATTCAAAAAAATTTTACTTTCAAAAGATAAATTTTCAGTATAATGTTTAGGTATTAATGCATCCTATCAATTATATAGCTTGCACATGTACCACCCACATAGCAGAGGTCTGACCTCAGGAAGGAGAGGTTACCCATCTTGAGCAGTGACTAGAGTTCTTCGAAATACATCCCCTTGTGGATGTTACACTTCAGATGTACCAGTGCCCTGCTCTTTTGATCAGAGTTTTGGTAGCAGACGCTGTTCAGCCTGCGCGGGCCCTTGCACCAAGACTATATGGGGTATCACAGGCAAACTGCCCTCAGTTCCTTTTCCATCATGAAGACCCACAAGAAGACACTGAAGCACAGGTGAAGAAGGGCGGGTAGTAGAGCACCAAAGGGACAAACTCAAGTTACTGCACAAGGTGAGAAAGTGTCACTCTGGGCACTTCCAAGGTTTTTACCTAAGGTGTCCTCAGAATTTATCCTTCTTCATCAAGTAGTGTCCCTGTGGATGTTCCACTTCAGATGATTTCTGAGCATTAAGGAGGTGGGAAGTTTGGAGCAGAGTCCAATACGAAGAGAGAACTGCATTGCTAACAGCAGCATCTGATCTCATTTCCATTTCTGGAGGTATTTCTTGTAGATTCTTTTCTACTATTTTATAAAATGTGTTGTACCTCTGACAAACAGGATATTGCTATTCCTGAAAACCACTCAGAAACCATGCTTGTGGCCTGAGAATCTTCAAGATAGGGTGAAGTGTTCGACTGGCATCACAGGTCAGTGTCTGAGGACTGACTAGTAGCCTACACAAAGGGTTAGACGTGAGTCTGATCAAGTAGGGATACCAGACCTATCTTGGCCATGTTGGTGCAATCAGTATGACTGTTTCAATCTTGTTTCATCTTGTTGAGAAGTTTTAATGGTAATGGTGCTGGTAGTTACGCACAGAGAATTCCTTTGTCCACGAGATGAAGAATATGTCTCCTATGCATTTAGAATCAAACCCCTTTCTGGAGCAATACTTGATGGATTTTGTGTTGGCTACTATAGCAAACAAATTGACCTCCAGGAACCCGCACAGTAAGAATATCTTGTGGAGGACTCTGGAGTTCAACTCCCATTTTAATTTAGAAAGAAATGTCTGATGAAATCATCTGCCAGCTGAGTGGCAACTATTGCCAGGATCTCTGAAAATACCTTTGGTGCTGAAGATACACCAAAAAGGAGCACCCTGTATTGGTAGTTTGTTGTTTATCAGACAATGAAGAAATCTCCTGTGAAGGGTGAATAGTGACATGACAATAGGCAGTTTGAGTGTTGCAAACCAATCTCCTACTTCCAATAAAGAAATAATTGCTGCATTGGGGTTCAGAGAGCTTATGAGTGGGGTGGTCAATAGGCAGGCCACAGGACAAAATCAGACTGCCAGAGGCTTTTAAATAGACCCTGAAATCCTTTTATTTACTTATGATTAGATTTTTATTATTTTCTCTGGAGTCTGGACCATGACAAAAATCATTTACTATCCCAGGTCTATGTTGAATATGGAGCTGGGTATGCTCTTTGTGCAGTGTCAGATCTACTAACTCCCCTTTTATTTACTGGTGTATAAATCCCTAGGAATCGTTACTCTCAAATTCTTTAAAATGTGGAGAGATGCATCTGTGAGACTTCAACTGTCAAAGGGGAGGTCTTCAACAGTACTCAACCTCTCTTGGAAAGCCCAACAGCTGTAGCCAAGACACTTGTTTCATGACCACTGCAGAGGAGACAGATTCTGCTGCCTTATGTACCTCATGCAAGGAGGCCTGGAGTGAATTCTTTGCTAGAAGCTGACACTCTTGTATAATGGACTTAAATTGGTTCTGATATTCTTCTGGCAGATGCTCAATAAAATAATTGAATTTGTTATAATTTAAATAGTCATATTTGGTATTGAGTACCTGATGGCTTGCAATCCTGAACTGAAGTGTTGCTGAAGCATAGGGTTTATGACAAAGAAATTGAGCCTCTTGTGGTTCTTACTGTACAAGGTAGACTGAGTTCTGTTGTCTGCCTTTTTCATTAATGGCCTCAACTACTAGGGAATTTGGAGATGAATGAGAAAATAGAGAGTCCAATCCCCTAGCTCGAACACAATACTTTTTATCCATACCCCTGCAGGTAGGTGGTGGGGTAGTAGGTGTTTGCCAAACCATCTTAGTGGTCCCATAAGAGCTTCATTGAATGGAATAGCAATTTTCATAGATGTTGAAGAGCATAAAATATCTAACGCTTATGGGTAAGATTCCTGAACCTTCTTTAAAGGAATCTGCAGCATGTCAGCAATCCACTTCATCAGTTCCTGAAACAGCCTGACGTCATCAGGTATAGAAAGCAGTGGAGGCATGACAGCTTCATCAGAACACAAGAAGGAAATGTTAGTGAGAGGTGTGTTTGCTTCTTGGTCCTCAAAGAATATCAAAGACTGAGCCAAGCAGGAACCTGTGATGGATAGCTTTGGTACCAATGCAGTTGGTACCCAGCGCTTGGTATGGGATTCTGAACAGTCTTTGGTACTGTTGCTTTTCTAGTTATTGGTACCAAGTGTTCAGGGATGGGCTTGCTTTTTTCAACCCTGTCTCTGCCACTGAGAGTCTGGGCATCCGAACTTGGTATCAAGTCTGCCTTAGATGACTGGAACTCCCATTGCGACTCTGAGGTCTCTGTAGCCTTCTTGAGAGAGTGTGACCAAGAGCTTCTTGGAGCTTTACTCCTCATCTCCCTCCTTCTGCTAAGAGCCAGATGTACCTGAGGACTTTGGTACTATAGATGTACTCTTGCCACAGTACCGCCTACCTCCCTACCAGTCTCCAGTGACCGAAATGTCGATGTGGATAAGGCACTATCTGTACTGGGAGTTCTACTGAGGGAGGATGCTGTGCTCCTAAATCCAAAGCAGGACGTAAAGCTTGCTCCATCATTATGAGTTTAAACTTAATTTCTCTATTTTTGGGGGAATCTATCCTTCAAGGGAGTGCAGATCCTGCACTCACTGCGGATAGGAGTATCACCAGGATAGCAGAGGCACTGAGTGTGTCCATCACTTATCAGAATGGCCTCACAATAAGAGAGGCACATCTTGAATGGGAGCCCAGCACTCCCAAGAAAAACCAATGAAAATTTAACCCCCTGAAGGGGTAACCTCCTAACTATATAATGGATGAAAGAAGAATATAATGAATAAAATTTTTAAAGAAAAAACCAAAACCAAAGGAACTACAGTTCCAACAATTATCCCTATAAGGTAACTACATGAGAAAAAGCTAAATATTAGAGAATAGGCACAAAGTAGACTCCATCTTGATCCAAAGGCAACTCAGAAGAAACTGAGGGAGGTTTACTGACACAGCCCCAAATAGCTTCAGCACCAGGCATGAGAATGTGTGAGGCATAAATGAGTGGGCAGGAAAGACACTGCTACCAAAAATCTTCGAAAGAACAAGACCCAGGGGCACCCGAAGTGGAGCACTCACAAGGACACTACTCAAAGAATCAACTATATATTTAAAAAAACATTATTTAGGAAGTAGCATGTGGAATAGACAGATGTGAAAACTACTGCTTAACTGTTACCTTTTTGCAACCTTCACTGTATACAGCTATCTTGCAAAACGAGGAATGCTCTCAATCTTATATTCAATTCTAGTATAATTTAGCCACTGGCAATTCAGTTTATCTTAGGTTGAGCTGAGATCATAAGAGAACTGCTAGAGCAAATGAAATCAACAGCTTTGTTTAACTTGATATGCTGGTTTCTTTGGAAAGTGAAGCAAACATAAAGCTGCTATCAAGATTCCAGCATGGATTGTTCTTCCTGAGTTGTGCTAGAATAGCGAATCTTTAATAAGGATAAAGCAAGCCTCCCTTCATTCTATATTTATATTCCTGCTCACCTTTAACAGATTTACTTTTAAGTAGTCATTAAGACCTATTTCTGCTTTCTCTTTTTTGTGCAGGCAATACAAAAATCTTGTAACAGAAAATGACCAGTAAAAACCCTATCACCACAAAGATCTTATATAAACTAAAATCATAATAAATACAGATGTCAAAACACAGTCTACGACTGTGTTTTGGAAACTGAAGGGCAAGGATTCTTTTGCTCCTAACTCTGACCTTCCTTTTTTATTGGAGGACTAGACATGTGTCTAGTGAGGAACATAAATCCAGTCTGGCTCCATTTCCTTACTTGTATGAGGTATTAAGACCTAAAAAGAGCTGATTAAATTGGTAATACTAGCTTAATGGCTTTTGCATTGAAATAATCTATAAGGAATTTTAAATCCATGAGAACTGTCTGTTGCCACATGCTATTTATCTACATTTTTGTATAATTAGGATGTGATAATCTAATTTCTATTTAACACAGTCAATCCCTTGCTGAGAATGTCATATTACTAGTTACTGACAAAAAGTCCCGAGTGTTATAGGAATAGGAAAATTAAAAAGTATACCTGTTTTTCCAAACCTATAACTCTGAAGAAGGCATTTTTCTGCCAAAGCAATTTCATTATTCTATTTTCACGGCTTCCACCATAATATTGGTGCTATTGCTGAGATGGGTGGAATTCCAAGAAGCACTTCTGCTGGGATAGCTGTAAGAACAGCACAACGGTAATAGGATTGTGCAGTGGCAGTTTCTAGAAAACAATGTAGAGTTCTCTAAAATGGTATTAACACTCCATTCTTCTATAGACTACGTGTCCAATTTTACATGTTCCAATCTCAGCCCTTTGACTTATAGCATGCCCAGGCTGTCTTCATCTCTCACTTGTATGTCACTGTTCTTTCCCCATTTCACTAACATCTATGAAGAAGATAGTAGTAGTATTAACTTCACAAGGGTGCACAAGACTACAAAAGCATCAGCAGCACTGACATTGGTGACACCCTACTAGTTTTGTGACCAATTTGACTAATTTGCTAGGTATTTGGCTTATTAGTTATAAACACTCATTTGCCAAACAAGGAAACCAACTTCTCTTTTAAGTATACAGCTTGTGGTTTATGTTATGTTTCCGCACCATGTCATATTAAAATCAAGTAAAAATTAGAATTATGAAAAATAAGTTAAATCTCTTTTCAAAAGTGTTCATGAAATTTCCACCTAGATAGATGTTTGTTGCCAAAACAAATTTCAGTGAAAGGTTATTTGAGATCTCTAGAGTTGCCACATTTTGCCCTGTATTGAGTAATACCCATTAACTAACTAGTTTCCTTCCTCATAGCTTAATGAGCAAACAGCCTAATTAATGAAAGCCTAAAAGAGTTTATCACCATAGCTTATGGTACATAAATATATTTATTCTGTGTACATTAAAAGTATTTGTACCCATGTAAACACTCCAAATTTTTGAAGAATTTTAGACATATGAGGTTTATTAAGAGATAGATCAGCTCAGCTTGGTTGCAGACTGAAAAAACTGTAGTAAAATCAGATCTCACAATTCTGCTTTTTTTTATATTAATATCCCTAAGAGCCCCACGATGCAATGAAAGGATTTCTCCTACTTTTAATTAGAACTTTAACTATATATTCTGTAGCTCAATTCTTGTGCATTTGAACACATTGGGTTGGAAGCTCATTAGCATAACTACAGTTCAGAACCTTTACAATGAAGTTAAAGCATAGACTTTCAGGATTACAACTCATCAAAATCTCTCGCAACCCCTCTTTTTAACTTCAATTAACAGATGAAAATAAAATGTACATATACTCACACAAAAGTACACACAGAATACACAGGTGGAAGTGATGTCTTGCAGGAGCATAGGATAAAACTTATTTACCAGGCACTTCTGACATCCTCTTCTGCAGCCACATATTAATCCACTTCTGCCTAGTTTACTATTCCAACCCTCTGAATTATATAATAAAAAGTAATCTAGCTCTTATATAGTACTTTTCATCTGTAGATCTCAGAGCATTTTACAGATGAGGTCAGTGTCATTACCCTATTTTACAGATGGGAAAACGGAGGCACAAAAACAGGACATGACATGCCCAAAGTGACCAGCAAGCCACTGGCTGAGCTGGTAACAGAAGGCAGGTATCCTGAGTCCCAGTCCTATGCTCTATCCACTAGACCATGTTGCCTCCCACATCACAGATACATTTTTTATTTTTGAAGTCAGTTTTCTAAGAAATTGTATCCTTTCCCAAAAACATAAAAGTCTCATTCCTCACCATCCTGTTATGATGATTCAAAGCTCAAGACACTTTATAGTCAATGAGAGATGTTGATGTTTCACAAAAACTTAATACCACTGGGAAAAGAAAGATACCAACTTTCAAATGGGATATACTGCTTGATTCTGTAGCCTTAGAAGGTCCCCAAGATATCCAATTTTTAAGAGAGATATTATTAAAAAGCTTTTTAGGTAATATTCAGGTTTCTGAAATGTATTAGTTATAATCCTTCCTTCCAAGGCCTAGATACATATTCTATATGAATATATAATTATTCCCTGATCAAAGCTATACATTAAGAACCTGATCCTGCAAACACACATGCATGTTTCCTAACTGTAGTAAAGTTAAGCATATGCCTAAGTGTCTACAGGATCAGGGCCTAAAATTATGAGCACGTATCAGTAATTTTAGGGTAAAAACATTACAAGAGCTTTAATTATCCCGAAGTAAGCATTACAAACCCTGGAAAGTCAGAGTCAAGATTAAATTTTAAAGAAATCCAACAGTGAAGCATACAATTGCAGTTAAGGCACTCAAACAACATTAACTCTGTTCTCTAGTGATGCCATGAAGGAAAAATATAAAAAAAACCTAATCTCGCTTTAGAATCTGTTTTATCTAATTGGAGACTAGAAACAGGGACTATAAATGAATCACAATATTCAGGTACTGCAAACATCACATACATTGTTTTTTCTGATTTTTGACATTGCTGTTTTTCCCTCCCATTTCAAAGCTTTTTAAAATTATTATAGGTGATTTACTGTAGTGGCTAAAGTGTTGAAATAATGAATTGTAATTTTACCCAACTGGTTCATTTTCAGATCTAAGAATGGTCACTTGACTTCTTGATTTCAACTCTTTTGGTACGCCATTTGGTTAACTCTTCTCTATAATGAAAAATCCCACTGCAAAGTAAAGTGGTATTTCCCAATAAAAGAAAATGAAAAAGCCAAGTACTACTGCACATGGCCATTGGCACAATCCGCACAAACTGAAAATTTACTATCTCCCTCCCAAATATATTTCATATAGACTAGTTTTAAGCAGTGGATCATCCTAGTCCACACGCATCTTCATTTAAAGGTGAAAGTGAGTACACTCAAACTGTAGTTTTTTGTGATTATATATCCGAATTTCCCAAATTACAGTAAAAAATCAGTAATTTTAATTATCTTTTGCACTGGTCTGTTAGTTATTTTCCTAAAGAAAGGTTCCTTCTTCCTGGATGGGTACCATTAAAACATGTTGATTTACTACTAAAATAGCCTTTACGCTACATTTAATGCTTCTTTTTGCTAATCAAGCGAAAACACTATCTTTACATATTACTTAAGCAATTATATATCTTCACATACATTTATTCTAATTCTTAATTTTTATTATGGTGGGAAATGATGAATGATGCATTACTGGATTAATTTTTAACCTTGTTTTGTGTTAAGGTCTATTTGGAAAGAAATTAAAATTCAATTAAAAATGCACAAACAGCATTTTAATTTTTATAATTATATATAGTTACATAAAACTACCTTAAATGTGTTTGATACATAAAATATTTCAGAAACTTTTATCACATCACAGTGTGTTTTTAAAACTAAATGATGAAACGAAGGAAATCTTGTCCATATTTAGTGAACTGACCTGATTGTTTCTGGTCATCATGTCTAAGATTTTAGAACTATTAGATGTCAGGTTTTCACACCTAATTTTTATTCAGAGATTGTAAGATGAAAACAAGCTTTCCTTCTTTTTCAATTCCCAACTAATTTCTTAACTTTGAATGAAATAGTTATTGGACTGAACTAACTGAATAAACAAATGAAGAAAATATTCTCTCTGCACACACAGAAGCTACTGCTGTCAAAAGTTGGGATAACAGTTGAAAAACTCTGGTTCCAGATGCTTAGGCAGTGACTTCCACTACTTATGTGCTGTTTAATATTAACCAATATTAAGCAAACATGCACTGTTTTAAAACATGTAATATTTTTTGTATTTAATTTAAATTTTACCAAATTATAAGTTTAGTTAATGTAAGTTGTCGATTTCAAAATGAATTTTAAATAGATTTATATTTTTTTAATCTGTATTAAATTTAATTAAAAATCCAATTTAAATATAAAGCTGATTTTTTAAATAATCAAAGGTTTACTGTACTAATCAACAGTAGGTTCGACATCCAAAAAACATGGATAGTGTTCAGACAAAAGAAAGCAAGTTTAGCAGTAAAAACAAACAAACTTGTAGTTACTAGTACAATAAGTCGTAGTAGGAAGGTTGAAATAAGTGCTCTAACAACCTGCTCCCACACAGGTATTATTGGCATTCAACAGTACGGATGAACAGGATGTATGTACACTGGACAAAATGTATACCACTTAATTGTGCTGAAAATCTGTTATCCCAAAAATAAGAACATTAGGCAAAATCAGAGACATCAGATAGATGTAACATGACAACAGTAAACTGACATTATGAAGGCTTTACAAGCATATTCACACCTCATGCTAAAATGAACTTACATTCTATATCATTTTCATTACTGTAAACTGTAATGCTTAAAATATGAATTGCTAAGGTAACTGCTGTAAATTTTTACAAGTTGATGTACATTATAATTCTCTTATAAATTAAATTTCTGATCTCTAAGTATTGTACTTTAAAAAGTGATAATTACATTCCCCAACACTAAATGAAAAATATTATTCTCTGTATTACTTTGAACAGCACTGGTTCTTCCAGTTTCAGATGCAGAAGTAACTGATAATGCAGTATATTCTAGGAGTCTGAAGTCTAAATTGCATCAAAATTAGAGGACATAAAACTACTGCTTCATATTGCACTCAGTTCTCTTCCTGTAACTTTTCCTTAAAAGGCTTTTGCTTCAAAATGATTAAACCACAGCTTACCTCTTACATACTTCATCCCCTAAATGATTACATGTCAGATTACATGATCACAATGGTCTCTTTTTGCCTTGGAATCTATTAATCATTCATTAACATTACTATATTTCTTAAACAAAAAAAATTTTATGTGAATTTTAGCATTCTTGAAAAATATATTGCCAAATCTGAATATTAAATTTCTCACATTTTCCAGACAGACTAAAAGGACAGGCAATGAAAAGACTAGCTTCCCTCCACAGCTACTATACATATACATTCTAGAGGGACCATTTATGGTTAATTTACTCTCCACAGCTTTAATTCTTGTCCTCTGCTGAGATTGATATTAACAGTACCTCTTATGATTTTTTTGTAATGTGGACACTTGAAGAATGGGCCTAAAACTCCCAACTCATTTCTCATCCCATCATTTCTAAGCCATGTATCTGGCTGACAGTACTGAAAAGACACTTGATTTAAAGAGGACATGATAGCAATCAATATTCATTTATTTTCATGGTTCCTATTGCACAATAGGTGCTGAACTAAAAAAAGATCAACACAAAGTTGCAGTTACTCATGAAACATTTATTTACTCTGGTCACAGGGGACACACACAAAAAGGTTCTTACCTATGATGATTGACATCAGCTCTTATAGTTTCAGTCACAAACAGATGGACCATCTACCCACAAATGAAAAGCAGTAATAGCTGACAAGCAGCTAACTCATGCTATTTAGACTGATCCATAATTTTAGACTTCCATGTTGCTTAGTCATTTTTAATTAACAGAGAAGAAATCTTTATATGAAGCACATGTACTAGCAGTTTAAGAGGCCACTTATGTTTGGGACTTTATCAGAACTACATTTTTACAGTGAAGTAGCAGATTTACTTGGAACTCTTTCAATTTTATGCTAGACAAATATCTAGGCTCACCAGAAGCACAATTCCAGCCAAAGAATCTCTCTTTTTAAAATCTGAAGTACTGAAGAAAAAAAGGGAAGTAACAACTTGGATGGTGGCTGCAGATGATGCTGAGGATCTTGGTTACAGACACTTGAGCTATTTGTAAGTAAAATGTTAGATTTAATTCCCTGGGAAATAACAAATAGAAAAACTGCAAAACAATAATCATATAGACTATTGGACTACCAAAATCCAACAGTCCGATTAAAATATACCAGTCAAACATACATCTTTTTAACCCCAAAGTATGAGTATTCACTAATTAAAGAATTAATTTAGCCAGCATGGATACTAAGGGAGCAAGTGGGAAGCCCAAATATGCAATGACAATTGACCACAGAAATAATTTATTTTATAATGAACGCTTGTGTTTCTTTTTTTAATCTTCTATGGTTCAAACTATCAATAACACATTTTCTTTGCTACCTAGGTTAACTGGTAAACGTACATGGATACACAGAAAGCTAAATGTTTACTTATCTTTAATTTGTCTCTTTCAAACGCCCTCACTTGAAATAATATTGTAGTTTCCTTTTATCCGTATGATTAGAAGTTATAAGCTGAAGAGTGGGGCTGCGGCATTTGCAGACACTCGCCCCGAAAGATCCCAGCTCTGTTCAGCATCCATATTTAAAATGTGTTAATTACCGATATATATTCTTGTACCCCATTCTGTTCACATTTCTTTGATTGTAATAAGGTCAGTAAGGATATTCTTATATTCCATACTTCTTGGATGAGAGTGAGAAGGCCCAAATTACATTTTTAATTTTTTTTTGTTATTCTTGTAGGTAAAAACATGTTAAAATATATAGATTTAGCTATCTGGTTGGATTCAGCCACAAAACTGAGTCTGACCCACCAGCTCCTTAAGAGTGATGTGTAAGACATTTTAATATTTGTTTCACAGAGAAGTTCTTCTGAGATATTTAATTGGTTTCAATTACTTTGTATCCAATACTCTTTTTTTTCTTCCATTTTGATATTTCCTGACAACACACACAAAGATTAACTCAATTTTTTAAAAATGTAACCAAGTATTTTAGACACTAACAGGAAAAGTAATGAAAATTGACATTTTTTCCAATATTCCCAACTACAATTAGTTCAATCTTTTCCCCCTCTATAAACTTTCATGTATGACAAACTTCAAAAAGTATATGGTGGTACATTTGATGTAAATACAAAATTAAACCACAGTCCTCGTTTATTTTCATTGTGTGTATTTTTCTCTTCTTGTAGTTTACACACAGAACTGTTTGAGCTTATGTTATTATTCTCGAAATATTATGCAACCTTTTCCTTAAGGGGCAATAACAATATCCCCATACTCACTGCATTTTAAAAAAAGTAAATACTTATGCCCCACATCCAGCAGGATAGCAGAAATAAGTTCTCTCAGTTAACCAAATAATCAAATTATTCAGCAATGTATTATATAAAAACAGCCATACCAAGTCAGATCAATGGTCCATCTAAACCAGTATCCTGTCTTCTGATAATGGCCAGAGTTAGATATGAAAGCAATAAAATAATTAGGCACAGTTCCAAATTTTTGATGAATAAATTCCCTACGTACAAATATAGAAAGTAAAAAATGTATCAACTAGCAGATTTGTGTGTGTATGAAATACCAAGATTATATTTGGTCTGACTCCCATACCTCTAGCAGTAGCATTTTATTCCAATTAATGGAACAGCACAATAGACAGAAAGGGATTTTTACCAATATCCACCAGCAGTTTAATGCTGCATGACTTAAACGTAGAACCAGTCTATAAAACATGCAAAATGCCAAATCTGATTTTAACTTTTATTGTACATAGAGTATGTTTAAGATGAAAGACTTATTAAATATTTCCTCCTGAAAATGCAGGTAAAAGATGTACCTATACTAAAGGTTTGTTTCCATATGTTCAGAATGTAGTCATAAGTATTGTTTATGACAAAATTCAATTTATTATATTTAAGAAAGTTACAAAAGAACTGTTACTAGTTTAAAGATCATCATGTATTAATCACAGTAAAAGCTTCAAATCTCATGGATTGCCACAGAATTGAAATGAAGCTGAAATTTATATACCTGAAGTGAGACTTTTAAGATTATAGATGTTTTATAGAACAAAAACTATTGATAAGCTTATGCTTTAATTCTTCATAGCAAAACAATGCATTGGCGAGAAGACATTACCTGCTATTAAAATCATCCATAAAAGATTAAAAATCTATCATTTATGTTGAGAGTCACATGAATCAAAATTAAAACAAATATTCAATAAAAGTTAGAAACAAGATTAAACAATACTGCAAGTGCCTTCAGACAAATTATCTTACTGTTAAATTTGTATATATCATTTCAAATGGATTTTAGTAAAAATTATTGAATCTAAATAACGGAAAGTCTCGGGGAGACATTTGCTATAAACAGAACATATGATGGTTGACAGCCTAGGAAGAAGATACAAGACACTTTCACTTTACTTCATGATTGTTTAAAACAGGATTTCAAAGGAATTTACATTCATTTTGTTGTATAAACATAACATGCATAGTAGATTAAACAGCTGTATCAAAAAGTTGCTTTCATACAACCTCCTCATGGGGTTACATTTTCCCATTTCCCATCATAGGCAAATCACAGTGATATTATCACATCTTCTTACCTAGCTCTTGCATTATATAGCAGGAATCAGATTAGTGTACATCTTCTAGAAAAGTGTATTATTTTTGCAAATATGGAATACTTGTCCTAATAATGGACTTCCTACTTTCTATCATGCAAAGTTACTGCTTTGTCTCTAATAATTCCTGAAGCTATTTAGAAAATTTAGAAAACAAGAATTATTTAAGAAAACAGTGCTTCACAAAACTATTATTTGAAATCAACTGAAAGACCAATTAAAAATCATCCTATTTTTACAAAACAGGAAAATGATTAAGAAATAAAAGTGAAGATAGGTAATAGGCAACAGTCAAGTATATAGAAAAATATTTTTAAGAGTAGGGCTGAAACAAAAAAGTATATGTTAAAATGAGTTAAGTAATTAATTATATTAGTTAACTAAGTTATGTAAGCATTTCATATTCTGAAGTCTTACTCAGTTTACTTGATCTTATTACAAAGCTCGTAGGATATACAGGAGGACATGTTCTTAGTACAATATTCTTTTCAGTACAATATTCAAAATAGTGAACAACAGAGGAAGAAAAGGTCAGTCATTTAGAAAATTTGTATTCCATTTCTATTTTATTTCTATGTGCAATTGGATTTCTTCTATCTGAATGACATGTACCAAATAAAACAGTATGATAGGATCAGGAACTTTCACTTATTTGGACAGGTCTTCAGGATGTTCTTCTAAATATTTTGTTCTGAGAGAAATCCAGCCTAGTGGATCTGAAACGCAAAACTCAATTTCCAAATAATTTTTTTTCCTAAGAACCAGAAAGCTGGATGGGTAGGAATCAACATTAATGAACTCAAAACTGAAATTCAAAACAGCAATATATATGCCAGATAGTCCCTCTTAAACCAAAGTAACTGAATCAAATGTGGCACCTACATGTCACACATGGTCATCTATCAAGGCCTGTAACAGCTGGGAAAAAACTGAATAAACTAGTATGTTACAATAAGAATTGACATATTTCTTCCAAATCCTGTGTGTGTACACACACTCCCTTCCCTCCCCCCCTCTCTCTGTGCCTGCCTATGCATGGCTACTATCTTTCCTTTTCTTCCAAAGAAGCAAACTAAACATTACTAACAGTTTTCAGCACAATAGTACAGAGAACAGCTTTCAATGCCTCCAAGATGAAGAACTTCTCTAGTTTGTTGTATTCTTTCAGAATGAAAAGTCTGATAGTTTCTGCCAAGTTCTGTGACTTCTTTAAATAGAATTGTAATGCCATCCAAACCTCTGTAGGGCTCAGACAAAAACTAAATGTCATTTTGGGCAGAAATTTCAGGAACATCTTCCTGATTCCTCACGTGTAACTCAAGGGCATTATGGTACTTTATTATGTGAATTACATAAATTCACATTTCCTTTACAGGATAAGAATATATTACAACTACTATTTATTATTTATATTATCATGGTGCCTAGGAACCAGAGTCACAAAGCAGGACCTCATTGTGTCGCAAAAATGGAGAACAGAAAGACAGTCCCTGCCCCAAAAAGCTTACAATCTAAGTATAAAAGTAGAGATGACAGCTGGATAGACAGGAATAAAAGGAAATAATGAGACGATACTGATCATGAAAGGCAGTAGTCAACACACCAGCAGCCTTCACCACCTCTACTTACCATTTTAAACAAATAATTTAGGACCCCCACTTTACATCTGGCCTTCGTTATATCTGCTTGTATTTTCTTTCCGAAGAACTACAGAAAGTTATCTACCTGGGCACGAAGCAGTCAGCATTCAGGAAATTCCAGTTGGCACGGAACATGGCAGCGTGCCTCAACAACACAGGCACCACATGCACATCAAACCCATGCTCTATTCTCAAAGAATAATGTGTCAAATTCAATATCTATGTTCTTATTTTTAAGGCAGTCAATGATTTCTGCCCAGGATACCTAAAAGATCACTTAAGATCACAATGGTTCATGTACACATACAGAAAACAACAGCTCTACTCCTCAGGCATCCTGGAACTATCCAAAGCAGTAAACTTTTTTTTTTTTTGGGGGGGGGGGGGGGGGGGAGGAGAGAGGAAAGAGAGAGACACCAGTTCAAGATTATGGAGCTAACTCCCACAGGAATTAAAAATCCATCATAAACCTCACCACCTTTTAAGTGCAAGGTTTACTTCTCTGACCTTACTTTTGCTAATAAATACAGTGCAAAAGGGGAACGCCACACAATAAATAAATAAATAAATAAATAAAAATCACAATTTCTCCTTGTGGAAGAGAAAAAAGAAAAAGAACCACATAACAGATCCTTGCCATGCTGCTTACTGTGCTTCTGGAAGATGTTCAGATATAAGGGCTGCACGGGCAGCACATGCTTTCTTAGCCAAAAGGCCGAGAACTACAGTTATGATGGCCATACAAAAGCTTGAATAATAGATAAGGATTGGCCAGGACATCCGGAATTAAACCCCTTCCTGAAAAAAAAAGTACTCTTGGATCTTTAATCGATTGATGAAGGTCTAATTATACCTTTCATTCAAATTATAAATTTAAACACACTGGCAAAATATTTATTATTTGCCAAATTAAATGTAAAAATTATATATGTCTTAATGTTGAGGCAAAATGTGCCATCTTTAACTAATACAGCCTGATAGGATGGGATAAAGTTAATCTCCAACACTGGTCCCCCACACTAGCCTTGTTACAAATGTCATTTTCCATCATGAATAGGAATGCCAACTAGGAAAGCTCAGAAATAACAACCTTATTTAAACAACAATTACAGGAATATTTTACACTTCTTCCAGGATAAGAAGTAATGTTTCTCACCATGATATCTTTCAGGATAATATGCTCAGTATATTGGGTGCATATTACTTTTAAGAATGGATATTCTTTTTTTGAAATTTGTAGCATCCACAAAAATATATCAAACTTTTAATTAAAATAATCATATTGCATAACAAATTGTATGAAACAACCAAGTTTGTGTTGTTAGAGAAATACAACATTAGCCTAAGAGAAAGGATGTTGGTAATGGATTTAGCTATAGCTGTCACAAGTGACATAGCCGTAAATTTGCTGAACAGCATTCTTAATTTTGTGCTGTGTTTGTGGCAATCAATATCTCCCTCAAGCAACTCAATAACGGAGTGCGCGTAAAAGTATTTTTCAATTTGCGGCACTACTTCAAATTTTAAACTGTTATCCATTTATTTTCAAAGAAATTCAACAAGATCACCACATCTCTATATCAGAAGTTTAACATAGCATGCAGCCTTTGGGCCCGATTCTCAGCTGCCTTGCACCTTTGGCCTGGTCTATACGCAGAAATTGCACTGATTTATTAAAAATGTGTGTTGTTCAACCAAGGCCTGGTCTACACTTACCTTCCAGATTCGGTGGTAGTTGACAGGAGATACGCAAGCTACATAAATCACTTGCATATTTCCTGTCGACTTTGCAGCATTTACTCCATGCGCCATTCACACTGCGCTGCTCTACTTGCCAGGGTTTTTTTTTTCTACGTCAATTTCTGGATCGACTAAGTGGGTCTACACAGACTGCTCAGTCAATCCAGAGACATTGATCTGATGGCAGTGAATCTGGCGCCATCAGTATAGACCCAGCCTGAAAGTGTTTAAGTTAATCAGTTTAACCCATCTTTAAACCAGTGCAACTAGTGTGTAGACAAATCCTCATGTAGTCAGTTCTACCTGGGCAAAATGGGTGCAAATGATCCCGAATCAAAATGGCAGCATTTTCTATCCATTTTGCAAAGGCAAAAGTGACAAAACAGTGCAAGGAAGCCAAGATTTAGACACACTAGCTTGCCTTTACAGAAGAGTAAATCTAATAAGGTCTTGTTCCATTTCCTCCATTATTCACGGAAGTGGATTTACACCAAAACACGTTGTTTATCCTAACAGACTTTCCCAGTAATTCTGTCACATTACTTAGAACCAGCAAATCTCTCTTGGGTACTTATTCCAGAAG
Organism: Mesoclemmys tuberculata; assembly: GCA_007922155.1. NCBI lineage: Eukaryota > Metazoa > Chordata > Testudines > Chelidae > Mesoclemmys > Mesoclemmys tuberculata. The sequence goes on along the minus strand of ML675618.1, from coordinate 71,607,449 downwards.
TGTGGATTCTAAATTTTATACTTTGATAAATCATTTTTATCCAGAATAAATTTAATTAGATGATCAAATTCTAATTATTCACTACAAAATCTACAATAACTGGTATTATTATTCAGTTATTTCTAAATAATAATACTTTATACTCCACGGTAGGCAAATACCAGTAATAGCAATAATAAATTGGAAAAATAAAGATAATTTTCCCCTCTGAAATAAACATGGGAAAAGTCACTGATAGTGTCTTCTTACAAGCCACTGACAGAAGATGCTTTGTTTGATATGTGGACCAGCTGCTAGAAGTGGAAGCACATTTGTCCAATGTATAACATGGTAAAAGGCCTTAAATAAACTAGGTGTAAATAATGCATCATTATCTGTTATGACAGGATACTTTACTAATCACTAACGCTCACTGTATTTCACACATGAACATAAACGACAACTTAATTTTTATAAAACCTTATTTTGTGTAAAGTGTCCTTAATACCGTTTGTTGCCTTTTATGAATAAATAAGCAGAGGTGAAGATATACCTTCTGATAGAAGTTATTTTCCAAGGTTCAAAATATTTATTTGAAAAATTCAAACACAGAACATATTTTGTTGACAATCCTATTGAGACTAAATTTATACAGGAAGGTGAGAAATAGGTTAACAGTATTTTTTACAGATCAATAAGTGTTTATATAAAATCTGATACCATTCAAAAGTTCCATTAGTTTCAATCACTTGTTATAACAAGTATTCATGACAGGAATTGAAACTTGCAGCTCTGTTTGCACACATTTGCAGTTGATTAAATATTGAATTTTCTTCACACTTAAGGTGGGAACTCTTAAGTAATAAGATGAATGAAAATGATGCTGCTTACACAATTAAACTTAAAATTTCTCATACTGTTTACAATTAAACTAAAAATTCCTCATCGGTATTTGTAATAACATTTCCAAAATCCTTTTAAGTGATTTGTTTTATATTTTATTGTGATCAAATAACTGCACAAGTTTTACAGCATGGTCACACATTGATATTTTGCGGACGTCACAAACACATTTGCTTACATAATGATGCTCATCATTTCTGCTCTACACTACAAAGCCTATGATGGAATACAAAAAAAGTTTAGGAATTACAAAAGAAATTGTTTTAAAGACTATATTAACAATAAAACTGCTTTCCAGATAATATCTAAAAATTATAAAGGTATACCACCAGATATTTGTACTGAATTTTCTAAACAGTAAGGAATGAAAGTAAGTTTTAATATCTGCGACGTTTGTTAGGTCCTTCAAAGTTGCCCCCTGGATTTCCTCTACCAAAGCCACCAGGTCCACCACTCACAGCACCTACACCACTCATTGGCGGCTGAGGCGTTTCAGAGCCTGTTCTACTAACCATAGGTGAACCAATCTGTGATGGACCTCCTTGTGGGAATCTCTCATTATGCTAACATACAGTGAATATTAAGTCCATTTGGAATACGCCAAATGTAAATTATAATAAAAATGGCAAAACCCCAAGTGGTGGTGTCATGAAGTTCAGCAGATAGTCCAGCAGAATCAGGATCATACATAGAAGGAAGAAAGGAGCAATTAAATTAGTTATTATTCAAAAAGGAGCTGAAAATAAAAGCTTATTAAATGCTATGCTCCAACTTCATAAATTAAGACAAAGGTATATTAAACAAAAATGCAAATGAGCTGTGTCCCACTTGGAGTGTAACAACTTCTATAGAGTATATAACCTAAATTTACACTCTAAAATTTGCCTCTACACAAAGCCATATTTATTCTCCAGTAATAGTATGTGTATTTTGAGTCTGTAAGAAGATAGGGAGCAAATATTTTATGTGAATCTTCCTGTATTTCAATGCTCCTGTATTCACTAACTTATTGAGAAATTGAAGCAGCAGCAAAGTAGAAAAAAAAGACAGTTGTTGCTTCAGTGTTTCCAAAGATTATTGGCTCAAGAAATAAAGCTTCTGCCATCACAGAGTAATATAAATCTTAAGTTTCCTCAGACAGACTTAAATATATGTGTATCAATCTCTACAGCCTTTTTTGTATGACACTTTAAAAAAGATATCTAGTAATAAACTACTAAAATTAAACATGAAATATAATTTAACATTACATGAATATTCTGGTTGTATATATCAATGTTTTAACTAAAAAAAAATCACTTGAAGTATATATAAATAAAATATAGCCCAACTTAAAATACAGATGTAACAAAGATCAGATTACTGTTCTAGACCACATATTTTATTTAGTCCCTGGCACAACATTAAAAGCTAAATATAACCTGACAGATGTATTTTGATACCGTAATTAAAATTTAAAATTCTTCACTTAGACCCTAATTCTGCAAATACTTACATGGAGTACTCCCATTGAAATATAAACTTAAGTATTCGTAAGATAAGGACTCTTGTCACTAACATTTTAAAAAGTCTTATCTAAAATATGACATGGATATAATACGTGCTGTTATGTATTACTCTCAGACTTTTCAAGAGTTCAACTCCCATTTAGACATCTAACTGAAGTGGCCAAATTTTGGGTGCTAGCACTTTTGAAAATCTAGCCCCTAATTCTTAATACTGCAGTGCTGGTTTTTTCTTCTTTTAGGTAATTTTTGAGAGATAATTATTTGGTATTTAATTTTAAAATATAACCAAGTACTTTCAATACAATCTTGTTTCCAATCAAGCCAAATTTGCCAACAACACTGAATATACCCAGACATGAAAGAATGGCTTGTCTAGTGCAAGGTACCCATACCCCTAATAATGTAATTCTTATTGCTGGTCTAATTTTTGGACAGCTAATAACGGGTATTTCCATTAGGCTTTCTACTTCTAGACTGAAAAAAATGAACAGTGACCATTAAGTATCTGTGGTAAAGGTATGAACCAAGCTACAACACTTTAAAGAGATTTTTTCAATGACAATCTGCTTGTGGCATCAAGAATACATGGCTGTCCAACATTTATGGAAGCCAGTCAGGCTTTATGTCTTCATCAATAACAAAATGTTGATATGACCAGCATTTTAAAAAAAAAATCTAGATTCCAATCTGAAGTTGAAAATTAAAACTGGATTCTCCTCCTTCCATCCCCTATTCTGTTTTCTTCAAACCACCAAATGGCAAATACACTATTACAGTCCTTTGATAACACAATGATTAGCCAGTTACACTCTTTTCACCATATAACAAAAAAACAAGTGGCTGAACAGAGCTAAAAGAAGAATTTTTAAAATTAAAGGGCCAGATGAGCAATATATACATTTTAATCTGCTTTTTGATGTTTAGAAGGAAAATGGAGTTTTCAGCTTTAATTTTCAGCTTTAGACTGGTCAAGCTGACGTGTCATTATACCTAGTAGTTCTTAGATGTCAGTATCTGAAATTACCATTTGTAGAAAAAAATCTTTTAATGCCTTTTTCCAAAACTGCCTTCAGTTTCTGATCTGATGCAACCCTAAGGGAGTGTTCCAGAGGTGAGCTGAGCAAGCAAAATAAGCACTTTTCAGTGTTCAACGGTTTTGGTGGAATACTGCAATAGTTAATACAATTATCATCTCCTTTGCTCTCCTCTTTAAAAAGTCAGTTTGGGGAGGCTGACTTCAGTGAGCATGAGCCAAATGTTTGGCACACGCAGGAGGCCCATTTCATCAGTCTGTTATCTTGATGAGAGCATCTACTCTCTTTACCAGCTCTTACACTGATCTGTCACATGGAGAAGAAAGTGAGCTATCTGCAAGAGATGGTACCAGTACTAAGGGAATAAGCTGGCTGCAGTGAGACTGATGGTTAAAGTCCTGAAGGTGCAAGGAGGTTCTCCATTCTCACTAGAAAAGATTTGGTTTGGTGCACATTATGCACTAACCAAAAAACCTGAGTCTGATATTCAAGGAGTATGTATTTTCATCAGCAGCTACCTCGCCAAATCAGCTATTGAGACACTGATATATTGTTTCCTCAAGTTAATTTTCTTTTGAGGAGGCAGAAAGAGGAAGAAAAAACTCAGTTATATGTTTCAGTGCTCCAGCACAGCTATAAGGTAATAGTTTAAGTTACTCGTTCTACTCTTTATATTTCACCACCAGAACATCCTCTCAGACATGCAGCCACCCAGAACCACAAAAAAATATGTAACATTAAAAAGTTATTAAAAACAGATGGCTGTTTCTCTACAAAAGATATTAGATAGAAAAAGAAGGTTCATGGGTTGATGGACAAAGCCAAGATAACCACCCCTTTTAAGTGCAGGTCAGGAGCTTGTCTGTTGTTCAGTAAGTAAATTCCAACTGTCCAGACCAGGTTTTTGGTCATCTTGAACTACTGGGTAATAGGACTTTTCCCTGCTTGGGTCAGCAATTATCCCACATAATTTTGGCTGGTGTAATTATTCTACAATGGTGTGTAATAACTGTCATAACACTCCCCAGTGCTTTATGCTGTGCCCTTGTAATAATGTGTTTATACACAAAAATATTTTTTTAAAAGTATTTTCCACAAAGATATCTTCACACTATATAAATCTTTAATCACAACTGTATTTTGTGTTATTTAAAAATAAGCCTCATAACAGAGTAAAATTAATAAATACATTTTAATTTCATAACTAACAGAATAAAGAACAGGTAACTTCAGATAGAATTTTAAGTATATTTAACACGTACAGACTACCCTATAAGTAAATGAATATTTTGGTAGATTAAATTAATTTTTATGATAGATTTTACATTCACAGTTTTACTTCAAGTGACACATTTTAGTCTAAGGTTCATAATGCCCAGACAATTTCTTAGAAGACTGGTCCATTAACGGCTACATTTCCATTTGAAGATAATATGCCCCGACACAGGAATTATTCATTTTGGATTTTCAGTATTCCTAGTTTATATCCTCAAAAGATTTTCAAGTGAAAAAAATGTAATTTAAGCAGATAAAAATTCACCTACCAGTTGCCTTTAACAGACATTTTTAAAAAAAACTTCCTAAAAATGTTTTCAGATAAGTATTGTCATTAGATTATAAAAATGTGATACTATCAAATCGTTTTAGTGTGAAGTTACCTTTGGTTCAAAAGATGTGCCATGAGACATGACAACTGTTCAAAATAATTAAGTTTTATAATGATACATTACCACTGCTCCATTATCTGGCATCATTGGTGTTCCCATATTTGCAGCTCCTTCTGGTCCCATGGAAGGACCAGGACCCATTGCAGGGCCAGGTAAAGTTCCTCTGTTGTTCATATTCATACCGATCATTGGAGGAGGACCTTGGTTACCAGCAGGTGCTGGGCTAAACGCATCTATGCAAAACAATCTATACTTAGAGCTGTCCTATCTGAATTTTTCAAGAAGCAATAAAACAATTTATAATGTTTAAGAAACCAACTATACAAGACTTCCATTACTTGAAATATAAAAGCTGCTTTTATTCTTTGAGACTGTACATTTATCTCAATCTACTTTTAAACTGATCTTCATTTTCAAATTATTGCTCAAATAATATTTTTTATTCTACAACTTGCTTTCTGAATGAAAATATTTTCTTCCCGTAGTTTGAGAACCTCAAAGGATGCAACTAAACATAGTTCTCCAGGTTTTGCACCAAAACTTACTACATGTATTCACATTTTATGAAAAACATACACAATTACAATAGATAAAAAAATTAGTCACACTGCAACTGGCCAACTTTTACACAACTTGGCATTTAGGTTTCAAGCACCTTACATCAAAAAAGGCAACACTTTACTTTATTCCATATTATAATTCAATTGTAATACTGAAAACCTACGTTCCCAATTCTTTTTAAAATGTGGTCTGTTACGGAAGTATTGGATAGTGGAAAGTTAAGAGAAGAACTGTAAAAGGAGATGTATAGCTAATATTATAAATGGTAATGATAGTAAAATTAAAAATATAACCAAAAGAAATGGAACATTTAATATTGCACCATTCAAACTTTCTATCTAGTGTTGGAACAGTAAAATGCAAGTAAGTAGAAGAAAAAAATGAAAGGAACAGCAAACTCAAGTGGACAGAAAGTTTACCTAAATAAAAATTCAACTACCAAATACGATTCATTTGTCAATACCAACTAATCAGCAGATAAAGTAAGATTAATTGTATACATTTGCAAGGCTGCATTACAAGGAAGAAAAACTTGGGTGTGTAAGTTAGACTTATGAGATGTCATTTAATAAAAATCCAAAGACAGGCTGGGGATGGAACAGTGTTTGTTTAGATCGACAAACCATCCTGTCCAGCCAAGTGTATGTATCCATTTTCTTGGACAAACAAAACAGAAGAAAATATACCATGTGAAATCTATCGGCAGTTTTACATCATTTCCATCACTGCAGTATGTGAATAAAATCCAGGGATCAAACATGTTGGATGGACTACAATATCTAGTAAAGTTCTTCCTGAACTTCATTAGATTATAATATTTTCCTAACATGAAAGGTGATAATCAATGTAGCACTGTAAATAGATTTTTCTGGACTATCATCATAGTGATACTACTATACATATGTACATGACACTTCATCTGTGGTATTAGCAGTGTGTTGGTTATCACAGTGATCAACTAGTGAACTGCTGCCCCCAAAGATGTATCTGTATGATTCTAATACTAAAAGAGTGCTAAAATCAGACTCCCCCGTAACCCTTTGTATTCGTACCACTGGAGGGACAGGTTTTGAAAAGGATTTGTGGTTCTAGGGATAAGTGCTACAGGACTTAGAAGATTTGGAGAAGGCACTAGTCTTTAATTAAATAAAAGTCTGAACTCATGGCTGTTCTGAAGGGTTGTTCCTCCATGTGAACATTGGCAGATGTCTCCCTGACCCAGACAGAAGCTGCCCTGGAGCATAGGAGGGGTGTAGGGAGCTTCGCACTCATCCATGAGCAAGACTAATTCTTGGGATGGAGAGCAGATGTCTCCATCCAGAAGAACGGCCTGCTCTGGGTGTCCACCCTTGTGAGCATACCACGGACCCTCTGCTAATTCTTGCCATTCCAGAGAAGCAAATATGAAAGACATTGGAGAGGGGCTAACACTACTGCTAGAGTCCTAACAGGTACACACATGCACCTTCCAACAGCAGCAGCACACTGCCTGTCATATGGCAGTGCTCAGTGCTGGTATCACAGCTGACTCAATAGGTGCTTACACACTAGGACTGCAGTTTCAGCACAGAGCATCACTTATGCAGTGCTACTAAAAAAATAGACTCATGCTTTTTATATGGGCACCCACTTTTGAGAGTGTATAGGTTACAACAATGGAAATTCTGCTTACCTCCCCCCCAATGAGATTTTAAAGTAGCAGAAAATCCTCCTCATGTTTTCTCTTTATAAAATTATTTCTAATCCAGCCAGACAAGTTAAATACTAACTTTTAAGTATCCAGCTACTATTCTAATGGAAATAAATATCAGATCAGATGGTATCAGTGCCAAATAAGTCAATGAATAAAATTATTCAGACTACTTTTTAAAATTTAACTTGGATTTTTTTTAAACAGAACTATAAAATGTATTTAAAACAAGTTAACCTAAAAAGCATACGTGAGAGGGAACCAACACTACTGTATGCATAATCATTTGCTATAGATTTTTTTTCTTTTACAATAATGATCAGTTGTCAATGTAACATTAAGATCCAAGCATTCTGTTTTAAAATTTTGGAAATGTCTCTTATGACTGGGGAGCCATGGCATTGAAGTCTGCCAAACAAAGTTGCAATGGAAAACAATGTAATTGACTATATTAACAATTACCACTATGACAAGGAAAGAAAGAGGGATCTGAACTGTTCAAAATAAGGCCATGTATACAATTAGGAGCACACTTATACCCAATAATGCATACCCTGGAGTTGCATGGGTACAAATAAAATGTTTTGTATAATATCAAGAAATAAACTGCTTTTATTTAATATGGTTCTTATTTAAGAAACTGAAGAATATTTAGGGTGGTAAACAAACAGAATCCCTTTTAAAATATAATTATATATTCAATGTTTTGAGTATTAGATCCAAGACTAATGGTATTTAGATATGTTACATTTCTAGCACATTTTTTCTGAACTGTGTCTTTCTTGAATGTCTTTTCTTTTTGGATGATACATTTTTAAATGCAAATTAGGCTATATTAAAGTTTGAAATCTTTGTTTCTATGGGTATACATGACAATATTGCCACTAATAAATTTAGAACTTGGATAGGAGCACACAAGTATCATTGGACATTAATGTAAACCTATCATTCAAGTTTAGAATATACTTGTCAAATTTACTTCCTCAAGCACTATAGAGAAGATATAAAATACAGCTTATTTTCAAAATGAAAAATGTTTCTGTACCAAGTCTCGAAAGGTATTAAAAGGCATTGTTGATTTTGGATATTTTGTGATTAGTGTGGATATTAGTGAGATACGATATGTTTGATTTGTAGATTAATAAGGCTTAACGTGTAAGGTTTTTTATAAATATATTATTAGCTAGATATAAAGATTTAAATTAGTTATAATATATTATCTTTATTAAATTTGGAGAGAAGTAATTATTTAGAAGGTTGTATATAAGAACGGCTTTTTTAGGGGCTTTGTTAGGGAGTTAGTGGATTTTTTGGTTTAACTCATAGTATTTTTTGTGGAGTTAGGTTTTGGAGTTTTTTTTTGTTTAAGTGGTTATTCTTTAATTTTTTTATAAATAATTTTTATTTAATTATTTTTATTATTATATATGTTAATTATTTATAGTTTTTATTTTACATTATATTTTATTTTAATTACGATAATTGGGAGTTGTTAAAACAAATTTGGTGATAGGAGGGGCACAGTAAAAGTATGCCTCTTGGCAATAAAACAGTATACTCCCAGTCATTTAAGGATCACTTCTTGTTTTTATTATTGTTATTTTTATGCAGCTGCAAGCATACAGTATTTGTATTTTGTCTTATGTGCCATGGTATGCAGAAACTGAGACATTTATAAGGTTATTTAGTAGTTTTATTTATTTTTGTTAACTGGAAGATGTTATGCTACAGGGGTTAGAATAGCCAAGCAAGCAACGGAAGCTATGCTAGGCCTGTAGGACAGTGGTCAAGCAATTTAAATTGTACTGAGCTTTTAACAGATGTAAGATTAATTACATACGGTTCATACATAATTTAAAGTTTAAAAGATACAGATTTTATTCCCTATCAAATACCATTCAAGTTTATTTCAATATTTGCTTTAAACAGATTATGAAGCTCATTAAAAATCTATATTCATTATTAATGTATTTTAACAATTGCTTCAAGAGACACATTATTTGAGTTTTAGTGTAGTTTAAAAGCAGATATTCTGCTTAGTCTAACTGAACACTTTTTTCACATTGACTATTGAGTGTGAAATATAAGTAGTGATAACTCGTGCTATATCTACAAAATAATTTATTTTTAGTCTAAACATTCACTTAATAAAATCAGGTTTGTAACAGTGACAATATCACTGACTGCAACTATGAAATTACAAGACAATTTGCAGCAATTATTTGGGATAAAATTATTAAAGTTCAGACCCCAACAAGTATTTAACTTAAGTAACATATCACCAAGAAATAAAGCCAAGAACAGAACTATTCTAAATCTGTTTAACTAAATATACATTATAATTGTATTCAGATACAATAGATACTTTTTCCCCACAAGACTTAACAGAAACTGTTTCATGTTTTCTTTCAAACAACTTTTCCAAGACATCATCTTCACTGCCTTTACATATTTTCCTACTTTGTAAATATACAATTTTCCCCCCACACAAAGACTAAAATAATAAAATGCAAATACAGTAAATAGAAACTGCAAGAATCAGTTATTAGAAAAAATAGATGAGATTTTATATTGCCTATCATTAAAATGTTTATTCCTTACTACTAGCTTGTCACTAATGTATAATACAAATAAGTAGCATGTACAGTCCCAAAGAATTGTAGTCTTACATTACAGAAGCCTATTTGCTTCAGATCCCTACCTCCCATGTTTATTGCTCCACGAGGACCCATATCACCCATTCTCATTTCCTGTTCTCTCTGAAAGTAAACATAGTTTTCATGGTCAACCTATCATCATTACTTTAACATTCCCATTTACTACAAAAAAAAGCACAAGAAGTTTCAAGTTTAATTCTCTTCAGTCATATTTAGAAAAAATACAAGAAATAAAATTAAATATATTCTCCAATTGATATAAATTGGGATTATTTGGTATTAATTAGACAGAGGAAAAATGCATGTGTCTTTTTAAAAGCTTCCCTTAAACCTAATAATCCCACAGAGAAGTTTAATTGAACAGAAATAAAGGTCTAATACTGCTAAAGTAATTCTATTTTTAGACCACTGCTTTAGTGTATTCTCTCAAAATAATGTGCTCTATCATTAAAAAAATTAAACAAAGGTGTTTTTTTTAAATCAGGCTGAGAGGTCTGATTGCTTTGTAGCCTGCGATTCCCTGAGATACTGAAAGAATAGCACACACAATTTAATATGAAACCAATCAAAACATTTAAAAGAGAAAAAAAAATCAAGTGATAGACAAGTAGCTTTTTCCATGAGGAAAGCAGATTCCATAAATTTAAACATATTCTTGGTAGACATACATGACTCTTGCAAATTAGTTACATATAAACAGAAGGAAAAATGTACCTGATGAAAACAGTAAGTAAATATTCAAGGATGTATTTTACCTTCTGAAAACCAGTCCATTTATTAAGAAGGATTTGGGATTCTAACTTTCAGCACCAATTTTAAAAAAAAGTATTTACAACAGAGATAAAAGGCTAATATCAGTGAACTGTTCAGTCTCCCATATTTGCAACATTAATTTAAATGTAAATAGTAATTAAGTCAACATACATTAGCTATTATAACAGCTTTCATTTTCATAATATAGAACTGTCTACATGCAACCTAATTATGATCGAGCCACCCAATAATGCTGAAGGTTTTAAAAGCTGCTAACTTCAGATGCTCTAGTGCAGGAATCACCAACATTTAATAGTACAGGCCACTATTTTTTGTAATGCTGCCCAGATGTGGGAACTTGTTATGGGTAGGATATAAACAGGAGCTATAGCTGAGGTCAGGACATTGTCATGGGCAGTTCACGTTAATTGGAAAGTACAGGATTTGGGCTGACAGCTCCTGTCAGATGATGTGAGCAGAAGGATCTGGCCATTTATTTTGAATGAATCATGATTTAATGAAACAACAAAGAGTTAGGGTGCTCATCACTAAAGGACGTAGGCAGATTTGGGTAACTGGAACAGATGACTGAGCAGTGAGCATTTGTCATAAGAGCAGAAGCTATTACCCTTCTCTCCTTACCACTTGGACCATCTTCCAGCCTTCATCCTGTATATTCCTATCACGAGCCTCTGGAGCCCCAAACCTCCTCCTGGCCTTTCCCCTGTAATGATTGCTATCTATCTTTAAAAAAAATGCAAAATTAATGTTCTTACAAGGTGCCCATTCATATCCTGGAACACTGATGTCAATCCTTTATCCACAGAAGCAATGTAGAGCAACTTTCTCCACATTGCTCTGTCATTATGCCTCAATCCTGACCTGAAAAGATCACCACAAGGAATGAGAGAGTAAGTAGTTCAGTCTCTATGCCCATTCAACCCTTAATCTAATATTGGAAAAGGCCAGCAGGGATGTCAATTTGTGCCAATCATATTGATATTTCTTGTTTTGTAACCTGTCTGTTAGGAACTAGACTTAGACTACCAGTGTATTGTATAGGGGCCACAAAATGACTGGCAGAAAATGACATTTAGTTATAACTGACACATGATGGATTAAACTCAAGCAGCTGATTTAGAAATGAAATGGTCCACATCTCATTACCAATCCCAACCCATTTCTTTTGCCCTTAAAGACAAACTTGGAAGTCAGCAACATCCAAGTGAATTCCTACACACAACCTAGTATGAAGCGTTGCCAATTCCCACAGCATGCAAGACTAGAATTAACAGCATTTCAGAATTCATTGCACATAGCAAGTCTGATGATGAAAGATGCTGTGCCAGGGCCTAATGTAGACACAGTTTAGTAAAAGCAAGCTGCAATGGTACTGAACACCGAGATAAACCCAAAACCATAGTGAATATGCAAAAATTACCAATTTTTTTGTTGGTCTTCCCCATCGTCCCCCACAAAAAAAATGTTTAGTCAGAATACTCAACCCATACTACTAGGCTTTATTCAACTTTCATTTTAGATTTGCTGCTGACTTTTAAGGAGGAGAATGTTTCAAGTTGCAGACCAAAGAACCACAACATTTGCTTACTAATTGTTTCATGTCCGTTTGTTTGCCACCATTTCAACAAATCTATTCTTCCATCTTCTCCAGTTTTGTCTGGTTAAAACTCTTAGCATCTTGTTAAATTTTAGTTTTTATACTCTTCAGAGCTGGGATGTTCTCTTCACTTGTTTTGTGAGGTATTCAAAAACAACACACAAGGACACAAAACACAAATTGTTGTGCCAAAAGGAGGTAATTTAACTCGACAAAAATTCACTTAAATATTAAATGTCACTCTATGGCTTGACTGATTTAATTCTTAATAGCCATATTATCCTCAAAAATCATGTATTTGGAATAAGACCATCTACTGAATTACATAACTGACAGCAGTCCAGGTTCTGGTATCCCATAATATCTTAGGACAGTACAGAAGCAGGACTAAGTTGCTCCTTTCCAGATCTCTGGCCCCTTTTCTAACTCTCTGGATGCTTGTCCTTTTCCCAGCAGCAACCAGCTCCAGCCTCTGCAGCCAACTCTCTCCTGTTCACAGCAGGGGATTAACCTGGGGCCAGCTGATACTGAGACCTAATGGTGGGCAGGAACATCTGAGCGGCCAAGACAGGTACCTGCATGGGATAGGAGTCCTCAGTGAGGAGAGGAAAAGAAGGCTGAGAAACTGAGGTAGAAGCCAAGAGACTGGGAGAGGCCAGAATGTGCAATCCATGGAGCCATGGAAGACTACAATTAAGGAGCCATAGGAAGAGAAGGCTGAACCATGGAAAGCATAACAGGAGCTATGGAATGCACAGAATGAATAATGGGAACAGAAGGGAGCAACACAATTTTCAAAGGACAACTCTTCAAATAAACCGGGGGTCTGGAAGGATTTAGCTACAAATCTGCAAATGGTAAGTCATTCTTTCCTGCCTCTCTCATGCTTCCAAGAAAATAGTTTTAAACGTGCTAGAATGCAAGTACAAACCTCCAGTGGCCCCAATTTATTTGAAAAAAATGTCCCTAGAAAACTTTTTGATGTGTTTGCAACTATGGTGTTTAAATCTTGGGTCACTGTAAAAGTAACATGAACCCAAAACAGCGAGTTTTTCTTGTAGGCTTTTGACTCTCTTATTTCAATAACGTAGGAGTTAACGCTATACAGAATAGCATTAAATTGTATACCCGGCATTCAAAATTTGCATATCTTCATAAAATTTTAATTTTATGCATTCTTCCCCCCGTTTTTTTTTAAAGGATTTTTACAAAAAATTCCTGGAGCATGTACCAAATACATACCCTCAGACACAACTTAAAATCTTTTTGCAGCTTGCCATTATTCTACATTAATTATAAAGAAAAGAGACTTATAACGACTGGAGTATCAGTACCATTGGGCTAAATATACTAAGAATTCTTTAAAATATACACACATTTCTTTAAATAAATGTATTTTAATATTAAAATAAGTATTTAAGTCCATTTCTACGAAATTTCATGAAATTAAGAGTTATAGGGGACACATTTGTTAAGATGAGGGCTGGAAGCATCGCCATCATCATTAGATGTCATTACTCCTCTTGTATTAAAAAAGCATCAGAATGCAAAAAGAGTTAACATACAGATAAAACAATGTAATCACCACATTTTTTTCCTAGGAAATTTATCTTCCAATTTCAGCAGCCTACGGTCACACAAAAAATCCAGTCTGCATATGCTACCTTGTTCATCATAATAAAGATGTAAATAACAACACTTTTAAAATGGAATATGCTGTTGAATAATTGAATGGCAGAAAACAAGAATACCAGGAACATAATATTTATATTGGGTTTATATCAGAAGACAGACCATGTAATTCTCTTCAGCACCCTCTGGCATGGAATGCAAATCTTGCTTCATGTAAGACCAATCATTCATCTCCCTAGCTGAGATTAATGTTCAAAAGAGTAGCAAAACTAAAAGCAGGGAATTTAAAAAGAAATATTGCAATTTTGGTCCAAAACACTTCCTAGGAAGTCACTTTAAATGTTATCCATTATAATAAAAGCTATTTTTCCTAAACATGGATGCAGTTATAAAAAATAGCACCCCTTTTTAATTTTTCAAGCAAAACAACACTTATGTGACACGCTTTTCTCACTGTAAAGATGTGACGTGTTAAAGAGGCAATAGGATTCATTCCACCACAGAGGGGACTTTGACTACTGTGTCAGATAAGCACAGATCTTTAGCACTTCAGTATATCCCACCAAGTTTAAAAGACATTCTCTGGAAAAAATTGCTTATATTCCATTATAAGATTGGACTATACTCCTGTGTGCACTAGCATGTATTGTTTAGTAGGAGTAATGACCAGCTGAGAAGCTGCAGTTCCTTTCATTCCATATTTCAGTGTAGAGCGACAATATTTACTCCATTCCAGAGACCATTTTGGGCAGCACATAAATTCTATTTTGCTGCAACTGCTCCTAAAAAGGAGTCATTCCCTTTCTCTCAACCCACACTGTTGGTGACAGAACAGCAAATATTAACCATTGTATTACACCAAATTTTAGATTAAGCCAGCTTTTAAGACCAAACAGAAAAAGTAGACTTGGAAGGATTAGATTTTTATCAGTTAATGTCAATTTCACCATACATACACAAACAGATGAAAAATATTTCCATAAATGATAATCAAAGTTTACTGATAAGCAAAGAAAAATTTTGTTTAAGAACTTACTGGAGTTTGATTTAAGATATTCATAATTTGTACATTTTGACATGTGATGTTGACAATTTGTGTTTTAACTTTTTGAATTTTAATGTCTATTGTCATTAAATAATTATTGTCTGACATCCCTAACAGAATTTCTCCCAACTGTGAAAATTAAAATCAAAGTCTAAAATTTTTTTAACAAATAAATATTGCTATTATCTGCTGAAATTATAAAATATTAAAAATCGAATTCTGCCAAGCCAGTCCTTAAGTATTAAATTCAACCAACTTACAAACTATTGCAAATGCTGATACTGCAAGAATCCAATCAATAAAAGCTATAACAACAAATGTACATTTTATATAAAATATGCACATATAGACACCCCGTGAAATTTTCATGTTAGGAAAAATATTAGTAATGTTAGTAACAATGGTAAAGATAACTGTTGGCCAAAAAAAATGGATCTCTTTAAAGGAAAAAAAGATGCATTAGTAAATTAGTAATCTGGCCCAAGTGTTTTATACATGAATAGATATGAGAGAGACACAGAGACAGAGAATTGAAATGTAACAACTTTCTTAAAATCAGGTGGGCAGAAATAGCTGAAAAACCAGTAAAAGTTATTTAGTTCTGTGCTTTTACAGAGGAAATCATTCCTCAGAAGTTATCACTTTAAAGGAAACCTCTATGCTAAGCTTCTTCATCCTGTATGTTTTATTTTGGGAGGTACGCGGGGGACATCACTCACTTTTGTGGAACTTTCCCTCACTCCCCAATCTAGAACCTGTGAAGAGCCCTTGGCAGCGGAGAAAGACCCTTAATCACCTAAGCCCCACAGAGAAAACAAAACCAGTTAATGCAGCCCAAAGCATTTAGCTTTCATCAGTCTTGAGCTATTCTTAAAAACAGAAGTTAAAATCACAGAAGGATATTTCCTTGAATAGAAAAAGAACACATTTTAACAGTTCGCAACAAAAATTTTCTAAAATGTTATGTTAATTGAAAATATGCACTGATATTTGATTGTAACACAATGCAAGTCAAGTAGAATATACAGCGCTGTATAAAAATATAATAAAAATATGCACTATAATTTAAATGTTAAATACTACTAAAAATACATTATGCATATGACTAACCCAAAAGCTAGATAGAACATTCCATTGTACTACTTCATTAATAAAACTTTCATAAATGTAGCCTAGTGTCTTATCCATTAAAGAATGAACAGGAATATACAAATTAATAATATTCAATATATTTTATGGGTTTAATAAAACAAGTATCTACTGTCAGATGAAAAACTACATGTACTTTAAAAATCCATAGCTTTTTTTAAAGATCCATCAACTCTGATTTTAAAAACTAGATTGTTAAATGTCTCTGAATTCAGGAAGATATTAAATTAAAATAACTTATTTATCTTATAAAAATATTAAAATATTTTGAAAATATTGAGACCAACAGAAAATGTAGATTTTTTCCCAAACGCTGAAGGCTTTGCCTACATATTTGCACTTTTTATTCTATAATAAAAACAAATAATTTAAAGGTTTGGGCTGTTTAATTGAAGATGTTACCCACTTTTGAGAAACACACTGATACTGCTCTATAGCATGGCTCCGTACCCTCTTCTAAAATACTGAATTAAATTCTAGGAAGCATTTAAAATATTATTGCATTGGCTCAGCTCCCAGGAAACAACAGTACCATTTGGGAAAGGGCAAACTTAATAGTTATACCTAAACAAATTAATGAAGCATCAGCTGAAACAAGAGAAAACGGTCAGTATATAAATTCCATTAACTCAGGGTTTAAGAGAGTGGTTTTCAACCCCTGTGGGTCCACAGACTTATGTCTAAGATTTCCAAATGGATCCGCACCTCCATTTAAATTTTTCAGTGGCCCACAAATGAAAAAAGGTTGAAAATCACTGGTTCAGGATCCTCCTACTGACTGCTGTATTCACAGAAATTTCAGTTTTTATTTAAACTCCTGGTTGGAATGCTTGCCTTGACAATGAAAAACAGATGCAATGTTTATCTTACGTGGGTGCTCTCTAATATAACCTTGAAAAGTGTTAACTTCCTCTAATTTTGATCACTTAAGTCTTGATTATACTAGGAAATTTTTGCAAAACATTATCACTATTGCCAACCCTCGTTCAGTTCCATTAATGTTAGCTACATTAACAGCCCTAGTGCATATGAGCCAAACATGTTGCAATCTAACCAGGATCAGAGCAGATCTAATGAAGAGTGTTTAAAACTAAAGCAGTGATCAACGATTCATCTACAAGGCGGCAGCAGCAGCTCATATAAAGAAAGGTTCTCATCCTTGCTAATACCAATGATATACTGAACAATGAAATTTTTTTTACAAACTGTCCTTAATGTATGCCAGGCTTTACATGGTAACACTATTAACCATCATAATAAACAACTTAACTTTCGTGATTATCTAAGATCATTGTATATCCTGTCAGTAGAACTTCCACTTATTCAAAAGCATATTTGATTGGATGGCTGCAATTTTTGAATAAGCAAAGAATAAAAGTTTATTGATTAGGATAAGTGATATAATTGATTATGTGGGCAGTGTTTCTCATTGCTATCAATTTTTTAAAAGGCTGAATCTCATTATGTAATTTATGAGATTTCGTAAGTTTTCATAAAACCTGATCCAGCAAGCCTAAAGAGAGTTCAGTTCTTTATTAGAACATACTTGTTTTTGTGCGTTGGCAAGGAAAGGAAAAATAATGTTCCTACTTTCCAGGTAATATACTTTCTGTAGATCATTCTAGACAGCATAGATGTGGGGCTCTTCCTGCTTCTCCATTTTGATGCCTTCCAATTGGAAAGAAGGCAGCTGACCTGTTCTACCTCAGTAAAAGAGAAGGCTAGTCTCACTGACTTACAACAAGCCTCTCACTCACAAGGAACAAACAGAAAGCACATTAACCACCAAGTGGAAATATAATTTCTTTTTATGACTTGGTCTGCAACAGTACAGGCATTGGTTTCTGAACAGCAAGATGCTATGAGAAAACATCAAAGAAACGGAGAAGAGACAGCTAAATTAGAAAAATCCTGAGGAAAAGGAAGGAAATGCAGGAAAAACAGGAATCTGTAGCCCTTTTGCCTATTCTATAAAAGTCGTAGCTTCTTACAGAAGCCCAGCTTTAAGCACTCTGTGGTCAATTACTCTATCTGCAGTTACCTGTGCATTCAGAGCCTAGTATGTAGCCAAATATATAAATTCCCAGTGAGCTGAAGATGTTAGTGGAAAGCCCAAAGGAGTTCTGGTATTTGTCAGGCTCCTACTCCTGAAAGGGTCCCCTGGGTAGTTTTAATTTTTAGCCTGAATACAATATGTGTGCACAACTTTCTAGAAGACTCCTCATTTCTACCCTAAATATCCTTTAAGCTGATGTCTCATGGATGAGTTTTAGACATAAGGTGGGTGACACAATACCTTTTACTGGACCAACTTCTTTTGGTGAGACACAGACATTCAGGCTTCCACAGAGCTCTTCTTCAGGTCATGAGCAAGAACTGTGGAATCTGCTCTGGGAAAGGAGGGCTGTTTGTTTCCAAAATTCTCTGGGAAGATACAGAGTGCCTGAGCACATTTAGCAAAAACAGAGAAGCTAAGCATCAGAATCTGGGGAGATCCTTTCACTAAGAAAAGGGTTTGTATGAGTTAAAAAGGACTAAGATGACTGAATAGCCCAACAAGCCTCTCTCAGACTTTATGCAATACCTAGAAGAAGTTATGCCTCCGAGTAAGAATCAATAGTTAGGAAAGATTCAAAGTACTTCACAGTTTTGTTTTGTTTTTTGGTGTGTGTGTGGGGGGAGAAAGGGCGGAACAGTTGGAGAAGTGAGGGTTCTCTCTTTTAGTATTGTCCACTGCTACTTTAAGCAGAACTTCTGTACCCTTTAGTCAAACTGAGTGCTTATTTCTGGGTTGTTTTTTTCCCCAGACATAGCTCCAGAAATTGCTTCAATCACTGAGCAAGAGACCACGGAAAAAGCTTTCGATTCTTGCGGGAAAGCACAACAGCAAGAAGTAACAGTTCAGGAGGAGGTTCTTTTTCTCTAGCCTTCTCTGGTCAAAAGACAAATGTTGGTCACCTGGGAAGTAGAGCTGGTCAGGAATATTTCAGGAAAAATGTTATTAACCAGCAAAAGGGTTGGTTTTGACAAATTTCCTGTTTAAAGACATCTTTTGTAAAATTTGTCAGAATGTCCCATTTTGATATCTTCTAAATGAAAAACTTGTTTTTCAGGTCAAATAACTTTGTTTCAATATTTTAATTAATTTAGACCAAAAAAATGAAATGTCAAAAAATGAGTTTGATCTGCAAAAAATTGAGATTTTGATTTTTTTTTTTTTTTTTGGCTTGATAAGGGATAGGAAAAAATTTCTAAATTTAATATCCTCACAGGATGGAAAAAACATTTCTTGCCCCACTTAAGTCAGAAGCAGCCAAAGATGCCATCTTCCTGTATGTTGTTCTGAGCAAGGCAGTAATCTGATGGGAGAAGTGTAAAACCAAAATCAGAAAAGGAAAATTGTGGACAATTACTGGACATCAAACTGCCTGCTAGGTCAAGTGAAGAGTGTGGGAACCCAATGTCGTCAATGGCAGTCTGAGACAGAAATATTTATCATTGACACCATACTGGGGTGTAAGTCTCTCTCCGGACTATGCAAGGAGGTTTCTGATGGATTCGGCAAAAATTCCCCTAAGATTTCCACTTCAAATAGTCAAATATAAAAAGTTTGACAACAAAATGCAACTTCTCTGAATGAGGACTAACACCTATTACTGTAAATATCTCAATAAGTGAGGAAAAGAGCCTATTTTAGTCCGAAACGGCAATGACTGCTTTTTAATTAAGCAGAACTAATTATTGCCTTCACAAGGACACTTTCTTCCCACTTTGAAATAAACTGGACTCTTAAACAACATACTTTTTGTATGCCTGCACTGAAGAGGCACCCAAGGAAAAGTCTACTGTGGGGGCACTGGAGAAATTCAGTCACTGACTATTGCATAAGTGCCTCCTCCTTGTTCAGAGACAACTGTCATCCAGCCCCACAACACAAGACCAGGCAAACATCACTCTATATCTCGCCAAATGTCTTTTTGACTTCTTAACCTTGAGTCTCCTTTGACAGACTAACACACACCATGCTGGCTCTAGAAACTAAATTGGACTCCTGTGACGCTTTATAGCAAAGTTTGAGACAAAAGTTCATACAATCAAAAATCTCATTCATTTGGACGCCATATCCCTACCGAAACCAAAAATGCAGGTGATAATGGATGGCAAGAATTTCCTTATTCTTATTTTGATGATGCTTAGAACTTGGTTGATGCAAACCTAAAATTTGTAGCCTAAAACTAGGAATGATTTAAAATGTATTGATCCACTACAAAACTTCATTCCAAATTGAGATTTTTATAAGTTTTGTCTGTTAGCATTTCAGTCTTTCTTCTGTAATTGTTTAGTCTTTCCTGCATTTGTGAAACGTGTATTCAGAATTAGCCTTAAGATCTAGGAATTTTCTGGAGTTAATTTTTTACACTGGGTCTTTTTACATCAGTTATAATCATATTGTGCTTACATAGCATTTTTTTCATGGGATATCAAAATGCTCTACAAAAGGTGGATATTACCCATTTACAGATGGAGATTAGGCACAGACACATTAAAAACCAGATTCTGCCATCTTTACTCAAGTTGATTTCAATGGACTCAGTACTTACAAAACAAAGTTCTACTCACTGTCCAGGAATAAGGGTGAAAGAATCGCTCCCACAATGAACTTCTCACAATCTACTCAGGAGGAGAATCTTAGTTTCTAGCTCCCTGCTCTACCCATACTGTCCCTCTCTTCTAGACTCACTGTGACCAGAAACTAATCTGTTAAGAAAATCACCCATACCCAAAGGTCCCTTTTTTATTGTCCATTGTGCAGGACTTCATAGATCTGGTGCTCACTAAGTTAAACAAAGATTTTATTACGTTTTTGTTTTTAAACTGACATTTTTCCTTTATCTAGGAAAATATGTAAGAATGCATATTGATTCTGAAAGTTAAAAAATTAATAACTTTTTAAAGTGAAAGATACATAATAGAAGCCTCAAATACTAAAACTGTAAAATGTATCTGAATTTTAGATTTCAGACTTTTGGAGCATTTTCCTTCTCTCTTTGGAAAGCATCTAACACACTTTGAGACCTATCACTATAATAATAGCACAAATCAGAACAACAGAATTTAATTTTTTGCTCTTGGTACATTGTTCAAAATTTCAGGGGGTAAAGAAAGCAATGCATATAGCTCATCATAAGAAAATTGTAACTAACTGTTAAAAAAAAGTTACAAATCTTTACTCTCCTAAATTACATGTGTAAAACATAAAAATAAGGTGGTAAACTTGTTAAAGGTGCATATATATACTATACGTAATGTACGACATTGTATATACATACTTAGAGAGAAGATAACTTTTGTTATTTGTGCAGAAACACTGGTTATTTACACTCCCTTTTCAATCCAAGCTTTTGATTAATAGTATATTTCCTTAAGCACCACACCAACCCGCTAACAATCTCTCTCTCTCAATGAACAATTTATCCAGGAGTAAAAAGATCATCCAAGTTATACATGTGCTTTTAAAGTAATGGTTCACTAAAGAGAAAGGGTTAATTATTAGTATGGTACTTCAATGATTATAGGTACTTCCTCATGAAGAACAGAAGTTAATATCACTCAGGCATTTCTTTTCTTCCTCCTTCCCCCTTTTATTTCCATTATTCAAAGCACCATCCAAAATCAGCTCCTTCTCCCCCCAGATGGGGATACCCCACCCCAAGCTCACAAAACAGCTTGTGCTTCCTGGCTCTCCTTGGCTTCTGAAATCTATTTCTAGGTAACTTCGCAAAGGAAAAAATTGGGCTTGTGGCCTTTCTTGCTTCTTTACTGTATATAAAGCAGGACTGAAAGGATTTATTTAAAAAAATAATTAGAAATTCAGGAACTATCTAGATTAGAAGACTATGTTGACTGGCATGTTAATGAAATTACATCACCACAAAAGCTCAGAGAATGTTTGTACTGCATTTGTTACTGATCCAACATCAATAGCTAACATTTTGAGTAATGGAAGTCTTTATTCAACATGCTCAAACCTTCAATTAAGTGCTCACATTAAACATCTCTCAGAGCTCCTGCTGATCTTTTGGGCCTATCCAGCAAAACAAGAGAGGTTTACATTTAACATTCCTGATATTTAAAGATGAAAAACAAAAAAAAATTGACCATTTTTAAAGAGTCTTTCAGACTGTCTTTATATATTATAAAGAAACTTAGAGAGCATATGCTCGATTTTTTTAAAAAAGTGTTTGCAATTCACTTTAAAAATATATATTTTTAAAAGCAAGTGAGAATCAAACTCCTTTCCTTTAAAAATTCACTTTAAAAATATATATTTTTAAAAGCAAGTGAGAATCAAACTCCTTTCCTTTCCTTTATTCCAGTTCCCAGGAGCTGTCAAGCATTGCTTAAGAACTAAGGAAGCAGCAAGCATGAAAAAATCTAGCTTCATGTTCCCCACTACCATTTCAATTACTCTAAAAAAATTTGAATTTATGAAGAAATAAATGTAATTCAACAACAGCCCACCTCACCATATTTGTTGCTATTTAGACACAGGATAATCATGCCAAATCATTTGTTTGTGACCAGAGTTTTATACACATTTATTGCTTATGATATACGGTGCCAAAAAACTATTTCTGAGAAATGAAATATTACTTACCTGTAAAAACAGTTATTTAAAAGAAATATCCACCTTATCCAAGCTCATGGCGTGTCCTTATGTTCAGACGTCCAAGAATTTACATTAAAGGATTTTAATGCAGTAACTTATCTTCCTTTACTTTTTATTTAACTAACTATAGAAAATCGTAGTTGAATCTCAAAGAAAACTGGAGGATGTGTGGCAATATGGAGGATATATTACCTTCACAGAACCTCAGTTACAAACTTTTCCATTAATTCCATACTCCACAAATCCCCATGCGTGGAGGCTGCAGAGATGAAGAGCTGTCTTACCCAGTAAGAGAGAGAAAGCTGGGCTAACTGTACCACCTGTACATATAGAAATACAGCAAAAAATTCTTAACTTTAAAGTTACAAAATTTTAAAACAATGCAATTTTAATACATTGCACATTAACAATTTTCAGTATGTATATGACAAAAGAGCTAACTAAATCTTCAGACCCACATAGAGTGAACATTAGATACTTGAAAAGAACAATCTATCTTCTGAAGATCAAATTTAAGATATGAGATGCAATAACAGGGTAGAAAAATTTAATTAAAGTATGTAATATATTCCCAACCAGTTCAAGGGAGAACAAAACAAAAAAAATTACTTCTCATGGTTAAGGTGCAACAGACATATAAAATGAAATTCTGGTACTATTTTAAATGGAATGCCAAATACTACCCCACTGCCATATCTTTACAACATTTTGAAAGAATAGAACAGCACCAGAGGCAATTTCAAAGCCTAGCAAACGGAACGTGTTTCTTTTAAGCGGAAATCTTAACATTTTTTCCCCAGTTTAATATGTTTTTAATACAATGGAACATTTACAGTTTCATAGTATATATTTGTAATCAGTTATATATTTCTAAGTATGTTTTATTATAAAATCAAGGTTGGTAGCACCAAGTATTTTGGACATGCAGCATCACAACCAAATTATTTATTATATATCACAATATAGCTGAAAGCCAAATTTTCAAACAGAGCTGGAGACATAAATAGTAATTCTCATAATCACATTACAGTCCTTATAAGGATACTTCCAGCATAATTTTTTTATATTCAGCACTGGTAACTTGCATATAAAATAAAGTTGCAGACTGAAATAATGCATTCATATTTTGGGAAGTAAAAATATTTTACTTGCAAATTCTACTTCTTTCTCACAGGATTCAGGTCAGTCCATACATACAGCACCTTTATCTACACCACACTCTGTAAAGCAGAAAGCAGCACAAATGACATGACAAATTTTACTGGCACAACGCCAAGCACCAACCCATCTCTCCCTAACCAGTGCTGTCTAGGGCTGTGAACAAGATATTTAGCAACTCACCTTGAGTTGCATTTTCATACACAAAGAATACATTCACAAGAATTTTTCCTTCAGGTTCATGATTTTTCAACCATATTCAAAGGAAGAACCATACTAAGAAAACTAGATATAAAAGTGTAGGAGAAGGAGTAACAGGTGAGCGACTACCCCCTCCACCCTCTGCAAGACTGAACAAAACAGTGTGTCTGAAGAAACAACAGCTGCATGGATTCACTAGTGATTTCTGCTTATTTCACTGGTGATCCTGCCCACTGCATAAGACAAAAGCTTAGTATGTATGGACTGGCAGGTTCCTAAATTCTATTTAATATGATCACGTGCTGTTTGCATGTTCTTATGAAAAAACTGAAATTTAATGCACATTTTGTTCAAAAATATTTTGTACAAATGCTGAAAATGTGACTTCAACATTAAAAAAACCTACCAAGATTAAAACTATATACTGAGTACCTCCAAATAACCTGGCAAGAGGACTATTTTCACACATCTCAAAGGAATATCAAAATCATTTTGCTCAACACTAAGTTCCAAAGAATCTAAACATTCCTACTTCACCCTGTATGAACTACAAGTTACAACTAAAATTCAAGTTTTTCTTAAAATGACCCAAAGTTAATGGCTACTATATTATTGAAAAATGACATTAAACGAACTATGTGTTTAAGAGCCCAATATAAGATTAGCATCAGTTCCTAATCTGCATAAAATACTGTCTGATCAGTATTTTATAAAAAAACTGCATTATTTATTGTTGAATGTTTTCCTACCCTGAAAGCAGGACAATGGAATTCTCCTACTGACCTTCTCCTGAGGTTCCCAAACTGTGTACATAAGCTTGTTGGAAGTGGTACACCGTGACAGAATAGTCTGTCCCCTGTAAGTGGGATTGCGGCCTGAGGCCAATCAAACCCTGTTCCATTACATGGCCACTTTAAGGAAAAAACATTCAGGAGAGCAGTAGACTAACTCACGCATGGGAACGAGGTGCTGGGATAGCTACCTCCTTAATACCATAAAATCCAGATGTCAGATGACTTCCAAGAAGATTATGGAAAGAGCAGACAGCCTAGAGAGCAGAACTGCAGGGAGCACTGAGTCAGGAGACACATTCTTTGATAGTGGAGTCAGAATCAGAAGGGAAACTGGAAGGCTGGGGAAGCCTGTCCAAATCACCACCCAAACCCATAGAAGATCGCTGTGGGGACCCAAGATCAAGGGGACAAAGTATGTGAATCCAAGGACCAAAGGATTCTGTGGAAAAGGCTGTAATGTAGGTACTGGGGGGTTGGGGAAGCCTGCTTGACTTGTGGCATAACCCAGTGAAGGAGAACTGTGAAATTCCTTAACCAAGAGGAAGGTCTTGTGAGTCCAGGGACCAGGGCAGGAGAAAATCTGTGGAAAAGACTCTCCGGAGAAGGTAAGGGATGCAGTGAAATTGGCAGAAATCTCTGAGTCAGAGGGAACTGGGTGGGAACCAGGAACAAGGGTGATTGAAGCTGAAGCTACCTGATGTCCAGGTAAAGCACCAGCCCACCTTTCTCTACTTCTTCCTTCTGAGCCCTCCT
Organism: Mesoclemmys tuberculata; assembly: GCA_007922155.1. Taxonomy (NCBI): domain Eukaryota; kingdom Metazoa; phylum Chordata; order Testudines; family Chelidae; genus Mesoclemmys; species Mesoclemmys tuberculata. The sequence goes on along the minus strand of ML675618.1, from coordinate 71,581,677 downwards.
TGCACTCCTTCCTCACATACCCACCACCAGAGCCTTCTTTGCCTTCCAGCCAGAATAACTGCCCTCAGTCTAACATCTGACTTCAAAAAATTCTCCCATTCAGCATCTGGACAAAAATTAAAGCTTTTGAAAAACAAACAGAAAAAGAGTGACATATCTATCCCAGAATAGTCAGTGGCCTGATCACAAAGGCACTCATCTAAACTAGGCAGAGCAGGGAATTGAACCAGTGCCTTCAACATGCCAGGAGAGTGCCCTCACCCCCAAGCTATTCAGGGACAGCAATGTCTCTGATTTTCCATCTTGAACCGAAGAAATCTTTTTCCAAATTTAAGTTTCATCAGCGTAGGTGGGTTTCAGCAAAATTTCAGTTTCAACAAATTGGCATTTTCCAACAAAGAATGTTTTGTCAAAAAATTCTTGGCAAGCTATAAATTTCATGTACTCTAACTCTCCCAGCTAACTCCCCTTCTCTTCTAATTTCCTCCCAGGCAGATCTCCACTAGCCAAATACAAAACTTATTTTACTATGAGTTTGTGAATACTTAACTAAATCTATTAAGGCCAAAAATAAATGTGTAACAAAGAAATAAAATTGCATTTGTAGTACTTCAAAAAAACATTTTTTTTAAATAAGGAGATGTATGAACCAGTAAAGTTTGGGAACCACTGATCTATTCTATTAGTAGGCATGGGAAATCTGTAAGGAAATGGAGGCTAATTATTGACTCAGGAAGTAAGTATGGTTTATTGTTCCATCTTGAATACATGGAATATGGAAATAGGAATACACAGAATAGGAATAAACCTGTGGCAGAGGAGACTGGAGTTTACAACAGACAGATCCTGAGGGTAGGATCGTCAAAAGAGAAGGCTCAGACTGGAGTTCATAGTGTTACTTTGGAATTAAATTTTTGTTAATAAAAACAGGCTCTCTTTATGAGCATGCAGCTCTTGCTTGCAGCTGGGTGGAGACACCATCTGCTTTAGACCTCTCCCACCGCAGTAGCAATGAGAAAAGGAAAGAAACAGGTTAAGAATTTCAAGCCCTCCCATATTAATACTCAACAAATGTTTATTTTCATTAATATAGCAGCTACCTGGAAAACTGAAGACAATTTTCTAATAGCTTTGCTAAACAAAATATATACATGAAAAGTATAAAATGTTCTACTAACATGGCTAAACCTGAATAGACATTTTCCTGTAATAACAGATCTGCACTATGCATGCTATGTTCTTCCCTAATGTAAGAAAATGCAATAACTGCACTATTTACAGTCTTTTTAATTATTCTAGTCTTAAAACTGGTATGTTGTTTCTGAAAATAAAACTGATGTATTCTTCATGTTTGTTTAATAGCTGTTGCAGAACTGTGTCCATTATCATCTAAGGGCCACACTAAATATTCCAGTGGGAAAAAGTGCAAGGGTAAAACTAAGTGCTTTTCCTACTGCATGCATCGCCACCATCTTTTTGAAAGAAAACGGTTTTAAAAGTGTATTACCAAACCAATTTAACAGAGCTACAAAGAAATCCAGAAATGTGCCACACATTTAAAAACACTATTTGTCCTACCCTAACCTACAAGACCTAATTACAAGAAATAACTTGATCTACCACTGAATAAAAAGCCATAGCAGGGAAGTGTCAGAGTCATGCCTTTTGTTCATTTAATTTTGTCAGTTTCATTTAGTCAAATTTGTCTTTTCAGGACAATTTGTCTTTTCAGTTTTACATTAAAAGGCCTATAAAAGCTATTAAGCTTTCAAACATAAACCACTTATGCCATGAATCAGTATGTATACTAGACTGCAATGAGGAGATAATCTGTAAGTGAAACGCTTCAATAATTTTTTTATAAAGCAGTTTATTTAATTTACAGCTGTTTATGCTGAGGAACAGAGATTACATTCATGGACTACTATAGATTGGGATGAGTTAGAAAAACAAAGTAAGATGACCAATTTATAGAAACTAAGGCATTTATTGACAGTGGTGGGCTCACTGTCACTCACTGGTTTGAACAAATATATTCAGTGACCTTGTTTATGTAAAGTATTTATGTGGCACAAGTGACTTCTTCAAAGGACCAAAAAAAATAAAAAAATAAAAAAATAAAAGGTTAGAGAAGAAAAGAAAACTAGTTTTACAAGTACCCAATCCTCCCTTCAAAATTCCCCAAGTTATAGTGGGGCCTTCGGATGCACAAGGAAATCAGAATGATTGAAGAGCAGTTCTATTCACTAATGTAATTTTTTTTTTAAATAAGGGCTGGAGCATGTAATTGACTAATCCTGGTTTTCAGATGTTTAGGGAGCCTCAACTGACCTTCTCCATTTCTGTCTTATCACAAATAGAACTCATGCCTCTTACTTGTGTTTATTTGTACATTAGCATGAGACAGGGCCAGCCACAGCAGCAACAGCTTTCAGAGAGAAAAGAAACGGGGACACAAATTTCCCTACTCTCAATTTTGGAATGGAGTTGGAAGGAAAAAAATCCTTCAAAGAACACTTTCCATCATTTTTTCTTTTTGGGCTGGGATTGCACCATAAGTTCTTTTTTGTCTGATCTGCTCCCAGCTCTGCATTCTAAACCTGCTAGAGCCTCTTTATTCAATCAATGTTTGCAGCAGCTGACTCCTTATTCTGATGCCTACGGAACATGCTTGAACAGTAGGGCTTCTACCTAAAAAAACCAAAAACAAATGGGAGGTCAACTAAACATCTACAATTAACAATTTTTAAAAAGACCAAGGGTAAAATTTTTAGAAGAGTCTAAGTGATTAGGAGCCTAAATCCTATTGACTTTCTATGAGACTTTGGCTAAATGCCTGTGTCACTTTTGAAAATGGAAGTTGGGTAAAATTTCAAAAACACCAAAGTCTACTCTACACCATGATTTCTTCTTTTAAGGATCCGTACACAGATCTTAACTGTAATGGCACTGTTCAATCCTTGTAACTAGTGTTTTATCAGGTTACAATACTCCATTTTCTCTTATTATATATACACATTTTTTGTAGGTTGCTGCTGTGGAACTAAAGCTAGATTCTATTCAAATCTCTCAGAACACAATTCCTGTATATTCTGCCTATTTTTGGTAGATCTACACAGAACATTCAATATTTTTATTAGTACTGGATCAGAATAATGAACTTCCCCCTTCCCACCCAAATGAGGAACGTGAATTAAAAGAATAGATCCTAATGAACATTTGGGGAAATGGTTTTGATACAAAAACCTACAACATTCACTTTAAAAACCAGTCAACTGGACGCTAAACATTATACAATTTGAATAGCTTACTAAGTATATCTTTTCAAGTTACTTGCACTTCAGAGTAAGAAATATTTGTTTTTAAATGTGGTATTTATGTGGCTGGTACATAAAATGCTGCATTTGCTATCTAATGTAGACAAGTTCCCCTTCTTGCAACAAACAGTATTTATGCAAAGTGGGAGCGCAAAGTGCAAAGTTTTCTGAAGGCATTAAGTAGAAAAAAGGTAACTGTTTCCAAACTAAATTAGAACAAAAGTCTTGACAACTGAAAACTTTATAAAATTTATACAGTGATCTTTGAGCTTTAAAAGCAGACTTCTGTGAGCGCCAACCTTTAGACAATAAGGAAACAGAACCCTAAACATCATAAAAAAAGGAATTTAAGGGCTACTGTCACTGAATTACAGGTAACACTAATTACCAAATAAATCCTTCAGACATCACTGGGAAAAGCTCTCCATTAAGACAGAAAGCAAGCAGATTCCTAATTTGGTAGATTCAATATTAAGTCTTTGAAGAAGCAGAATGAATCAACCTTTTAAAGAATTAAAATAGCTCCAATCAGAAAATTTTGTTGTGTGGCTTACATTTTTGTCAGTTCAAAATAAAACTGAGAAACACTAACTGTTAACTGAATCAGTTAGTAGGCTATATAAAAAAAATAGCAGCCAAACTTTTCTCAAACTAAGTGATCTTTTCAAAAAAAGTCAAACTTACTGAAAATCAAAGATTAAGAGAGTTAAATAATAATTAAAGATATGGAAAGTAACCTTAATAAATGAAGATAGCCTTATATAAGATCCTTACATGAAGGGTTCCAATTCTGGTAATTATTACACTTACCATTTAGGTCCTTCTTTTAAACTGAACAGTGAAAAGGATAGGATATAAGTGAAGGAAGCTTATATTTTCAAAGCTTTTAAGAAACAAAAACAAGTATTAGAAACAATTACTAATTTCTTTCCACATACAAAAGTGACAGAGTGTATGATCTTCTAGGGATTAAGAAATATTCATAATTAGAGTTTGCCGGTAAAGATGTGATACAGTGAAAACCAACCAGGAATATATTCATATATTATAGAAATTACAGTTCCAGTCAAGACAAAGTTCGGACTTCAAATACAGATGTAAACATTCTCAGTGTTGATAAAGTATTAGTCTAATACTAAGACAATTAGCAGATCAAGTCTGCTTTCAATCAACAAATCTGAGCTAAAAACTGACCACTAAAAGGGAATTTGATCACAGAAAAAAATCCTATTAATTAATCTTATGGTAGAAATTCATTAGATACACTACTTCACAGTATCCTGAAATTAGTCGTTCACCTTTCTGGTTTACTCCAGAACCAGATGTTTTTAATAAAGAAGTTCCTGTTCACACTTTGAAATTACCTTTATTTATAGTTATCTACAGATGTGCTGTAATGTATATATATGAAATTGGTTTCATCTGCTACATTCAAAAATAAAAGTTGTGTAAGTGTAACATGGATTCCTTTCATTAGAAACCATTGCTAGAGGAAAAGTTACAGAATCATATAAATTACTGTATTTTATTTTTTGCAGAGCTTTAAAAACATTATTGGAATGAAAGCCAACTTATCACAATACTAGAATCACTAAACCTGACCTGAAAATCATGAGATTGTTAAACAGTAATGTTTGGAATTTGCCATTTCAAGGTCACATGACATATCCCAATTTAAAATGGAATAAATTTATGTGTAACCATTTTTAGCTTAACTCATACCAGTTTTAGCAGCTTCATACTTGTACGTATATTTAGTAATAGTCCATATAATTTCCTGCTGCAGCACTGTTTCCAGTGATCACAAATTGCTAAAACAGAGTGGAACTCAATGGAAAAGTTATATAGGTTTCCCCAAAGTAAGCACACCTCCCCTTTGCTCCCAAAAAAGACATCCTGACCACTTCAATGTGTGGAAGAGCATAAATTTTAACAGAGATTAAAATACTTTCCACTTGAACCATCCCTTTCCATGCTCATACTACATTTGTGTGTTATGTTCTGGATATCAGCTTTAACAGTGGGTCAAATTTCAGTGAAATGACAGGATCTGAAGTTCACATCCATAAAGCCTTAAAGATGTTGTTGACAGGTAAGACACATGCTGTATGTAACAGGTTATGTGCTTTAGGTGTTTAGATACTAATGGGAACTAGCGTCAAATTTGGCTTTACAAATACAGTCTCAAGAACAGACCATCATAATACTGCATCACAATATTTAAATATCATTTTCTAAGTTTTAAATACATAAACTCTATATAATCTGTATGTTAAAAACCACACACTGAAGGGCAACAGCAACAATTTAACCTTCCATCTTCTGAAATCTCTTCCTCTATTGCTCCCTTGTCCCAAAGAAAAAACATGCACAACGCTTACACATTTGCTTTTTCACGTACAGAAATGAAGGAAAAAATTTGAAATATTTTCTGCTGCAAGCTTTTTAGACAAGTGTAAGCAAATATAGATCTGGATAAAAGCACTTGGCAATGCCACACAGAAAACTATAACCCATACCTTTTTTGGCTCCTACCTATCATCACCTTCCCCTCAAAAAAAAAAGTGTGTGGTGCGGGCAGAGGGGGGAGGGAAGAGGGTCCTCCTCAGAATAGCAAACCTGGTCATCTTAGTTTTTCTGAAGAACCTCCTAGGATGTCTCAGAACATACATAATGGGTTTTCTTCAATCTTAATAGACAGTATGATGGTGCTGAATATTTAACAATGTTGTTCTTTCAAAATGTGACATCATTGAAGTACATGCTAAAAACAACCAAAAGCTAAGGCCTTGTCTACACATGAAATTGTACTACTTTAATTATACGAGATATTTAAAATGGCAAAATCCCCGTAATGCAAACACAGATATATCAGCATAAAGGTGGCTTATCTGTGCATATCTTATTCCTCTTTCCAAAGAGGAACAGCTATAACTTAATGCTATTACAACTGTGCCCACACTACATGTCGTACTAATTTAAATAGTCAGAAAAATTACAGCCCATCCACTGAAAGATCAGCGTAAGAATTGTGCATAGACCAGGCCTAAGAGTTTAAAATTGTCTAAAACTCTCCCTCACTCTCTCGTGATGTCATCATTTCACTAGTGCTCCATACAAGTATCTTCTAAGCATTGTGGAGTATACAAACTCCATACTGGACCAGAAGGGATTAAAAGACTGTACTGGACCCAGGTTGCCCTGCCCCTCCAATACTGCAGAGTATGCTCCAACTGAAGAAAGGCTTGGAAAGGGAGCAACCCAGCTCAGGAGGAAGGCTGAGGAAAAGGCCAGACCTACCCTGAAGGCTCCTGACAAGGCAGACAAATTCACCCCAAGGGAATAAGACTGTGCAGAACCCAGCTGGGGCTGACAGTTTGGTTGCCTTTTCTTTTTCTTTTCACATTATATTGAACTGGGGGGGGAGGAGGAGGAGAATAGGTGGGAAGAAGTGACCCAGGGAGGATAACTTGGAGGTCATCTCTGTGGGTCAGACACTGTTGACCCTCCTAGGGTCCTGGAGTTGGAGCCTGGTCGAGTGGGCAGACCTGGGCCCTCCACTACTGCCTCTACTACATAAGAAATCAAAGCCTGCTGCCCACCCCATTGTGCCTCTTATTAAAAGAGGGCCAGAATTGCTAGACCTACCCACTGGGTGGTGACACTATGTGCGCTAACCACTAGGCCAACAGACCCACCAAGGACTTTATTATACCAAGGCAGACAAAACCTGAATTACCCATGTAAAAATGAAGGAGATTTTTTAAATGTCCATTTTTTTTTGCAGGTTATCTTTAGGCTTAATTTAGAAAAGAGGCTTAGGAAAAGATTCTTTTTTCACCTGCAGTGATAAACTCAAAGTGAGCTATAATCTTAGAACTTGCCAACAGACAAACTTGTACCAATTTAGTTAAGCATGCAAGCCAATGAGTAAACACCCTTATTTCTGTTTAAAAGCAGCTTATTTTCCCTAACTGGCTTAGTCTAAACCAGAATAAACCACTCAAACCAAACTAAGTGTTCACACAGGGTTTTGCACCATTTTAACTTAACCAATTTTAAATTAATATCGTTAGTAAAACCAGTGCAACTCTCAATGTAGGCATGGCCGCAGCTACTATCTGCATTTCCATTCACAAGGGAGAAATACTCTGATCTCACCTTGGAAAAAAGTGGTAGTGTCTTTAGATGGTGGAATTATACAGGAGATAATACTTCCTGAATGTACAAATATATGAATATCTAAAAGCCTTCACTTAGTTAAAATGCTGAATAACTGGCATGGAGGAGTAAGAGTACTATCAAATACGTACCCCCTAGGCAAAAATCACAAGGGATAAAATGAGACCGTACTTTTTGATCCCCTGGGTCTCTTTGTAACAGAAAAGAAAGTATCCACATAAAAGTAGTTTCCAACAAAGGAAGTCTTTCCAATCTGGCAATTTCTAGATACAGGAAAAGTATCAAATGTTCTTTTGCACTTCAGATTTTAATCAAATAGGATTCTACTTACATTGTCCATGAAATTTGGCTTAAATCCTCCTTCCTGTTGTCGTCTCAGTTCTTCCTGTTCTCTCTGGCGTAGCATCTCTTCTTCACGACGTCGATGTTCTTCTTCATGTCTAAAATGATTCATAAACTTGTGTAAATTATCTTCATGACCTCTTAATACATGCGTTTCAATAGATTTAAGAGCTAAAGTGAATGAATTTCAAGTTCATTAACACTTTTTAAAGCTTGAATCTTTGTAAAGCATCATAACATTTTACTACTATTCCACTACTGCACCTTTTGGGCTTTGACATTCCACTGAAGTATTTTGGCATACATTTGGTATATACCTAACAACATTATAGGTGTGGTCTCTGCTTACCATGTTATGACAGTCAGCATTCAACAGGTTAAAGATAAACCCACAACACTTTTGTAAAAATAATTAAATTTTTAAAATAAAACCTGATTTTATGTTATTTTATATTTCACAAGTGTTTCACTGGAGATGTCCTTCAGCACACTAGTGAGTAGCCACTGCAGATGTTACTTTAAACAACATTTCCACATGTTAATATCTTAACAGTGGTGTCAGTTAAAATCACGTAAGCTGATCTCACTTAAAAAAGAAGCAAAGGAGAGGAAGCATGTAAATAGGACTATTGTTTTCAATGCATTAGTTCCCACTCAGGAGTGTGGCATCATATACCTATAGAAATCAACAGCCTTACAATATAAATTGAGACAAGATGCAACAAGTGAATGTGACAAACATAAGGAAAAAAACAGGAAAAGAATGGATAAGTGTAACCAAAAAAGTCATGCATTTAGTTGCTGAGCAACTTTCAGGTTCCTGATGGTTCAAAGTTTTTCATTTATACTTGCTTTTTTAAAATAAAAGAAAATCACTATTCGTGATTAAAAACACCATTAAATCATCCTTATTGGACAGTGGGAGTCACATTAAAGGTGGGTCCTGAAGAGGGATTTACATAAGAGAATAGTGGCTTTAAGGATTAATTCAGGGAGTTTTCTGGGTTTACAGGGCCATGCAAAAGGCATGGAGACAGCTGTGTGAGAAGCTGGCAAAAGGGTAAATAAGCTGATGGACCAGAGGAGACGACAGCAGCCAATGACAACACAAGCAGACAAGTAGGGAAAGGAAGAGTAGTGAAAGGTCTTGAAAGCACAGACAAGAACCTTGGGTCTTGATTTGGTGAAACAAAAGGAGTCACAGAATAAAGAGGAAAGTGATGTCATCAGAGCAAAAGGCAAGGAAGATAATCCTAGCAGCTGCATTTTGAGAGGATTAAATGGGGGAGAGGTGTGCATTAGGGAGACCAGAAAGGCCAAGACTGCAGTAAACAAGAGGATGAACTAGCGTTTTAGTTGTGGGGACAGAAAGAAGAAAACAGATTTTGGCATGGTTATGAGAAGGAAGCAATAAATAAATATGACCCAGATGAGCAATTTTAAAGGATGGAATCAAAAGTGACAGGCTCTGGTTTTAAGCCTGGGTAACTGAGAACATGGTGGTATTGTCAACAGTCAAAATTCAGTGAGAAATAGGTTTGGGAGATGTAGAGCTCAGTTTTCACCATGCTCAAATTTATAAGCAAACACAGAACACACTCTGCCTGAAAAATTTAAATTAATTTGATTAGTGATTGAGAATTCTAAAGGATTTTTTTTAACAATGATGAAAACTACAATTTATCAATAACTCCCGCAATTTGTATTTTGCATTCTGGTACATATTTCACTGCAGTAAATTACTTTGAAATGCACAAAATAAGCAACAGCAGCAACACAAAATATGCCTTCCAAAAGGCACTGGTATATTCAATTCAAGAAACTAAGCCCCTTCTCCGATTTTATTGAATTTTAGCACTTTAATGAAATAAAATCCACATGTGTAAAAATAGATCTTAAAAGAGAATATTATTTTAGTATTCAGAGACAGATGTCACAGAGCACACATGTACATGATAAAGTTATAACTGGGTAATTATTGCAGAAAAATCTTTGTATTATAAATTAAAGAAACTGCATCATTTTGTATTATAATTTTAATCTAACTGAAGAACAATGTCTCAAAAAGGGTCAAATTCAACTTCACATGGCTATAAATGCACACTCCTATATAATCATAAAATAAATTGGCACAAGGAATGCAGAAAACAAATTTTAGTATCAATAAAATCCTACGCTATTTAGACTGAATACAGCTCTGACCTTCATTATTAAAAAAAACCCTATGAAATTACTAAATACCCTCTTTCAAATTGGGGAAAGCCACATTTTGTATTCTGATTATTTTAAAGTATATCTGGATTGAAATGTCATATATTTATATTCTTCTGCACCTGCAGAGCAGCTTTTTTTGCTTTTTTTAAAAAAACTAGTTGCATTATATTTCATAATCAGTCCCTATAAACTAGAATACCTGCTTTAATTCACTGAGACCTACATCAGTTCCATGTTTAAAAAGATCTAGCACATTGCTGGATCAACACCAAATAAAACAAAATACCTCAATTGTATTTGCTTGCGCTTCTGTAGCTCTTGATTTCTAAGTTCTTCCAAGCGTCTCAGTTCTTCCTGGCGCCTCATGAGATCTGCAAAAAGTTAAATATTACACGAGGCCCTTAGTTCTTCTTTTAACTTCAGTGGTTGCAAGCATTCCATTGTTAGTAGTAGGTACATCACAAAATGTTCATTCCCATTACAAAGTGATTTTATTTTTTAATTTAGAAAATTACTGTTCTATTACATAATCTGAACGTGATTATGGAATAAACTACTAACTCACATAAAAATGGTAAATACATTTAACTAACGTAATTGACCTTTAGGGGAAGGAGCACATAGAACACTGGACTAAATGGACCATTGGTCTTATCCAATATGGCAATCCTTGTTTCCAGCAGCAGCCCACAGTAGATACTTCAGGGAAATGTGTAAGAACCCCCAGAGCAGGCAGACATAAAGTAATTGGCCCTCAATGAAGGATTCATCTTAATCCCTAACAGAGAATGTTTTAAAACCTGAGGTTTCATCTCCCTTCCAATACTCTTTTAGTTAGCATTAACTATAACAACTCTGGATATTCTTATTCATATAAACATCCAGCCTTTTTCTAAAACAAAGTTGTTCTTGGTCTCAACATCCTGTGGCAATGAGTTCCATGGTGTAATTACAGAGTGTGAAAAATCACTTCCTTCTATTAGTTTTGAATTTGTTAACTTTCAGTTTCACTGAATGTTCTCTTGACTTGTTCTTGTATAATGAGAACACAAGCTCTCAATCTACCTTTTTTATACCATTGATTATTTTATATACTTTCATATCTCCTCTGAACAAGCCCTGACTTTTCAAATCCTGCTCATATGTGTTTTTCCATGCCCTAATCATTCTCATTGCACTTCTCAGAAGTCCTTCTTATTCTGCAATATTCAATTGGAATGAGGTGACCAGTACTTCACAGTATTTCAGATAAATTCACCATGAATTTATATAATGGTATATTTTTCCCACATTATTTTCCACACTTTTTCTTATATATCAGTTTGCTTTTTGACTACAGAAGCACATTAAGCAGAGGTCTTCACTGACTTGCCAACAATACCCAGATCCCTTTCCTGAGTCAATACAGTTAATTCAGAACACTGTAAAGTTTGAGTAGTTAAAATTTACCTTCCATCGTGCATTACTTAGCAGAAGAAATTCAAAGTTGGTAAGTGCAATCTCGTTGCCTATTTACCTAGTTTGATTAAATCCCTATGAAGTTCCTCAGAGTTGTCTCCAAATAAAAATAACCTAAATAGCTTGCCATCAGCACAGTGTTACCTCACTGCTCACCACTCTTCCCAGATTAATATATTTAATATCAGATGTAACACAGCTCCTTCAGAATCTTGAACATGTATCATTTGGACTTGGTGCTCTCTGTGGTATTCACAGCACAAACATTTCTGAGAAGAAATGCAGTATTCTTTGTTACAGCCATCAAAGCAATTACCTCAAGCAATATTAAGTGCTACATGAAGCCATCTTTTTACTAACTATAGTACTGTAAGGTGAGGACTGTTGCCTAAGCATGGAAGGTGGAAGCCAAAACCACAATTCAAGCAGTTTGTTAGAACTCTGTTATTAATGTTCAAAATGTAATAGATAATTTTTTAAAGACATTTATTTGACCAACTTTTAAAAAAACATCCTTATCAAGTATGTCAGCAATCCAAAATACAGCATGGAACTGATGAGATTCAGGCTCAAGTGAATATTCTTACGCCAATCTGAAGATGAACGTCCAGTAAATTAGAAAGCAGTGCTAACATTAGACTTCGGATGTTTGAAGACAAAGCTGCCAAAACCCATTATGGGCTTGGCTCAGTCTCAACTGATCTTCCAAACCAGCAGAATCAGACAGAATGTACTGAAGAATTCCCAATTCCAGTTCAAGAAAAAAGGATTCTCCAAATACTGTAGTTTGTTTGACCCTGAAGCAGAACTGGAGATAATGTATGTTCACCTTAGCAGTAAGATGTGACAACCACGGTCCAGCCACTCCAGGGAAAGAACAAGGGTGAGAATCCCAAAGAATAAGCAACTAAATTAACTGACTGTATATAATATTATTGTTTTATAAATGTGCATCAAGTAAGGTTTTTTATGAAAAGTAGTGACAAACTAGTAATGAATATTGTGTGATGTATGTATGGGTGCTTGTACAAAGAGTTATGTATGTGTGCTGGAAATATATTCCTAAAATAAGTCAGTAACATGTCATACAAACCTTCCTGGATGACCTTGAAAACTGGAGTAACAGAAATGGGATGAAATGTAATAGTGCAAAGTCATGCACTGAAGGACTAATCACAAGAATTTTTGCTGTAAACTGGGGTCTTAGCTGTTGGAAGTGACAGAAGAGGAGAAAGACCTGGATCTATTGATTGATCACAAGACGACTATGAGGTGCCAACATGAAACGGCTGAGATAAAGGAAAATGCAATCATAGGATGCCTCAGGCGAGGTATTTCCAGTAGAGATAGGAAAAGATTAGTATGATTATACAAGGCACTGGTGAGACCTCATCTGGAATACTGTGTGCAGTTCTAGTCTCTCATGTTTAAGAAAGATGAATTCACCTTGCAGAGAAGAGCTACTAGGATAATCAGAGAAATGGAAAACCTACCTTAACAGAAGAGATTCAAAGACCTTGGCTTGTTTAGCCTAACCAAATGAAAACTATAGGGAAATATGACTGCTCACCATAAATACATCAAAGGGATAAATACTAGGGATTGAGAGAAGTTATTTCAGTTAAGCCCAAATGTTGATAATAGAACAAATGGATGTAATCTGGCCATCAAAAAGTTTAGGCTTGAAATTAGACCAAGGTATCTAACTATCAGAGGTGTGATGTTCAGCAACAGCCCAATGGGGGAGGGGAGAAGGGAGAAGAATATAACTAGCTTCAAGATTGAGCTTGATAAATTTATGGAGGGGATATACCTACAATAGCATATGGACAATCTGCAATTTCTAGTAGCAAAAACGCCCAATGGCCAGTGATGGAACAATAGATGGAGTGGGCTCTGTGTTACTACAGAGAATTCTTTCCAGGAGTCTGGCTACTGGGTCTTGTCAAAATGCCCAGCATCCAATTTACTGCCATATTTGGTGCTGGGAAGCAATTTTTCCCCAGGTCAGACTGGCAGAGACCCTGGGGGGATATTTTGCCTTCCAGCATGGGGCACAGGTCACTTGCAAGTTTAACCTAGTGTAAAGGGTGGATTCTCTGTAACCTGTAGTCTTTAAATCATAATTTAAAGACTCATAACCAGGCCAGAGGTTATGAATCTATTGGAGGAGTGGATGGGTGAGGTTCTGTAGCCTGGAATGTACAGGAGGTCAGACTAGATGATCATAATGATACCTTCTGGCCTTAAAGTCTACTCTATGAGATATATTGTAGAAAGAGTTGATAAACCAGCCTGCCTTAGACAAAGGAATGTGGATTTACCTGTCTGGGTCGAGCTTTGTAAGCCTAACGACAATGAAAATATATTTACAGTTAAGATAAACAAAGCAATTAAGCTAGCAAGAGGCAGCTTGGGTGAGCATACCAGGGACAATCTGCATTCCCAGTAAAAGGGACAGAATCTGCACCCCCCATAAAGTCTTCCTGGCTCTTGAGTCAGAGACAATGGACTTTGGGTAATACAAGCCAAGCAAAAAGACACTTAGGGGATATAAGGAGCAGCACTCTTTTAGACTGTGAATGTTAGATCTCTTGCCTGAAAGGCAGAAGCTGCTGGTAACTTGATGTAAGTGAGAAATCTGCTTAGGCAAAGATTGTAACTTGCTAACATTAAGTTTTAGTCATAAGACATCACATTTTGTTTTGTTTGTAACCATACCTGTCTCTTTTATTCTTGCTTAGCATCAACTTAAATCTCTGTTCCTTGTTAATAAACTTTTTCTTAGTTTTATTACTTCAGTATAACAGCACTGAGATGGTTTGCAGGTGTGTGTTCAGAAAACCTAACAAGCTGATGTGTACATTGTCTCTTTGGAGGCAGTGAACTTAATTTCTATGAGTGTCCAGTGAGAGGGACTGTGCACTGCACAGACACATCTCCGGGGAACTGGGGTCCACTGATTATCTTCAAAGCAAGATTTAGACTAGCAGAGCCTTAAGGTGTTTGCTGGCCAGGCAGACAAGGCTAGTGTGTCAGTGTCACAAAGCTCTCACTGAGGCAGTGGGCGAACACACATTGACTTACACTTACATGGTGTCCAAAGCAAAACGTACATAAGGAGACCTAGATGGGACGTCTTCCCGTTGCATACCAGATAATGCAGACTAAGGCCTGAATGAAACACCTGCCACTGTATGAACTCTTACTTATAACAGATAAAATATGTAAATAAAAATGTGATATTTAAGCTGCTGTGTCTCTTTAAAAACTGTTTAAAAGCAAACTTTTAAAAAAACAGCCAAATTCCAAACAAATTATTTATATAAAGTTACATATAACAGTACCCACTTTTCAAAGCATTTGTCTGCAAAGCCACCTGGGAAACATCTTTTGCTTACCCAAGTCATGAAAGTCTTAGATTTGGGAAAAAAGGGAATAACCTAACCTATAAAAACATATGAAAACAAGAAAATCTTGTTCTTTGGGGAGGGGGGAACTATACTGTTATGGAAATATTACTTGTTAAAACTAAACGTGAGGAAAAGACAAAATAGTTGCGACAGAGGCGATATATTATTTGAAACAACTACATTCTCGTGAACCTTGGAGGTTCAAAACCCGTAAGTCCTTCAGCCTACCAAGGTAAATAGAGAATAAAACTGCATGGTGCTCAGCTTAGTGGTCTTTTGGATAAGAACCTGAAAATCTAGCTATTATCTCTCATGTGGATATCAGAAGATTCCACAGCACTTTTTCTTGGGGCATACCCAGATACACTTGCTCAGTTTTCCCTACTTCTACTGTTGTGCATTGTGCTGGTGGTCTGCTGCTATCCAACAGGTTTCAGTGTTGTACATGTCTGGTTTGTGAAAAGCTTTGGGATCAGATTCCTTTGTAATGAAAGATGCTGTAGTGTTATTTACTCAGAAGTTTGACAGTCTTTCCAATTGTGCAGAAAGAAACTGAACATAAAGAAGGTGAGGATGGAATGCTCCTTGAATCATTCATACAGTACACTCCAAAGTTGGACCTCAAAGGAAAAGGCTTTCAACTATTAAAACAATAAAATTATCTCCCTGAAGACCTGTATCTGTGTCAAACGGAAAACACAAGAGCAGTGCAAGTCATATTTGTCATATTACAATTTCTCTATACAGAGTGTGCAAAATCTTCCTTAGTTCAGCCCAGGATGACAAGCAACATTAACAAACACAAAAGCGCTTCCTGCTGAATTTGTGAAGCTACATTGCCTCTCCACACACAGTATTTGGATGTAAGTGCAGTTTAAAAAAAAAAAGAGCGAATATGGCCAAGATCACAAGCAAAGCTCTCCTCTTTTTTAATTTGTAGAAGTCTGTTTTTTGTCTAATTAAACTGCACTCTGAAAGTAAAAGATGAATAGACTTTATTTTGCTTCAAATGAAAACCTGTTTCCCATCTATATGTATTTTCTTAAAAAGCCAATAAATATGTAGTCTAGAAAATCTCAAACATTTACATGTGTCACACATAACTGAGATTCATCTCTTAATATGTTATGCAAAGGAAGCTTTTTTGAGAAAGATTCTTTTTATAGTAGGCAGAGTATCTGATTTTTACCTTGCCTCATTAGCATTAACTGATGTTCATGTCTAGCTGCTTCCATTTCCGCCTCTAGTTTCTCTTTGGCTTCTCTAATGTTCCTGTCAACCTGTTCTCGCTGCTGCTTTTCCATCTCATCAAGAGCCTTCCATCGGGAAGCATACTCAAATTCAAATGTTCCAGGCTGAGCAAAACGTGGAGGCTGCTCTCTTTCCCTAATAAAAATGTACATAGTTAAAATGTACAGAAGTATATACTTATATAAGTAGCTGCAGTAACAAAAAATATTCCTAATAAAACACTCCAATTTAACTTCTAATTTTAAATCAAGCCACCAGTTTCCGCAGTTATAAGAACTAAAACTATTAACCCATTTTCAGAACTCAATCCCAATGTAGGCCTCTGCAGTAAGATTATGCTGTATGATCAGAGAACCTGTCCAAATAAAAACCCATGTAAAATGTATTTATTTTTAGGAGACTTGTTTGCATTATATTGAAAATTTCTTATGCATTATTAGGCGACTATGCAACTAAATCAATACTTATCAGTCTGCTAAGAAAGTGGTTCATAAACATGATTTATTAACACCCATGTTTGAAAAAGGGTCAAGGCTTGCTGTATTAAAATGTTATTCAAAGTGTTAAAATTTTGATGGGCTTTAGTTTATAAGTTCACAATACCCTATCTACTCAAATGCTTGTGCTAGTGTAATAATTCATTAAAAAGCAGTGAGTCAAAATATTTATCTCATACATTATTTAAAAAATAAATCATTCTATTTTACAAGGTTGTTATCTGAGTAAGCATTGTGGCTCCAGCAATCAGGATTTCTTGGGGACAGTCTTGGATTTCAACACTAAAAGTTGTATTTCTTAAACAGTCCTAATTTAAAATAACTTTGGTTTCTCCTGATACTCAAGCTTTTTTTTATTACACTCACCACTGTAGTATTGAAACCCAGATCCTGCAAAGACTGATGTACAGAGTCAATGAGCTACTCAGAATAAAGGTAAAGGCATGCATAAGTCTTTTCAGGATCAGTGACTAAATGCCTATTATCCAAGTTTGCAGTACATAATCAGGAAACCCTCACATCTAATCTCAAAAAGTTTAACAACCATATCTATATTTAAAAACAAAAAACCTACTTATTAGACAAATAACACTCTCATTCCCATCCTCACCACAAACACCAAGGTAAATTTTAATAAACTTTTGTTCATCAAGCTAACCTAATAATGCAGACCATGTTTAACGAAATCTGAATCTAAATCCAACTTACTTATGATACTGTTGTGTTTTTTGCATTAACTTCTCTGGTAGCCCATCTTCATCATCAAATTGTTCCATAGGTTCTACAACAACAGGTCGAGGTGTTCTGAAAGAAATATTAAAGGTTCTGTATATTAATTTTTTTATTAATTGGCTTAACCAAGAAAATTTACATTGAAATAAGTTACATTTCACAATATTGTTGGGAAACTTTTTAAAACATGACTTCTTAAGCTACAACATTTAATAGAATTTTTAAAAATCATTGTATTTGCATAAGCCAACTACTTTATCTGGAAAACACTATTGTACTTCTCCTGATGTAAAAATAAACTGAGCGATTTAAAGACTGTATAAAAAATTTTAAAACTATTTACAGAAGTTTGTAAACCCTTTTGTGCAGGAATCATGTTTTTGTTGTGTTTATAAAAGTGTAGCAAAATGGGTCTGGGTCCATGAGTGAGGCTCCTAGAAGCTACCACAGTAAAATAAACAACTGCAGCTTTGTTCAAATGTACAGAAATACAGAGATGCTTTTGAAAGTTACCTGCACAATTAAAAGTAGAAGTGATAATTAGACATTAGAGTCCCCATCACAATTAGAAAATCATTTTGGCATATCTGATTTAAATTTCCTGTTCAATAAAGTGCCATATTCTTAGAAATCAGCATCTACCCTCCATGAGATATACCTATAGCACGCAAATCAGAGTATCAAATACAAACAAGTGGCAAATTATGAAGACTTGCTTTGGGAAAGCCAGTTCCATTATTTTCCCAATGTAGTCAGCTCTATACTTTTTAATTTTCTTATTTTATGTACAGTAGGGAGGTTTTAAATAACGAAAAACTTAACAGAACCGCAAAATACTATTCAGAGATACAATGGGCATAATCATTGCAACATAACGCATGCTCATGTTCAACTTATGGAGAGAATCAAATGTTAATGGAAGAATGAACTCATTTCATGAAAAAATAAAATAAATAAATCAGTGAGTACCTGATTCTGCCACTTACTCAAATTGAGTAGTATTCTTGCTTCCAGAGCAGTCCTATTGATTTCACTGGAAACAGTCATAGAGCAAGCTATCAACACAAAGGTGGCAGAATCTAGCCCTCAATGGTCTGAAAAGCCTCCCTTGATCTCTGGCTATTAAGGGCATTCAGCATGTAATAGAAGAGTTCTTCAAAGCAACTGCATAAACGAATAAGGGTGGGCAAAAGAAAAAGTGAAAAAAAGACCTCATCTCATTGTGGAGATCTCCACAAAGAACCCCCCCAAAGCTATATAAACTGGATCAAAGGTTTTTCAAACTGGGGGCAGCCCCCCCAGGGAGGTATGGAATGCGTTCTGAGGGGGCGTGAGAAGCTTAAGGGAAAAAAACTGCACGCAACATGAATAACTAGCAAGGCTGATTCATTCAAACTTATCAGGTGCTCAGATGGCCCTGTGCATTTGATTCTAGGCAGCACTGCACATTTTGACAAATTTCTGTTAAGCTTCCATAGCATTATACAAATTAATAGCCATTTGTATGTTATTCCATTTGCTACGATGTGGTGTGCACATTTAATTGTAAGCATCAACCAGAATCGCAGTTTTGTTTTTGCTCTTATTACAATGCATTGTTGGCTCTGTGTGAATCAATCAATGCCTTACTGTTTTTAATACTTAGTGAGTTGCATATTGATTTTATTTTTGAGTAAATGTACCTGGTGGTGTGGGAGGGATGTAAACTACTACAAACACAAAGAAGGGGGGCATGAGATAAGATAAGATAGAGAACCACTGAACCAGAGTGTAACAAACTGTTTTATTGTATGAGTTTTCTGGAATACTAAAATTGTTTAGTAACTTAAAATTCTGGTGGCCAACATCGTTCTTTGCATGGTTCCTCTTCTTTCCCTATCCTTCATCTTTTGGGGTTAGGCTCTCATCAGATGCATAGTAGTAGCACAGCAGTTTGCACAAAAGCATCATACTTACAAAACAGTTGTATAATGATTCCTTATCAGTTATATCCTGTAATGAGTGCCAAATGTAATGTGGCTGCAACACAATGCAGAAGCCAAAAAGTGACCTACTAAATATGCCTGTTATTTAGTCCATTAGGGAATATTTAAGGTTTTTAATTGAGGCCAAAATTATGTATTTTTATTCACTCGGACATTATGTGCCTCACCCAAATGAGAAAAGTCAGAGATAATCACACAGTACATTTGTTCCTGAGCAGTTGCAATTTCAAACCATACTCAGCAAAGCAGCATGAAACTTATGCTAGCAAATGTGTGCAGAACCCTCACAACTGATAAACTTCTGCCATTATGGAATAGCGGGGAAAGGCAGAATTACAAAAATATGAAGGAAGAGATTAAAAAAAGGTGACAAGGGGCTATCAATAATAGTAAGACCTGAAAAATGTATCTGCTCACTGTGAATAAGAAACTTCCCAAAGACATTGCCATGAAATTCTGCAGAACGTAAGCTTTCACTTAAAAGTGTTTCTAGGCTATACAGTTGCAAACATAACCTTCAAAATATGAACCGATGCAGGGTCATGTTCCTCCTGAGTCTGCAAATCAATGCTTCTGTTTATGGTTTTGCCAAGATACCACAAAGTAAATACAAACTAGAGTCTTGTTGGTTTTATCTACAGTTATGGGGAACTTCATGGTCAGGAATGAAACCGGAAAAAATAAAGTTACCTTTGGAGAATTCTGAATAGCTATGGAGAAAGTAAAATCTACTAACAAACATTTAAAGAAGCTACAATGAAACGAACACCACCTACCTATGAAAAGTACTGTATTTACATATAATCAAATAAATCTTATGAACATAGAGAGTTATTCAACTAGCTGTTTTTTCAGGGGAAAATTATTGAGCAAAATAAGATGCTTGATGTGAACACACAACACGGCCTTCCAGTTCACATCTATTTCACAGCAGATCTGGTATCCAAGTTCTGAGAACACAATAAAAAGTATGGCCATGCTTGTGGTTGCAGTTTTCTATACATTATGAAAACACTCACCCACAAATCTGATCAGAAAAAAAACCCTGTTAACTTACGTTGTTAGTAAGAATGCCCCATCACTGCATCTCTCTAGAGCCTTCCGTGCCGGAGGTTTTGCGGCAAACTCTACAAAACCTTTTCCTGTAGCTCTGCCGCGGTCATCTACTACAACAACAGCCCTTTCCACTGGACCAAATTGAGAAAAAGCTTGTTCCAGAAGCTCATTGGAAACCACAGGTGAAAGATTCTTGACTGTTAAGGCAGCTCCATGTGTAGCAAATCGAATTCGAAGTGGTCTGCTCTTCAAAACAGTACCATCAAGTTCCGCCTTTGCTATTTCAGCCAATGTTCTAGATTCCTTTTCAAGAGAAAAAAAATATTTTATATACACTCATTCTACACTTTCCTCAAGGATAGTGAGTCAATTTATTAGTTTTCTACTATTTTATCATAACTTAAAACATCTTTTGTTAATTTTGAGTATATTAAAATATGGAGATTTTGGTCTACTTTCAAAGTACCCTTTTCCCAAAGCAAGTTTTTCAGATTCCATTTGTTCAATGATTTAAACAATCTGCATTTGTTTTTCCATGCAATTCATTCTAATAATATGTCCTCCTGTAAATCCAAGAGTTTGCTTGCATGTGCTAGAGGAGGACTCCACAAACTCATTCCTAGTTCAGAAAAGCACACGACTCTTCATATGGACAATCAAAATGAGGTCATAGCTTTTTTTCATAAGATCTAGATTTTATTTTCATTTCTGTCTCTCTGAGAAGTGGGGAGAAGTTTTCCTCATTCACTCTTTGAAAGAAATTTTAAAATTCATACGGGTTTTTTTTTTTGTTTGTTTGTTACCATTCTTTTTATCCACTATCACTTTAAAGGTTAAATGCAACCTACATCCTAGAATAAAAGTGTTTTGTTTTCCCTGGGCCTTTTCATTGTCCTTGTTGTATTTTGTGGTTCTTTTTCTTTTTATTAATCCTCACTTGTTTTTGTGCCTTTTGCACCTATCTAATCCATGTGTCAGCGGCCCTGATGCTGCCCCCACCTCCATTCTTATCTTGGAGATTTTCCTTTAACTTCTTTCACCTATACCCCAAGTTCTTTTACTAGAGACTATTCCGCAAGCCAAGGAAAATGGGATACAGCTATCTACACAATCTGTGAAAAATTATTCAGCTGGCCAAAAAGTTTGCACAAATGTTACACAAGATGCTCCATTCTTTAATCATCTCAGCTACTGCTAGCAAAGTAAGTGACTGTATTCTATCTTAATCATGCACACTAGAAGAATGGTTTTAAAGAGCAGTACTTTACGAAGTACAAGTGGCTGGATGTTAGAAAAATCAATATCGTTACAATCTAAAAAAAATCTAAAAAATCGGAAGTTATGGAAACTGACAATTTAAGAACCCCAAACAATCTTAACTCTGTCTGCCTTCTATCCCCAACACCCTATGGCATTCTCTACAGCAAATCTGGCTACAAAAAGCATCACAGCATAGCAGATAGACTAACACGTTAAACCTATGGGCAATAACCTAGTTCTGACTGCCTCCATTTTTGCTTGATACCAGAAACCAGATTTTCAGAAATGATGAACACATACCATACAAAAACCAGGCCCCTTTAAGGTTTAAAGTGGAAGCCATTAAGTGGGGCATCCAAAAATACTGGTGCTAAGAACTTTTTTAAATGCAGGCTCTTTTTTTCAAAAGGATCTCAAGGGAACAAAAATTGTATCTCACAATATATTTCACTAAAATGCAAATGGTATAATTCAATATACCTCTTAAATTGATATTCATGCTTTCATGGGTTGAAGCCTACAGCAAATAATCCCCCTTTCTCTCCCACTTAAACTGTATATAGTTAGTTGGCTTTCAAAGAAATGTAAGAACACAAGAAATGGGATAACTATACAGAGTCTCAGTCCTTAAAGTATAATAAAAAGTTAATTCATGCTTCATCATAAACAAGAAAAATCCAACTATTTGCACAAAGCAACTTCTGCAAATAATGCAGAACAAGGGTGGGCCAACCATCTAAACCCAATTAAACATGCTTTTTTCTGAATCAAAGAAGCATTTTCCATTTTCGACTGCTGAAAACTAAAAGGCAATAGGAGAATCAGAGTATCTGTGTAGAACCAGTAGGGCTGGTAGGTGGAACATGAAAGCAACTGGACATGCAGCGTAGGGATGGACACAGATGGGCATGGAAACAATAAGGCAGGTGATGGTCAGAGAATAGAGGACTGACCGTGCCAGATGGTGCGGTATGAAAGAAACCAAGCGGAAGAGCAGGGGAAAGGAAGCAATAAGGCTGGAGGCAGCCACACGACAACCGTTGAAATGACAGGGGAAAGGAAACCAGGCTGCAGGAAAACACCTTTCCCACTCCCCACACAGAGAGTGCATCTAGGTGCTGTTTTACTGACCCATACACATACACACACACAAACAGAATACATGGGGGGAAACAAGCACTGGCCGCGCTACCCTCTCCCCAGCACACAGAGCAAATGGAGAGAGTCCACAAGCGTTATCCATCCCAGCCTCCCCTCACGCGCAGAACGCGTTCGTGGGGGACACAAGTGCTGTCATCCCACCCCTCCAGCACGCAAAGCACATGGGGGGGGACAAGCGCTCCCACCCACGCGCACTTTCAAGCATTCAGTTGGGGGGAGGGGAACAAGCGTTATCCCACCTTCCACCCACGCGCACAGAGCGCATTTGGGGGGAGGGGAGGTTAAACGGTCCCATTCCCTCACACGCACGGTGCCAGGGGCGTGTAGGTTAAGCGACTATAGGGACACGGCCCATCCCCATCCCCCACACGGTACCTGGCCGATGGACGACCACCGAGCCACATGTCCCACTGCCCCCCACACACGGTGCCTGTCCCGGAGGGGGCGGGCGGCCGCAAGGGAAAGCGAGGCGTACGCGGGAAAAGGTTCTTACCAGGCGGATGAAGCCAAAGCCGCGGTCGCGGTTGATAAAGACCTCGCTGGGCTCCCCGTAGCGCTCGAAGAGGCGCTTGAAATCCTCCTCGGTGATGTCGGTGGGCAAGTTCCCCACGAACAGGCGGCAGCGCTGCGTGTAGCTTTTCTCGCCGGGCTTGAGGAAGCTCTTGATGTCGATGGTGAACCCGCCCTCCTGCTCCTCGTCGCCAGCCTCTTTGCCCTGCGCCAGCGCCATGGCCGCCGCCACCTCGCTGTCCGCCTCCAGGGCCCGCAGCCCCTTCAGGCCGCCGCCGCCCCCCACCATGCCGAGCGGAGCCGCCGGGGAGCTGTTCTCGATCCGCACTTGCTTCAGGTTTCGGCTATTCGCCGCCATGTTTCGGCCTGTTTCGCGCTCAGGGGGACACGGAGGAGACCCCGCACTTAGCCGCCGCGACCACCGGCGTTCCGCACTCAAAATGGCGCCGGCGCCGGCCTCAACGAGTTAACGTCTTTGACGAAAGCCCCGCCCTCCAACTGCCCAGCCGTTGCGCAAGCGCAGTGACTCCCATTGGTGGGGCGCGGGCGCGGCGGGCGGGGAATTGTCCGTCTGAGGCGCTATGGTGGCCTACTCCAAAGGGCCATGCTTGGAGTCGTTGTGCTCGTTTCCCAGAATCCCCCACTCCCATAGGGGCTGGAATTCACTTGGGATGAAGTGGTTTCCATCAAGGTACAGGCTTTACAGTTTGGTTCAATGGCTCTCAGCACCGCCACTATACACCTTGCTCCAGGAGCCCTGGCACTGCTCCTGGTGCTTCAACACTCATAGTATCATGCTGCTTTTGCTGAGAGGAGAGTTTGCCCTTTTACTTCGCCTCTGCTCCTCTTGGCAGCCATGTTTCACAGAACTGGATGTGTTTAGTAGGTCTCTGTATACAGTGAGTGAAGCACTTTGGGGTCCCTCAGTGTAAAGCTATGTTATAGCTAAAGGTCTGGAAAAGTCTGGGGTTCCATTGTACCCCAATGTGCTCATGTTCTTAGACCATAATCCTGCAAACACGTGCAGAGCTTTACAAGCAAGAATAGTCCCCTAAGTAAAGGTTTCATGCGTATATTTGGAGGATCAGGCCCTTGGAAAAAACAAGACACAAAACAAGCAGGGGATGGACAGGGGTGGGATGGGTGACAGCTATGTAAGCATGTTTTTATAAAACCAGTTTATTTGTTCTTAATTTTGACACAAGGTTCTGCTGCATTAGCTAGACAGCTGAGTTGTATTCCCAATTTGTATAATCTGTCAGTCTGTGATCGGTAATAAGGATTGTGAAAGGTACAGAATTATGAACATCAATTAATAGGACGGATGAGTCTAGAATCTGGTTGCCTAGGGCCTAGTACACTATATATTCTCCTAGGCCAAAATGTATAGGGATAAAGTGAAAAGCTGCAGCAGGACGATGAGGATAATGACCATCACCTTGCATTTTTGTCTGTCCCATCTGAAGGTTCTGCTCTGGGTGGAAAATGCTGAAATAGCAGGGAGCTGCATATGCCATGCTAATGGCACGTTGTGGGATTTTCATGTATTTCCAAAAACACCCTGTGCTGTGTGAGAGAAAGATAGGCAGTGGCAATTGTCAAAACCTTTGATTTGGAAAAATCTGAATGGATTTTCATGAGGCCAGTAAAAGGACCTTCCAAAAACTATCTCCCTGCCAAAGTTCCAAGTCCAGCTGGAAGCAACGGAGGTCTTAGAGCTCTTAAAAGAAGCTGCAATTTTTCATTGTGGACAATTTTATGGGTCACTCTTCAGATGAGTAATAAAGCCTGTTATTCAGACAGGTTTATGAGAATATCATTACAGTGCCATCTAGTGACCAAAACCAGGATTGTTACAAGAACTTTAATCAAATCAAGTGGAAATGAAAAATGGGAAACCTAGGATAAATTGGTCTATTCTTTGTGGTCCTAGAGAAATAAAATGACGAGGACTTCCTAATTTAAAATGTATTATTGGGCTTACTTTATCTGTTCAGGTCAGTATTAACCATAATTACACAGTGCATGTCTGCTGAGTCTAAATGGAGAGGAAACTTCTAAACACACCACATTTATAAGATATTCCATCAATTCTAACCAAACATAATTAATAGAACATTTATTTGCAGGCCATGTCATTAGAATCTGGACAAAGTGAGGGGAAAAGCCAATATCTCTGAATGTACCTTCCTTTTTATTCCTATAGTAATGCTGATCTCCATCAAGGAAGCCAAAGCTGCCAGAAATTTGATTGTCAGACTCATCAATTTGAGCTTGAGGAAAGCATCTCATCTTCTCTAAAGAAATAACTTTGAAAGCTGTATCCCTCACAAGCATTGCTACATCACAGAATACATGTTTTGTCAATATTTTCCAACTGAAGTACTTAGCCTATACTCCATCTTACATGAAAGATATAATCAGACTCCTGACTAAAATAGAAAGCTGAGTACTAACCCTTCCAGCCTGTAATGCAGCAACATCTGAAATATAATATGCCCTCAGCTATTTCTTACCAGTCACTTAAGTGGTGTTCAAAAATAGAAGGTGGACTTGAGCAGGCAGTTTACCTGAACAAACAAGTCAGTCATCTGGAGCTTTTTGTGCAGATGTATCCCAATCAATCAGGGAAATGGGCAGTAGAATCATAGAAATGTAGGGCTAGAAGAACGTTGAGAGGTCTTCTAGTCCATCCCCCTTCTGAGACCAGGAGCAAGTATACTTAAATCATCCTTGAAATGTTTGACAAACCTTTTCTTAAAAAAACCTCCAGTAATTGGGATTCCACAACCACCCTTGGAAGCCTATTCCAGTATTTAACTATCCTGATAATTAGAAATTTTTTCCTAATATGCAACCTAAATCACCCTTGCTGCAGATTAAATCCATTACTTCTTGCCTACCTTCAGTGGACATGGAGAACAATTGCTCACCATCCTCTTTATAATAGTCCTTCCTATATTTGAAGACTGTAATCAGGTGTCCCCTTAATCTCCATTTCTCAAGATTAAACATGCCCAATTTTTTAAACCTTTCCTCATAGGTCATGCTTTCTAAACCTGTTATCATTTCTGTTGCTTTCCTCATTATTCTCTCCAATTTCTCCACATCTTTCATAAAGTGTGGTGACCAAAACTAGACACATTACTTCAGCTAAGGCTTCATCAGTGGCAAGCAGAGTGGGACAGTTACTTACAATTTCTTACATACAACACACCTGTTAACACACCCCAGAATTATATTAGTCTGCTTCACAACTGCCTCACATTGATGGCTCATATTCAGTTTGTGTTCCAGTACCATTTCCAGATCCTTTTCAGCCGTAATACTGCCTATCCAGTACTTCCCCATATTGTATTTTTGCATTTGATTTTTCCTTTCCAAGTAAAGTACTTTGCATTTGTTTTTACTGAATTGCAGCTTGTTGATTTTAGATCAATTCTCCAATTTATCAAGGTAATTTTGAATTCTAATCCTGTCCTCCAAAGTATTTGCTGCAACCCCACCCAGCCTGTAGTCATCCACAAATTTTATAAGCATACTCTCCATTCCATTATCCAAGTCATGAATGAAAATGTTGAATAGTAACAGACCCAGAACAGACTGCTGCAGGACCCCACTAGATATATCCTCCCGGTTTGAAAGTGGACCATTTGTAATTACTCTTTGAGTATGTTTTCTCAACCAGGTATGCGCCAACTATATAGAAATTTCACTACACCATATTTCCCTAGTTTGCTTAGAAGGATGTCATGTAGGATTGTGTCAAAAGTCTTACTAAAAATCAAGATATATCAAATCTACAGCTTTCCCCTATCCACTAGGCCCATAACCTGCTAAAGAAGGTTGTTTTGGCATGAGTTTTCTTGACAAGCACATGTTGACTATTACTTATCATCCTATTATCCTCTAAGTGCTTACAGACTGATTGTTGAATAACTTGGTCCAGTATTTTTCCAAGTATCAAAGTTAGGCTGACTGGTTTATATTTCCTCAGGTTCTCTTTGTTACTATTTGAAACATAGGTATTATGTTTGCTCTTCTCCAGTCCACTGGGCTCTCGCCAATGCCCCTTGAGTTCTCATAGATAATCGCTAATGGTTCAATTAAAGGAATTTATTCAGACTATGTCCATCATTTTTGGTAATTCTAACCATGTGCAGATGATCAAGGCAGCTCTTCACACCTTATGGCAAGAAGGCCAGCCTATAGCCAAGTATACTTCCAAATTTCGTCATTTGTCTTCTGACACCAAGTGGAATGAGGCAGCACAGTGCGACCATTTCTGCTTGGGCTTAAAGAAGGATATTAAGGACAAGCTTGCATTGGTGAGCCTCTGTCCAGTTTGGAGAATCTGCTTAATTTGTGCACCAGAATCAACTATCACCTCATGGAGTTTTGTCATTAGTGTACCTCAGTTTTCCAGGAGCTGCCATTCACCCTGCCTCTGATATCATAAACATGCAGATGGTCCTTAGCATCATAGCTCCTGCAAACCAACCAAGTTCATCTGCAACTCTCCAACTCAGAGTAGCACCAACACTGGGTTTTAGGTTTGTGTTTATTTTGTGGAGAACCCAGCCATCTTGCCTTGACATTTCCAGTGAAGACACAGGCAGAACTGGGGCCAGAACAGGTCAGGGCCTCAGCCCTTAGAAGGGGGTCCAAGGTGACCTGGTCTTCTCCCTACTTTGGTGGTTCCTGTTGGAGGTCTAGTGCAAATTTGAGTTGCTTGACCACTGTTTTGGGGCCTAGCATAGCTTAAGTTGCTTGCTTGACCATTCTGGCTTCAGTAGCCTGATATCTTCTGGTTGGCAGAGATAAATAGGAATTCTAAGTAATCTTGCAGATGTCTCAGTTTCTGCATACCATGGCACATAATAAGATGAAATACATAACATGTATGCTTGCAGCTGCACACAGATAATAGTGATGGGAATAACAAGTTATCCTTGAATGTCTGGGGATACATTTTTGCACTGCCAATGGACATATATTTTTTATTGCCCCTCCTATTAACAGATATTCTTTTGACGATCCCAAATATTATGCTAAGAATAGAATGTCGTTAAAGGTGAGAACCCAATGTAGGTGTTAAAATATGTAATAATTAATAGATAGGTAATTAGATGAAAGTTGGGTATAGAGAGGTATAAAAAGTCATTACTCAGACAAAGGGGCATGCTCCATCAACTCCTGATTCCACAGCAGGTGCTGCCAGTAGGACCAGAGGATCCACTGACTCCCTGGTGTGGCCTCTGCAGAAAGCCATTCCTGTATAGAGCCTTCTGAGTGACTGCTTAGCAACCCAGGTTTAGTAAGTGTGATACATTGTAGTTAATTTTAGGCTTTGTATTGTAGTGTGGCACTTGATAGGATGTCCGCCTGGTGCCCCTGGGTCTGGTGCTTCCCTCAGCGGTCAGCCCTTGCCATAGCCTATAGCCCTGGCTGGAGCCCATGGGGTCCTCATCCCTTCTCTAGGAAGAGCTTTGGCCATCCCAGCTGCGGCCTGTGGGGGTTGTCCGAGCCCGCCCTCTACTTTGGACCCCAGCCCAGAGACCCCAATGGCAGCAGCCTCCTGCTGCTGATGCATCTAAACAGTCTTTTCCCTGGGCTGTTTTCCTACACTGCCCTTCCTGGGCTTTAGTAGCCACCCTCCTGATAGTGGCAGTTTTCCCGTACCATGGTTCTGTCCCCCTAGTCCGCTCCTGCTTCTGGTTGTCTTTCTGCTTCCTTCAGCTCCTGGCTCCTCACTCTCACAGCTATCAAACTCTCACTGGGGCAAGAGCTTTTAATAGATCTTGGGCAGTCACTTAATTAGCCCCAGGTGGTCTTATTAGCCTAAGGTTATCCCTTCCCAGCTGGCTGGGAATAGGGCTCTGGCCAATCTGAGGCTTACATACCTGCTCTCAGTGACTCTCTCAT
Organism: Mesoclemmys tuberculata; assembly: GCA_007922155.1. NCBI lineage: Eukaryota > Metazoa > Chordata > Testudines > Chelidae > Mesoclemmys > Mesoclemmys tuberculata. The sequence continues at coordinate 71,552,374 of ML675618.1, read as the reverse complement.
AGCCACTTGGCCATATCTTATCACAGTATTTAATTAGTATATCTATAGAAACCTTGCACATTAAACCTTGTTGATCTGTAAATCAGGTATACCATGTCTCACTGGTGGTCATCACTGATCACTAAGCGTCCAGTATCAAAAGTTCATAGCATCCATGGGCTGCAGCTGGCACAGCAAGATCCCCAAGTCAGTTTCTGATGCAACTCTGAATACCTTTATTAATTTGATTACCAGTAAACTCTGAGATCTCTCTATAGGCCCTAAACAACTTAGGGTCCTCGGGCAATTTTATAGACTGGTTGAGACTAGTTATGGTCTCTTCTCTCCTCAGGACCTATAATCCACCAGACTTTGCCAGTAATGGCTATCAGCCTCTAGGGGCAGCAGGAAACCCTCCAATGTGGATTAATCCAGGCTACTCGTGCTCCTGTCATCCTAGGTATGCCCTGGCTTACCACCCATGATCCCTAATTCACTGGCAGAAAGGGAACCTACACTTTGACTTCCAGCTTTGCCAGCTATCCTGCCTTCAGGATCCAAGAAACAGACCAGCACACTCTGTGGTTCATATCATCCATTGAAAGATCCTAACTCTCAGGCAGCAAGTCTGCCAGGATGCCCAGAGCCACCTGCCATGGCCAAGATACTACACCAATTACTGTGACTTTGCCAATGTTTGTGACAAGAGGAAGGTCAACTTCTTGCTCCCACATTGAACTTACGATTGACCAATTGATATCCAGCCTGAAGCTGAGACCATACTTAATCAGATATATGCCCTCTCTAAATCCGAACTTCTATACCTGTATTTGCAGAAGAACCTTCAGAAGGGTTTCATCTGCCCATCCACATCCCCAGCAGGCATGCCAATCTTTATTGTCAAGAAGAAAGTTTTTTTGTGAATGAGTGTTATCTATCAGTCCCTGAACAAGATAATCATACCAAACCACTACCCGATCCTTCTTATCAACGAGTTCTTAGATCACCTATGCATGGCCTGTGCTTTCACAAAGTTAGATCTGCGCAGGGCCTATAACCTGGTGCACATGCCTGAGAGAGATGAGTGGAAGAAATGCCTTTCGTACTCGATTTGGCCACTATGCTCTTGTCATGCCATTTGGCCTATGCAATGCCTCTGCAACCTTTTAATACTTTGATATATATTCAATACTTCATGATATATTCCAAGAACACTTTATCTACCTTGATGTCATTCTGATTTTCTCCAATTATCCGGCTCTTCACGACCAGCAGGTGCATAGCATTCTTGAAAGACTATGCCAGATTCATCTATATATCAAGCTGGATAAATGCAAGTTTGACCAGGACACCCTTGAATTTCTTGGCCATATTTTCTCACCCCAGAGACTGAAAATGGACCCCTGCAAGGTGGAGGCTATCACAGATTGGATGGCACCAAAGGATGTCTGGAATCCAATGCTTGTTGGATTTTGATAATTTTTACAGACAATTTATCCCAGAATTCTCTGCTTTGGCCAGCCCTCTCACAGCTTTGCTGCAAAAGGGAGCCCAGTTTTCATGATCTCTAGAAACACAAGCTGCCTTTGATATTTTGAAACAGAAATATGTCACAGTTCCCATATTTATTCATCCAGACTCCAACCAGACCATTTACAGTTGAGTTGGATGCTTCAAACTTTCTGCCAGGGGCAGTCCTTTCCTAAACTATTGCTCCCAGTGATCAGCTTTACGTTGTGCCTTTTACTCATGAAAACTTACTCCTAAAAATGGCCAGGAACCTGAACCAGTGGCAAGCATGCTGGTCCCTCTTCTTCACACAATTTGAGTCTGTGGTCACCTACTGGCCAGAAACCCGGAACAAGACAACAGATGCATTGTCACAACAGGATGAGTACTACAAACCTGGGAGATTGTGTCCATGATTCTCAAGCCCTCAAACTTCATTTCTGGCACCATAGCCTCTGATCTGTTATCCTCCATTTGCTCTTATTTATCTAGCAATCCCTTTGCCATCCAAACCTATGAAGCCTTAGACCAGGAACAGACCTCCATGGTCTTCACGTTCCTGGACATGATCCTATACCCCTAAGGACTCATCTATGTGCCAAAATAGGCCACTTGGCTTCAAGTCCTACATCTCTATTACAAAGTTCTTCTAGCAGGCCACTTTAGCCATTCCAAGACCCAAGATCTTGTTTCCAGGAACTTTTGGTGGACTGCCATACACACCTTTGTTGCGTCCTAGGTAGAGTCTTTTCACCTTTGTGCCTGGACCAATATTCCCCACTCAAGACTTCTGAGTCTCTGCCAGCCCTTACCCATTCCACCTTGGCTATGGGCCATCATCATATCAAAAGATTTTTTCATGGAATTACCACCCTCCCACAGCCACACTAACATTCTAGTGGTGATTGACCACTTAACCAAGACAGCACATTTTGTTCCACGTTGAGCACTCTGTCTTTTCAGGATATAGCCCACCTGTTTGTGAGCAACATCTTTTGTCTCAGTGGCTTGCTTATAGGTGTGGTGTCTGAGCTAGGATCCCAGTTTATTTCCCACTTCTGGTGAGAATTTCCAAGCCACCTGAGTATTGCAGCCTTTCATCCTAGCACAAATGGGCAGGCAGTGCATGTCAGTCAGGTCCTTGAACAGTACCAACATTGCTTCGTAAACTGTCATCAAGATGATTGGCTGGCCCTGATCCCTCATGCCGAGTTTGCATACAACAATGCCATATATGCCTCGAACAAGCAGACTCCCTTCTTTGATAACCATGGTTTCCATCTTCATGCTCATCCAGAGATCCCCTCCAAATTGTTAATGTCCACTATTATTGAACTAACAATCCACATCCAGCATGTTCACCAGTAATTCCAAAGGCAGTTAGAAGTCACTAGGGCAACCTACAAAATGTATGCTAAGTATTCCCACCAGCCAACACTTGGCTTAGGGGTAGGGGATAAGGTATGGTTGTCCATCTGGAATCTGCGATTGATTCGCCCCTCTGTGAAGCTGGGCCATAAGTATCTGGGGCCTTTCCAGATCATGAAACAGATAAACTAGGTCACTTTCAAGTTAGAGATAATAGATTCCCTCAAGATTCACCCCAGTCTTCTATGTCTCTCTTCTAAAACCATTAGTCAAGAACCCCTTTCCACTCCATACTACTCCCCCTCCTCTGCCTATAACCATTCAGAAGTTATATGCAGTTTGGCAGATTCTCATCAGGTCTCAGGAAAACTACAGTATCTAATTTACTAAGACGGATATGGTCTAGGTGAAAGTTCATGGGAATCTGTAGAACATATCCATGCTCTGAATCTCCTGTGCATCTTCCACCACACTTACCCTGAGAAAGCAGGTCCTGAGGCCCCTGTGTGAGGGGAACTGTCATGAATCAAGGCCTGCAGCAGAACTAGTCTCCAGGCAGTCTCATTAGTACATCTGTCCCGCATCAAGTTGCCTGATTGGCCACACCACCTGACTGGCTGCAGAGGCCAGCAGCCGCAGCTCACTGGCGTCTCAATGCTCATGACCACCACTGTGCCTGCTCCTATGTTACTTGTTCCTGCTGCTCCTGTCTTGCATTCAGCCTTGCCTCTGTTCTGCCCCTGCCTTGAATGCCTCCTTGCCTGCTATCCTGCTTGCTCCAGTTCCTGCCCTCCAGTTTGATTGTTGGCTCTGACTCTGGCTTGATCCTAGCCCTTGGGTCCTGATACCCACTTTGACTATTAGGCCTGACACCTGCTCTGACCAGTAGGCTAGACTACCCTCAGCGGGCAGGGCAGTATATAATGTTGGGCAGAGGAAGTTCTGTAGAAAAGAGCAGGGGAAGAGTAATGCCTTCTCTTTCTTAATTCCATTTTATGGGCATTATCAGCAGAAACCTCAAAGCCCATCTGTGGCGGAGTCATTGCCTCTCTTGGCCAGCCACAATAATTGTGCAACAAGTTCACAGAACCAACCTTTTCAACTGAGTTACCCAAAGTGGACCTTGTGTCAGGATTATGGCATCAGGCAAGAAAACATGGGACCAACTACAGATACTAACAGGGTTTTAGGCATCTCTGGGATGGCCGGAGACTCAGTTGGCATCAAGATATTTGTTGCTGAGGCAATGCAGTCCTGAGACCAATGCCACTTATCTTTTCCCTTTTGTGTCCTTTTCTTTCAGCACTGGAGAATCCTTTTCAATACACTTTCTGTCTTTCTGTGATTCTGAGGAGTAGGAGATTGCATTGGTGAAAGCGGGGAAGGCAGAGAGGAAGTCTGGAGGTGTTGATGCTTTAATGGCAATGTCAGCAGCAGAGTTAGAGGTCTTAGCTGGTTTGGGGTTGGGACATAAGCCTTGGAGTCTTGGATGGCTTAGAAACTGAGAAATCCAATATTGGCTGGGATCTGATCAGAACACAAATTGAGACCTGTGCAGGGGACCAAGTGTCGACACACTTTGGTGCCAGTTGAAGAAACAGCTCTGGTGAGCTTCTCCTTTTTCATGATCATATCCAAGAGTTTCTTTAAGTTTGCATTCTTCAAAGATCATACTGAGGTCAGTTGTGGAATCTGGAGGGGAAAATATGTAAAAAGTTGCCCTAAAATATGGCTCTAGCCTAACTTTTTTCTAAAAACTACATTAAATACTAGTTAAATTCTAAAAATAACTATATACAAAGTAAAAATTAGTGTTAATTGTCTGGGAGGATTAGACAGGGACATAACTTGAGCTCCTTTAGCTTCCCCCTCCTTGAACGCTGAATATTCAGTGATGTGAGGCAGCCCTCATGTAACCTCCAAAGGGCCCCAATTTCCAGAGCATGGATCACTGTGCTGCAGGCCCCTTGAATCCTGTGAGTGGGAGTATGCAGGGTGAGTAACAGGGTTTTCTCACCTCTAGGGCACCTCCCACTGGCTGCTCTGGGAATTAGCTCCTTCCATTGCTCTTTCACACACCTTGCAATCTCACTCTCTCTCTTGGGACTTGCAGTGCTCTCTCTTCGTGACTTGGCCCTTCAGGTCACTGTGTTTTCCCCCTTCTGGAGTATCAAAGTCCCACAGGACATACCATCCTAGGCAATCTTCAAATCCACTGTCCCCTGCCAATAGTAGGGGAACCCAGGCCCACCCTTCTACTCCAGGTTCCTGCACAGGGACCCTAAAATCAGAGGCCAAGGTCTGCACCATCTTAAACCTTGCTGCCATTTCCCTTTTCCTACACTTTCTTACCCTAGGTTTCCTTTCTTCCCTCTCTAATGTCCAGAGTGGTTCCCTCACTGCAGCTGTTTTCTGCTGCCAACTTCTTGGCTGTATAGTAGCACTCCCTGTTCCTTCTTAAGTGGGCTATATCATCAATCTGGGGTTACTTAGGCCACCTAATTCCCCTCAGGTGTGACCTATCTGGTTAATTGAGCCCTTCTCAGACTCATTAACCCTTTCCAGGCTACTGTGGGATAAACATCCCATCACACTCCCTAAAAAAGGAACTTATTTAACTAATATGGGGTTATGAGTATATTATAATACTATCACCTTCTACAGAGTTGCATAATTACTCACTTGAGACCCTGTAGTACGGCAGCACACTTATAAAATTGGAAAAAATAAAAACCAAACAAACAAACCACACACTATAAAGTGGCTAAATCAAATCACTTGTAGTCAAAAGGCAGCTACTGTTCTGGACTGTTATGAAAAGGAGCTTCTTGATCAGCCAGTGTGAAAGAAATGAAATGAGAGAGTTTAATTGTGCAATGAAAGCCTGTTCAAGTGCCAACAATATCACAGTGAGCGCTATACATATTTTTAAAAAGGTTCAATAAAGTTGTGGGAAGATTTACTTGATAACCATCAAAAAGTAGTAGAAATCCAATGACTCCATGGTTTGTTTATTTTTTAAAAATTTCCTCCCATCCCCACCCCACCCCGTGTGTTCAAGAGAGTGCTTTTTGCATCTTGATCTTTTATTCATTTTTGCACCACTTAGTACGCTTTTGTGTCTCAACTCAAGTTGCATGGAACATTTTTGCCTACCTTTTACTACATGTTGGTCTTTGCACAATAACTTATTCCTCTAATTTTCCAAACAAGTGAGGCACCCAGACATTTCTTTGTGATGGACTCACATGTCAAAACTTTTTTAAGGTTCTAAATGTCCAATAAATCTAAAGAGTTTGATTAAACAATAAAAACAGGCTTACAGACAGACAGTAGATTACTATCCTGGAAGATATGATGCATCTTTACGTGTTTTGTTCCTTTGTCTTCTTCAAGTCTAGGCTCAAAGAGTTTTTGTGCTTGCTGAGGGAGGGCATTTGTATTTGAGTCAGAAAAATATGAACTCACCTTTTTTTGGAAGTTTAATACTTTGTCTTAAACATCTTTGGGTTTACTGAAGTCTGTCAATGGGAGGTGATAAAGCTGGCTGGGAAATGGTTTTCCCATCCTGTGAGAATTGAGCTGTTGACCATTTTTGCTGTCCCAAATTGGGATGAGGAGTCAAAATGTTTTTGGAAAGCAAAATGTGAAAAACTTTCAGATTTGGGTCAATCAAAACATTTCATTTTGATAAATTCTTAATGTTTGTTTTGGCATTTTAATTTTTTGGATGTTTTTAATTATAAATTAACTTCTTGTATTGAAATAGAAGGTTTTTTTAAATGAAAAACAGAACTTTGTTTAGTTCTGTTATTTTAACAATTTTGAAATTGTTTTTTCCAAAATTCTTTAGAAACAGGAAGTTTGTCAAAACCGACCTGCAGCAAGGCACTATGGCCTTCCTCGGAGCCTGGGCCCGAGGAAGGGTCGCAGTGCCCCTGCTGGATGGAACAGGGCCCTACAGGCCACATACCCCAGAAGCAGAGGGGCGGGGCAAGGACAGGAAAGGGCAGTATAAAAAGCCAGCCTAGCAGCTCAGTCATGGGGAAGCTGTTGCTGGAGGCAGATGTGTCTTCCCAGAGGTTGTGGACTGGGCCTGACCCAAGCCCTGTGGCTGTTTGGAGCAACCACCCTGCTGACCGGAGCCTCCAAGGCCTGCCCGGGCTGTCAGACCCTAGTGACTGGAAAGGGCTGCTGGGTCCAAATGACAGGAGGGGGCTGCTGAGCGCTAGTGACAGGAGGGGGCTGCTGAGCCCTAGTGACAGGAGGGGGCTGTTGGACCCTAGTAGCTGGGAAGAGCTTCCCAAGACCACTGTGTGAGAGAGAGCCCCTGAGGCCAGCCCTGACCTGAAGAAGCTGCCCGATGTCAGGGACCCCCTGAAGCTGCCTGAGCCTGGTGTACCAGAGGACCCCCTGGGACCTGGAGGAGCTGCCCTCCACTGATGACCCTGAGGAGTTTCTGAACCTGCCGCTGGTTGATGGTGAGGGACCCATGGGGCTCCCCCTCACTGTCTACCCCAGCGACCTTGAAGGAGACACCTGGCTGCAAGTACCCAGGGAAAGGATGGGAGGATGTAACCCAGGGACAGCCAGCTAACGAGTGGCTGAGTCTGTGGCTAAACCAGTCGGTGTGTTGCGGCTGGATCCCCGCTGACTCAGTGGCAAATCATTTTGCCACTGCTAGGGCCCTGGGCTGGGACACAGTGGAGTTGGGTGGGCCTGCGTCCCTCTCCCGCCTTCCCTAACCACCCAGGAGTTTGTTCCTGCAGATGTGATTTCACATGAAAAATCTTTTCTGTAGACTCATGTCTACTGGCATAGAATGTGGTTTAACTGTACAGTGTTGTCTAAATATTAAATTTTCTTTTTTCTTGCAGTCTCATACTTGTCTTTAAAAATAAAGTAATTGAATTTACAGTTAACATCAATGCAATGTTAAGTTTGAAAAAGTAAACATATATCAGTTGGCATTTTACTGTGTAAGAATAGCAGTCATTAATTAATACTCTCACTTTGTTAAAAAAGAGAAAGAGAGAGAGTGTGTTGTGCTGCGATTCAGACTTAGGCTGGGTCTACACTGACAGCGGCAAATTCGCTGCTGTCACATCGATTGCTCTGGATTGACTGAGCAGTCTGTATAGACGCGCTCAGTCGATCCAGGAAGCGACGCAGGAAAACCACCTTGGTAAGTGTAGTAGCACTGCGTTGAAGAGAGCGCTGTTCCCTTCGACGCAGCACAGTATGGACGCCGCGCGGAGGAGACGCTGCAAAGTTGATGGGAGATACGCAAGTGATTTACGTCACTTGCGTATCTCCCATTGACTGCTGCCAAATCGCAAAGATAAGTGTAGAGCGGGCCTTAGTAAGTCTTTAAAGAAAACAAGAGCATTCAATCTTTACAAAAAGTTACATTTTTTTGGGGTCCACTTCTAATTTTCTCCTTTTTTCCCTGATTCTTGCAAAAAGCAACTCCACCCAGTGTGATGATATCATAAAAAACTCCAGCAGCAATCAGTTGTCCAGACTTAGAGAGGTTAAATCAATTCTTGGAACAGGGAATTTGTTTCGTGTAGACAAGATTATTATGTTGTTAGCAGGATGCAGGTTTCTTCCAAGAATCAGGAAGAAAAGGAGAAAATTAGAGGGCACAGAATGAAGTAAAGTAGGGTAGAATACAAACAGACTTTATTTAAAAAAAAAAAAAGACTAAGATTTTTCAAAAATTTTCAGTCCTCTATTTTTCATAGTTTGGTCCTATCTTTGTGAGAAGTCACAACATAATTGGGTCACTTAACTAGATTGTATTTGTAATGTGGTTAGGCCTTTGGCAGTCCAGCATTGGAAAAACCTGCTAAGATCAGTATTTGACTTGCCAGTTTCTCAGATTACTACATATAAGCCTATGTAGGTTTTTCTGTAATCTCTTGGGGTTGTCCCTGATCTCCCACTATGAAACTATCACATGGACATATCAGAGGCAGTGAAGAAAGCTGGGACTCTGCCTTTTGGAACTCTACCCCTGGCATGGGTAGAGAACTTCTTAAACACACATGAACAGACTTTCTCTGTGGCCTGCGACAAGTCACTTAAAGCCAATATTTACAGGAGAAGGTGCCAAAAATTAGGTTTCTGAAATCATTGGGATATATGCTGGAATAGGCTGGTTTGTTACTTCAGCCCAGGAAGGATTACACCAAGCCCAGAGTCTGTTAGGCCCTTCCTTCAGGGCACACAGTTTATTATTTAAACACTAACCTCACAAAGTAACACAAAACAAAGTAATTCCCCTGACTAAAGCAGACTGGAGGGGCCCAGAGACCTTTCCCTTTTTATCTCTTCACCTGCTCCTTGCTTTAGGAGCCAGCCCACTTCTCCATAGCTCTTCTTCTGAAGTGAGCTTTTTCAATCTTTATAGGTGTTATGTGTAAGCCAGTGGCCTGAATGAGCTACCTATTGATGAACTGGGAGAAAAGACCTAAGGAGCAGACTGTATTTGCATAGTCACATCTACTTTGCCTAGGTAATCAGCAGCCATATCTACTTTGCTAAAGTCATCGATTTTGGCTGCTTTACATTTAAATCTTGGATGCAGATTTAATGGTAATGAAATGTTATCTTTACCATATAACTAAAGGAAAGCAGAATGATACATACATTCCCTATTTAAGGGAAGTCACCCTAAATGAAACCTCATTCAGTAAATGGGGTAGTGATACCAAATTCAAGTGAAAATCAGGTCAGGGGTAGGTGGTGTTACCAACTTGTTTAAGATGTGGGACTTGGCAGAGCTTCTTCCCTACACAGGACAATCAAACCTGACTTGGGGTTGGAATACCACTTCAAAACAAGGATACAGAATTGACTATAGACTGCCTGGGAGGATTTGAGCCATTGAGTAGGTGAGGGTGGGGACTAGGCAGGGAACTGGCCTGCAAAGTTTGGAGAGAGAAGAAAGAATCTATAGCCATTCCAGCAGGATCAGCAGCGCTGAGATGGGGCAGACAGGGTCTGAACTAGGAGATGTTTGAAGGAGAACCAGCTGCTGTACTAGTGATTGAAAAGGGGACCTCTTCAGACAAACAGCCTAAAGCCAACAGGCTAGCAGGAGCCACACAGCCAGAACCACCATTTTCAGCTCACAGGGCATGCGAACATCAGAGTGCGCAGACAGGTTGGACTGACCCAAGGAGGTTTGCATTGACACAGGGCAGAGAATCTCTGTGTGTCTAGCTGGCATGGAGGCATGTGTGCTGTGCCAGGGTAAAGTAGTCTGTAACCTCTCCTAGAGATACTCACCTGGGTTTACTCCTGGATTTGCCTGAGTCAGATAAAAGAGGTGTTGTATTCTTGAGTGCAGTGCTTGTTCCAGGTGTTAACTCTGACCCTCTAAGAGGGAGGGTTGTGTTTGTTGAGAAGTGCAATGGTTGGGGCCTGGAATCCCTTCTCCAACCCTGGGAATTCCCCACCTGACAAGTGGCATCACAAACAGGATTTAGGGAGTTAAGGCAGGGATCCCTAGGACAACATCTGAGGTACAGGTATTTGGACGGTCAGGGACACCTTTGAATGTATGGACTCTCAACCAATCTCTTCCCAACCCTATCCCCCTCCTAGTGGCCTGCCCTGCCCCAATGACTATGGCATACTACATAGGGACCTGTGGTTACCCTGGTTTACTGGGGATGGCCAGACTAGCTTTTCGGGTTGTGCTGGAATCCATGTTTAATATGTATCACCTCCCTAAGTACCAGAAGGTGGGGATCCTGTTGAGCCAGCTCAACCAGAGAGGTAGAGTCCAAAATATTTTTAAGAGACTAGATTCAATTTATGAGCCCCTGAGCCTTCCCCCTCCCCCATACAGATTAAAGAATTTTTGCTCAAGCTCAAAAACCTACTGAGACACTCAGGGACTTTGCCAATAGCCTCCAAGTGATCCTCTATTCCATCAAAAAGATGATGCCCTCCTGGTACCTAGAACAGGCCCTGGCATGATGATTGACAGAAGGGGCTTTGCACCCCCTATGGATCCAATACCACAATGTAGACTTTGAGGACTTTAAGGAAATGGCTGTGGAGGCAGGTGGATTGCAAACACCTGAAAGCCAAGGCTGGACAGCCACCCACATGCTGGGCTTGGGCTACCCACACCTGACACTTGGGGCCCGGCTGAGCGTGGACCAAAGCATCTCAGCCAGCATGGAGATCCACAATATTACCCGCCTGCACACAGACAGCCTGGTATCTCTGCCTCCACTTGCCCAGGCCCAAAGAGCCACCTGGCCAAGTTGTCCAGATGCATGGATGAGCTGAATATGCAGATGGAGAGACAGGAGACACAAATGAAGTGACTGCGTCAGGCTCCTGAACAAATCCAGCAGTGAGGGAGGGGATCATGACAAAGGGCAAATGCTCATTTTGACTGAGATGACCAAGCCATCTGCTGGGAATGTCAGGAAGTAGGTCACATCACAAAGAGCTGCTCCCAACAAATAGTGATGCTAAACAGTGGGTCCTGCAGCATCGGACTGAATGCTGAAAGGACAACCACTAGGACCAGCACCTGAATGGAAACAATCTAGATTCACCAGCAGGTGCCCAATAATTCCTGTGGTCCTCAATGGTGTGCAGAGGATGCTATAATGGACACTGGATCCCAAGTGACTACTGTCCAGAAGAGGACATTTCTCCAGCACTGGTTCCATAGGACTTCTCAAATGCTCCCAAAACAGGATTCAGCTATTTGCTAGGATTGGGCTCAGCAATAACTAACCCTGCGCCCTGTTGTTCTAGGCATGAACATGTTCCAGCACTGCTATGACAAACCGCTAGAGGCGCTGTGGGCACATGTGCCTCAGCTACCTCTCCAGGGGAGGACTTGGCAGAATGCCGTTAGAAGAATATGGAACTACCAGCATTTTGCCAACACCTATGATGAAACTGGAAAGGCTAAGATCCAAGATATCCCCTCTGTGTATAGAACTGAACACAGAGACCATCCTCCTGTGCAAGACAAATGCTGGCATAGGTGGCAATGATTATATTAGCCAAGTGGAGCCATACTCTGGCACTGGTGCAGACCTGATCATGGTCACCCACAACCAGGATGGATTCCATTGACTTAGGTTGACCTAGTCCCCACTGTAGATGCAGCTAACTATGTCGTACAGGGCGGGACATTTTTCACAGCTCTGAGTGTTGTAGTTAGATCGACCTAAGTTTGAAGTGTAGACCAGGCCTTAAATCAAGTGGTATGGACAGTTATGTGGTGAAAACAATGCCAAGGGGGCAGCAGCAGCAAGGTTTCCCATAACCAGTGAAATCATTAAGGACTGGGCTAAGTGGAGGAACCTCACACCTTGGCAGAGCAGTGATAGAAATAACAGTGACAGTGATGATGGTGAGCAGTGGTGGAGGCAGCAGTGGCAGAGGCAATGGCAGCAGTGGTGAACAGAGGCAGAAATATCATGTGATCACCTCTTCCCCTGGGTGGGAGATGAACACACCCCAGGACTCTCAGACTTGCTGGCCTCAGACAACAAACCATGAGTGGCGTGTTAAAGGGACATTCATTAGTTGGACTTTGACACTGAATGGGAAACTGAGGTGGGGACTACTGCCCAAGATACTGTGAGGTGGGTTTCTTATTGTAATCTTGTATCCCTTACCACTTATTAATGAGTTGTTTGAAAGACTTCACTTTGCGAAGTTCTTCACACAGTTGGAGCTCTGTGGAGCTTGTAAGCATCCAAGAAGGAGATGAATAGAAGATCACCTTGCATACCAGATATGGCCACTTTGAGTATTTGGTCATGTTGTTTGGACTGTGCAATACCCCAGTGACCTTCCAGCATTTCATAAATGTCATATTTAGGCACATGCTGGACCAATTTTTCATTGTTTACCTAGAAAAACATCTTCATTTTCTCCAAAAGTCAGGATGTCCACAAACATCACATGCACCCTGTCTTGGAAAGACTCTGCCAAAATCCCATCTAGGTGAAGCTCAAAAAATGTGAATTGATACAGACACCATGGAATTCTTGGGATATATTGTCTCACTCAAGGGACTCACTGTGGATCCATGTAAGGTGGCAGCAATAGCCGACTGGGCCACACCCAAGGACATATGCAGGATGCAGTGATGCCTGGGGTTTCCCAATTTCTACAGGTTATTTATTAAAGGATTCTCTGGATTGGTTGTACTCATAAGGATGCTCCTACAAAAGGGGGCCTGGTTACCTCATCTATGGAAGTTCAATCAACCTTTGATCAACTGAAGAGGGCATTCACTTTGGATCCTATCCTCATTCACCCACATCCCACTAAACCATTTACGATCAAAGCCAATGCCTCAAACTTTGCAATAGATGCAGTACCATCTCATGATGTAGGCCGCTGCAACCAACTCCACCTCTTTGGTTTTTATTCTTGGAAGCTAACCCTGGCCACAAAAAATTACAATATTTGCGACAATGAGTTACTGGCCATCATGTTAGCTTTTGAGGAGTGGCAACATCTCTTAGAAGGAGTATGATTCTTGGTCATGTCCTGATGGATCATAAGAATCTGGCATACCTATGGACTGTCAGATCCACTGGTTTCTCTTTGCTTGCTTTGATGTTGTAACCTATCGTCAAGGGACAAGAAATGGGAAGGTGGATGCCCTATCCTGCAAAGATGAATATCTTGAACCTGGCATACTAAAGCATCAAACTTTGTCATTGGGCAGTGGATAGCAGTCTGATGTCCTCGATCCACTCCCTGCACCTAAACAACCTATTTGTGACCCAGAACTGCTAGATCCTAAACGAGTCAGGTATTTGACCCAACTCCAAGTTCTGATTACAGAATGGCCTTCCCTATCACAAAACTTGTCTTAATGTTCTGGAGGGATAACATAGGCTTCAATTATGAAACTTGTGTATTTTGTGTCCTCCCTAACTTGCTGTAGCTTGTATTTTGTGTCCTGTCTAGTTTATAGCCATAGCAACAGAGCCTAGCTGGTTGCAATAGCACCAGAGCTAGACTGTTATGGGTGGCTGGCCTTAGAGTAGTTGAATAAAAAGTCTGTGTGTGTTTACATCTCCGTGTTCCTGTCTGCTGGTTTCTCTCTGAAAGCAAGTAACTTCCAAGTACCCAAACATAACAAAGTGGTGACAAGCAACAAGGGACTTGTGCTGTTACTGCCACCAACAGTAAAAGCAATAGTAAAATATAAGAAAAACCTTTTGCTGTTCTGGGTGGCTGGCTGTTTGTGCTGACGGTAAAAACCGAAAGTGAAACAGACAGGTTGAGAAGGGGGGAGGAAGCAGAAGAAACTGAAGCAGTGCTAGTGAAAGAAAATGACTAGTAATTGTCTGTCTGTGAACGACCACCAACACACATGAATACAAGACATTAAAAGAAAAGGAAAAAAAAAGCAGCAGTGGCTACTCACTGGGCCTCTAGGACATTTTGATGAAACTGTGGAGCAATGAAGCTCATATACTGAGCATCTTGAGTTTTTTGTTGTTGCAAATGGAATCAGAACTGATAAGAAGGTGGCAACTTTCTTACCTGTTATGGGAGCTAAAACCTTTAGTCTGCTGAGCAGCTTAGTGCACGCTGAGAAGCCACGCACAAAATCTTACAGTGACATTGTGAAAATCCAGGAGGCACATTTTTCCCCAAAATCACTGGTAATTGCAGAGATATTTGGGTTCCACAAAAGGAATCAAGAAGAAGGTGAAACAATTGCCTAATATGCAGCTGCTCTTAAGAAGCTTGCTGAGCACTGTGAATTTAATTATATGTTAAATGATGATATGAAACCTGTATGATAGGTTAGTCTGTAGTCTGCACAGTGAAGCAGTACAGAAGTGCTTATTGACAGAGGCCAAACTCACCTTGCAGAATGCCATTGAAATTGCAGTTTCTATGGAACTGGCAGCAAAGGAAGCACAACAACTAAGTGAATCAACCAGAGTGAAAAGGTGTCACAAGAACCTACCTACAAGACAGTGGAAAGCTGGGAATGTTACCGCTGTAGAAAGCCTGGTCACCATGCATCAGAATGCTGGTGTAAAGACCTAGAGTGTCAACAATGTGGCAAAAAAGGACACGCTGAGCATGCCTGCAAACATAAGAAGGAAGAGTCAAACAGAATAGGCAAACCGGAGAAAAAGAAGCCTCCTGTCTGGCGAACCAAAAAGGAAAATCTGCATGTGGTAGAGCAGGCTCAGAATGACCAAAGTGATACGCAGTCAGAAGAAGTGCCATTCCAGATCTTGTCCTGGCAGTTGGCTCACATGAATGAATACTGGGTAACCCCGCCGTTGGAAGGTAAACCTGTATGCATGGAACCGGACACAGCTGCAGCAGATACGTTGGTCTCAGACACTGTATGAGGAGAAGCTAAAGCATCCTCCGCTTAAGCCGACAAAAATTGTTCTGAAGATGTACACTGGAGAAGCTGTACACATTGGGCACTACTGATGTAAAAGTGGAGCTCAGTGGACAGACTGCTAAATTGCACTGTTTATGGTAGAAGGCAATTACCCAGCCTTAATTGGAAGATCACGGCTTAAGAAGATCCAGCTGAACTGGGCAGAAGTGCACAGGATAGCTAAAGAAGAAACAGGTCTGACAGCTGTATTAAAGAAACATGCTGCTGTTTTTGGGGAAGATCTGGGAAGTATGAAGGGAATCACTGTGAAATTGAACATTAAGTCTGACAGCCAGCCAAAATGTCTGAAAGTCAGAACTGTGCCATATGCCATCAGGCCAAAAGTTGAAGTGGACCTGGAGTGCTTGGTCAAAAGTGGAGTCCTAATACCAATTACCCAGAGCCAATGGGCAACACCAATCATTTCAGTATTGAAGAAAATGGCTCAATTTGGATTTCTGGGGATTTTAAGGTTACTGTTAACCTGGTGTTGTGTGCAGAGCAATACCCTCTTCCCCAGATCGATGACCTCTTCGTTGACTTGGCTGGTGGACAATAGTTCAACAAGATTGATCTGAGTCAGGCATATTTACAGATGCACATCGATGAGAAATCCCAAGAGTTGTTGACTATCATGACACATAAGGGGTTGTACTGATACCGTCGCTTGCCCTTCGGATTAACATCTGCTCCAGCTTCATTCCAGAGAGCTATGGAACAGATCTTGAGTGGCTTGCCAGGAGTCCATTGTTATCTTGATGACATCCTGGTCACTGGCAAGAATGAGAAGGTTTAGCTTAATAACTTGGATGCCGCCTTACAAAGACTGGAAGAGTACAGCAACACTACATGAACTCCTTTGCCAAAACAAGGTCTGAAAGTGAACTGAAGCCTGTTATGTTACATTTAATAAGACTAAAATCACATTGCTAAATTCAGAGGTTTTGACACATTTTGATCTGTCCTTATCTCTACAGTTGGCCTGCGATGTCTCTCCTTATGGCGTGGAAGTGGTCGTGTCACACATGCCTTCTGGAGAGGAGAGACCCATTGCTTTTGCATCATGCATCTTAAGCAAGGCAGAAACTAACTATGCCCAAATCAAATATGAAGCACTGGGAATTGTTTTTAGAATTCAGAAATTTCACCAGTACGTATTCGGACGGAAGTTAACATTTTTCACTGACCATCAACCTGTAACATCAACTTTTGGACCACGCACAGGCATTCCACCATTAGCTGCTAGTCATATGCAATGATGGGCATTGTTGCTTTCCACATACATATGAGATCAAATATCAGAGACCCAATCTGCACTGCAACGCAGATGGTCTCTTAAAACTGTCTTTACCAGTTAAACATCAAGATGTTGGCCAGAAAGAAATCTTCTACTTTGAACAGTTACAGAATATACTCATCATTGCTATTCAAGTAAGGAGGGCAACTCGCGTTGACCCAGTAGTCCCAAGTTATGGACTTATGATGCATTGAACATCTCTATGGAACTCTCAGGTCTCACCTGACTTTCATCCCTACATGTCCAAGAGGATGGAGTTGTTAATCCATTCTAGTTACTTGTGGGGGATGCGTGTCATTATTTCACCACTAGTGAGATTACAGATGTTACAACAGCTACATTCACATTGCTGTGGAATAGTGGCACATGAAAGAAATTTCACTAAGCTACTTTTGGTGACCTGACCTGGACATTGTCATTGAAGAGAAGGCAAGAGCTTGTACTTCATGTCAGTGTGTGAAGAATGCACCTCAGTTGATGCCCTTACACCCATGGGACTGGCTTGAAAATCCATGGCAGCATATTCACGTTGGTTTTCCTGGCCCATTCAAAGGAAGCATGTTCCTGATTGTTGTCAACACCCACTCTAAGTCTCTGTAATGCCATCCACTACTGCTGAAGGCACTATTCTGCATGAAATCTTTAGTCATTTTGGTCTGCCAGAACATCTTGTGAGCGACAATGGACCGCAGTTCGTCTCTCAGGAGTTTGAAAATTTTATGAAAGCAAATGGGATACATCATATCACTTCAGGACTGTAACATCCATCCACCAATGGATTAGCAGAAAGGTTTGTGCAGACAATGAAACAAGCTTAAAATCTGCACAGGGACATTTGTCCATTCAAAAGCACCTGGACACCTTCTTACTATCTTACAGAAACACACCTCATGCTACGACCAAAGTGTCTCCAGCCTTTCTAATGATGGGACGACAGCTGCACACTTGCTTTGATCTGCCGAAATCCTCCAAATCATGACAAGTTGTGCAACATCAACAGCACAAACAAGTCATCAGATGTGCACCCAGAGTAAAAGACTGAATGTTTAGTTCTGGACAGCTTGTTCTAGTTTGAAACTATGCTTCTGGAACTAAATGGGTCCCTGCTACAGTCATTGCCCAGACAGAACCTGTTTCCCACACTGTCCCGGCTGCAAATGATCTCACCTGGCGGCAGCATTTAGATCAGTTGTTGCCAGGTCATACAAGTCCCAAGGACACATCTCCAGTTGAACTGCCTGACCTCACGATTGCAGGTGAGATATCTTCGAGTCAAGAGTCACTAGGTCCTAACTCCCTTCCTCCATCCACCTCTGCAGCAGGTACAGCACCCTCACCTGTTAGAGCTACAACTCCTGAACCCATTGTTAGACCTGCACTGATAACACCTTCTGGTGCAAGAGTACTAGAAGTCCACCATAATCCACCTAGAGAAAGAAGGCCTCCTCAACAGTTGAATCTTTAGCTAGGGCAAACCCACATTTCTGGGGCAGAATAATCCCCGGGATTTAGCTGGGAAATGAGGCAGTCTACCCTCATTCCCTAGTTTACTGATTGTTCTGTTAAATGGATATCTTCATTAAGGGGGGGGAGAAATATGATGTGTATTTTGTGTCTTGCCTAGCTTGTAGCTGTAGCAACAGAGCCTCGCTGGTTGCTGTAGCAACAGAGCTAGAATATTATGGGATAGCTCAGCCAGTTATGGCTGGTCTTAGAGTAGGAGAATAAACTCAGTCTGTGTGTGTTTACATCTCTCTGTGTTCCTGTCTGCTGGTTTCTCTCTGAATGCAAGTAACTTCAAAGTACCGAACCATAAGAAAACTATGCCATGATTTGCTGCTTGCAGGCCATTTTGGCCAATTCAGGAATTGGAATCTGGTTGCGAGGAACTTCTGGTGGCCAGACCTATGAGCTTACATCAAGGTCATATAAGGTCCTGTGATCTTTACGCCTGTACCGAGAACTCATGATTAGTACCCCTAGGTTTCCTCCAGCCCTGCTCACACCTCCGTAGTTTTGGTCTACTATCTCAATGGACTTCATTATAGATCTGCCATGGTCCCCAGGACACTCAATAATCCTGGTTGTTGTTGACCTCCTAACAAAGATAGCCCATTTAATTCCATGCCATACTGTTCCTATCACAGGGGAAGCAGTTCAGCACTTCCTGGAAAATGCCTTCCACTTCCACAGGTTACCAACAGGCATTGTATTGAACTGGGGCCTCCAGTTCATTTCCTGATTCTGGTGGGAATTTCTCAGGCTCCTTAGCATCAAGTCCCTCATCTCATTTGCCTACCACCTGCAGACTAATGGATAAACAGAGAAGATCAATCAAATCTTGGAACAGTATCTTCACTGCTTTTTGAGCTACCACTAGGATGATAGTGCTACACCAAATCTGCATATAACAATACAGTCCATGCCCCAAACCAACATAGCCCATTCTTGCAATATATGGTTTCCATTTGGGCTTGCCTGTGAGTTCCTCAATGCCAACTGCCATGAGTTTCATCTCCCATCTACACCAGTGCACAAGGAGCTCAAGAAACACTTGCAGTCTTCCAGAGAAGCCTATAAGCACCATTCAGACCAAGATCATCAGGGTGTCACCAGTATGGCCATATGGGACAAGGTGTGGCTCTCTGCCTGGAACCGTAAATCGAGCCACCCATTTAGCAAACTAGATTAACATTACCTGGGTACCCTCAAGATACAGTTGTCTGAGTCCTTGAAGATGTACCTCATTTTTCACATATCACTTTTAAAGCTCTACACTGAGAACCTACATCATAACAGTTCATGGCCAGGGGGAGTAAGCGGTCCTCTGCATTCTCGACTACTGGCAAGCCAGGGGAAGGCTCTAGTATCTAGTGGACTGGGAAGGCTCTGGTTTGGATAAGTAGTCTAGGGAACTGGTGAGCTCACCCACACCCTGAATCTATTACAAGAGTTCCATTGGAAGCACTCTGAAAAACTGGGTTCCAAGGCCCCTAGAGGCAAACTCAACAGGGGTGAGGGGATACTGTGAGGAAGCAGGGACTGTAGCAGGGCCAGTCTCTGGACAAACTAATGAACACAGCTGGTCTGTAGGAAGTTGCCTTATTAATCACACTGCCTGACTGGCTGGAAAAGTCAGCAAATCAGTTCTTAAGCCCAGCTACAACAGCAGTTCAGTGGCTGCTCAAAGAATTTGCCCATGGCTACAATCGCTCCTGCACCTGTTTGTTCCCATCCTTGCTCCCACCTTGTTCCAGCCTTGGCCCCAGCCTTGCCCCTCTTTCTCCCCACTCCAGGTAACCTGGTTCTAACCCTTGGCTCTAATTCCTGAATTCTGTCTTTGGTTCTGACCCTTGGGCTGCCAATGCCAGTCACTAGGCACAAGTGCCCACATCCCAGCCACTGACACCTTCTCCTCTTCACAAAAGTTTTCCTTTGTTATATATAGGCTGAGTGCTTGCAAGTGGGAAAATATTGGTTCTTAGAGATGTCCAGGAGTGATGTTTAGTTTTCCCATATTTCTGGGTACGTGCTCAAGTTGGTTCTGTTTTGTAATGCTAAAAGGAATGCCTAGATATTGAACCCAGCTCTTGTTCCCAGCTGAAGGGTTCCAGATCTTTCATAGTATACAAACAGAGAAGTTAGATAAAAACAAAATATTCTTGCTGGAAAGTTGCAACATAACACTACATTATTTCTTCAAATTAAGAATAACAACACCAGAACCCAAAATCGGAGAGAGACAACAGACTGATTCCTAAGACTCACTCTAAAATGGCCGTCTGGCAATGACTAACTACTGCTAGGCACAGATTGCACACTTCTTTACAGAGCCCTCTAGCCTGCAAGTAGGACCAGGCAAACTCTTACTTTTAAAGTGATAGTCTTACAATTTTAACACCGTTTCAATATAGCACAGTAGGAATCACCTGGCCCCCTAATAAAGTCTAAAAAAGTTGCATGGTTATGGTAATTCCAGGATTGGCTGTTGATGCTCTTTAGGTCAGAATCAAAACTGTTTGCCAAGGAGCCCTATGCAGTGGTATGAAGAATGGGGACAATGAACTATGGAGTACACAAGCACAGAAAAAATGGGGGGAAAACCAGTAAAATGTACCATGTGAAGCTACTGAAAACTAAGGGGAATTTATATACTTTCCACTCAAAAATCTATATTAGAAGAGCATTCAGGTAGAATGTGCAATGATCACTATGCCCCTTTGATCACATGTCTACACTAGGAAAAAAGGTGACTTTTTAGCTAATGTTAGCTAACACATATAAACTAACATGTTAAAATTCTAGTGTAGATACAGTAAACGAACTGTAGTTTTGCCACAGATTAGCTGGATGAGATAAACCTTAGGAGGAAATTACAATTTACCTCAAAGAGACTGAATGTATATTGTATTGTAGGTATTCTGATTTCTGAACAATCTCTAGTGACACCATGTAAGAACCATACAATTATGATTAAAGCATTTTAGTATTTGTGGTCTCAATTAACTGAAATTCATTTTTAAAGACAGATTCAATTGTTTTTACCCTCATGTTGCTGCTACAAGGTGGAGTTTGTGACCTGAGTACATTCTCATATCTTAACAAGTTTGGATTCCTTTTAAATTTACCTTAATTCTGAATGTCCTGAGTTTATTTTGCTTGTATTTGGATAATTACAGCATATCTGTAATGTATTTTACCCTAAATTAAAGAGCGTTGTTCTCAGCCTTAGCTCCATTTTAACATAGTTTTGGCCTGTAAATTTCTATTCCATTTTTTTAACTAAAAATTGCATACATGAATACTGAACAAGTAACTCAAAGAAATGTTAACATGTAATATTTCTAATGAATTGCAAATATGATGCATCAACCTTACATTATATTTTTAAAATATAACATGGCCAGAATTTCTAGTAGGCCCTGTCTGATTTGTGACACTGTGGGGCAGCACAAAACATCCTGAGAATACTAGCCAGTTAAGCTGCATTTACAGCTATTTTGTTTTTCCGGAGCAGTGCAAAGCAGTCAGAGATATCTCTGTTCTCCGGTCCTCCAAATTCCCTTGCTTCTTGCAGCTTTCTACACATACATATAGCCAATGCCCCTTCCTTCTATTCTCCTAATTTCTATCCCTTGCCCCAATGTCTCCCTTCCTCCTTCACACCACAGTCCTCTGTACACACCTGCACTCTCATCTCCAACTGTCTCCTGCACCCCTTTCATTCTTCTCTACACACGTATCATACACACTCCAGTTTCCCCTGCCTGCCTGTACACAATTTTTCCTGAACTCATGCATCCCATTTCCCCCTTCCCTCCTGTACCTTCTACAATCCTCTTCTCAGATATGCACCCCAGATTTCCCCTTCCTTCTATCCCCTACAATCTCTTGCATGCACGTGAATTTTCTCCTAGCCAGCCTCTTGAATAGATCTGCTATAACTGGTAGTTTTAAAAAGGAAATAATTAGGATTAAAAGTCACATTTCAATATTATTATTCATAGAATCATAGAGTTGGAAGGGGTCTCAGGAGGTCATCTAGTCCAACCTCCTGCTCAAAGCAGGACTAATGTCAGCTAAATCATCCCAGCGAGGGTTTTGTCAAGCCGCAGCTTAAAAACCTCTAAAGATGGAAATTCCATCACCTCCCTAGGTAACCCATTCCAGTGCTTCACCACCCTCCTAATGAAAAACTTTTTCCTAATGTCCAACCTAGACCTCCCCCACTGCAACTTGAGACCGTTGCTCCTTGTTCTGACATCTGCCACCTCTGAGAACAGCCTAGCTCCATCCTTCCTGGAAACCCCCTTTCAGGTAGTTAAAGGCTGCTATCAAATCCCCCCTCATTCTTCTCTTCTGCAGACTAAACAGGCCTAGTTCCCTCAGCCTCTCCTTATAAGTCTTGTGCTCCAGTCACCTAATCATTTTTGTTGCCCTCCACTGGACTCTCTTCAACTTCTCCACATCCTTTTTGTAGCGGCGGGCCCAAAACTGGACACAATACTTCAAATGTGGCCTCACCAATGCGGAATAGAGGGGACTAATCATTTCCCACGATCTGCTGGCAATGCTCCTACTAATGCAGCCCAATATGCCATTAGCCTTCTTGGCAACCAGGGCACACTGCTGACTCATATCCAGCTTCTTATCCACTTTTACCCCCAGGTCCTTTTCTGCAGAACTGCTGCCTAGCTCATCGGTCCCCAGTCTGTAGCTGTGCATGGGATTCTTCTGTTCTTCTGCACTTGTCCTTATTGAAACTCATCAGTTTTCTTTTGGCCCAATCCTCCAGTTTGTTTAGGTCCTTCTGTATCCTATCCTTACCTTCCAGGGTATCTAATGCTCCCCCTAGCTTAGTGTCATCTGCAGACTTGCTGGGGGTGCAATTTACCCCATCCTCCATATCATTAATGAAGATTTTGAACAAAAACAGGCCCAGGACCAACCCCTGGGGCACTCCGCTTGTGACAGACTGCCAACTAGACATGGAGCCATTGATCACTACTTGTTGAGCCCTATAATCTAGCCAGTTCTCTATCCATTTTATAGTCCATTCATCCAACCCATACTTCTTTAACTTGCTGATAAGAATACTGTGAGAGACCATATCAAAAGCTTTGCTAAAGTCTAGGTATATCATGTACACTGCTTTCCCCACATCCACAGAGCCAGTCACCTCTTCATAGAAAGCAATCAGGTTGGTCAGGCATGTTGACTGTTCCTGATCACCTTCCTCTCTTCCAAGTGCCTTAAAATGGATTCCTTGAGGACCTGCTCCATGATTTTTCCAGGGATTGAGGCAAGGCTGACTGGTCTGTAGTTCCCTGAATCCTCTTTCTTCCCTTTCTTGAAGATGGGCACTGTATTTGCTTTTTTCAAGTCATCAGGGACCTCCCCCAACTGCCACGAGCTTTCACAGATAATAACCAATGGCTCTAAAATCACACCAGCCAACTCCTTCAGTACCCTCGGGTGCATTTCATCTGGCCCCATGGACTTGTGTATGTCCAATCTTTCTAAATAGTGTTGGACCTGTTCCTTCAGCACTGCGGGATGTTCACCTCCTTCCCATTCTGTGCCGCCCAGTGCAGTAGTCTGGGAGCTGACCTCATCTGTGAAGACAGAGGCAAAAAAGGCATTGAGTACCTCAGCTTTCTCCACATCCTCTGTCACTAGGTTGCCTCCCCCATTCTATAAGGGGCCCACACTTTCCCTAATCTTCCTCTTGTTTTTAACAGACCGATAGAAACCCTTCTTGTTCCCCTTCACATCCCTTGCTAGCTGCAACTCCAGTTGCGCTTTGGCCTTCCTGTTTTCATTCCTGCATGTTCAAGCGTATTTTTATAATCCTCCCTAGTCATCTGACCAAGCTTCCACTTCTTGTAAGCTTCTTTTTTGTGTTTAAGTTCACCAAAGACTTCTTTGTTAAGCCAAGCTGGGCGCCTACCGTATTTGCTATTCTTTCTGCACAACGGGATGGTTTGTTCCTGTGCCCTCAATAAGGTTTCTTGAAAATACAGCCAGCTATCTTGGATTCCTTTCCCCCTCATATTAGGGGGAAGGCTTACTTAACTGAAGGCTTATCTGTCAGCAGAGGCTGGTGTATAAAATCTCCTCCAGAGAAGCTCATGAATAATTGCCTTCTTTCAAAATATCCAGCCTCTCCAATTCTTCTCAATGGGATTGAGATTATAGGATGATGATCTCTTGAGATCAACATTGATCTCAGTAGGACAGATGCCCTCTTACAAAATGGCCACCATCTTTCATTGTTCCCAGTGAAAGTGAAGCCAAACTTCTCTTTTGTCAGCAAGTGGAGTGGAACACTCAGTCTCATTGAAAACAATGGATGATAGGTGCTCTCCTCAAATTGGATACCTGAATACCTCCTCTGATGTCACTCCCATTGAAAACAATGGAAATTGGCAGCCATTTTGAAGGAGAATAGTTCTGGGAATTCTCTCCGTACAAAAACATTATTTTTCAGACTTTGCTGAAAAAGGCGCTTTCATTTATTAAAAAACAACAGGAAGCATTAACATTAAAATACTATTGAAATGTAGCCTATGCACCAGTTTCCAGTGAGTTTAAACAATGCTGGAAGTTTGAAACACCTATGTTATTCTGCTATTATGATAAGTCAGGACAATAAAAAAGTATAACATTTCTTAAAAGATACTGTTGGGGGAGGGGCGACTGGCCCTTTGACTCATCAGCTGCCTCCTGATTGCTTTAAAAGAGGGCACCTGGGTGGAGTGACCCAGTGAGTGGGAGTGGGAGCTAGGGGAATCAGGCAAGGGGCAGAGTGAACAGAAGCTATACAAAAAAGCCTGAAAGGAAAGAGAGGTCATAAACTTTAGAAAGAAATATTATTCTAATGGCCAACAAGGGATTTTTATGCTATTCTTTCCTTTGATTAAATTATTCAACTAATACTGGGGTAAATAATTACATTTAGGATAGCTAAACCAAACATTCTGAGTTAAGAAATATATTCTGAACTCTCTGCAAAGTCTACCAGTCAGAGCTTGTGTGACTAAATATACTGGCTGTTATACAGTATTTCTATCATTTAAATTCTATAACAGACATTGAATGAGTTAATGGAACCAATTTTGAACCAGATTATATATAAAGTTCTTCTGAGGTTTAACTGGTTTGTTTAGAATGTAAGCTCTTGGGGGCCATATAAATAATAATGTACCTATATAATAAAATTCCAGGCTTGTCACTCTGAAGCCTAAAAATGGAAACAGCTATAAGAATGGTTGAGGGCTCTTTTTGTTCAGAAAATCACCAGGATGAATCATCCAGTGGTTTCACAGTCTGTTATTGTCCAATTTTAAGTTCTCAACCATTTTGACTTTATGTCTATGCAATGTACAGCTATAGTAAGGTATTTATCTATACCATGCCAAGAGATGAGATCATTGTGGTATCAGAGGTAACTCAGCCAATCTCCACTCCTACTGTACAAGTAGTTTACAAGCAACAATTTCATTGGTTGTATGAGGAAGACAGCACAGATGATGGATTACTGGCCCCAACAGCCATCTATGCAAATCAATACAAATCTCTCAGCACAACTCCCCTGGAACAAATCAACACAGCCACACAACAACACAACCAGCACACATAATAACTGCAAACGCACACAGCTCCTCACTGCAGCACAAACTCTCATTTGCTACCCACACAAATCCATGCAATTTCCCAGAACAATCCGCCCTAACACAGGATGGACTGGGCCTTTTTAGAGGGACCTGCTACAACCCACCAGCGCCCTGTTTACAGTTACGATGTGGTCTGATAAAGGACAAGTGTTTCCCTATGAAGAGTCAGAGGGAACAGGAAATAGGGAGAGGAAACCCACTACAGGAAAGAGCTGGACGCCAGGGAACTTTGGAAGCCAGAGCTAGAAGACTGAGCATCAGCCAGGCAAAGCCTGGGAGGGGCAGTTGAATCAGAGAAGGGAAGACAGATCCCTTGGGATGGATGAGTTTAAAACTGGTGTAAAGAAAGACTTTGTTTGTTTTGAACTACCCAGGGGGAGAGACAAATGATTTCTGTTCATGACAAGCTTTCTTGCCAGCCTGAGGGGGACTGGTGAAGGGTGAATCACGGGGATCAAGAAGAAGAAGAATGCAAGCTCCAGAAGGAGGATTCTGGGGTTCCCTTAGTAAAAAGGGAAGGTTTTTGAGCCTAGAGGGCTGCTGGAGACTGAGTGCAAGAGTACGTGAACTAGACCCCACTCAGAAGAGGTAGTTTTGTTTGAAATACTCTGCACTGTGCAGTTCTTGAGGAAACCGAGGCAGGGCACTCTAAAGTGACCTCTGGCTAAGAGGGGGTGCTAAGAAGGCAGCTAACCTTCTTACAGCATCTAGACACAGATAAACACAACTATCATCCACAATAATAGCAAACACATAGCCCCTCACATACAACATTTGCCATCCACACTACTCTCCCAACACAATCAGCACACACCATAACATCAAACATTCTAGGCTTCAGACTGATATCTGTTGAGTCAGTGTGAAGTGATGATGTGATGCACTGTACTTCAAAGTAGCACCCTGTAACCTCCATATTCATCATTTGTATATGGTTGTGATATTTCATACAAAGCATGCCTTGTAGTGTACCATAAATATATCATTATTGTGTATGACATTATGAGATTTTGCTGTATGGATTTTATTGAAATATATTGAGTATGGGAGACGCCCACTGCTGGCTCTCCAGTGGCAACAAAGGTGGTGACCCCCACCAAGGTGGTCATTAAACGACCATTTACCAGCTGGGGAACTGTAAACAAGAGATTTACAATTCAGTAAGGGACAGTTGTGCAAGCACCAAACAATGGGGATCGCTCAATTCTGTGACTCAGCAAAACCCATCAGGATGTGCATGTGCCAGTATCTTCCCTGGGACATTAATTGAAAGTATAAAATAAGGGACAGTGAGATCACCTTTCTCCTCCCCCACCTACTCTGAAGGCAAGAAGAATGCTGAGAAGACAAAGACTTTGAACTGAGGAGATTGGTTCCAGGCAGAAAAGGAAATTTAACCTGTGTACTGAGAAATGTATCCTGCCTGCAATGTCCAGTGGGATGAGAAAAGCTGTTTGACTCAAATCTTGCTTAGTCTAATAAAGCTTAGAATTTAGACTGCAATTTTTTTAATAACTATCTCTGATCGTTATGCCTACCATTTATAATCACTTAATATCTATCTTTCTGTAGTTAAGCATCTTATTTTAATGTTTTATCCTTTCCAGTGAGTTTGTCTAAGTGCTTGGGGAATCACACATTGAGCCATGAAATTGACATGGCTGCCCATTCTGGCAGAAAGTGGGGAATGGAGAAGCACCAGGCAGTTTCCCTCGGCTCCTGGAAGGAAAAGGGGGGTGGAGAAGTCCCTTGTGACTTCTCCAGGCTCCCAGCTCTCAGCTCCCCACACTGTCCTTTCAGTTGGTGAAAGTGCTCCTGGTGAGGATGCACTTCTCCAACTCAAAGAGGGCAGTGTGGACGTCAGCCACCCTTCTAACTACAGCAGTGCCTGTAAGTTGTCCTATGTTAGGTCAATTTATTTTTAAGTGTAGACAAGGCCTCAGTCAACAGCATACAGGGACACACTCAGCTAAATTACATGAATGCTCTCGAAGCCACTCGTGAATCATACATAGAGAAACGTCAGTAAATCCTCCCAGCCTTGCACCCCGGAAATGTGCCGTCTTTCATTGCTCAAGACCTTATATGAACAGTGCAAAGTCATTAATTAGTTCACCACTTTGTCAAATGACAGCCCCACCGCTGATGTAAAGGAATACAGTGTGTACATGGACACTGCATCCCCTAAGTAAGCCAACAAAATCCTACGTCTCTCATCGAAGTGGTTTTATTTTGTCAAAAAAAGCAGGGCAGTTTTGTCAGGGGGTTGATTGCAGCGTATACACCACCTGTATTTTGTCTACAAAAGCTGATTTTGGCCAACAAAACTCTCTAGTGTAGACCAGCCTGAGTGACAACAGCACCTAGAGAGATTTGCTGCTTGTTACTAGCAAAGCAGTGTAAGAGACAGTCCAGACTGGAGAGATAAGGGGTCACAGCGATCTCACAATTCCAGGTTGTACCCTGGGGATCGCATCATAGATGGAAACAGCTACAGAGCTTTTTGTTTAGAATACCATCAGGTTCACTCATCACTGGGATTCGCATTCAGTTACCATTCAATTTTTTTAGTTCTCAGCCATTTACAGCATTTTAACGCAGAATACTTTATGAATTACACACGTAAAATAGCACAGCCTTTCAGTTTTTAGTAATAACATAAGACAGTGGTCCTCATAAATTTTACCTGGAGACTCCCCTTACCTCTGTCTGTGCCCCCTGTCCCTCCCAGCTGGGGCTGGGAGCAGGGCCACAGTCGGGGGGCCTTTGGCTGGGGCCATGGACTGAGGCTCGGATTGGGGTCACGGAAATGGGGGGTCAAGGCTGGGAGCAAGGCTGCAGCAGGCCCCAAGGGCTGAGGTTGGGTCTGGGGCCACAGTGGCTTGGAGCAGGGCTGTGGCGGCTGGGGACTGCTCCTGGGAGCAGGACTGTGGCAGACCCCAGGGGCTGAGGTTGGGAGAGGGCCAGAGTGGCCCTAGCTGTGGCTGGGAACTGGGTGCTGAGGCTGTGGGCCAAGGCAGGGGCTAGGTGCCAAGACCAAGGCCAGGTGTCACGACTGGGAGCCAAGGTGGGGGCCGGCTGTCAAGACAGGAGTTGGGTGCTGAGACCACAGCTGAGCACCGTGTCCGAGGGCCAAGGTGGGGGACAGGCACCAAGGCCAGGTGCCAGGGGCTGAGGCCAAGCTGGGGCCAGGCGCTGAGGCTGGGGACCAAGGCCACGACTTGACCAGAGGCCATGTCTTGGTGGCGGATCCATAGGACAGCTTGGGGCAAAGTGAGTCTGGGTGGTACTCTCTCCCCGCCCCGTGGGGGTTGGCCTAGGCCTTGCTGTCTCCCCCTGAATGTTCCTCAACACCCCCTGGGGGGGGAACCCCACAGTTTGGGGATTTCTGACATAAGAAGTTATAAACTAGTTTCCACCCTCTTACATGTGGCATCATTACTGCTGAGGACAAATGGTGTTACTTCATTTCATGTAGTGTAGTTGTAGCCATGCTGGTCCCCTGATATTAGAAACACAAAGTGAGTAACGTAATATCTTTTATTAGACCAGTATCTGTTGATAAGAGAGACAAGCTTTTGAACCACATAGAGCTCTTCTTCAGGTCTGAGAAGGAACACTCAGCATCACAGCAAAATGCAAAGTGGAATAGGTTGTTTAGAATAAGTAGTTAGTACATATTGTAAGGGCCCATTCAAGGTAGAGTGGATCCATGGATCTTGAAAAATGTATTGTGTAGGGTGTTGATCAGTGGAGATACATCTAAGGTTCTGAATCTGTTGTTCTGGCATGGTCTGGTGCTGATTTGAGGTGGTGTGTCCTGGAGCATATCTACATAGTTAAGTTGGTTGTGCATTTCCATACTATGCTCCTTGTATTGACAGAGCATGTCCTCACTAGCAGTGCTTGCATCGATGCACCAGGGGTAGCTATCCCATCGTGCAACTCACCACTATCTAGGCACAGAGCATTAGGGGAAGGGTTTGCAATGCCTCATGGGGCAAAATATTCTTGCAGAGGTGACTGGGAACATGGCGTAAACATCCCATGATGCAGTTTTCTCCCTGCCCTAATTTAATCCTCCAAAAGATACAATTCACAGAGGTACTATTGTGAGTGCACAAACAAGCTATATAGAAAACTTGCTATATTGAAATCACTTCCCTTAATGCATGCAAGTGTAAAGCAGAACGTTTTCACTTCTGCCAGGTATTGAATGGACACATTGGCTGTCACATCCATGGCGATTATGGCCTGGGGAGCGGAAGGGGCGAACTGTCACAAGAGTGTACAGGCACTAGTGTTTGCTATCCAGGGAACTGAACTGAATACTGGCAAAGTTTCGCACCGGAAGTGGAGACTTTAGCTGATTTCTCTCCTGCGGGTAACAGAGGCAGAAAAGGAACAGCTGCTGCATGTATCCAGCTGCAGACCAGGTCCATATGCTGCTAGCCTGTGTGCTGCAATGATGCCTGATGAATTAATAAATGAGTAGTGCGGCATAAATGTCCTACCGTGGTGGAAAAAATAGGGCAGCTCCTCCCCGGAAACCTTCGGCAATAATTGCAGAGTACCTGCAGGAACGTTTCTTTGAGATCTTCATGGAGGATTCACATGATATCCCGATGCACATAAACAAACTTTTGCAGGGCCCCCTCTGCCTAGCTGTGCTGACAGTGAGAAGCAAATAACCAGTGGAGGCAGAGTGGCTATTTCACTACTGGTGTAACATGAATTAAAAAAAAAAAAGTAAATGAGAAGCTATGTCCCTGCAATGTGAATGCAAACTGCACGCTTACCAAAGGTTCTTTTCCCCACATCATACTCATCTATGCTGGAGTGCTGCGCCTGGCTGGACTGGTCATGGGCTACAAACAGCTCCTGGCTCGCCATGACAATTGATCACCCAGTTGCCTGTCCCCCATTCCCATCCAATACCTCGTCCTCAGGGTTGCTTCTGGTGGCCTGTGACTTTGACTTCACGTATCCATGGTGCCCTTGGAGGGACGTGAGTGTGTGGGGGGGTGGAGGGACGTTGCTGCAGAGGATAGCATGCAGCTCCTTGTAAAAGTGGCAAGTCTGCAGACTGCACCAGAGCGACCGCTTGCCTTCTAGTATGTTTGCTGCAGCTCCTTGGCTTTCATGTCCCTCTTGCAGCCCTTCTCCTCCATGTCCTGAGAGAGCTGCTCATGGATGTCCACATTTCCACAGCTGAATTGGAGCTGTGTCTGCATAGCCTCCTCTCCCCACAGACCCAGGAGATCCACCAGCTCCTAGGTACTCCAGGCAGAGGTGCATCTGGAGCATGTAGCTGGCATGTTCAGCTAGGCAATTGCCAGGTGAGCTCTCCACACCAAACAAACAGGAAATGAATATTCAAAAATTCAGTCCTTTAACTGGGGAGGGACTTGTTTCTGTGTACCTGGCTGCTGGGGAGCGGAGTTGAAAATGGTGACCAAAGTGGTCACAATGTGGCATCATAGGACACCTCCTGGAGGCCGCTTAAGTTGATGTAAGCAACACAGTATCTACACCAGTGGTCCCCAACCTTTTGCCCCATGATTCCCCTTGCCCCTGTCTGTGCCCCCCTCCTGCTCTCCCTCCAACTGGAGCTGGGAATGGGGCCACCATCAGGCCCGGGGGCCAAGGCTGGGAGCAGGGCCCCAGCAGCCCAGGCCAGGGGCCGGGCACCATGACTGGGGGGGTGGTGCCATAGTAGAACGCAGGGCAGAGTAGTGCTCACTGCCCACCTCCCATGGGGGCTGGACTGGGGCCCTGATGTGTCTTTTCTCAAACATTCCTGTAGGTGGGGATGTGCCCCAGAGTTTAGGGACCTCTGGTCTATACTGCCACTGCATTGACCTATTTACATAGACTTAAACACTATGCCTCTTCATAGAATCACAGGTTAGGTAGGGTTGGAAGGGACCTCAGGAGGTCATCTAGTCCAACCCCCTGCTCAAAGCAGGGCTAACCTCAGCTAAATCATCCCAGACAGGGCTTTGTCAAGCCGCAGCTTAAAAACCTTTAATGATAGAGATTCCACCCCCCCCAGGTAACGCATTCCAGTGCTTCACCACCCTCCTAGTGAAAAAGATTTTTCTGATATCCAACCTAGACCTTCCTCATTGCAACTTGAGACCATTGCTCCTTGGTCTGTCGTCTACTACTATTGAGAACAGCCTAGCTCCATCCTCTTTGGAACCTCCCTTCAGGTACTTGAAGGCTGCTATCAAATCTCCTCCTCACTCTTCTCTTCTGCAGAATAAGTAAGCCCAGTTCCATCAGTCTCTCTTGATAGTCATATGATCCAGCCCTCTAATGATTTTCGTTGCTCTCTGCTGGACTCTCTCCAATTTCTATATATCCTTCCAGTAGTGGGGGCCCAACATTGGACATAATACCCCAGATACGGCCTCACCAGTGCTAAATAGAGGGGAATAATCACTTCCCTCAATCTGCTAACAATGCTCCTATGAATTCAGCCCAATATGCCATTAGCCTTCTTGGCAACAAGGGCACACTGTTGACTCATATCCAGCTTCTTGCCCACTGTAAACCCCAGGTCCCTTTCTGCCGAACTTCTGCCTAACCAATTGGGGACCAACTGGCAGCAGTGCCTGGGATTCTTCCGTCCTAAGTGCAGGACTCTGCGCTTGTTCTTGTTGAACCTCATCAGAATTGTTATGGTCCAATCCTCCACTTTGTCTAGGTCACTCTGTAGCCTGTCCCTACCTTCCAGTGTACCTATCACTCCCCCCAGCTGCAAACTTGCTGAGGGTGCAATTCATCCCATCATCCAGACCATTAATGAAGATGTTGAACAAAACAAGCGCCAGGACCGACCCCTGGGACACACTGCTTGATACTGGCTGCCAACTAGCTTACTTCTGATGATCTGATGAGCTTGGGGAGGTTGGGGATTGTTGGAAGGCCAGAAGTGTGTGTTCAGGAAAGGTTTTTCAGGGTGGGATCCCCATCAAGTATGGTTGCAGTTGTTTCATACCACCCCACATTGGAATCCATGTGTGACAACTAGAGGTGTGTGGTCAAAGGGGGTTTTATTTCTGCACTGAAGCAAGTTCTCTCAGGATATATGGATAGATGACTTAGATTTCCACCGCAACTTCAACAACCACCACCCATCCATTAAACTTTCTCTTAAAGGCTCCAACATCAACTTCCTGGACACTACAATCAGCTTCAACAATGGAACCCCACAGACAACCATATACAAGAAACCCACAGATCACCACACCTGCCTTCACAGATGACTGATTCCTTGGTGTGTTTGGGATGGTTACTGGATCTGAGTGTCTGGCTGTAAGTACAACAGAATATGTTCTGCAGAGAAAGTCAGGGATGTTCACCTTAACACACTTGCAACCTCCTTCACCAAACAAGGATGCTCTACCAGAAAAGTAGATCACAGAATGGAACAGACCACCCAACTACTCTGAGAAAATCTGCTTCAATACAGAAATAAACCCCCCTTTGATTGCACACCCCTAATTTTCACCTACCACCCCACACTAGAACCCATAAGGATATCAAACTACATGTTATACTCAATGGGGACCCCATTCTGAAAAATCTTTCCTGAATCCCCACTTCTGGCCTTCAAACAACCCTCCATACCTGCACTTTTCCAAGATCATCATTGAAAGCAAACTTCCCACAGGCCAAGACACACCCGCTAACAGTGGCACCAGACCTTTCCAGAACAAATGCAAAATCTGCAGACATATATCTCCACTACTACAGTGATCAACACCCCCCACAACACACCTTTTAAGATCTATGGATCTTATACATGTCTATCACAACCTGGGGTGTACCTCATCCAGAGGACTAACTGCCCCAACAATTATGTGGGTGAAACCAAACAATCACTATGCTCTCAAATGAACTCACACAGGAAAATGACACAAAGAAAAACACCCGACTGCCTGTACGTGAACAGTTTTCACAAAGCGATCACCTGACCTATCAATTTTCATCCTTAAAGGAAATCTGCACAACACTTTCAAGCCTGGGAGCTTAAATTCATTACTCTGCTAGACACCAGAAATCACGGACTGAGCAGACACACTGGATTTATGGCGTATTTCAACAACCTGTAACAGACTAACACAGAGGTCCCCAAACTGTGGGGTGCACCCCCCAAAGGGGCACACATGGACCTTCAGGGAGGTGGGGCAAGGCCTGGGCCAGCCCGCACTGGGGTGGAGAGGAAGTGCCACCCAACCCCACTCTGCCCCCATCTCTACTCCAGCCCCAACACTGGCTGCCACCCCAGCCTTGGCTTCTGACTGCAGCTCCCTCTCCCAGCCATATCCTGCACCCCTGGCCCATTTGCAGCCCCCGGGCCTCAGCTCCCAGCCCTGTGGCTGCAGCTTCGCCCCCTCCCTTCCCCCTGGCCTCAGTTGCAGCTCAGGCCCTGACTCCCGACCCCAGTCCTGGCCCCCAACCGCAGCCCTGGCTCCCAATTGTGGCTTTGGGGGTGGAGGAGCATGGACCAGGTAAGGGGGGAGGGGCATGATCCCAAAAATGTGGAGACCACTGAACTAATCTCTTCTTTTTGTCCTATGACTGCAGAGGTGTTAACAGGCCACTCTACCTTGAATGGTCCCTTACAATATGTTAACTACTTATGCTAAACAATCTATCCCACCTTGCATTTTGCTGTGATGCTGGGAGTTCCTTGCCCAGACCTGAAGAAGAGCTCTTTGTGGCTCAAAAGCTTCTCTCTCTCAGCAACAGATGTTGGTCCAATAAAAGCTACTACTTCATCCACCTAGTCTCTCTGACTTCATTTCAGTAAGACAATGGCTGGCAGGAGTAGCCTCGGAAATGCCAGTTTTCGAGTTTTGTCAGATTGCAGGCTTTACATGTAGCAAGCAGTGCGTCTTGCAAGGTGACTTCTCAGATGAGTGTGCCGTGCAAAAGGAGGGATACTTTATTTGAAAAATAAGCATAAATTTGTGAATACAGACTTCAGTTCAACCACACAGTGTGCATATTTAACCCAGAGAAGAGCAGCCTGTGAAAACCACTGTTTATTGTTATAAAGCTTTCTTTAGTGTTTTATGCTCACAATAGGAAAGCACACTTAAGCATGCTGTAATATGTCATTAAAAGCATGACAAAATACTGAGTTGTTCAGGAATTGTGAATGACAAGGGGATGATTCAGTAGTTAAAGTGAGAGGGTAGCAATTTACACACTATAGAATTAGACTGAAAATGAATGAAGTATCAAAGAAGAAATCAGATTGCACCTTGGTGTGCAAAATCTTTTACAGAAACTGACAGGTTTATGGTGTTAAAAATGGAGGCCCCAGTGCAGAAGCAACCCTAAAAGTGCAAGCTCTGGGAGTGCAACTGGTGTCCCACCCTGAAAAATACATGCAATTTCTTCTACAGCCAGCCAATTCTGCTGGCCACTGTGGAAGTGCATGGCATCCATGGACCTGCCTTTCTCTACCACTTTTGGGGGGCAGAATTTGGTTCCCTTATCTTATTTTAGTAAGAGGGAGCTATATTAAACCTTTAGTGCCACCTCATTTTAAGCTATGATCGATCTCCTGGCTCAGGATCATTTCATTAGCCCATATGGATTCTTATCCTAGTTAAGTGTGCAATGTAGCTTAGTATTAACTATGGAACTTGTGTCTCCATAATATTATGAAGAGACTAGTCTTGCCATAGTTAACATTCTAGCTGAGTTTCATAGTAAGCCCTATTTTTAATCCCTCTGTAACTTTGGCTAGCAAATTAGTTTGGCCTGAAAATTACCAAGTTTTCTTTGAAATGAAAGGAGGAATTTCTGAAATGATTGAATAAAAATTGATCAAACTGGTTTGGAGTTACAGAGCACTTTAAAAAAACAAAACAAAACAGAATAAAATCAAAATGACACACTAACCTGCTCTCCAATACTGACATCTGTCCAACGTTACTAAAAGGGATCACTCAATTCTTGAGCACCTCCTACCAGATGGTACTGCCATCCTTTTCTTGCCCCTAGTGCCCCCTGCAGACTGCCAGCCAATGTTGGTGGATCTTCAGTGTGTTGGCCTTACAGCTGAGTCACAAAGTCCAAATGAACCCCTTCTGGGGTACTAAAGAGTCCAACAAATAAGCAATCTTAACTAGGGTCTTCAGCCCCAGTTCTAGGTCCTTTAAATTCAGTTTTTTGTTCAGGCTCCCAAATAAGGCTTGTTCCCTTCTTGCAGTTTACACCATTTTGCCTGTGGCCAGTAGGGGAAATCAGGCTCATCCACTACTCCAGGTTCCAACCCAGGGACACTATACACAGAGCCATGCACTGCTTATTCCTGTCCATCACAGCTATTTCCCTAGGCCTCTTCTTACCTGGCCCCTTTTGTCTCCAGCCCTATTTCAGAACGAACATCCTCAGGGTCTAGCACCCTTCTTCTCTCCTGTGGTTCCAGTCATGAACTAAACTGCTAAGCCCAAGCGGCTCCTTTTATGTGGGCCAGAAGGTCCCTGACTGGCTGTTACTAGTCCCTCTAGCCCACAGAGAACCAGGTCTCTCTAGCTTGCAAAATGGCAGCTCCAGAAAGTCCTCTCTAGACAAGCTTGGAGGACTCATCTATACTGTTCTTTTCCATTCAGCTTGCCGCTTCTTGGGTCAGGGTCTGATTTGACCCTAAAATGTGCATTTGAAATTTCTGTTTCAATGGAGATTAGTTGCCAGACAGCTGCAACAGCATCATGTAATCTGTGCATTGTGCAATAAATACACTGTGTTAAACAGAAAGCACAACATGGAGAACACTCAAAGATTCTGTGTTTTCAGTGTGGGACACAGTCACACGATGCTAATGGTTGTTGGTGCAAAGACAAACCATGTAGAAACTTCAAGAAATTGGAGCACACATAGAAGATACCCAGGTCAATGCAAAGAGTACAAACATCATTTCACAAAGGCAATTCCAAAGAGTTTCAAATTAACCAGATTGCAGGTAACAACACGGAGTCCCCTGAGAATGTTATAGCTGCTCTACAATTCTTTAGGTTAGAAGACAGTAAATAAAGAGTTATTTGGATTCCTTTACAAATGAAGGAGTAAGACTTACAATGGAGCTTGACAACAGGTCTTCTGTTTCTGTAATTTCTCAGCAGGATTATCAGAGACTGCTTAAAAAGGTGATGTTGCAGAAAACTTCAGAGCTACTAACAACATATAGAGAAGAAATCTTCACTTCCCTGGGTGGTGTAATTATGGTCAAGGTTACATCTAACTGTAGACTGCGGTTCTGGCAAGGCTCTGGATGGCTTCTACAATGGAAAATATGATGGGCCAATATAGGTTTCCCAAACTATTTAAAGGGATACTATTCCTCAGTTCCTATACACTACAGGCAGAGATCCTGCAAAGCTCTTATGATCCACATTGCAGAAAACTGGGCGAGCTGGGGACCCTGTGGAATGGGGCTCCTGAACTCTTTATTGGCTCATACTTAAAAAACAAACAAAACCCACAAGAAAATTAACAAATAAAACATGTAAAGTTATTGTTCTGTATACTAAGGACTATTCCAGTTAAAACAAACAAACAAAAAAATCCATATCCAAAAGAATAGAAATTAAGTTTTGTCTCTTAATTTAAGCTATGGTAGCCCATTTCCTCTTTGACCTTATAATGAAATGTGCATAGATTAAATTTAGGAATACTTGTACTGTATTTATTGTAATTCTGATAATGGTTTTACCAGTAGTGAAAACCTGGATATAGGGCTATAGCAAATTTTGAATGTGACTCTCTGGCATCCATAATTTTACACAAAGTCTTTGAATCTGATTCTTCTCTTACATGCACTAGTTTTACATCAGTTTAACTCCACTTACTTAAATAGAATCACTCTAAATTTGCACCAGTGTAAATGTGAGGAAAATCAGGCCCTTTGCTTTGGTTTCTTGGAGTAAAATAAGAATGAAAGACTGAGAGCCTGGGTCAAGAAAAATGAAAAGTTGCATCTTGTATCTGTACATTGTAGGTACAATGCAAGCACAAAATGAATTGTTCCTTAGTAAGTTTATATATATTCTAGAGTAAACTCATCCCTTTAAACAGAATACCTCACAAAGCTAAATAAGTCATACAACTCAGCCAAGAGAAACTGTGGGACCATCAACTAAGAAAAAATACTGTTATCCCTTTTTAGCCCAAACAGCTAGCCAATATTTGGGGTCTTGTGGGTTGTTTCCATTAAAAGGAGAAACTGATGATAGAGTCAGGTACTTCTTCGGTGCAACCCTGTTATTTACATAGGATATATACAAAATTCTGTTTCCTGACCACAGTAGAAATAAAAAACACAAGGCAGTTTCTATGCCCTAAGCCTCTTTCCAGCCAGTAGTCTGCCCCCAGAGATCTCTCTTCATTTTCTCTCAAGGCCCTGTTACCAATGATGCTCTTATTATTTCCGGGTTCTCTGCTTGGTTTTCTCACTGATGCTGTCTGCGTCGGACACACACAGCTCCACCCAGCAATTCCTAGCCCATACTTTTGCATTCCGTCCTCAGACTACATGACTCAGCTCTTACTCCAGCCTTGCCAAGTTGGCCACTGATTTGCGTGGAGGGCTTTTATTGTTTCCGTTATTATTAAATAAAGGGGGCATTTAAATGCTCCTTTATTTAGCCTGAATGAAAGGCAACTACCATGCCCATCAGCTTCAATATTTCTGACTGCCCATAGATCAAAGGACACATTCTCTGGGAACCACCTAGTATGCAGCATAACAATACTTTAATAGCAAACCTTTAAAATGGGAAATATGTAACACCTTCTTACTTGAACACTATAGCATGATTCCAAGTAAGCGTCCCACCAAACAGATAATTTTTGGCCAACATACTGGTTACATTATAGCCTATGCTTGGCACTGATGTTGTAAGTTTGTAAGAATTCTTTACCTTTAAATCTTTCATTTGTATTGAAAGAACTTGCTCTAGGGTCTAAATTCTTCTTTCCTTTCCCATGTCTCAATGTACCACTCACTTACCTCATATGGACTACTACAGCCTTGTTTACATTAGCACTTATATTGGCAAAACTTTTGTTGCTCAGGGGCGTGAAAAA
Organism: Mesoclemmys tuberculata; assembly: GCA_007922155.1. Classification (NCBI taxonomy): domain Eukaryota; kingdom Metazoa; phylum Chordata; order Testudines; family Chelidae; genus Mesoclemmys; species Mesoclemmys tuberculata. Next base: position 71,513,508 of record ML675618.1, on the reverse strand, counting down.
AACACCTGGCTGAATGACGTAAATTTTGCCGGCATAAGTGCTCATATAGTCATGTATGCCAATGGGAAAAAACTTTCCTGTTGACATAATAAAACCAGCTCAACAAGAGGCAGTAGCCATGTAGGCAGGAGAGTGTCTCCTGCAAACATAGTGCTGTCCATCCGAGCGCTTATACTGACAAAACTTATGTCTTTTATGTTATGTTTCTTCACACCCCTGAGCGACAAAAGTTTTGCCAACATAAGTGCTAGTGTGGACAAGGCCTAAAACGTATACCAATAGGGAACTCAAGTATTCCTTTGGCAAACAGATGATGACACATCACTGAAATGCCATACAAGGTTTTCGTCTCTGTCTTCCTAAGTTCTTGGTTTTATTGAAAACTGCATCAGCAGGTCTTTACAAATGCTACACAGAGTAATAAATAATGGTTTAACAGATCAGCTTTATTCATTATTTAACTTAAAGTCAGACAACAAGGGAGACGATTATATTTTATAAATGTACCAATGGATCCTCTACCAGATGGATATCTAAACCCAATGGCCCTGTGTGACCCCGGGACCTCTTGGTGCTGATTGACAGAGGGCATATAGGGTTCCAGGGCTCCCTTGGGTCTGGCCTCTACAAAATAGTTGTCAAAGGGTATCTTGTAAGGTCTCTGTTGAAAGCTTGTGTCACACAGATCAACATAATCATTGCAAAATGTATGTATAGATAATATGTAAGGAGTTATGTTAAGACCCACTGAAGAGACCTTTGCCACGTGAAAATAAAGTAACTATGAGCAATAGTAGGTTGTCATTCTCTGTGTGGCCTAGCCACTTGAGGTACGTATTTTGCCAGTGGGTTTTGCAGCTATCTGCTGCTAGAAGAGAATGGATGAACCTCAGAAGTCCTGGTTCTCATGTCAAGTTCCGAGGGGAATGTGCTTTAGTGATTACAGCCCAATCACTTCTGCCCCTAGCCCCTCCAACCTGTCCTCATCCCACTCTGAGTGTCCCCGTCCCTCATCCTTCCTCAACTCCACATCCCATCCAATGTGAGTACATCCTGGGCTCCACATCCCTGTTCCTACCCTTTGAGTCCTTGCCCCAGTTCCAGTCCCCTGCACCTTGTAACAGTCTCCCCCATTGCCACTCCCTCAAACCAAAGTCTGGTTCTTCACTCCTCTGCATTCCAGCGAGGCTTCTTCCTCCTCACTGCCTGGGCACCAGCAGGGGTAGCACTGATTTCACTGGATAGATTGCCTCCCTGCTTTCAGTTCCCATGCCCGGCACTGTAGAAGCCTTAGTTCACTGGAGAAGCAAATGCAGCTTGGCCTTCAGTCCTAGGTTGAGGTATGCTCAGTAGAGACTAAATATTTGGAGATTTTAGCCGGTCAAACTCTACTAGTCTCTGCTGCACATGTGCAAACTGAGATTTTCCGAGACTTATAAATTTGCCAGATTTGGGTGAATTTTCACAGGGACAGGAAGAGGCATATCTCCAATACCAGGGCAAGCTTCCTGCTGTATGTAAAGTCCTGGTTCCAAAGCACGATGTGTGAGAATTTCTCAATGAAACAGCTATTTGAATTTTTTAACTTTTTTGGTCACTTGCTGCACACCTAAAATATATGATCATTGTACATTTATTCTCCATGCTTCATCATGTTTCTCATCTTTTTAGATTGTCCTGGAGCACCTATGTTTGTATAGTTCCTAGCGCTGTACAAAGACCTCTTCTTCGTGTCTCTATATACGACATAATAGAATAAAATAATATGCATATGCTTTGTAGACTGCACTATTTCCAGTTGGTTTCCAGATGTAATTCAAGGTGTTACATTTCAAACCTACCTGGCTAGCGTAAAGACAACTTCTCCTTTCATGCTCTATCCTAGCAACAAAGATTATTTTAGATTCTCTTGCTAACAGATTTAGCCTCTACATTTATACCTTTGTGTCTGAAGATAAAGGAACTTGTATCTGGAATTTATTTCCCCCCGCTGATCCAACAGAATCTAAATTTCATGACCTTCAAAGTATGCAGTAAGGCCCATATGTACACTTAGGCCAATTGTGCACAGTTGAATTTCTGAAATCATTAAGTGGGATTTTTAAAATTATTTAGTTATTACTGTAGACAAATGCTGTCCCAAAGTATCTCTCCTATGGTCTGCAATGATCCTGCAGCCACACTGCCTCAGTTTCCTTTTGAGTTTCCCCAGAGCAATCAAGTCACAGCCACGATATTTGAAACAATATTTCTCCTCTCCTAGGCCTAGTTTATTAAATAGCATTCAGTCCCCTTTATACTTATCCCTCAGTTTTTAGGTTTCACAGTCCTCCTTCTTGGGACTGTGGCTTTAAATCCTGGCCTCCCTGGCCCATAACTTGCCCTTCAAGTTTAGGGGTTACACAGCTCTCCTTACTGGGACTGTGGGCTGGTTGATTTCTTTCCTTCAGGAGATGGCTTCAGCATCTTCCCCTGACTGTACTTGGAGCTCCTTTTAAGTCATTCACTCTGCCAACTGAACACTGTCTTATCCTTACCAGGTGGGTCTAAGTCTAAAAATCCTAAACATCTGTCTGTGCTGGCTGGGAGAGAGGGGAACTTTGCAAGGCTCCTGCTGCCAGGCCCTTAAACAAACAATGGCCTGGGTTGGTCCCAGACCTTCCCTCTCCCAGACACTAATTGTTTCTCAGGACCTTCTTCCTCTCTCCCGGTGACTGCTTCAGTTATTCCAGACACCTAGAAGGCGGTAACTGTCCTGTCACACTACCTTAAAGGGCCAGTATGCCATTACTATTATTATATTTATTATTATTTTATTTTATTGTTGTAGTACCCAAGACTGGGAGCTGTACAAACATGGTAAGAGACACTACTTTCCCCAGATTTCCTAAGTCTAAATTAAGACAAGATGCAACAGTTGGGTATAACAGACAATGGATGTGAGTAGGAGAGGAGGGATATGAGAAAAAGCAATGGGAACACAAGATTACATGGACTAGTTATATGCATAATTGCAAAACATTCAGGTTTCAGGTCAGATTTGTTTTTTGGAATGAACGGGACAGATTAATAGAATTATATGGGCCATCCACCTAGCCATTTGATACAGTATTATTCTAGGTAATATATGAATGGAACAACTGGGCAGCATTAGCCCCAAACACCCCAGTCTGGCAGCAGATATTGATCCTGCTGGAGAATATTAAATGGGTTCTGCTGACTCACTGAAGTAGGTGGTTCATTACCTTACCCAAATATAAATGAGGTGACAGCTGTTCTCTAGAAAGGGAGGATTTGGCATGTAGGCTGAGCACCCTTGAAGAAGGAACCCTATGATTAGCTAGTCCTGAGCAGAGATTTTGTGCTGAGCTTTATTTTATTGTAAATTTCTTTATAATAAAGTCAATCCAAAGAAGAGGGGTGAATTTTAACTCTCTGAAGCGTGTGGATTCTCTTCTTTGAGTCAATTAGGAAAAGCACTGGCACACAAAATGTCAATAGGCACTTTTTATACATTGAAAAATAATTGGCCTGATTCTCCTTTCATTCATTTTGGTAAAACAGGTGTAAAACTTCTATGAGTAAGAGATGATATTCTTTAAGGAAGATATTGGTCTGGAATCTTTGCTCCACAAGGGCAGTTTGCACCACATAAATGTTAAAATGCATAGCCTGGAGATACCAGTGGAGGATTCTCCTTGTGAAAGAGAACTCTCCACTGCCAGAAGGCTGCAGATGATCAAAGTGGGAGTCAACCTGGTTCAACATGATGGAATTTCTATATTTACAGTATACTTTAAAAAATAACTAGGAAATTACTTTTTTAAAAGTCCCTACATTAACAGAACATTAAGGTTGCAAATACAACTACTCAAAAGTTAGGAAATTTAATAATTAAGATTACCCATTCAACCTTAATTCTGTCCATTTGGGCACATGCATTATGATGCAGTCTTTACTTACATGATCACATACTATGTTTTCCACAGGAACCCTGCCTCATTCAGTGTACAGGATGGACAATGCTCAGGGAAGGAATTAGGATTGTGTAGTGACGGATTCTGTTGTCCCTAGGGTCCCTTCCTCATTTCTTGCAGAAAGTAGAAGACGTGTAGTGAAGGAAGCAAGGGACTTCAGGAAGAGAAAGGATGGTTTCATGGTTTAGGCAGTTGAATGCTGCACTGGAGAATTGGATTCTATCTCAACCTCTGCCACAGAGTCCTGTGATGCTGGGCAAGTCACTTAACCAAGACTTTTCACAGGTGGCTACTAATTGTGTGTTCCACACTTTTTGGGTGCCCAATTTAAGACATCTGGGGTGTGATTTGCAGAAATGCTGAGCATTCACAATTGCAACTGAAGTTAATGAGAGATATGTGTTAAATAAATAAATAAAGTGCTATACAATGCTAAGTCCTCTGAAAAGTCAGGCCTTATGCATATCGAATTGGGCATCCAAATTAGTGTAGACTTTGACATTAGGACCTTTATATCTCACTTTCCCATCTGTAAAATGGAAATAATAATACCATCTCACCTCACAAGGATGTTGTGAAGAGAAACTGACTAATGTCTGTGAAGCATTTATATTTTACACTGATGAGTAACATAGAAAATCCTAGGATGAAGTTAATAATTCTGTATTCAGTGCAGGGTTTGGATGCTATGCGGTAAATAAGGCATGAGCTATACATTGAACACTAAAAATAAAACAAAATAGTGAATAGCTGCATCCATCCTGTGCACTGAATGAAATAGGGGTCCTGTGGAAAAATAGTATCTGACTGTAATTAAATACTGTATCATAAAGTATACCCACTAAGGGGCCAAATTAAGGTTGCACAAGCAACATTAATTCTGGCATTTCCTAACTTTTGAGTGCTTGACTATGTAACCTTTATGTTTTAAAGTAGAATTTTGTATGCATTGTATTATATATACGTATAAAAAAACAGTGAATATGTATAAAAACATATCAACTTTTCCCAACTGTCTCTTTGCCTATTGGCTGAGTTCTTGTAGGCTTTGTGGCAGAAGAGGATTTTGAGAAGGGATCTGAAAGAAAAGACAGTAATAGCTGTACAGATCAATTCAGAAAGAGCATACCAAGAGTAAGGGTGATGTGGAATAAAATGTGAAAATGTTTGTGGAAGAATCAGACAAGCAGGTGGTGAAGGATATCATCTTTAGTGGAATAGAATAGACTATGGAGGGAGCAATAAAATACATCAGCAAGTAAGGAGGAAGTGGGAGATTACACTGGACAACAAAGATTTTGCTTCCTGATTACTTTTGAGTGTATCTTATGGATTTTGGGCTGCTGATTATGAAAATCACCATGAAATTTCCCTATCATGTACCGTTTTTTTGAAATCGCCTATATTTGTTATTTCAATTCATAATTTAAGTCTATTAAAATGTTGCCCACAACGTAAGCTGAAAAGTTTCCTATTTTGTGTCCAAGGATGCCTCGGCATGCAATGACACTGCACCTAGTGCAGGCCACACAACATGCAGTGGGAATGCTAAGGCTTAGGCAGGGCGGATGCTGGCAGGACAGGTTTTAGAAAGGCTATAAAAGCATTTCGCACACACCATTCTATGCATTGCGTTTATATCAATTTGCATTCATGTTGATGCACATGCTTTATGCGCATAATGTATTGTGTGTACTCAGAATAATAAAGCAATTGTATTTTCAGGGGGATTCATGATAGCAAAATGTCTCGCCAATGTTGCAACAGCCACGATACGTTCTGTTACATTTGTGGCGAATATACATTTAAACCTCAAAGACAGAGCATGACTGCACGTATTAAGAAAGCGTATGAGCTCTACTTTGGCTGTAAAATTGGTGATCAGGACAAAGTCTGGGCTCCTCACATTTGTTGTGCAACATGCGCTGTCGATCTTAGAGCTTGGCTCAGAGGTACTCAGAAGTCAATGCCGTTCACTGTCCTGATGATATGGCGAGAGCAGAAGGATCATGTGACAGACTGTTACTTCTGTCTGACCAATATGTCTGGGTTCACTGCTAAAAACAAGAAATCCATTGAATACCCCAGTCTCTCTTCAGCCATGAGACCTATGCTACATGACGACAGTCTTCCAATACCGAAGCCACCAGAGACATGGAGCCTAGAGGAGACAGACAAAGATGCCATGATGCATGAGCCAGGAATGGAAAACGACACCGATCCAGATTTTGAACCATTTATGTCGAGTGAACCTCATCTGATAACTCAATCTGAGGTAAATGACCTGGTCAGGGACTTGGGTTTGTCAAAGGCAAAAGCAGATTTACTGGGTTCAAGACTGCAAGGATGGGGTCTGCTGTCACCAGGCACGAAAATCTCTGTCTTTCACAGCCACCAAGAAGATTTGACACAATTCTTTGGTCAGGTTGATAATCTGTGTTTCTGCACTGACATTGATGGGCTGTTCATTGCTTTGGGTTGCCAGCAAGACCCACAACAATGGCGTCTTTTTATTGATTCGCCAGTGTTAAGCCTGAAAGCTGTGTTGTTACACAACGGCAATGTCCACCCTTCAATACCAATCAGCTATGCAGTACACATGAAAGAAACCTATGGAAATATGGAAGTTTTGTTGAAACACATACAGTACAGCAACTACAACTGGAACATCTGTGGTTATCTGAAAGTAGTCGCGCTGCTACTAGGAATGCAGCTTGGATACACCAAGTACTGTTGTTTCATTTGTGAATGGGACAGCCGTGCTAAAGAGTCTCATTACATTAAAAAGGACTGGCCACTCCATAAGCAGTTGGTTCTAGGGCAGAAAAGTGTGGCACATAAACCACTTGTAGACCTGACAAAGATATATTTGCCTCCTCTTCACATAAAACTCGGACTGATGAAAAATTTTGTGAAAGCGATGTACAAGGAAAGTGAAGGACTTCGATATCTGAGACAGATGTTTCCCAGAATAACTGATGCCAAGATTAAGGAAGGCATTTTTGTTGTTCCACACATCAAACAGGTCATCAATGACAGGTAGTTCAAAGAACTTCTAGTAGGGCTGGAGAAAATTGCATGGAATGCATTTAAGGATGTTGTTGAAAATTTTCTTGGCAACTACAGAACACCAAACTACGTGCAGTTGGTTGACACCATGCTTCAAGCATACAAAACCATGAAGTGCAACATGTCACTAAAGATTCATTTTCTGCATTTGCATTTAGACTTCTTCCCTGCAAATCTTGGTGCAGTCAGTGACGAGCATGGTTAAAGGTTTCACCAGGACATTGCAATCATGGAAAAGCGGTATCAGGGCAACTGGAATCCATCAATGCTGGCCGATTATTGTTGGACACTTAAACGAGAAGCCTCAGACACTGAGTACAAATGAAAATCATCAACAAAACATTTTAGCTCAGTTGTTTAGCTCAATAGTTGAACTATTGCAAAGCGTCAGCACTATTATGCGATTAAACACATTATATTCAATAAAAGTCAATTTCTTCTTTCTCCAAATTCCCATGTGATACAAATAGTCTGAAATTATATTTGTGTTCAATTTCAAGTGGTCTAACATAATCAAAAAAAATTTCTGAGGAAGCAACACTTTCAAAAAAATTTGTTGTCCAGTATATTGAGAGGCCTTGAAGATAAAGACAAGAAGCTTGAAATTGATTCAGTTATAAAAAAGGATCCAGGGAGTATTCAGAAGAGGAACGGTCAGAGCAATGAGCAAGGAAGTTGATCTTAGCAGATATGTTCTATATGGATCAGAGTCAGATGTTGGGGAGGCCAGTGAGGAAGAAGTTACAATAATCAAGATGAGTAGTTAAAGAGCTGGACAAATTCTAGTTTTTTGGACACAAAGCTCGTTTTCAATAAAGGAAACATTCTGATAACTATTTATAACAGTTATAACATTTTTGATAAAAAAGTAATAACATTTTCTATTAAAAAATCTCAAAGAATTTTGAAAAACAGCTGTTTCAAGACCTGCAAAATGAAAACAACTTCAAAATTTCATTTTTTTGTTGTGATTTCCCCCCCCAACAACCTTTAACTATTGCTGATAATTGGGCATTCCAAGAGCAACCAAAAGAACTCCTCCACTGTGAACCTCTTTAACGAAATGCATGCAGTACTAGCCCTTCAAATAAAGATTCCACCTTCTACCATCTTCTACTGATGTTTTCTCTATGTATCCAACCCTTGTCTTCTCCAGACTGATCCTCAGCCAGCTGACTTTCATTGAAGCCCCGGTATACATAAGGTGACCAGACATCCTGATATTTTCGGGACCATCCTGATATTAGTGGCTAAGCCTTGTATAGGCAATTATTATCCGCCCCGTCCCCATTTTTCACACTTGCTATCTGGTCACCCTATTTGTACAACAGATACTGTGAAAGTCAAGAGATAGTGCAGTCCAAGATTAAGGAAAAGAAATGCTGAATGTTATCTGCATACTGATGTAACTGTCTCCCTTTACATGCAGCACTGAGCTTTACAAACATAAGAAAATACAGCCTTTACTCTATGAATCTTAATGTTTCAGAGAATCAGCAAGGAAAACTTAGAAAGAAGTGGGATTTAAAAAAGAACAAGAAGCTCACTTGGTACACAGGAAGAAGAGGCTGTTCCAACAGTAGGGAACTATATGTGTAAAAAGGCATGAAGAAGATAGCAGGAAAATGAGTTAAACAGAATACATGGAGGTTGGAGTGAGGAAAAAAGTGCTGTTACTCCATGCAAGCACCTTTCTCAATCCCAGAATCTGCACACAGTCCCAGAAGATATGAATGTTTCTGCTGAACTAACCAACAATTAAATAGTTAATGTTAACAATTAATTTTTTATCAGGAGACTTCAGAACCACCCCATTGAACTGAATAAAGGCATTTCATACTTGTCTTAGATCTATTGGCCCTGAATCTCTTCTCATTTACATCAGTTTACCATTGGTATGTCTCCACTGATTTAAATTAAATTACTTATGATTTACACCTATGTGACACAGTCTCTGTCTATCTGAAGACTCAGTTGGATAGGCCTGCATTGGTTTTATATTTTGATCTGTTGCAGTCATAAGTTCAGGAACTTCATTTATTGTAAACTAAAACAAACCTTCTGCAGCAACTGATGAGGCCAAATGAAACATGCAGGTGCTGTGTACTACTGCATACTAACTCAATCTGACCCTAGGAAGCACTAAGGAGAGGGGATTGGTCAGAACAAAGGGGGCAAGAGGAGTTGTAGGGGAGAATCAGACGAGATGAGATGTAGGCAGTGATGCAGATATGAAGAGCACTGAAGTTTAGGCAGAGGAGCTTGAACTTCAGGCAGAATAGGAAAGTAAACTATAGATAAAGGGATACAAGAAAGTGAAGGGGAATATGACTACAGTGTCAGGATAGGAAGATAACTTTCACTTCAGTGTTTTAGATAGATTGGAGAGAGGAGAAGGCAAAGGAAGGGAGACCAGAGAAGAGGAGGTTGCAATAACCAAGGTAAGAGATGACCAGGATTTCAGTAGTTGTCTCAGAAAGAAAGTATGTTACAGTATTTATTTTATTATTACCATTTTATTGTGGTAGTATCTCTTTATTAATGGCATTTCTGTTTGTAATTTCTTCCATTTTCAGTTAAGACAAGACAACTTCATAGAATCATAGACTCGTAGATTGGAAGGGACCTGGCGAGGTCATCTAGTCCAATCCCTTGCACTTATGGCAGGACCAAGCATATCTAGACCATCTCTGACAGGTGTTTGTCTAACCTGCTCTTAAAAGTCTCCAGTGATGGAGATTCCACAACCTCGCTAGGCAATTTATTCCAGTGATTAACTACCTTTACTGTTAGGAAGTTTTTCCTAATGTCCACCCTAAACTGCCCTTGCTACAATTTAAGCCCATTGCTTCTTCTCCTATCCTCAGAGGTTAAGGAGAACAATTTTTCTCCTTTGACCTTCTAACAATCTTTTATATACTTGAAAACTGTTATCATGTCTCCCCTCAGTCTTCTCTTCTCCAGACTAAACAAACCTTTTTTTTCAATCTTACTTCATAGGTCATGTTGTCTGCAAGTAGTCCTGTTTCTCTGATAATTTGGGAGGTCATACTAGATGATCATAATGGTCCTTTCTGACCTTAAAGTCTATCTATGTTTTCTAGACCTTTAATCATTTTTGTTGCTCTTCTCTGGACTTTCTCCAATTTGTCTACATCTTTTCTGAAATGTGGCACCCAAATCTGGACACAATACTCCAGTAGAGGATTAATTAGTGCATAGTAGAGCAGAAGAATTACTTCTTGTGTCTCACTCCTGCTAATACATCCCAGAATGATGTTTAATATATTTGCAACAGTGTTACACTGTAGACTCAGATTTAGCTTGTGATCCACTATGAAGCCCAGATCCCTTTCTGCAGTACTCTCTCATAGGGAGTCATTTCCATTTTGTATGTGTAAAACTGATTATTTCTTCCTAAGTGGACTGCTTTGCATCTGTCCTTATTGAATTCCATCCAGTTTGTCCAGATCATTTTGAATTTTAATCCTAGCTTGGTATCATCCACAGATTTTATAGGAGTACTCTCTATGCCATTATCTACATCACTGATGAACATGTTGAACAGAATCAGACCCAGAACTGATTCTTGCGGGACCCCACTTGATATGCCCTTCCAACTTGACTGTGAATCACTGGTAACTACTCTCTTGGAATGGTTTTCCAACCATTTATGCACCTACCTTATAGTAGCTCCATCTACGTTGTATTTCCCTAGTTTGTTTATGAGATGGTCATGCGAGACAGTATCAAAAGCCTTACTAAAATCAAGATATACCACATCTACTGCTTCCCATGTCCACAAGGCTTGTTACTCTGTCAAAGAAAGCTATCAGGCTGGTTTGACATGATTTGTTCTTGATAAATCCATACTGATTGTTACTTATCACCTTATTATCTTCTCAGTATTTGCAAATTGATTGCTTAACGATTTGCTCCATTATTTTTCAGAGTACTGAAGTTAAGCTGACTGGTCTGTAATTCCCCAGGTTGTCCTTATTTCCCTTTTAATAGATTGGCACTATATTTTGCTCTTTTCCAGTCTTCTGAAGTCTCTCCCATCTTCCATGACTTTTTGAAGATAGTCGCTAATGTCTCAGATATCTCCTCAGTCAGCTCCTTGAGTTTTGTCAAATGACAAAAAAGAAGAAAGGAAAATGTAACAAAAAGGAAAATGGTAAAGTTTGCTTTTTTATTCTATTTCACAAGTAAATGTAATTTTGAGCATTGCATAACTGAATAGAAATTATTTAAGAATATTACTGTATTGGATTAGTGTTGCAATATTAGCCTAGACAATACCAGACTATGTATAGTTGCCTTCTATTGGAAAGTTTGTATGTTTGGAACTACAGTTTCTCACACACACTTTTGCAAAATTGAAATATGGGATGTAGTGCAAATGTTATTTAAAGGCATTTTATACCATGTAATGTATAGTAACCTGCTGTATAGTGTATAATGTCACATTATATGACCTTTTGAGAGATTGTTTTTGGTTAAATAAAATAGATGTAACGAAAACACTTGAATGTAGCATATATTTGGATACATATTGATTTTTTATTAATATTATGAAGTATATATGTAGCTTAAAACTAGGCTTGGCAGAATTAATTTTTAATGTTTGACAAATAATATTGATATTAATTTTTTAATATTTTTCATCAGTTTGTGTGTGTATGATGAAATTGAGGCTTATCAATATTTACTGATAAAAATATAATCCTTCCAATTCTACTAAAAATCCATAATGAAAACCACAGGTAATATATAGTTGAAAGCAATTTCAGTTTGTTTTCAATATTGTGTTAGTGCCCAGAGACCTCAACCACAGTTGAGGGCCCATTGCTTTAGGTACCATATAATCACAAACATAAGATCCCTGTTGTTAAGAGCTTCAATCTAAAAAGCAGCTCAAATGCCTAATCCAGCTCAATAAAATAGAGAAGCATAGAGGAAATGATTACATCATACAAGCAAAGTGATTAAGGTGTGAAATGCCCACATTTTTTATTGTATTTATTACTCATTTATTATTATCATTAATTGCAATAGCACCTTCTTCGAGTGACACCTCCAATACAGAGGTTGTCAGCCACCAACTTCTATCTTTTGCTGTCATGACAGCATTGCAAAACTTCCACTCTCCTTTGAATACCAGCCCATCTGGCGATTTTTCCAGTGTAGTGGGCTTTCTTCCTCTTCCTCGTTTGCCTGTGATCTTGCTTGACAGTATGAGTGCTGGAATCAAGTTGCTCTCGGATTCATGAACAATATGTTCGCACAAAGACGTTATTCTCCTACCTAGGATCTCAAGTAATTGTGCTGTTTTTAAATTCCTGCTTCTCATCACCTCATCATCTGTTTACCCAACTATATTATTTTTCTGATTTTCCAGTAGTCAGTTTTATACAGAATGCCTGATAACCGACATCACTGCATCTAGTACTCTATTTTGCACTGTCCTGCATAGGTACAAGGAAGTGCTGATTGCCAGTTGGATTACAAGCCTTCTTTGTAGATTTAATTACACATCTTCCCATTTCTAGTGGTGATTTACTAGGGGGGTAGTTTCACAGTGATGCCCCCAAATCTCTTCTGTGACCAAATGCCATTGACCCCTGGGTATTCATCTGCCTTTCCAGAATCGCTTCTGGTAGGGCAATTGCATGCCACTATGGTTAGGATTGGCTGCAGACTTATTTAATCATGGCCTACATTTTCCATGTCCAGTACTGTCTTTGGGGTTTTGTGGTATTTATTTTATAGGGGCATCAGTGCCACTGCACTGCTGTTCCACCACACCTTGTCAGTACTGTTGTCAGATTGTCTGCAATTGCTTATTTGACAGGTCTCCCTGGTTATATCACAGCTAGACTTCATAGCTGAAGGCAGCTCCACAATCTGCAATCCATGGACATGCTTGGTGGTATATGCTGTTGTCCTGGGATAAATACCCAGGGCACCTAGGACCCAAATCATAGGCTAGTACCTCATTGTGCTAGGACACTGTATGAACACACACAAAAAGACAGTTCCTGTCTGAAGGAATTTATAAGTATCTGTTTCTTTCTTTCTTTCTTTCTTTCTTTCTTTCTTTCTTTCTTTCTTT